>JACGWL010000012.1:12176052-12787628 GCA_034509725.1 Sesamum angolense
AAAAGAACGAGTTTTGCAAAGGTCGCCGAAAAACATCGTGATGGAAGGCGACAATGGCAATAACAACATGTTGTGTTTCTGTGTGTGCAATGTAGCACGATGAGATTTGAAATTATTTTGCAGATTTTTAATAATGGCAATAATATGTCGTGGTCATTTCTGAAGCATTTGGCCATGGAGAAAGACCATCTATGTAAAGTTTGATCAGGTAAAGAATGAGACTTGATTTCAACCAATACCATATCATGTCACAGTTGGTTGAACACTCGTAATTTAAAATTACAAACTAAAGAAATTTTGTAATTGAAACTCTATATTCAATGTTTTTTCACGTGCAAACTTCGTGCAATTTCTAATTTATAAGAAAAAAGTATCCAACAAATGTAAATTTTTATTACATATTCTATTTTTATATTTTTCTTCATATGTCTATTATAATTCCTAAAGACATGTAAGGTCTCTATGTCTGATCCTCCGAGTAAGTGTAAAACTTTTATTGCCTTTTTCAAGGTGATCTTGCTTGATGAAGAATAGAGGAGTCTCAATCAAAGTGAATGAAACAACTAAAAAAATGAGAGTAGGAATTTCGCCTCCTCTTAGTGACATCGTCCATTACCAAATATTAAAATAAGATGCTACATAATTCAGTGATGCTTCTAAATGGTAACCAATGCTATTAACCATCCAAAAGTGTATGAAAATTTCTCCTACTTGTATGACATGTTGACTGTACGGAGAGTTATAGGTAAATTTGACATTTCGTTTGCCTCCCCACCCCATGAAAAAATTGACAAAAACATAAGGCACTGCACCCTATTGAAGATATGTATAATATAAAATTACAAAGTAAAGAATTATTATAATTAAAAGTCTATAATCATTTTTTTTATTTACGTGCATAGTTCGTGCAATTTAATTTAAAAGAAAAAATATACAACAAATGCAAAATTGCATTTACATAGTCCATGTTCATACTCATTTTCATGTGATCTAATATAATTTCTAAATACTTGGTAAGCTCTTTTCAAGTATCTTTTAAAACTAAACAACATGAATACAATAAATTTATGCGTAATGAAAGTGTGGTTACTAGTAATTATTACAGTGCAAAGTACAAATTTACTGTATGCCTACCCTACAAAGTACAAATCTAACACTTTTTTGTGTTGCAATTTACAAGAATACCTACTTTGTTATGAATAAATACAAGTGGAAAGACAAACACCAAAAACTCATATTCTTTAGATCTTTATATCTGGTGCAACAACCACCATCATTGTGCCAGTAGTGCTATCTATGCTCCACCCTTGTTATCAATCACCAAATAATCCAATTTATGAATAAAAATATTCAAATAGAGCTAGAAAATATCACAACAATAAGAACAATAGAAATGATCAAGTTACCTAAGATCACCATATGTACCGCTTCCAAAACCAATGCCCGCTCCACACTATTCTGACCAAAGCATGTTCAGCTATACCAAGTGTCTCCGAATAAACGCTAGTATGAAGCACATCATACATAGACAAAATATAGCATATATGAAAAAGGTCCACTCCCTTAACGCGCAAAGCATATGGAGGAAGAGTTGGTTAGCAATGAAAGTGCTCGATAAGTCTAAGATAAGCTCGTAGATAGATGCAACAGTGGTGCACTCTTGTGGAAATCTTGAATCCACCCAATCGTATGGCCCATAAGAATTCCATTGCCTATTGCATATATCACCAAAATCACAATGGACATAGAGGCCTTTTTATTCACGTGCAAAGTTCGTACAAATTTTTAATTTTAAAAGAAAAAAATATCCAACAAATACGAAATTGCATTCACATCATCCGTGTTCATACTCAATTTTATGGTCTAATATAATTTTAAAGACTTGGTAAGGCTCTTCTCAAGTATCTTTTAAAACTAAACAACATGAATACAATAAATTTATGCATAATGAAAGTATAGTTACTAGTAATTATGATTTTTTTTTTTTTGTATTATTGGATTTTCATGTTCTTGATAAATGTTTTTATCATTCTTCCAATTAAACTAAATATAAAATCTGGCACATAACTATGTTGAATTTTCTATATCATACCTTGATTAAAAAAGTACTTGATAACTAAAAAGCAAATGAACAATCAAAAGAAAATGTGTTCACATTACGTACAAAAAATACAACAAAATAGCAAGAAAAGTAAGTTGATTTATCTTATATCATAACAATCAACATCACCAAAATCAGATATATACCGTTTCCAAAACAAATGATGGCTACACAATATTCGAGCCAACATATTGTACTATGCTAGTCATTTTGGACTAAACGCTAGGTTTAAGAACATGATAACAAGGCACAGTGCGGCATAAAGGAAAAGTGTGCATTTTCTTAACGTGCAAAGAAGGTGAAAGAATATCTAGTTTACAATAGAAGTTGTTAGTTGTTCTAAACAGAGCTTGTATTTTGATGTTAAGTTGGCACACTTAGGTGGAAAAGTTGAACTAAGCCAATCGTGTGGTCCAGATAAACACCACTTCCAATTATATGTAACAACACAAAAATAATGGTCGTGATAGCTCTGGGAGACACGAAACCTCTATATCCGATCTTGTGACCTCGACCTCTGCGTTCTATCCTCTTAGTGATTGTAGAATCTTTTTCACTTTCTCTAGGTGTTCTCGCTCAATGAAGAATTGAGGAGTTTCAACCAAAGTGAATGATACAACTAGGAGAAGGAGAGTAGTATTTCCCCCTCTTAGTGATATCCTCCATCCCCAGATATGGAAATAAGATGCCGTATAATTGACCGTGGATATGGTACTTAATGTCTTCGGCCATCCAAATACCATGGATATGGTATAATATGAATCCTTTGGAGTAGTTTCTGAGTATATAGTAGGATTCACCTACAAAAGCAATAATTTTATATATTACAATAAAAGAGACATTAAACATTATTGCAATTTGCTATGTGGTTTGAAATATCACTTTAATATTTTTAGAAGATATAACTACTTAATTGAAAAAGTATTATGTCATAACATGATATCTTGTGAGTCAAAAGAAAGAAAAGAAATATAACAGAAATTATCTAACCTAGTATAAGAGTCTCACTCCTTATCCGCTTAATAGAATGTCGATGAATATCTCCACATATAAGTGTAGGAACCATGGCATAAGTATTTGCCCAACTAAGAGGAAAATCGCTCATTCTATAAGAACCTGTCTTCGTCCCCAACGAACAAAGATGAAAGATAGTATACCACCAATTATCACCATAATGTAGATGGCAGAGAAATAGAGAAAAGACCGCAGAAATCATCTTCTTTGCTTTTCACTTGCTTCTTATAGATTTTGTTGGAGATGCGAAATTGATATTCTAGTAATGAAAATACACCCCCTGTTTGGTTACCATAAATTAACTTATTTTGTTAATGAGCATTTGAAGATGTAAAAATACATAAATTTGATGTATATACACCATTTTTTGCTAATACTTTTTTTTCAAAATAATAGTAATTCTTAAAATAATGAAATTTATTATTGTGAAAAAATAAAACTTTTCTTCACTAAATATATATATATATATATATATATATATATATATATTAGCCACAATATTAAAATTATCACTTGATTTTCTTTGTCGCATATTTTATAATTTTTTGTAGTCTCATCTTAATAGCTTTTGACTTGTCGCTTATAGATATCTAGAGATATTACGAGCAACTAAGTAGGTAGAGTTAGTAGTCCTCCTATTGCATTTATACCTAAGAAAAGTACAAAATTTGACATGCTAATAGTTTGTAATTATAGCATAAATATTTATATATATATATATATATATATATATATATATATATATGTGTGTGTACTTACATCTATTCCATGATTCCATTTTAGAGATTGAGAAAGATAATTTGATGAATTGTTTGTCGAAATCTTTTGATCACTAGTTCCCATTGTCCTCCGAATGGGAATGGTTCCTTCAGGACATCCCTTTTTCGACTTCCATAACTTATCAACAAGATTGTTGCTCGTGTTCTTGTTCATTGAGCGTCGAAAAGTAGCCAAAATTTCCTGAGAAGGTTTCATCTGCATGTATATATATAAATATGAATACTAATTATTTACTTCCACGTTCGTATTGATTCTACATCTTAATATATTTATGTACTGTGAATAGCAATTTACCCTATGTGATATTGAAAATGTGCAAATTACCCCATATAAAAAATAAATAGTAATTTACCTCCTGTGTTTTAAAAAGCAATTTACCTCCCTGCTTGAGGAGGTAAATTACTTCAATTTTAAAAATATAAGGAGATAAATTGCTACATTTAAAAAAAAAATAAGAGGGTTAATTGCTATTTTATTTTTTAAAGAGACTATTGTCTATTTTTCATAACACAAGTAGATAGATTGCAATTTATCATTTATGTATATTCATCGTAACACTAAAATATAACAGATTGAAGATGATATATGTTTCATAGTTACAATAATATCAAAAAAAACCATTACTACTTTGGTAAATTATCCTGATTAAGTGTATAGCTCACAAGTGAAAGCTTCATACCTTGATTTTTGTGATCTTGAAGAGATGGATGAGCAAGAGAATGTTGGTTGTAGATATCAATGCAGTCGTATATGTCGCCATAAACTGTCTGAAAACAAGAACACATCTATATTCAGAGAGTATGTATAGAGTCAAGGTTGCATAAATAATAATTATTGCATAATTGTTAACAGAAGTTGTAATGATAGAATTCACACCTCAATGCTTGAAAGCCCGGAAATATTTACATTCTGGTATTTCTTGTGGAGCATATCATTGTTTACTTCATGCGCGAAGGAGGAGATGAGGGGTAAAAACGGCAGGTTAAATATAAAAATAATTGTTAGAATGGAAGCCAATTCTCAAACTTTTTGATGCATTGAGGAAGATGGCATGTGTAAATATGATCGCGTAATTAAGTTTCTTTTTAGTTGTGGGTCTAAATAACTTGGTATATGAAACAGAAAATGCAACTGAATCTACGCTTTATATAAAGTGTAGATCACACTTTTAATATTTAATTAATTTCCTTTTTTTTCTCAATTTTCTATTTTTCTCACTCTTCTTAGCTTCCCATTTTTTCTTTTCTCAACTTCCACGTCAATTTTTCTTCTCTCACTTTTTTATTAGGGATAATTATATTTACATCCCTCACCTATTGTCATTTTACACAAACCACCCCCGTTTTTTCAAAAATTACAAAAACCACCCCTAACAGCCTTTAAAGCCCCAAAATACCCATATTTACTTGGTCAAATTTTAATTTAATTTTTCAATGACAGAAATGCCCTTAGGGATGTTTTGTAATTATCAAAAGGTAGAGGGGGTGTCAAAGTAATATTTATGGGGGTGAATAATATGAGCCCATATATTTTTTTTATTATTTATATAATTTTTTAATTTATTTTTTAATTATTTTATTAACTTTTTTTATTGAATCTATATATAAATTTATACCTCTTAATAATTAAAATATTAAATTATTTAATTAATATATTAATAAAAACTAGTTACTAGCTTATAAATTCAAATTAAAAATTATCAAATTTGTATAAATTATTTAAATTTTTAATATTAAAAGATTTATTTTTTATTTATTTGTAGCTAAATTTAATTAAAGTTAATAAATTATACATATATGTATATATATTTATATAATATAGATATATAAAATATATATATTTTTGAACATATTCATATGTATATATTACATTTATAATAATTTAAAATATTTTAATAATTAAATTATTTATTTTACTAATTCTACTATAATTTATATAAACTGCACAATTTATTTTGAATTATAATTTATTAATTTAATAAATTTAATTATAAATAAAAATAGAGAATAAATAATTTTAATTTTAAGAATTTAAATTAAATTATACAAATGTGATATTTTTTCTAATTTAAATTTATAAGCTAGTAACTAATTTTTAGTAATATAATAATTAAATAATTTAATATTTCAATTATTAAGAGGTGTAAATTTATATATATTCAATAAAAAGTTAATAAAATAATTTAAATTTAAATTAAAAATTAGTATAAATAATAATAAAAAAATATATGGGGTCATATTATTCAGTTTTCTAAATATTACTTTGACACCCCTCTACCTTTTGGTAATTACAAAACACCGCTAAGGGCATTTCTATCATTAAAAAATTAAATTAAAATTTGATCAAGTCAATAGAGGCATTTTGGGGTTTTAGGCTGTCAGGGGTAGTTTCTATAATTTTTTAAAAGGTAGAGGTGGTTTGTATAAAATGACAATAGATGAAGGGGTGTAAATGTAATTATCTCTATTTATTATTTTCTTGTTTTTTATACTTTTTAATATTTTATTAATCTAATTAATATATTTTTAAAAAAATAATATATTTTTTAAATTTTGATTATGCACACACGTACATATGGTCGTAGATAATAATAACACATGTATCTAGTGCAAATACACCCTTTTGGGAGGATGGTGAACTTGGAAGCATGGGATTTGGGAGTTTTTTTTATAGGATTTCTTTATATTATATGACCATTAGCTTTAGCGGTTTGAATTTTCAGTTCTGCGTAGTTGGTCAAATTTATTATTGTGTACCCATTTAATTACCCATGCAGGAGAACTTTCCATCATATTTTGACATCTATTTATTATTTCTGTAAGTATTAATATACATTTATTTTCCAGAATATAACAAATCTAAAAAGTGATTTATCTATTGTTGTCTTTATCTCATGCAATACTTACCAAAGCTTCACGAAAACCTGCTGCGACTTGCAACCATAATGGTGATCAAGAGGCACTCAAAATGCCTAATTCGTCAATATAAATCACTGACTGAAACACCTGACATCATGCTTCCATGTATCAGGGTGAGTGTTAATCTTGCTCCACGGTATTTTCAGTTTCAGTTGAAGAAAAATTGGATGAGAAGTTTGCAAATGGAAGAACATAATCGGGCTCCAGAGTAACTACTTTCCTGGCAGGACTGTCCAATAAAGCGAGGCATCATTAGAAATTCAGCCCCATTTGAAGTTCAGAATTAGTTCAACTAGTAAAAGCTAAGAATTATGGATTCCCATGCGTAAGATCCTTCGAACTGAAAATACATGAAAATTCCAGAAGTTCCAATTTTAATTGGGAACATAAGCAAGTAGAGAATATAGAATTACACCAGAAAACTTGTTTGCTTAGTGCTTGAAATTTTGTTACTTGATTGTCCGCATTTAGGCTGTTCTCAATGGAGGTGAAACCAATATGACGCCATCCCCTCTGACGAATAGAAAAGGCACCGTACGCCTTGTAGTCTGCAATGACAATCAATGTCAGAAATAACATACAGATAAAACTTATTGCAATCAGAATGTTGAGTAAATACTAGCTCCAACTTAGTTATTCAACTGAAGATGTTAGTCTGCATATTCAATTGCAAATAACAGTAGCATTAGCACAGCCTTCAGAGTAAGATAGGTATCTAAGGGGAGGGGAAAGTGAACTGGAAGAATCCTAATCCTTTCTCTCCTGTTGTGAGCCCAAACAGAAGTTGGTCTTCAGAAAACCTTGATTCTTTGTTGTTAACATATAGGATCATGTGGTCTTTGTCATAATGTGATGATCCTTATATTTCTTCCCGAGTGACCAAAAAAATGTCAAAAGATAATTCCTAAAATATGGAATTGTTGACGACTCAACCAAGCTCGATTTGATGCAACAATTATTATGAGCTTAAGTTCCTGTCTGGTATGACCAAACTTCATGCGGCATATATTAATAACTGGCTATTTGCCCAGTCATCTTAGCCAAAACACAACTCGTATCCACTGACCTAGGGACACTACTTCATTATATGCTTGCACGAGATACAAACAAAAGTACTGGAGAAAAGTAACGGTCATCTTATGGCATTATAGCATACCCTGACAATTTCCTCGTATGTCTCATCGTCAATCTCCAAAGTTGTAACAATTTCTTCGACATCACCCAGAATCATATTTAAATGCTGATCATAAGCCTGCCAACATGAAAGCATAATAAGTGGAAGGACATTGCAAGAAGGAAAGAAAATTATTAAAAACTTGCACACTGAGTACACTTGTTAACAATGTTGAAGAAAGAACATGTAGGTGAAGATTATAACTCAATCAGTTAATTACAGCAACCAAATAAATAATTCTACTCGGCGTTTGTTCATTCACGTATATATCAATGAATACCACTGAGTCCATGTAGGATTGCTGGCAGACCTATCATACAAAACAGCTCTGATGAATGTTTTACTTCATACATATATCAGGGAAACCGAATTACGGCTTCCTTATAATATATTAGAGCTTCTATTGCCTACTTGAACTTTGTCTTGGGACTATGTGAAGATAACAGAACATGTCTCACCAGTTCAAGACACTTGTTTGATCCGAAAAAAATCAATTGAACAGAATTACCTGTGGATAAGAAGTTTAAAAAACGAATGAAGATAAATATCCAGTCATTTACTTAAATAGCACTTCCTAATCCCAAATTTATTTCTTTTAATCCTGCTATACTTTCTTTCCAGTTTTTCAGGTCTGAAATTTGGAGGTTTTATTTTTTCACTAATTCATCATAGATATAAATCTTAGTCAAATCCTTAGTATATTCACAAGTCCCCAAAAACACTTCACAAAGGAAATGCTATATTCTCAGTGCAATAAATGTAACACGAATGTAGCTGAAAGCAGAAGCAAAATGTACAGACACTAATCACATTGTAAAGCACCATTAGCCAGTAGCCGCACATTTTCATTTTAAAAGAATTACTTTCTGTTGGGTGCTGCCTGAAAGCCGAATAAGGTAGTTATTAGAAAATAATGTGTTTTCTCAGCATTACAATTAGAACAACAGGCAGGCATTTGAGGGACCATAACTTTAGGCTACTCCAAAATTGAGCAAGAAGTCAGATATTCCTTTGAAAGTTAATTCACTAAAAATTATCGATAATGAGCAATTCCGCAGGATAGTTCTTTATAACTGAAGAAAAAACAAAAAAAACATCTGAATGAAGATTTTACCGAAAAGAAGTAGGGTGGAAATCTACCAATATAACAAGACTTCAACAAATCCCAATTCAACAAAAAGAAGGAAACTTTTCCAAACCCTAACCCGCCCTTTATCATCCTTCATTTTCTGCACACCGAATTTCGCCTAATTTCGATGTTCCCCTACCTCAAAACCAAAATTCAGCTAATTATATACAAGAAAAATAGCGCTCACGAAAACACAAAAGAGATACAAACGGTCTCCGTAAATATATATATATTTATATATATAGACAGAGAGAGAGGGAGAGAGAGAGAGAGAAGGAACGGACATGAAGCTTGCCGCGGAGCTCTCGGTCGTGGCGGAGTTTGACGTAGATGCGCTCGTCGAGACTGAGACGAATGAGGTCCAACGGCTCCTTCACCGCGCTCTCCTCTTCGCTCGCCATTTCCTCTGCTTTCTCTCTCTCTCTCTCTTTTCCTGAAAACTGAATCTTGATTTCCTGCGAGTTTCGACCTCACGCCAAATATTCAGACTCCGTTCTTTTTTAAACTCACCAAGTCTCTAAAACCCTTCGTAAAACGTGTTGCCGCTGCCAATTGCTTTTAAACAGAAGTGCAACTTACAAGTGCGACTCTTTTGGAGTGTAGTCTATGTATACTCACACATACATAAACACGTAGATGCAATTTTTCAACCTCGAATTATTCCGTGAAAAAAGAAATCCTTTTTTTTTTTAAATGAGGCCCAATTTTTTTAGACAAGAGCGATAAATTTTTATTAATTAAAATAAATTGAGTACAAATACTATTATTCATGTCGACTTCGATATCTAATAAAAATTATTACAATAATCATTTATGCTCAATAACATCTACTATTACAGCAGATAACAACTCCTACTATACAGTAAACATAAAAAAAAAAAATTATTTACTAACGCACACACTTAAGGCTCAAACGCAAATCGAATCATTGGACGGTCTTCAAGAACGAGTATATGTAAAAGCTTATTTATTCATTTCATTGGCTAAAAAACATTATTTCAAATAATCTTCTCAAATTCAAATCATTTCATTCAAATGCAGTATAAATTGACATGTAATTAAGAAATCAGGAACCCCAACAATATTTCTCTAATCATCCATTGTTAGAAAATTCTAATTTAAACGAGATTTAGCATCACCTAAACCAATTATATGATAAATATGATACACTTAAATTATGATTGATATGTAATTTAAAACAAATGATTAATTATAGGACAAATATATCAAACTTATTTTGTAATTTATTTGATTAAAAAAATTTCCATTCACTATAAATGAAATGGTAGTCTTCAAATGAATCAAAGAATATTCGGAGCATTGACACAGTCAATCTTTCTTTTCTCCATAAAACAAAACCAACAGTGTGCGACTACTTTCAAAGCAGAAGGGCCAAGTTTAAAAATACATATTTCCTCTAAATACACATAAAAGCCGCAATCGGACAGCTAACATGAATCAGATTACATCTCTCCTCAGAGGAGAAAAGATTATTATAGACGGAGGTACCAATCATGTCCCTCACAAGTTGCAATAAAACCTGTACTATAATACACATAAGTCGTACGACTCTCTGCAATTCTTCAGCTGCTGATGACAAAAGCATTGGCCTTCTTTATAGGAGGTGGTTGTGTCTTTAGTGTGTGTTAAGAAAAAGATTTGCTTTCTGGGCCCTTTAGATTTGCTTTCTTGAACAGAGCTTTTTGAGTTCTTGGTTTCACTATTTCTGCTAAAAGCCTTCAACTTTTCTCCTATTTCTTGTCAACTATTGAAAATTCTCCATCTGAGTATGCAGAATTGTTTTTTTGAAAGTTTTGTTGAGGTTTTTGTTCAGATTTTGGATATGTGTCTTGATTTTCAGGTACCGCAGGTGAAAGGTCCAATCTTGATTTGTACTTCATCGGTTTCATGTAAGTTATTCACCAGAAAGTAATTTTCACCCTTATATTTTGGTTTTGAGATTGTTGAATTTTCCTGAATATTTGGTAAAGATTGAATCTTTTTTACTTTTTCTGGTGGAGGGTGGTTTTGCTTTTAATTTAGGGGTGGTTTCTGTTGGTGGGCTCTTTTCCATGAGTTGAAGTTAGCAAAATCAGGAGTAGAATACTGCTTTATATATTTTCTTGTTGAAAGCTGCATGTCTTTTTGCAGGAGGAGTTGATCCCATTGATGATTTGGGGTTTTAGGATAGCCCTAGAAAATTTTGGTTTTTGCTTAGGTGAAGGGTTAGAGAAACGTGTTTGGTTGTTACTGAGCTGTAGAGAATTGATTATGGATAATTTAGAGTTAGTTGTGAGGCGGCTGGCAATTTTAAGAGTGTAAGTTTGCTGCGTTGTATGATCTGAAAGTGTGTTGGAGCAAATAATGGATGGCAATTTGTCTTCGGGGAGTACTATGCAAGGGAATGCTTCTTATGGAGGTTTTGACTTGCAAGGACCGATGAGAGTTTTTCATCATCATTTGCATAACTCTCATCCTAGACAAGGATCATCAATGGCCCATCATATGATTCAAGAGAATTTCCCACTTACGATGGGGAATGCTCAAGATTGTGACCAGAGCATTTCGTTGGCAGAATACAATAAACTCGACAGAGGGAAATCTACGAGTGATGAGGATGAACCTAGCTTCTTGGAAGATGCTGGTGAGGGTCGCAATGATTCGAGCAAAGGAAAGAAGGCTTCACCATGGCAGCGTGTAAAATGGACTGACACAATGGTTAGGCTGTTGATCACGGCTGTTTCTTATATCAGTGAGGAGGCAGCTGCTGAATATGTGGGGGGTACGAGAAGGAGATTACTGAATTTACAGAAGAAGGGAAAGTGGAAGTCAGTGTCAAAAGTCATGGCTGAAAGGGGTCACTTTGTTTCACCTCAGCAGTGTGAGGATAAATTCAACGACCTCAACAAAAGGTACAAGAGGCTTAATGAGATCCTTGGAAGAGGAACTTCTTGTGAAGTGGTTGAGAATCCAGCACTTCTGGACGTGATGGATCACATCTCTGAGAAAGCCAAAGAGGAAGTTCGAAAAATTCTCAGCTCAAAGCATTTGCACTATGAAGAGATGTGTTCTTACCATAATGGCAACAGGTTGCATTTGCCTCCTGATCCTGAACTGCAGCGTTCTTTACGGATAGCTCTTATGCCTAGAGAAGATCATGATGACAGTGATATGAAGAGGCATCTGCATGATGACAATGATGATGCTGAACAAGAAGCTGAATATGATGATCATGATGGCTCTGAGGAGAATCAAGCCATAGATCACAGGGCATACGGGTTGCCTGGGAGCTCCATGAAGAGGGCAAAGCAATGTCAGAGTCGTGAAGATTTTAATTTCGGAAGTCCATTGCAAGACTGCAACCGAGCTTTTAATTTTCAGGCAGAAAATGCGGGTGGTGATGGGAATCTAGTCCCATCTGAAGGTACCAAAACAAATATGCTACAGAAGCAGTGGGCAAATCATAAGAATCTTCAGTTAGAAGAACGGAGGCTACATATACAAGCAGAAAAACTGGAGCTGGAGAAAGAGCGATTTAAATGGGAGAGATTTTGCCGGAAAAAGGACCGGGAACTGGAAATGATGAAAATGGAAATTGAGAGAATGAAACTAGAGAACGATCGTTTGGCTTTGGAGCTAAGGCAAAAGGAAATAGGCATGGACAACCATTAATTTGCCTTGGTCGGCAAAGGCTTCTAACCATTGAGAACCCGAAGATGTATCTGCCGGTTTCTTTTGTTTATTGGTTTAGGATTTAGCATATTAGCATGCTAGATCAGGAAGGAGATCCCCAAGCTACAGGGTTGTGCATTGTATGATCCTGTTTTCACTGTAGTCCAATGCACATACTAGTAATATTTATGGTCTCCTCCGAACATCTCTTCAAGGGATTTCTGTAACCTATCCTCGCAACATTTATGATCTATAGAAGGCTTTAGTTTTATACACTTGGTTGGTTTCTTCTATGTCTTACCCTCTTTGCTTGGTTGAAAATGGTTGATACAGGCAGCAAGAGATGCACATACAGAATAGCAATAAATTTTTCAGTCAATGAAGAAATAACCTGTAACGTTCTAGTCCACAACTGGTGTACATACAAACACAGATTCACGCAGCAGCAGTTCAAAATTCAAATGTCTATGCATAATTGCATGTGTACAAATGCTATATTCTTGAGCCAAATGTGGGCTATTTGCATAAGCCTAATGCTTTCCACCATATCTCCTGAATTTTGCTTCAGCATTTAAAGTTTGTTCTCCCTTCATTTAAACATCAGGAGCATTGTCTGGGTCATCTCCACCTCTTCATCGTCCCTTGCTCTATTCCTGAGAAGTCTGTTCTAAAATCCGGTCAGAGTACGTGCTTCCAGTTTCTTGAAAATATAACCTTCGTTGGGTTGAATTCAGTTATTTTATTCTTTGAGTACAATTCCAATCGTGTTTACAAAGTAGACGGAAAGCTTTGTTCTAAGGGTGACCTATGCTTGCAAATTCTCGACTTTTCAGGTTGAAAATTCAGTAAAGATTTCGATATAACTATATAAGCCTGCTATACCAGAATGGAAACTCTTGCAACCAACCAACCTGAGCGCTCTGGGCATTTTGTTGTGAAGCTCCGGCCAAACGGATAATACCTCAAACAACTACACACCATTCTTATCGTAAGCCATCATAGGTTAGAAGTAAAGACCTTGTGAATTTTAGTACAGCATGTCTATTTGTGAAAAGTAACAAGTTCAAGCCGAAACATAAAGCAGCAATGATGAAAATGACCAAAGAGTGTCTGAACAACTACTAATGCTGCTGAGTCACGCAGACTTGCTAAGACTCTTGTTCTAACATAAGAAAACAGAGTAGTCATAGAAAGTAAAGGGTATTCATTTGTCTGAATCTCAGTGTATGACTTTCTATATTTAGTCATGTATTAGGTAATGATTGAACAACCTATGTATATCTTAAAACTGCAAATAAAATGAATAGATACGCATTCAGAAAATAAGCAAGAAGGATCCCGATGAAATAAGACGTGATAGAGATGTTAAAAGCTGATCGAGACGAATTATAGCGATATATATCGCCTGCAACACACGTGCTCTTTTCTTATTTCTATTATCACTACTTTTGGTGATACATAGTTCCTCGATACACTAAAATCAAGCACAAAAGTCAAGAATTATAGTCTAATTAAGTACACTTTGTCTGGCTTTATATTGTGTAAGGGTGAAAGTGGTTGGATGATAATGTATTTGTGAATAAAATGGTGGGAAAGTCGTTATGAATAGGAAGCTTATCCATTGGTGTGAGAAGGATGATGGAATGTGACATAAGTAACAAAGTTAATACTGTGAAATAGACATGAGAGCAATGTAAGCATACGTCCCTCTGTGTGTGTGTGTGTGTGTGTGTGGATCTTGATTGGTGGGCTGTCATCTGGTGGCACATGGGATCTCAGACACTGGGTGCTGATTTTGGGCTTTTAAGAGTGCTTCACTTTGGTCCGTATGGGGCCCAAAACAGTGACCTTTTGAAACCACTAACCGTTTCCATGGACCTCCCTCATAATGGATCCACACAGAGTTACAAGTATTTGTGATCACTTATTTTAACTACTTATCAGGGTTTTTATATATATATATATATAAATCAATTAAAATAAAGTGAATTTGATTTACAATTTGTATTTTAAAAACCATTTAACTTGAAATACCAACTTTTTTAACTGCTTTTTGGTAAAGTTAAAAACCACTGCTTCAATTCAACCCTATTTTTTTTTCATAAATTATATATAACGAATTCTCATGAAGTCTGGTGCAATTATAAATACCTTATTATTATTTGAAAAATTACTAATACTCATGATTTTAACATTTATCCAACAACTAGCTCATTTTTGTTAGTCTTTGTAGGTTTTCATCTATTTTTATGGCAAATTATCTAAAATACCCCTGTGAAATATTGAATAATTTTACTTATTTTTTTTATTCTTTAAAAAAAATTGTGGACTAGTAGAGCAAGAAGGAAAATTCACTTCATCAGCTTTCGTTATATTTTTTTTTTCAAAATATCTTTTAACAAAAAAAAAAATAGCGAAAACAAAATGGATATTTTCAAATCTTCGTTCAAGAACATCACAAAATATTAATAATTTTCCTAACAATAAAAAATATTTATAATTATATAAATACTAAAAAAAACTCATTATAATTTACTTTTTTTCAATGAACATTTACTACAGTTAAACTTAGGATTATTTTTCTGAACAAGTTGTTCCTACAACACAAGTAATTGCATGAATTCTTTTCTTTGCTTCCACTTTGTTTCTTTTTCAGACAGGGTTGAGATTTGAGGAGATTTCTCTTTTATTTATTTATGATAGAAATGCAAATTTTTAATTGAGCTTCGGCTACAGATTAATAGTGTCTACTAAATGTGAAGTTAAATTATTCTTAGCGTGTTTTATTAGGCTGATTAATTGAGATTCCTTATTATTATAATAAGAATGATAAGACTTTTGTGGCTTCATGACAAGACTTTCCCTCTATTTCTCTCCATTTTTAAAATCAAGAAGATAATCATTAGATCACTCCTTCCAATTTCCTCACATCATACCCTAATCTCCATCACTTCAATTATTGCTTTCACTCCAATTTGCTTCTATTTTTAGTGTACAAGATGAGAACTATGTGTGACAAGATTGATTCCTTTTTTGCCTACTACCACATAATTTTATGGGATGATTATAGTTTTTTTTTTTTTCCTTAAAATTTGATATAATTATACATTGGCCTTATATAATTTAAAAAATTACATTTAGTACACTAAAATTTACTTCGTCTGACAAATAAGTTTATTTGTCAGTCAAAATTCATCGAATTTACTGAATTAACAAAGAAAACCAGAAAAAAAAAAAAAACCATGATACTATAAGTTTATAATAAGTCAATTGACGGTACCTATTAAGTTTCATTCATTTTTTTTTTATTAATATCAATAAATACAAAAAATATTTACTAACAAAGCA
Organism: Sesamum angolense; assembly: GCA_034509725.1. Taxonomy (NCBI): domain Eukaryota; kingdom Viridiplantae; phylum Streptophyta; class Magnoliopsida; order Lamiales; family Pedaliaceae; genus Sesamum; species Sesamum angolense. The sequence goes on from JACGWL010000012.1 coordinate 12,192,189, forward strand.
ACCTATTTATTAGACAGAACCAAACGTCATAGGTACTAGATGTAATTTTTTAAACAATAGGAAATTTATGTGTAGTTACATCAAACCTTAGAGAAGAAAAATATAATTACTCTAATTTTATATTAAATGATCGTATCATCTAACATTTAAAACTGTTAGAAAAAAAAATCATTTAATATCAATATCTTAACACGTCTCTTTCATGTGCAAATCCTGCACGTGAAATTTTTCATTTTCATAAGTAGGTGGTGATGGGATTTGAACTCTTGTAACACAAGAAATATAACATATATCAAAACAAATAAAAACTAATAGCCATAGTAAAAAGTCATTGACGACGACCACGCAATGGTTGTTGGTCGTGGTTTTTGCGAGTATGGTTAATATATTGTAATGGATAAAAATCTTAACAAAAATATTTTTTATTACCCCTAGTCACGACAAAAATAATTTTTGTAGTGAATAAGTTAAGATTTTACATCAATCTTTATATAATCATGGCTAATAATATCTATTTACCACAATTTTAATCCATGGCTAATATATAAAACAAAAAGCAGTAGTAATTTTTTTAGTGACATGATTTTGATGCCATATTTAACGATCATTTCATCTAAAATTAATTAATTTAAATTATAAGAGAAGAAAATCATTTAATAATAATATTCTAACAATAAAAACTGCAGTTGAATTTAAAATTTTCAAATTTAGAATAAAACAAAGTTATTATACTTATGCGTGGCAAAATATTGCAGCAGTTATAATTTGTTCCAGACATGTACTACTTTAAATTGAAAAGCTAAATAATAATTCGTTGCATGTATTATATCAAAATAAAATTTTAAAATCGTGATCGATCATTGATAGGAGGATTGGAGTACTTAGAATCCTCTTAACAATTTCCTGTTTTCACACTGTGGAATTCCTCCAATTAATTTGGGATGCGAAGACTCTCTCTCTCTCTCTATATATATATATATAAATATGTGTGTGTTAGGTATTAGTAATTACATATGATATTGGGAAAGGGACAAAGCAAATAGGACAAATATTGTAAGAAAATGATAATTATTTCACCTACTAATTAGATGATGATGCGTATAATACAGTTGTCAAAACTTGCATATCTACATACTGTATAGTCTAAAGGTTATATTGCGCTACATCGTTGAAAAACTTATCCTATTATCTACTATTTATAAATTGTAAGTTATCTAAATAGAAATTACGTTTTTGTCGGGTCAATGTTAGAATTTGAAGAAAAAATTCAGATGATGGACGTATAAATTTCAACTTTTTTATATACATTAAACGATTATGGATTTAATAATAAAATTGATGAAATTATTTTTATAAACTTGAAATTTTAACTTCTTAGATTATTTAATAATTAGAGATTCAAGTATTTATTTGGCACTATATTATCAAGGAAAAAATGCAAGTAAATCCCTTTATGATACTGCAAATAAGTAAATTATTTTTTATGAAAAAAAATTATATTTTGCCTTCTAGTGTTTGTGAATTACATAAAAGATAATTTACTCATTTACAATATCATAGAAAGTTAAATTACATTAAAGCCATATCATCAATTGTGGATGTGGGAAGAATACGGGTACGTTTATATTTGTAACTTATTCATTTCCTTATAATTTTTCTTGATTTTGAGATTACAAGTATATATACAAGTACCATAAAAATTAAAAATGAAAAAAGGTTATGGATTTCAGTAGTCATGAATAAATTAAATATTGCACTATTATAAATGAGGTAAATTACAGCTACTTCCCTTTAGTTTTTATATAGTTATGAATCCATCGTTATATAAAAACAAATACCCCCCTCAAATAAAAAATAATTATGTAGTCTTTATAATGTGAGGTTAAAATTACTATTTGCACTTTCTAAATTCTATTTTCTGAAAATGTAAATTTTTTAAAAAAAAAATATGGTGGAAAAATAAATAATCAATTGCGAATATTAATTCACAAAAATATTTTGTAAAATTTTAAAAAATTATATGAAAATAAAAAACAGCTCACTGCAAAACTTAGATAAAAACGTAACAAAAAATGGGCTTATTGTTATGCAAATATTAAAAGTAAAGAGACATTTATATTTTTTTTTTATAAAATAAAAAAAAATTACGTCAACCTATTACAGATGCTTGTAAATTATCCACATGGGTCAGGCCCTCAGCGCTGCTACATACGTTTGGTAACATTTAACATAGCTTTTTGTATCATTTTCTTAGAATTTTCTCGTTGTATCTTAATTATTGCAATTCATAGAAACCACGACTTTTATTAGAGGAAATTCAAGTCGCATGATCAGCAAACAAACGACAAAACCCTAATTTTTTTCCCTTAATAAATATGTATTAAATAAATTCTTGATTTTCTAACCAACATGTATTATATTTTCTACATCTCCAAGAGGTCTTTGTCGCCGACGTCAAATTTTTGGTAAATTTGTCGGCTTTCGTTGTCCATCAAAGAGTTTACGACTATTCAGTACAAAGTTTTCTCCAAGTACGATGAACTAATCTTTTTACAAGGAATTGAGTTAGGACAAGGCGTGGAGGGATTTGATAAACGTGTCCTGCGATAGAACACCACAGGTCAAAATTCTTATTTGTAACTCATCATTCAACCTTTTGATGCTGCTAAGGTAGTATAGTAGAAGACATTAATGTGTGTGATGTGTTTTAATATATTACCAAAAGGTTGTGGAAATCATTAGTCAACAATTATAACATTATTTTTATGTTTTACTACAAGTTCTATTTTGTATGTTTGTTGAAAATTTACACTAAAGAAGAAAGAATGAAAATTGGACATACCTTAATTCGTGAGATTAAAGATGTTAGCAGCCTAGTGGTCAGAGTCGAGATCTCTGAACAAATTTCGATCGAGATCATGAGTTCAGATCCATCGAACGTGTGGGTATTTATTTGTCTTACTCTATGTGAATTGTTATAATTTATTTTTATTATTCTTGTTATGTTTATGTGTTAATGGAACTGATAAATTATTCAGCTTATTGAGATATTAATGTTATCATGTAACAAAAAATAATAATACCCTCGCCAGAGAAAAAAAAATAATACTAAAATACACACCAACAAAAAGAAAAAAAAATCAAGCAAATGAGTTCCATAGACATTATTAATAATATAAAATCATATTTCTAGTCCCATATATATGTTTTTTTTTTTTTTTTTTAGTCATATTGATTAGAATTTTTCACATTACATCCCATAAATTGAATATATTTTCAATTTTAATCTCCACGTGTATTTTTCATCCAATAGTTAATGGATTCGTGTGTAGTGTCACGTGCATTTTTTGTTAATTATTGGACGGGACAATGCATGTGAAAATTAAAATTAAGAAAAAATTTAACTTATGAGATACAATGTGAGAAATCGTAATAAATAAGACTAAATTAAAAAAAGTCCTAATATATGAAATCAAAAATACGATTTTTCCTATACTAACAAAATATTGAAACTTCTACTTAAATTAATTTGAAAATATGAAATTGGTTAAAGTGAACGGAGGCTAGGGTATTCATTATTATTATTATTATTTTCCCTTTCATTGAGGTCTTTTTAAAATATGCAAGTATTTATAGTTTATTTATTTATAGGGTAAATTATAGTGATTAAGTCAAATTATACAAACATCCTCTATCTTTTAGAATAGTATAGTTATACCCTGAAGGGTGTTAGTGTAATGTTTTTAGAAGGTGTTTTGCATTTGAATAGGGGTGTAGTTGTAATTACAACTATAACCTCATGAAGATATAGCTATAATTTAAAAAAAAAAAAGAAAAAATTTATGTATTTTGGCCTAATATCATAAGATCTCAACGTAATTTACGTTATTAATATGTTGGTAGCCGGTGCATGTGTTTCTATTTAATCACCGTCTAATTCAAAATTTTAAATGGTTGGAAATAACATGTCATGTGACATGCATGCACATTGTTTTTTCATGCATAAACATCTGTAGCTCTCTTTCATTTGTGTAGGTGACAATGAGACGACATGATTATACACAATGCTTGCTCAAAAATTTTTAAAACATTTTTCAAAAAATATATATATATCATCAAAAAGAGAGTATTCCTATCGATTCTAAATGATAAGTTTCAACGATTTATAAGTCCTAAGTCCTCCTATCCTTATTCTGATATTATTTCAGAATGAAAACCATGAGACTCATACATCGTGCAATGAAGCACCGATCGATCGCAATTCACATCATATTATTTTTGCATTTTAGTTATTCGACACTTTACATTGTGCAAAATTACAATTTTGGCCCTCAACTCAAATTATATATGCTATTTTGACGCACTTGTTTTACGTCCTTAAATTTTAAAAATAAGGACGTAATTCGGAATGTAGTAAATTTTTCAGAGGCAAAAAATGAAATAAATAAGAATTTATAGGAGGAAAAATAGAATTTAGAGAAAATGAAAAGTTGGCGTTGGTTGAAGTAATAAATGAGAAGAAAAAGTACATAGGGTAAGTAGGTTGAAGAGGTAATGAATGAATGAGAATGGAGAAGAGGGAGGGAGGGTGGGTGGCTGCTTGCCTTGCTTTTGTTTCCAACCTAAGCTAAGTTAAGCATCTCCATTATTTCAGCACACCCTGTAACCGTTGCTAACACACCCACAATTGCATGTGGTTTACATGATGATTTTTGGTTGCACGTTCATATGCCCCCTCCCTAATTAACTCCCTCTCTCTCTTAAATTACCAACATCTTTATCACGGTTGAAACACTCCACCTGTGTCAGTAACTTAAATCTTTTGTTGTTATCAATCTTGGTGACATGTTGTTACTGCGTGCAAGTATTTCATTTTTAGAATATATTATAATTAAGAGTAAAAATATAAATTAATACACTATATTACATTACAATAAATAATGAAAGAGAAAGGGAAATTAATTTACCAGTTAATGTAAAATTTAGAAGTTAATAAATTAGTTATTTATTAGTTGAAGGGCATTTTTTGCTTCACGTGAATTGGTGAGACTGTATCGTTAACCACTATCTGTGAGGGTGGAGGGTTTTTTTTTTTTTTTAAATATTATTATAAATATACTAGTTATTGTTGCACGTGGTTTTTGCGAGCATACAAAAAGAAATTGTCATGTCAAATGAAGAGGAAAAATAAAATTTTAGGAAAAGAAACAACCATGGTGTGAGGGGATGAGGAAAAACAAATCAGTGAGAAGAAAAAAACAACGTGGAGTGAGGTGAACGAGAGAAATAAATTGTAATTGTGGATTTACTAAAAATGTGTAAGTTTAATTATGAGGGGGCAAAAAAAAACACAAAAAAAGTGAGGTAAGAGAGAACACGTAGTGGATGAGAGAAGAAAAATTGTAATTGTGATATTATTAAAAATATTGAAATGTTATTATTCTGACCAATACTAAGGAAAGAAATGAGTTTAAATGGTAAATTTGAGTATTCAAAAGTTGGTAAAATAAAAAAAAATTCTTTTATAATAGTGTAAATATTCTAATAAATAAAATATATAAACCAAATAAATAACCAAAACTAATAAAATGAAATAATTTTAAATACGATAAAACTGCGTACATGATTCTTTTTTCCAAATTTTCCTGGGTAACTTTTGGAATTAAAAATTTCACTTTATGCTTGTCAAGAATGTAATTTCGTATGCTTGTCCAAAAAAAAAAAACGAATGTAACTTCGTATAAATTAAAAACTAAAATTCAAATCCGTTTACAGCGTATATCGTAATTATAGTAAGCCACAAAAAAACAACCAAACTTTAGTTAGGTAAAGATGTTTAATTAAGAAAAACATTAAAAAAATACCCTTATTATTATTACCATCACAACTCATAATATTCAATAATACCGTACTCATAATTCACGGCGGCCAGCCGATTACAATAATTAATTATACAAATGGGGTTAATTATAGTCGATACGGTGCATAAAAATAATCAAAAAAATCTCCCTATATATATATATATATAATAAATTGCTTTCACTTTCACTTTTATTTATGATTATTGCTTATTTAATTATTACATGCTTATTGAAAAAAAAATTTAGGAAAATAAAATTAAAAATAAGGAAGAATGGTGGGGGTAGGGGGGGGGGGTGCTTAGCTAATGACAGATAAAATGAAAAGGGTTAAATCCACATGGATGACACATGATTTATGTCTATATTCACATGCCTACCATGTTCAATTAATCCTTTGTGTACATGTAACTTTTGTACATGGGCCACACCCCACCCCACCCCCACCCCCACCCCCTCAAATTTTTAGATCAGACAACTCATATTGGTCCTTGTCACAATCCCTATTACTTAATTATAGTTGTTGCGATTTTAATGAATCATATATATATATGTATTTTCCGATTATCTTTAGAAAAATTAAGAAATTTAAATAATTCGGCGCGTAAATGTGTTGGAATTTTATTTAGAAGTTACATTTTTATGAAATTAAAAATAATAATGATCATAATAAGATAAGGTTTAATTTTTAAAGTAATTGTTATGGACATTATGGTATATCGTAGTTGGTAATTTGCATGTAGCATGTTAGATATTTTGTGGCCAATTTTAGTGGGAATATAGAATGAAAATTGGAATTTGAAAAAGAGAGGACCCTCTTTTTGGAAATGGGACTATGCAATTTCAGCATTTCTGTGCTGTAAAAGACAATATCATGCTTGTTTTTGAAAAGTGTCTCTTTTTTCAGCTCAACTCCACTGTTTATTTTTCTAATAATTATAACAATTACAAACAAGAAACAAATAACATCTTAACTAGTTCTAACCTAAATTCAATGTGGACACACTAAAATTATCACACTATAATTATAATTGCACTTATTATATAATTGATTGTATTATTTAATTCATGCATTAATCACGTAGTAAGTATAAGGTACTGATGCCAAAAAGGTATTATTTGATTGGTAAGATTTTGGGGCGAATTAGTCCCATAAATATGGGTATATGTCTACTTCTTTTTTTGTCCCATTTGACGTATTCATTGATTTAAATTTTTAATGCATTGAATCAGTATTTGAATTTAAAATATTTGAATAATGTATAAGTAATATTATATTTATCGAACCGGTTCGAATTAGCAATCTGAAATTTGAATTTTCAATAATATTTACTTCTTTTTTTTTTTCTAGAATTAGGTTGGTTGGGACGGGCACGGATTAAATTTTCAATAAAAAATACGTATCTTTAATTTTGTACAAAATTTCATGAAAAATGTGAAAAAAAAATCCGGATAAATTAACATACAGTATTTTATATCGGATTGTGGTGTCAAAATCAATATATTTTCAATGAGAGTGCGTATACACGAACAAATTTCAACTTTAATTACTGTTCCAAAAACTAAAAATCAGAAAAAAAATAGAAATTGGTGAGTATATTTTGAAAAGTGAAGGAAATAGTGATAGTGAAGATATAGTAAATGGGAGGGATTGGGTTAGTGTTGCACGTTTCCTTTACACTTTTGTGAAATATATAAATAGGTGATGAGTGGAATCAAATTGAAGTTATTCCCTGCAGGCGATGTGCATGTTGCGTAGAATAATATAACGTTGGATTCGCATAATTCATATCCAGAAAACACAAATAAAGTACAATTTCAAACTATAAATTACACTTTAATGCAAAATAACTTTTTACAACCTACATAATTTATTAGAGTTGGTACCTAACTGCCGCATTAAATTAATAAACAAATAAAAAAATTAAATATATTACGACACCGAACACGAAATTAAATATTTTGTATATATATATATATATAATATATATATATATATAATTGAAAAATAATATTCCGATGTACAGACCATCTCTATTGGTGTAAGAAGAATAATAGTATGTACTATTAAGATTGTCGAAATTAAATGTCGATGTTTCGTTAAATTCGAGTTATTTATTAATTGAATTTTATCGATAAAATTGCTCGAAAATTGGTCAATATATGTTTTCTAATTATAATGATTGGTAATATATATATATATATATATATATTGGAAATAATGTTTATGAATTGTCGAATGATACAAATGGAATAATTGTGTAAAAAAATAATATAATTAAGGGTTGTCACGGATCCAATAATTAAAATTTTATTATTTTACTGCAAGAATCTATCTGATGCTAAATAAATAAAATATAATTGGCAACTGTAATAGTTCAAATTAAATAATTTTATTTTTCGGGATCAGCAATTTTTACTGTCTTCTCGTACATTGAAAATCATCCACGACATAATCTAATACACATGGTTCATTATATTTGAATTTTAAATTTTCTAAAGTTTATTTAATTAAATTATATGAAAATTACTTATCAATAAATTAATATATACAGTAACGAGATTAGATCCAAGACACTTATAATGTCAGAGTATCTATTACTTATATTCTTGAAACTAAAATCTTTTTCGGAAGGATGAAAAATAAATAAGTATTCTATTTAAATATTCTCTATTTAAATTAATTTGATTTTTACTATTTTCTTTTTGGGTAAATACGATTGCTCCCCTAAATTATTCGTTATGTTATATTTATCCTCCTAAACTAACAAATTTAATACTTATCCCTTGGTTTGACAAAAATGCTCCTTATGGCTTGAACAATTATATATTCTCAATATAATTTAGTATTTGGCACATTAAATCATCATCAAATTATTTTATTTAATTTTGTTAATAAGTGAAGGATTTAAATTATAAGTGAATTGAAGTATAAATTAAATTATATATAGTAGATAGACAATAAATATAATATAACCAACAATCCATATATGCTTTTTAAAAAAATTAACAAATTAATATGTATACTTAACTAAAAGTTAAATACTTTAGAAAAAAAAGAATAAATATTTTATCATATTTTTTTAAAAAAAATATGTTCAAAAAGCCGATATGTAATTGCTCATTTTTATCTAAAAAAAATAGTTAATAACTTAATGTTATTACCAAATTAATAAAATCTTTCTATATAATATATATATATATATTTTGTGTATTTATTGTACTCATCCATTGTTTAACTTTGAGTTTGTAAATTTTTTGAAAACTATTTAACTCACTAATTATGTTTTATTTTCTTATAAATAAAAGATAGTTTTTTTTAATTTAGAAAATTTTAATTAAACTTAAAATACAAATTGCTAAAAAAAGAATTCTTTGAACTATATATATATATATATTATTATATATATATATATAAGGGCAATATTGTCTAAAAATTAATATAGGGAATAATTGTTATATTTGTTAATTTAGGGAGTAAATGTTACATGACGAATAGTTCAAGAGCACAAAATATATTTACCCTCTCTTTTTTAATAGTTATTTTGTCCACTCATTTTCCTCCACATAGCACATATTAATTACCCGAAAATTTATAATTGTAATCTCCTACTGTTTACAATATGAATATTTTTTTTTTACTATTTTGCAAAGTTTAAAATAAACACTTATTAGTTTATTGATTAAAATAAACCAAAAGTAGTATTTTCACTGTACAAACTCCGCTTTTGAATTACTTAAATTAAGTTGATTTAAGTAAAAAATAAACAACTTTTTATTGATTTTTGTAATTAATTGATAAAAAGCGTATATAAATAATGGTTTAGATTAGTTATGAAATTTTATTTTATATTCCACTGTGATGTCAAATCAGTATTTTAAAAAAAAAAACTTTAATTTTCAAATACGTCCAATTTTTACCACAACTTCAGTTATGATTTTTTCTACAATTTATTCTTACCAAAAAAAAAAAAAAATTACTACAAACGATACTTTTTTAACTTTTTATTACAAATTGTGTGTGTGAAAGAGAGAGAAAGAGAAAACTTGTAGCAGCCGTAAAATTAGAAGCATGTTGGGGAAAGCATCTGAAACAGCTAGAGAAGCCCACAGCTCAGCCAGCGAAGCATAAATATAAAACAACACAAATACACACCTAGTAAAAGTGATTTGTAAGAGAAGCAACCACACATTTAAATGAGTTCCCTCTTTTTTGCACTCTATCTTTTATTTTATTATATCAAATTTATATATATATATATATAGTAAATTTGATATAATAAAATAAAAGATAGAGTGCAAAAAAGAGGGAACTCATTTAAATGTACGTTAACAGTTCTTTTTTATTTGATATTGACAATAATACCCCTATTTGACGAAGACATTATAATAGCTTCGTCAAAATAAAAAATAAAGTTGTATTTTTCGTTTCATAACTTAGGTCTAGTGTATTTTTAGTCTCATTATTTTGTCAAAATTTCAAAAATAATCACATAATTTGCAAAAAATATCATTTTAAGTCCTCGTGCCAGCTCTTGTTAGGATAATAATGGAAAAAAGGCCGTGCCATTCACTGGCCAACATTTTTTCCAAATGGAGAGAGGCGATCATATAAGAAGGATTGAGAGTAATTTTTTTTTTTTAAAATTATAGGATTATTTTCGAAAATATAGTAAGTAACGGGGTTAAAAGCATAAATGAACTAAGTTACAAGACAAAAAAAAATACAATATCCCATAAAATTGTTGTACATAATTTAAATGATCTTTTTGATTATTATGTGCTCTCAGTGTCGAAAAATAATTTTTACAAGTACTCAATTGTAAATTAAGTAATATTGAAAAATTATTTTTAAAAGTTAGTTGTATGATTCGAGGGCTCTAAAATGTAATTTGAATTCTTCTTATTAAATAGCATTATTCCAAAACTATATTGATTATTGATTAAAAAAAGATTGTATAAATCTATACATACACATATATATAAGAGAGAGAGGGGGGGGTGGGGGGAGATAGGTGTAGTTGTGTATACTATTGAGGCGCTATGTTGATAGAGTATTGAATTTAGAAAGAGAAAAATAATGTGAGTAGTCTTCTTCTCATCATCAATTACGTACCATTCACCTCAATTTGTAGACAAATATTAGCGGTGCCTATTGTGCCTTTGATGTTTACCTGCCTTACTTCTCCACCCCTCAATCTCTATTTCTTTTACTAATATGCCCCTCTACACACACATATATGTATATATATATATCATACTTTTCTTTTGACCATTATACCTTCAACCCCCCCCAAACCTTTCTTATCTAAGTTGTGTACGTAATGAAAATGGTGGGAATGTGTTTTCATTCATAAAATGTGTAAAAGAATTCTTGATTTGTGCATTTAATGGCTTATTCATTAATGGGTCCACCGTTTTTGCATTATTTGTGGAATGGTCCATTTCTATGGTAGTTTTATTTTATTTTATTTTATTTTTATTTTTTGAAGGAAAAAGAAAAAGAAAATAAAAAAAAAGTTGCCCCTACAAACAATGTAAGTGATGATCAAGTTATTTCATGAATCTCAAACATAGCCAAGGTTATCTGAATCTCAATCATACCCAAGATTCTCTTTGTTTTATAATTGTTTTTGTGGTGCAAAATCTCCATCCCATGAACTCAAATAATTCACATTATTATTATTATATTATTATATATTATTATTATTATTATTATTATTATTATTATTATTACTACTACTACATTTACAGCCATTGATCTATGATCTATTTACACAAACCACCCCTTATTTTTTTAGAAAATTACAGATACACCCCCTAAAAATGTTAGCATCATTACGCAAAATATTTCTATTTTTTTGCTGTCAGGGGTAGTTTCTATAATTATATTTACAACAAATAGGATGTTTTATGTAAATAGACCATATGTTATGGGGTATAAATAATTATCCTTTATTATTATTATTGTTTTCATCAAAATCATGTCCCATCCCACATTGGAGATAAAACTGATTAATCATATTTCGAGTGTGAATTGAAGAGTCAAACCCGTCTCAATAAGTGTGACTCTATGATTTCAAACACTTACTCGTTAACAAAAACCGCAACTCGCTTACTATCATACCAACAATTATTGATAAATAATTCACATTAATAAGAAAACAATAGACGTATAATTTCCATTAATTCAATAATACATCATATATAATAATTGTAACAATAAGAATATCATATATTAATAATACTAATAATAACTTCTACTTTCGTGGTGTGTTCTTCGTGTAGCATAAATTTTTATAGACGCCTATTAATTAACCTTTAAATTTAGGGTTAGTTTTTGCATTAAACCAAGATTAATGATGGTATCATGTCAACAATTAAAACATGGTAGCCACTATACATCAATTATCAGAAAGTAAACAAGAGGAAAGATTAAATACTTAGTAGTACTACGGTGGCCAAACTGGCACCTGAAAATATCAAATATTATAATAATTTATTTATATATATATATTTATATGCATGTATACATATATGACACATACCTGACATCCACAATGATACCAAAGTACCAACCAATAATTAACACAAATCAAAGTAAATGAATTTCACGCATATCCCATTAATCATGAAAATTAAATTTCTTACATGGGATCGCATATAAATATGTAGATTTCAACTATATTTTGTAGTTCTTCATTTGAAAGTCAGGTTGTAGTAAAAGTTGACCTTAGAGGGTTGGAACGATGATCTCGAATCAATATGAAATTGTAAATAGTTCAAATATGTGGGGATTGAAAGGTGTGAGATTTGTGTATTTTCTAAAATGAGTTTTTCGATGGATGTAGTTTTTGTGATCTAGTGGTTAAGATTGTTGCCTTGCGAATAAGTATGAGGTTATGTGTTCGAATCCCGTCAATAATGTGAGTGTTCTTTAATTTATGTCTTTGTTGTAATTTATTATTTGACGTCTGATTGCTATTGAAAATAATGTAATTACTGCTCCTATATATCTTTACATAATTGAAAAACACCCAGTTTGGTTTCTTCAATTTTTTTTATCTGTCATTTTTTTTTTTATTAATCTTCATTTTTCTTTGTTCTCAACACTCCACTTCTCATTTTCTCTCTCACTCCATTTCTAATATTTCTCATATTCACTTTCTTCTATTTTTAATATTTTTTATTTATTCAATTAAAATAATAATTATTTTCTTAAAATTTAAAATTAATTATACACACACATCTAAATACGCCACATATACAACCAAAATAAAATTACCACTTTAGCTTACACCTATCTTTCAACGCGATATCTTATTAGCTATTGGTTGAATTTTATATTAATCGCCATCATATCGCAAATCAAATTAAACCTCTAACTAAATCCAAATAAAAACATTAAAAATAAATAAAAATCTACTTATATGTGCTCATATATACTACCTAACCCTAATCAAACAAAAATTCAAAAATAAAAAATAAAAAAATCATGACGAATATCAACTAATCATGAATTATACAGACGACGAGAGTTTGTAATGATCAAGGTATACATAAGGGGAAAAATCCATTCCATTTATTACGGTAGGTTGCAACCTAACAGAAATTGGTCACTATTTACTCCAATTCATAAATGACTTTGCCTAATAACATGCCCTACTTCTATCTATTTTATTTCAACCCCCATGGAACCCACCCCCACAAAATCATTATTATTATTTCAAACTATATATGCTTAAGCCAAAAAAATACACTCTTTTTTTCGATCAAACTGGCTTTGATAACAAAGTTTGTCAAATTGCAGCCCGTCGCTGTCGAAGTCGGCCCCCTCCCGACCTCGACGTGGCAGCACAAGTACCATAATAACAATTATTTCTAGAGTCGTAAACCCTGTAATAATTAACTCATCATCATATTCGTCCACGAATAATTATCGCGATCGGATAATTAGATGTCGTCGAGGGCATAATGGTCAAATCGCACGAACGGAATCCCGTTTACAGAAGCAAATCCCTGATAATGATCTGATCATGTGAGTAATTAAAAAAACATAAAAAGAAGGGCAAAGATGATTAAAAAGGTCAATGGTTGCATACATGTGATGTGAGTGAGGGGCAATTTGATAATTTCAACAGGGCCACAAGTGTAAAAAGCCAAATTAGCCACTGAAATCCAAAACGCCCAAAAAGCAAAGGTGACCTACATGGCCCGGCTTTTAACTATTTTTAGCTGGACAGACAAAAACCAACTTATTATCACCGTCGTCGCTATCCGCACCTGCTCAGCTCATCTCAATTTTTTTGTATTATATACACAGATAATACCGTATAAAGGGTTTGTACATGTATGAGAATACAGAGATATATACGAGTATATGTAGGAAATTAATGTGGTGTTTGCATGTGGAGATATTTTTTTTTTATGTTGGTGGTGTGAGAGAATTATTAGTGACCCTAATTTGAAGGCGCCAGCTCTATAGAAAAAGAGAGAGAGAGGAGAGAGAGAGGAAGCGAAAAATGCTAAAAGATTCCTCAGCTGAAAAGGAAAAAGAAAAATAACTGAGTCCCTTCATTAAAAATTATAATTTGAGGGAGTGTGAGATTGACAGGCAGATCCCACCGAAATAAATTAAATAAATTCACCACGCCTCCCCATCTTCATAAAAACCCACAGAATTCACCCATCTTTCTTGATATATATTTTTATTTTTTTTGCAGCTGGTAATTGGCAGGGAGTTGTGGGCTTAGCTAGTTGGGAAAAGGAGTGGTGATCCTGTACATGATGCTTGGTGTTCAGGCCTCATGGGAAGCTCTGGAGATGGAGCTGCTGCTGCTGCTGGTGCGGCGGCGGCGGAGGCCCACGAGAGCGGCGGTGCTAGTGGTGGGAGCAGTGAGGTTGGAGGGTCCAGCTCGATAATTCCGGGGAGCGGTGTGGAAGAAAGTGAGAGAAGTGGGGGCGGTGGAAACCGATGGCCGAGGCAGGAAACGTTGGCTTTACTGAAGATTCGTTCTGATATGGATGTTGCGTTTAGGGACTCAAATCTCAAGGGTCCATTATGGGAAGAAGTTTCCAGGTAAGAATGAATGAAGTTTTCATTTATGGTATTTCTGTGTGTGTACAGAGACAGATGCACACGTACACAATTACACGCACTGCAAGGTGTAGCAGACTCCGACTCAGACTCACTGCACAATCGATCAGATACAGATTCAAGATTTCTTGAATTTTCTGTTCAAAAGTGTCTGTGGATAAAAAATTTCATTGAATTATTGCTTTTTGATTAAAAGGGTTTTGTCTTTCACTTCATTTCACAAGAAATCAGCAGCTTTCGTGGAATTTATATTCCGGGTTTTCGCCTTTCAGTTTTGGTTTGTTTTTGGCACTTTGTTGCTAATTATAGCCAAAAAAGAAAAGAAAAAGAAGAGAGTCCGATGTTTATCAATTCTTTGCTTCAACCTGAATTCATCTCTCTCTCTCTCTCTCTCTTCGTCTTCAACGATTTTAGCTTTTCTTCTTCAATTTTATTTCTCTGAATACGATTTGCTAACTGGAGAAATAATGTTTCCACAAAAAGAGAGAGAAGTTCTGGACCAACATATATGTTTTTGGGACCATCGGAAAATTGTCTGTTTGAACAATATTTCCCCACCCCTTTGAATTATTTGCTTGTTTTGTTGCTTTGAATCAGTGCAGTTAATTCCATATGTTTATTTTATGTGTTCATCTCCATCGATCCGGGTTCAATTTGCTTTATTTCAAGATGTAATGAGAAGAACACAAGTGGAGTTGTTTTTATTTCTCCAACGGTTGTTGTCAGGAAAATGGCGGAGCTTGGATTTCAACGAAGCGCCAAGAAGTGCAAAGAGAAATTTGAGAATGTGTACAAGTACCACAAAAGAACAAAAGATGGCCGATCATCAAAACCCGACGGCAAGACTTATCGATTTTTTGATCAATTAGAGGCTCTTGAAAATACCCCTCCCAATGCCTTCACCCCTCCGCCACCGCGCCTCACCTCCCGCCACCAAATGGCGGCGCCGGTGAATGCTGCTAATTTAGCATTGCCATCAAATGTTACTGTTTCATCAACTAGTCCAACCCCTTTGAGAATGCTGCCCCCAAGCACTACTCCGCAAACTGCCACTAATCCAGTGAATTCTTCTCCGTTCCCACCACTACAGCAGCCTCCGGCAACTGCAGTGAATACTTCAATTCCTCCTCAAAGCCACAACTTTCAACCCTTTATCATCACATATCGATGAGCCTGCCATCGAATTCTACGTCTTCTTCCACATCGTCCGATGAGGATATACAAAGGCGAAGGTAGAAAGAGAAAATGGAAGGATTACTTCGAAAGGCTGATGAAAGACGTAATTCAGAAGCAGGAGGAGTTGCAAAGGAAGTTCTTGGACACACTGGAGAAACGCGAGCGGGATCGTATGGCTAGAGAGGAGGCCTGGAGAGTGCAAGAAATGGCGAGAATGAATCGGGAGCACGAGCTTTTGGTCCAGGAGAGATCGATGGCTGCGGCCAAAGACGCGGCGGTGATTGCATTCTTGCAGAAGGTAACAGACCAACACAACTTGCAAATCCCAATCAGTAATAATAATGCACCACCAGGAGCGCCGCCGGAAAATCCCCAGCCAACGCGACAACCACCAACACCAACACCACCACCTCCTCCGATGCCGCAACAATCCACTCTCCCACCGCCAGCGGAACCACCAGCACAACCTGCTGCTGCCCCAGCTGTAGTTGCGGTAACCCCAACAAAAATCCTGGACCTTTCAAAAACAGACAACGGTGGCGATAATTTACTGCCGGCGAGCTCGTCACGATGGCCAAAGGCAGAAGTTCAAGCCCTGATCAATCTCCGAACGAGCCTTGATCTCAAGTACCAAGATAATGGACCAAAGGGCCCCTCTGGGAGAATCTCGGCGGCCATGGGCAAGCTCGGTTACAACAGAAGTGCAAAGCGATGCAAAGAGAAGTGGGAGAACATAAACAAGTACTTCAAGAAAGTAAAGGAAAGCAACAGGAAGAGACCCGAAGACTCCAAGACATGCCCATATTTCCACCAGCTCGAGGCCATTTACAAAGAAAGGGCCAGAAACGATGTCCCCTCTTTCAATCCCGGATTTACGATGAAACCCGAAAACCCAATGGTGCCCATAATGGCTCGGCCCGAGCAGCAATGGCCACTCCCCGAGCAGAATTCTGCAATGCATGATCAAGATCATCACGACAACGAGAGCGAGAACAACGATCACGAGGAGGACGACGATGAGGATGACGAGGACGAAGACGAAGGAGGTGGCTACGAGATAATCACAAACAAGCAACCATCTTCGGTGACGAACACGGCTGAGTGAATCAAAGAGCTGCAGCTGCAACTGCTGTCTAGTGAGAGATAAAGAGAGAGAAAGGTGGAGAGGCGGAGATCGATGTTAAAAATGCGGGCAAGTGGGCGAAGAAGACGGAGGTGGGCAGAATTGCAGAAGGTGTCAGAGGGGAGCGGAGGAGATAAGTGGGTCAGAAAACGGGTGGGCAATCAGATGGGGTGGGGCGGTGAAAAAGTTTGAAACACAGTTAAAAACTTTGAATTATAGGGCGATGTTAAGGTAATTACAGGATTTAAATTAATTAGCTTTATTTACCTAAGTTTTATTTTTATAATTATTTATTATTTCGGGAATAAATAAATTGAGGGAAAGGGGGCCGGATAGACAGCTTTTCAATCCAAAGAACAAATAAGGGAGATAGTAATTCTACTTCTCCTATTTTTTTTTTCCTTTTATTTATGTTTATTTTTCTTCTTGCATGGAGTTGGAGTGTAACTGTAAAAACTATGGATTTTATGTTTTTTTTTTCTTTTCTTTTTATTTTTGAATGAGTAAAGAATAGTTTAATGTTTGTGGACAATTAATTAAATTTATGGTTAATTTTCCTACATTAATTAATTGTCCGGTTTTTCAGGTACATGTTAAACTTGTGGGATTAACAAACTATATGTCTAAACCGGATGAAAACCCTAATCTTGAATAACTAGATTTGTGTACTAATTGCGGATCGGAATTTCTGTTGCAAATCCAATTCTATCTTCTGCTTCATTTAATGTACATATGCCACGTGTATAAAAATGATATCATTTATTTTATTTAGAAAAAAAATTTAAACTCGTGGCGTGTGTATATTAAATGAAATAGAAGATGAAATAAAATTTGCAACATAAAATCTAATTTGATACCAAATGGACTTCAAATTAATGCCACAAGAAAAAAAAAAAAAACAGAAATTTGCATATCTAATTACATTTAATGTTCTTTTAATTTCCCACAAGAACATTAATTAATGGATTAGGGTTCAAATCTTATGTACTTACACAATTTTAACCCTAATCGGCAAGCAAGAACACTTCAAACAAAAAAAAAAATTGAGATTGCATTTTTCTTATTTCAAATTTTGTCGTAATTTTTATTTCATTTAACATATACACGTCATGTATAGAAGATCTTTTCGTAATAAAAGAAATAACGTAATTTACATACTTTTTATATTGATTGAAGTAAAAGATTTAATTGAAAGAAAAATAAGTTCATTAATCTCAATTGTACAAGAAAAAAATGAATAATCACAATTAAATTAACTTACATAAATTGTAAATCACCAAAATAAAATTTCTTAAGTTTTTATTAATTGAAAGTTTCCTTCCTCGTCTTCTTTGTCTTTCCCGCTCTTATTTTCTTCTTACCGACAATCATCCTACAGACATATAACGAGACATGGTGCCAATGGTGGGTGTAGGAAAGGTTGACTTTTGATTGACGTGTCATATGATTTGAGTTAGGACTGATCAACAATGAGTGGAAAAAGTCGAATTTATATTTAGATGAAATTTAAGTATAAAGAATACTATTTTTAAATTAATTATGTCCAAAATTGATTAAATAAAATGCCAATATATATATATATATATATATATATATTGACCTTGCAAATCAAACCCTAATTACACTACAGGCAAATAACTCAAAAGCTACAATAAAAAATTAATGTTAAAATCAGCATCGAGTTAATTTATAATAAATAAAATTCTTGTTATATTCAATAACAATAAATTTTACTATTTTATAAAAAATATATATCATTGCTGTTGGCGTTATTTTTTGCAGTGTTAGTCGGATCATTTGAGCACAGC
Source organism: Sesamum angolense (assembly GCA_034509725.1). Classification (NCBI taxonomy): domain Eukaryota; kingdom Viridiplantae; phylum Streptophyta; class Magnoliopsida; order Lamiales; family Pedaliaceae; genus Sesamum; species Sesamum angolense. The sequence goes on from JACGWL010000012.1 coordinate 12,211,251, forward strand.
ACTTCACCCCGGAACTTAATTAATTTTAATTCAAGATTGAATCTTATTTAAGTTTTTTAAAGTCCTTTCTAATTACAAGCTTAAATATTTAGATTGAGACATTATGCCAAGTGGAATAAATATAACAATGTCGTACAATTTTTCCCACGTGAAGTGTCTGAAATATGTAGTTGCTTAGATAGATCCATCCCTTCAAGTTAAATAATTATTGCTAATGATGTCCAAAACGTACATTATACTGTCAAAAATATGAAGTTAACTTACTGAAATCAGTGCAAAGTTTCCATAATGTATCAGCTTAAGGTGAAAATACCACGAACAAGTTCAAAATTATAATTTTAATTCTATGAATGTATGGATATTAGTCCATTTTATGTGAGTTCATTATATTTTATTTCATTGTTTTTAGATACATTTTTTTTCTTAATTTATTATATTTTATTGCTCAATTTATTGAAATACTGATATAATCATATAATTATCGCTTAAAATTAAAAATCAGTGTAGAGTTGGAATTTTTTCTAGTTAGGTAAACTAGAGTAGTAATCAAATTCTTGATTTTTTTTTTTTTTTTTTGCAGAATAACTTATAACAATGATATGACTTTTTATATTAATAAATGTTAGCTAGAATTATAATATATCATGTTATTGATATTATATATTATTTATTAATTTTTCTGACAAAAATGTTGCCTGAATTATGTATATGTAATTATTACATTGAAGGGGTAAGGAATATATATATATATAATATATATATATATATATAATTATAGTGGTGGGGGAGAAGGGCTTTGTACGTAGGTAAATTACAGAAGAGATATTTCATATTTGTTTGACAAGAATTAAAATATATATATATATCTATGTCTCGTACCACAAATATTTTAAAATTAGATGAAAATATACATCAATATCAAAATTATCCTTTCCCTTTTTGGAAAAAATTATAAGAAAAGGCCATTGTTTTTTCTTCGAGAAAATCATATATAATTTTAGGGTTTTTGGATATATGTCGTGCACTTAGTCCATATCATTTCACTTTACGAATGCCAAAATTATTTTTGTAAATTTGTTCATATGTGGATCCAATAATTGAGTGGTCAAGATCATCTACAAAATAATAATAATTTAAATAAATAATTTCAATATATAAGTTCGCTCGATAAACGGAAAATATCACATAGCATATAAGTATACGGCGTTAATGAAAATGTCCTGTTACTTTCACATTCAAGACCATCATCCCTCTGATCTTTATAAAATAAAAAAACATATGTGTATATATATTTTACATACACAAAAAAAGAATAAAAAAATAAATTACTGTCATAAATTTTACCTTTTCTGTTGATTTCTGTTATTTACTGAATATGTAACGCAGAGGGCATTAAAATGAGAGCATTATGTGAAGTAAAAGTACACAACTGAATGTGTCTGCTTTTTTTTTTTGCTATCTTCTTTGAGCAGACTATTCAGATGTATAACGGTTTACAGTCGTAGTATTGCTACTGGTATTGGTATTGGAATGTGTACCTCCCATCCATCCTCAACTTATTGTCCTAACCAATTTTTCATTTTTTAAAATTTATTGGTATATTTGTAGTTTTCTGTTGTACTCAACTTTTTAAAATTTAATATAATTAAAAATAATTCATTTTTGAAGAAATTATTGATATGGTCCTAAATTTAATATTCGGCTAACAATAAGTACATTCTATTAGCTTCTATTAAGTTTTCATCCAATGTTTTTGGTGAATGGACTATCCTTTTTTTTTTTTTTTTTTTTAAAATTATGGATTGTTATTTTATATATTATGTTCAAAACTTTCAAAATATTTAATAGGGTAATATGCTCTATGGATTATTTATTTTATCTACTCTCAAATTTTTTTTATATTTAAAAAAAGACCAGTAAGGTTAAAGTAGTATTTTCACCTCACCATCGAAGGGCTATAATTTTTTTTTTCCATTTGAATGAAGTATTTGTAATTTTTCAAATAATGAGAATGTTGTCCGCGAAAACAATACGGGTTCAGTAGATATGGACTATTATTCCAAGCTTGGGCCGAAGTTTATGCAAGCTTCAAAGAAAAGACTTGCAACAAAGATGTTAGCACTACAACGTCCAAATTAGTATTGGATACGTGATAAAATGAAAGCCAGGAAAGTAAATAGATTTGAGTGACATTGATATTCAATGAAGAAAATCAAATAAAATGCAAGAACATGTAGTAATATGCTTGTAAAATATTTAGAAATTGCTTAGAGAGAGAGAGAGAGAGAGAGAGAGTTGTCTCCTGCATAGAGAGATTGAACTTGTATTTATAGAGGAAGTGCCCTTGTCTGCAAGGTTTAGCCTACTCCCGATAAACTCACAGAAGTTGGTTACATAAAGGATAAATCCTTCTTATCCGCAAGGGGATGTGCTCTAGTAAAAAAATCTTCTTCATTTTGGGAGACCACACGCTTGCGATGAGTCCTTACTTGCTCACGTGAGCTTCCTTGAGCTGACGTGGTTCAAAGTGGCTGTTGTCACTTAGGTTACAAATGTTAGAGCTAGGCTGTTAAGTGTATAGGTCCTATAGGTTGAACAACTTGTTGTATCTTAACTATGGTCCAGATTGTGGGAGATCCTGGGCCACTATCCTTCTTCCTGGGCTTTATGGCGTGCTTGGGGTGCTTGGTTAGACTATGGGATTGGCTGTCCTAGGCTTCTACATCAGATGGAGTATTCATAATTATGTCAAACTATAGGAAGAAAATTATAATTTATTATCTTTTTAAAAGTAATATTAGGCTATGCTTGGATAAAATTTTTTGAGTTTGAGAAATAAATTTGGAGAAGTATTTTAAGTGAATTCATATTAAACATATTTGAAAATCCATCAGCAAGTGACGAAAATATAATTCAAAATGAAATTAATGAACTATGCAAGCAAATTCCATGAATTTATCACTATATATTTGAAATTCATCAATTCAAATACAACATTATTTCTTGAACTTAGTGTATTTCTTTTAGTTTCAGAGCTATTATTGGCGAATCAAAATAAAGCATAACATGGCATGGAGGGAGCACACTGAGAGTTCCGGAACTGGGCTAGGCCCATTGGATCAAAGTATCCAGGCCCGAATTGGGACGGACCAGATATTTTGCACGACCACCCAATTTGAAGGGTAATGAAATAAGCAGTTAATATTATGAAGTCTGCTGGGATGTTAACTTTCATCATGCAGATTTTTTTTTTTTTAAACACATAGTTTATTTATACTAATATTAAAAAATTTACTCATAAATGATGATATATGACACCGCTACACTAGTTTTTTGGTTGTGTCTATAATACTCTTAAGTTGATTTTCTTTTGTCTTTTTATTTTTTTATCTCTTCTTGAAATTTGTTGTGTTGGTTTATATATTGTGTTCATATTTATAATACTAGTTATCATCGCGCGAACATATAAAATTATGTGGGATGATAAAGAAAAAAGAAAATTTATAAAAAGAATAAATTATAATTATAAAATTTAGTAAATATGGAGAAATAAGGTGAGAGATAAATGTGGAGTAGTAAATAGTTAAGGGAAAAAAATATAATTATGAGATTATTAAAAAAAATATTAAAATTATTAATCTGATCAAATCTTTTTAAAGTAAAAAAAATAAAATAAAAATTAATTTAAGTATTTAAAATTAATATAATAAAATATTTTTTTATTAATAATATAAATATTTTAAAGTATAAAAGATTATTTACTGTATCAGTATGTATGTACATAGGAAAGGAGTGATGCTCCGTTTGGTTGTTTGATTGGATCGGGCTACCTAACCAACAATGTAACGGACCAAGATCTATGATCTTGTTTATAGGCCCGACTGTTAGAACCATTCCCAATTGATTGTGGATCGGGTCGCTGAAAGTGAAGTTGGGCACTATTTAGACGATTTTAGCCCTACAAAACGTGTTTATCCCGTCATGCCCTCGTAGGCATTTCTGAGGCATAAAACCTTATTTCGATCATTGTTTGAATTAAAGAAATCCCCACAAATGTTTCCACTATCAAACTCAAAATTCCTTGATGTGTATATTTAGATATGAAAAATCAGAAATAACACCTAATTTTTGAAATATAAAAATGTATATATTTATAAAAGGGATAATTATACTCCCCATTTGAGATTCGATGTAATTACATGTAAACTCCATGTGATTTGAAAAATTACGTCTAGTACTCCTGAAGTTTGCTTTCGTCGATTAACAAAAAAATTGAATGAAAATTGATATTCACCCTCGATTGACTTATTATTGACTTATTGCATATCAAATATTTTTTTTTTCCAACTAAACTACCCTTATAACGGTAAAGATATACCACCTCACATGCATTAACGCGTGAAGACGTATAAGGGTTATTTGATCACAAAATATATTTGATCTGCAATTAGTCAATAATAAGTTAATCAGAGGTAACTATATATATATATTTTTATTTTTGTTAATATTAACAAATTCTGTGAATTTTAATTAACAGAGTGACTTATTTGTTAATTGAATCTCAAAATTGGTAAAAATTTTCAAACCACATAAAGTGTATGTATAATTACTCCAAATCTCTCTCTATATATATATATCAAATAGATAATAAAAAAATAAATTGTTATATAATCAGACTAATTAACTCCGTTACGTTAATGCATAGCTAGTCTGTCCAAAATCTTAATTTTCATCATGAGATGTCAGAAATTAACCCTTTTTTGCCCTCCGTAAATCTTGAGATTTGCCTCCTAGTGGAGCTCACTTGATATATGCTCCTGCGATTCTATGATATCTCGCTTTCAAGCATGAAATGATGCGCCAATCAAATTTTGTCTAAGTGGTAAGATTGAGGTTTTGTAGCTCTAAATTTGCTAATTCGAGTTCTCTGGAATGGGTTAGTGGCTTTTATTAGTCGTATTTTGTTCCTTTAATTATTTTAAAAATGTTGGTTGAGTTAAAAAAATTGATGTATTAAATTAGTTTTGAGTTGAATTTATTGATACCGATACCCAAAATGGAGTTATTAAGGAGAAGCCCTGAAGGTGCAAGGCTCGAAGGGAAGAACTCCAAGAAGTTAGCCTACGAGCCCACAGGCAAGGTGAAGAAATATAGGCCGTTGTAAAGGCCCGTTGGCCCACGAGGGACAGCGCACCTCACTGGATTGGCTGTCAGGTTGATCGCTGCCATAAATGACAGAAAATCATTCATTCACGAGCAAATGAAGTTAGCCACGTAAACTATGATGAAATGAGGAGATATATGAGGATTACCCTCGTGACTCAACAAACCTCTAGGAATTTGAAAACTTATCCCTAAAGAGGCTTATCCATTCAAGATCCCCCAATTGGCAGGACTCAGTGGAGATCTCCACCAACTGGTTTCGTGTTCGAGGGAGCATATCTACAGCAATCATCGAGCTCAATTCTAAGGAAAGCACATTTCGTCATCCAATAGGGAACTAAGGTTATGAAAACAAGCCTTCTCCCATTGGTTAAGTGTAACGCAAGTTTCTACTAGCATTAACATGAGAACATTTCATCAAAAGCATTCACTTAACCATTTTCAACTTCATTATTATTTCATTATTGTCTATAGTTGTTTTCATAAATAATTATCGGTACATGTATAGTGGTAATAAATGTTCGGCATGTCGATATACATACCCTAGAATTACGGTCTACGGTGGACTATTATGGTAATTTCAAATTGAAGATGCAAAAGAATAGGATTAATTTCCATAAACATTTGACTCACATTAAGAGTATGATAAATAATTTGGGAGGGTTTTATGGTAGGGTAACCTAAAACATAGTGCTTTACACAATAATGTTTGATGTCAACCCACGTTTTCTTCTTTGTTTTCAGACATATTGGGACGTGTACGGTCCTCCTCTCCTCCCATCCACCATGAAAGCTCTACTTTTGGATGGAGATGGAAATACTCCTCTGTCCTAATTTCACTATTCCTCATTTTTATTTTTAACACATGGCTGATTCACATAAATAAAAAGGATACTACTATGTCTTTCTATGAAATTTGATGTAATTACAAGTAGAATTTTATAATTTAAAAAATTATATCTAGTACTGCTGATATTTTTGTTTCGATCTTACAAATAAATCATTCTATTAGTCAAAATCGAATGATATTAATAAAAAAATATTGAACGAAAATCTATATTTAACACAATTTGACTTATTACAGATCAAATAATTATTTTTTTATTCAAACTACCCTTATAATATATATTTGTTCTCATATATATTAACATGTGAAGGTGGACAAAATTTCATCCACCTTTCATGATTTTCCCGCCACAAGGAAACTTCTCCCAAAGGAAAACGTTTCTATATTCAGACAATGAAGCCAACACGCGACACAAACATAAGAATAGGGTACAGACATCAGAGCTTGAACGTGGGAAAATTGATCGACGACGTACGGCTGGTCTCCCGGAACACCTACTTCGATTCCTCACCCAACACAGAAAAATGTTTTCAGCAATAATAAATAATTTCACATGTCCGACGACGAACATGTCTGCCCATCATTACCTAGCTATTTTTCTCCAGCATTCAGGATAAGTTCCACAACACTTTGCACAGTTCGATTTCGACATTACCACTGTTCATATCCATTTCAAATAGCGACACCAAATGCTGCAACTTCTGGTAAGGAATTCAGCACATGTTGCACAGAACTTCAACGTGTAATGTAGCACATAGAATAGTGGATTTCATGACAAAGTGTATATAATTGTGACATTACATGAAGTGCACGGTTACGACAACAAGAAGCAACGTCTCAATTTATGCATCGTTTGTGCGGGGACGACGTTTATCTAGGTAATTACTTAATGATTTTGTCGCGTAAAATAAGAGAGCCCGTGATGTAATAATCTTTATTTGTTTTTTACTAAATAGTAGCAAGAACGGTTAATTATGTTTCTAGAGGCACCATATATATCCAATACAAGTTACACGTTTAATACAATATGTTTTTGAAAAAATGAGATAATCGAAGAATAGTTTTGACGTAATTTGAATGTAAAATGATTATAATTGATGTGACATAAAACCTTAAGTAAATTAAAAAAATATATCATGATTATAATTGACGTGATATATCTTTTTATGGAACGATATAGAACGAAACAAAATATTGAAATATTTTTTTTTTTTTTTTGTTGGGTTTCCTGAACTCAAGGATATAAACAATAATTTGCAAGAAGATAGGTTCAAAGATTAAAAAGAAATTGGGAAAAAAAACCCATAAACAATAACTGTCTAAAAGTCCAATCTTCTAGAGATATCGATCAAATATGTCACTGTATGTTTCACTCAGTTAATTTGGCACGATGGAGCTGAAATTTCACAGAGATGGGTGAAAGAGAGGTCAAATCAAATTATATGTGTAATTTGATATCAAATTTTTTTTTATCTAAATTAAGTTTGACAAAATTCAATCAATTCCAGAGCAAATGTGATATACTTATCATATAACTAATTACTTTTTCTGAATTGTACATCAATCACACGACAAGTATATTGCATTTGTGATTCTATAATTAATTTAAATTTGATCAAATTCTGAGTTATACACACATATATATTGATGCAGAAGTGCATAACGAGTCATCCATGTAAGTCTGACCTAGATATTTATTGTGGACATCCTTAAAAACAGAAAGATTCGTATCAATAATTGGAGTGAATTATGGCAATGAAGTTGTGTCTCTTCAAATGAAGCCTTTGTCCACTTGACATGACCATATCACTCCTCCTCATCTTTAACCTGCACTCAAGAATTAAACACTAGTTAATAGAAAAGATCTCATGTCATTAATTAGTTCTCTATATATAAGATCCTAATTAATCTCCATTTCCCTTTCACTCTTTCAACCCCTCCTTTATTTGGTAGCTATTTATGCCATAAATATAATAAAATCTAACATCTTATAAATTTAAAAAAAAATAAAAACCAACTTATAAAATCTGAAGAAATTGCAGTTTACGTCTTGCAATTTGTCCTCTTTGCGATTTTGGTCCCATTACTTTAAAACTCGCCAGATTTAGTCTCATAAGTTAAAAACCCTGTGATTTCAGTCCGAATCACAAATTCCGTTGAATATTCAAGGAAGCAAATAGCGCGCCCTGTTAAGTAACTGACCATTGATTTAATGGAGGGAGCACGTGCTCCGTTAAGTATTTAACAAAAGTTATAGTTAGGACTGAAATTATAATTTTTTGACTTATGGGACTAAATGTAATGAGTGCTAAAACAATAAGAACAAAATCATAAAGAGAATAAGTTATGGGATGTTAATTACAATTTTCTCAATGAAATCTTTTACATAAATTTCCGAATCCACTCATGTTTTTCCAAATACAGAAATTGAGCCCACATTGACAATACTAAAGTAAACATGTCTGAGACTAGCTGAGGAGTGTGATGCATGCATCTTCTAATTTTTCTTTATAAATAGGGGCATGCTTGTGCTATGTATCCCACACATTGAAAAATCAAAATGGGAAAGGGCAATTGTTTTCTGAGTATTATAGAGAAAAACAAGGGTGTCCTGGTGATGATATTTGTGCAGCTTGTGTACTCAGGCATGGCTCTCTTCTCTAAAGCAGCAATATCTAAAGGAATGAACCCTTATGTCTTTGTTGCTTACCGCCAGGCCTTTGCCACACTCACCTTGGCTCCCTTTGCTTTCTTCCTCGACAGGTTACTTCATTTCTCTACAATTAATGTGAAATTCTAACCGTTTGGTCGAAACTGAACTAATTATATGGTCAGTGCAATACACTTACATGAATAGTTCAGAAAAAATGATCAATCATATGGCAAATTAGTTTGATCTGACTAAACCTTATTTGAGTATTTCCCCGAATTAATATACCTGTAGTACGTATGCGTGTTAGTTTCTTGTTTAACGCTACGAAGAAATTAAGGGCTTCTTTGTTTTTCCTTTCTTGAAGGAAGAAATCTGATCCATTGTCATACAGCCTAATCTGGAAGATTTTCCTGGCTTCTTTGTTTGGGTATGTTTGCCCTGGAATTGAATCCAATGCACGTCTTAAATGATGAATTTTCTTTCTTAATATTTCTTTTTTTGTAAATTCTGACGTATCCAGGATCACGTTGAGCTTGAATCTCTACGCGTACGCAATAAACTACGTCTCTGCAACATTTGCTTCTGCCAGCAATAACACGATTCCTGCGCTTACATTTCTGATCGCTGTTGCGTTCAGGTACATAAGTACGCTGCCAAAATTAATCTTGAGAAGTCAATTTTATCTATTTTCAAGATAAATATTTGCGTTTCCAAATTTTCCAGGATCGAGAGTTTTTCAATCAGGGATTCTCCTGGAATGTTGAAGTTGGTTGGGTCAGTGGTTAGCCTTTCCGGGGCAATGGTATTCGGGTTTGTGAAAGGGCCACAGGTGAATTTCATGAACTGGCACAGTGGGACTGATGAGAACCAGCTGAAGACGAATCCTGTCACGAATTTCAGTAGTAAAGAGAAGTGGATACAAGGCTGTCTGCTTATGCTCGCAGCCAACGCTGCTTGGGCCTCCTGGCTTGTCATTCAGGTTTCATTAACACTTCTAGTTCAGGGATTTTTATCTATATACGTAGACCTGTTTTATTCATTTATTAAGGTCATCGATGTCGGGACGAGTGAACCATATGTTGTCTGTTTTGTGTAAATTAGGCGCCTCTAGTGAAGCAGTATCCGGCAAAATTTCGTCTTACAATGCTGCAGTGTTTGTTTAGCTGCATACAATCGTCAGTTTGGGCAATGAGCATGAAGAGGGACATATCATCATGGAAGCTTCAATGGGATTTGAATCTCTTTTCAGTGGCATATTGTGTAAGTCAACATCAACTCACTAATGCTATATTTTACGTGAAAATTGAAAGCAATTCTTTTATAATATTATAAATGAACAAATTATTTTCTACGGAATTTTTTTTAGCAATTTACTTCCCTGTATTTATGTAGACACGGAGATAATTGCTTTATTTTAAAAAAATTTAGAGGGGTAAATTGCTCTTTTTTTTTATAGAGGATAATTTGCTAATTTACTAAATCACAAAAAGTAAAGTGCATTAAACCTCTTGTTTTAACTCTATAATACATATCCCTTTTCTTTTTTATTTTTCTTTTTTCAAATATTTATTGTTAGTAGATTTGATATCGTACAGAAGATATTGCAATTTTCATTCTCTAAGTACAGGGTGGTGGTACTTTTATTCCATTTTAAATTTAATTTGGTAAAAAAGAACAATATATGTTTTTTTTAAAAAAAAGTGTCACATTCACTACATTTGTGGCCGCAAATTGCCAATTTAGTTGGAAAATGTCACGAGTGGCCATTTTCTGGTAAAATTGGCAATTTTCAGCTACATACATTCGTAATGTGCGACTTTATTTTAAATTGTTGTCATTCATTGTCAAATTACATTTCAAATAGAATAAAAGTACCACTCTACATTGTCAAATTGTATTTTCTCGATCATACATGATGATGTCTGCACTAACATAAACATAAAACACTTAGTTATGGCATTGACAGGCATATTTTATAAATATCAAAAGGAAAACATAGGATATGACGTCACAGAAAGATAGGAAAAGTGTTATTAACTTGTGAAAAGAATTATTGTACGTATGATTTTTAATTAATAATTCAAATATCGTAATTAATTTATGTTAGTTCTGAACATAAGAAAATACATAAAAGTTGAGTACTTGGCCTTTTTTATTATGGGGAAAAATGCATCCTACCCCCTGTGATATACCGAATGTGCAAGATACTCCCCTGTGAAAAAAAAAATATCAAATTACCTCCCTGTGTTATTAAGAATAAAGCAAATTACCCCCCTGACCCTGAAAGTGTATAACACGCACCATATGTGCGATTTTTATTAATTTTTAAGAATAAAATGCTATTTATATTTAAATACAATATATACTAATATTTATTATATATAAATAATATATATTATTTATAATATTTAAAAAAAAAATAATTTTATATAATATTTATAATAATATATATTTTATTTAAAAAAAAAAAGAAAAAAACCCTCCCTCTTCCCATCGGCCCCCCCACCCCCCAGCCCACCAACCCCATCGCCTCCCCCCCCCACCCCACCCCGTCAGCCGCCGTAAACCACCCCCCCGTCGCCGGCGCCCCCCACCTTCCCCCCCAACCTGTCGCCCGCCCAGCCCCCCTCCCCCCGTCGCCGGCACCCCCACCCCCCCCCTTCTTGTCGCCCGTCTCCCCCCCTTCCTCGTCGCGGTCCCCCACCTTCCCCACCCCCCCCCCAACCGTCGCCCGCCCCAGCCCCCCTCCCCCGTCGCCGGCACCCCCACCTTCTTGTCGCCTGCCTCCCCCCCCCCCTTCCCCGTCGCGGCCCCCCCACCTTCCCCCCTTCCCCCTTCCCTTCCCCGTCGCGGCTCCCCCAACTTCCCTCCTTCTCGTCGCCGTCCCCCCCCTTCCCCGTTGCCGCCGCAGCCCGTCCCCCCTGTCGCAGCCCACCCTTCTCCACCTTCCCCGTCGTCCGCCCCCACCTTCCACCGTCGCCGGCGCCGCTGTCAGAGCTCTCTCTCTCTATATACATATATAACTTTAATTAATATTTAATATAATATATCATACATATATTTTTAATTAAATTTTATGTAATATAATATTATAAATATATTCATTAATTTTGATCGTTGATCAAATTTAATAAAATCTGGACCATTGATCTTATTAGTTAAATTTGAACATTAGATTCAATCAAATCTAACGGCTATTAATAAGGATATAAATGTAATTTTATAATTAAAAATTAAAAAAAATAAAATATATAAAAATCGCGCATGAAAAGCACAAAATCGCGTGATGGACTTCTTTGCTTTATTATGAAAAACACAGGGGGTAATTTGCTATTTTTTTTTTTACAAAGGGGTAATTTGCACATTTCGTATAACACAGGGGGTAATTTGCATTTAACCCTTTTATTATGTCACTGTCTTTTCTAAATAAAGAATTCAAGCTTTTTTCTTTCACAATTAACCAAAAGATGGAAGTATTATTGCGAAAGGCTCTTATGTACATATGTTTGGCTGCCTGCGTACAATGATGTCCAAAAATAGGTCCACAATCTGCTCCATTGTCCACTAGCAACCAACTACCTATGAGTTGACCCCAAAAGCAAAAAATCTCAGAAATTAGTAGGTTTTTCATTTTTATTTTATTTTTCATTTTTATTGTTATGGAAATACGATGACGTTTTTGTTTATTTACTTTTGTTGAATATGTTAAAAATATTAATATGAAATGATTATTCTTTATAACAGGTTAGACTTTCAGATGAGATGATCTTTTAACATGATATTAGAGTAAGTCCAGATAAAATCCCATAAGTGCTAATCATGAACGGACTAAAAAAAATATGATTTTTTATTACGATTAATTACTATAATTAAAACAACAAAATCATGATAAATACAAATCAACGACGACTTCGCAATAGCCATTAGTCGTTGTTTCTTAAAGTGTCGCCAATGTTTTGGATATGGCCAAAACTATGGCGAATATTAATTAATAGTAGTAAAAATTTAAGTTCTTGTTTTGGTTTTATCTAATCGTGGTTTATAGTATTGATTTATCATGGTTTTTAAGTCGTGGTCATTTATAGTATAGCAAAAATTTATTAGCGTTCTTTTTGTATTGACGAAATTAAATTAATTAGTGTTTGAATTGAAAAGATACATATGTTGTGATGATTGATTAATGGTTGAAAAAATTGTATGGGATGGCATGCAGGGGGTGGTAGTGACTGGAATATCATACTGGTTGCAGCTGTGGGCGGTGGAGAGCAAAGGCCCTCTGTTTGTCGCCATTTTCAGTCCCTTGGCGCTGATTTTTACTGCAATTATCTCAGCATTTCTCTGGAAGGAGATGCTCTACTTGGGAAGGTCTGCATCCTATTAATTAATCTTCCTAAATAATAGTTGGTACCAATTTCTTTATAAGTCGAATGGGCAGAAAATTAACGAGGGAGGGGCCTCTTTGTGTTCAATCTGGTGCAGTGTTTGTGGAGGCATATTACTGGTGGGGGGATTGTACTGCGTCCTCTGGGGGAAGACCAAAGAAGCCCGCAACCAAGCAAATCAAGAGCAGCCACAACCACCAGATTCTGCCAAGGACGAAAGCATTGTCTAGCAGTACCAATTTTTGCTCATCAAATGTATATATCTTTTCAAGAATCGAAATGGGATTTCGAAATCTTGATCCTACCATTATAAAATCAACCAATTTCGTCTTCTTTTTTTTTTTTTTGTTTTATATTAATTAATAGGATTAATGGGAATTTGCGGGTGATTGAAATTGTGCTGTATATGCGTATATGCATGCTTTCGTTTACATGTCTTGTTTTGAAATGGTATTTGTAAAAAAACAAAACAAAAATTATTTTTGGATAAGTGATGAGTTGCGGATGGGGTTGAAATTTACAGCAAAATTCAAAATTGGGTGTATTTGTAAAATAGGTGAAGAATTTTAATTGAAAAAAAAAGATTATTTAACTGTTATGTATTTTTTTTAAAAATACATTGTAGTTTTAAATCAACTATATTATTATCGCATTCACTATATATATATATATATATATATATATATATATATATATATATATATATATTAAATAAATCAGGAAACTCGAAATGAAATTAAATTTAAAGTCAAAAGTTGAAATTGTTCATTGTAAGCTATTACACATGTTTAATACAATTTATCCCTCTATGATATTACAAATGAGCAAATTATCTCCCTATGAAAAAGAAAATAGCAATCTACCCCTTTATATATTTTAAAATGAAGCAATTTACCTCCCTATCGAGTGAAATAAATTACTTTATTTTAAAAAATATAAAAAAATAATTTACGTGTTTACAATATCACACGGCTAAATTGCATTTTTTTTACTACTACACACATTCCGTCAATGTCTAGTATTGGCATGTTTCAGTCCCTTCAACAGTTCAATTATTAATTGGCTAAAGTCTACACTAAGAGGGTGTTTGGCTAAGCTTATTTAAAATATCTTATAAAATATTTTAGGAACTTATAAGATGTTGGATCTTATTTTAAAATAAGCTCTTAAAGTATTTGGATAAAATAAGATGTTAAAGCTTATAAAATATTTTACATCTTATAAGACGTTAGGGTGTTTGGCATAATAAATTCTTTTATTGATAAAATAACTGAAATGGCCATGATATTATTATAATCAAATAAGGTCTTATTTCTTGACATACTTTGAGTTAAAAAATTTGAAAACGCTTTTATAAATAGTACACATTAGTTTAATTCAAATAAAAATTTAATAGATAATCATTTTACAGTAAAAAATAATGAATTATTACCTAAACTTTTGAATAAAAATAATATATATGTACATTTATGCTAGTCAAATATTAATATAGATATAAAGTTTATACTTTTTTTGTTAATGCCATGATTATTTCTAGTCGTATAATTTATAATGTCTTGAATTTATATTTTTTCAAAAATATAATATCAATATCAATCTTATTTTAATTTAACTATAATAAATTATTATAAAATAATTGAGTATTTTTTCTTTTTCAAATGTTAGAAAAATTAAATAGTTAAAAAAATTAATTTTAGAGAGAGAGTGTGTATATATTTTCTTTTTTTTGTGTGTGTGTCCGAGAGAGAGAGAGGAGTGTGTGCGCGCGCGCGCGTGATATAGAGTGTGTATGTATGTATAAATAGTGATATTTTTGTCTTATGACATATTAATTTTATATAACTTTAAAAATTTTATAAAAGAAAAGGTAAAAAATATTAATTATTTTTATTAAGAGCTTATAAGATCCAAAATATTTTATTTTAAGATTTTATAAGCTTTTTAAAAAAAATTAGTAAAATACTTTATTGGAAGCTAAGCCAAAAACCCTCTCAATCCAATTTCAACTGGTCTATAGCAAATATTCCCCAAAGTGAGCACGATTGCCTATTTGTAAATCAGTGGACAGTGGACCATCACAATATAAAGAAGAGAGAAACCGATTGATTAGACATTATTGGAAAATTATGACTCTATAGAGTTTGATGGGATATGTTCCACATGCAATTTATTACATTAATGTATCCAATATTATAATATAATAATTAAATAATAGTTATTCTTTCAAATAATTAATTAGTTATATGCATCAGTACTTTAGGGTGCTATATATCGTGCATGTTTTTAATTATTAACGTATCAATGTGTATAAATAAATATAATTATAAGTCCTATACACCACATATACAGCTTCATTCTTTGCAAGTCGTCCATGCCACTTATGAAATACGTAATTATACTTTTTTCTATAAAAAAAAATTATCTCCTCCGAAAATTCACAATTTATATTTGACTTTTTTTTTATTATTAAGGTTTAGACGAAAAATACTGAGATTAGTAAAATAATAAAATAAATATTCACAATTTACACTTGAGTTGTTAGCCAATATATAGAAAAAGGGAAAAATGCATCCTACCCCCATGTGATATACAGAATGTGCAAGATACTCCCCTGTGAAAAAAAAATATCAAATTACCTCCCTGTGTTGTTAAGAATAAAGCAAATTACCCCCCTGACCCTGAAAGTGTATAACACGCACTATAGGTGCGATTTTTATTAATTTTTAAGAATAAAATGCTATTTTATATTTAAATACAATATATACTAATATTTATTATATATAAATAATATATATATTATTTATAAAAAATAATATTATAATATATATTTATAATAATATATATTTTATAAAAAAAAGAAAAAACCCTCCCTTTCCCCATCGCCCCCCCCCCCCCCCACCAGCCCACCAACCCATCGCCTCCCCCCCCCCCCCCCCCCACCCACCCCCCCAGCGTCAGCCGCCGTACCACCCCTCGCCGGCGCCCCCCACCTTCCCCCCAACCCGTTGCCCGCCCCAGCCCCCCTCCCCCGTCGCCGGCACCCCACCTCCCCCCCCCCTTCTTGTAGCCCGTCCCCCCCTTCCTCGTCGCGGTCCCCCACCTTCCCCCCCCCCCCCCCCCCGTCGCCCGCCCCCCCCCCCCCGTCGCCGGCACCCCCACCTTCTTGTCGCCCGCCTCCCCCTTTCCCGTCGCGGCCCCCCCCCTTCCCGCCTTCCCCCTTCCCCGTCGCGGCTCCCCAACTTCCCCCCTTCTAGTCGCCGTCCCCCCCCCCCCCTTCCCCGTTGCCGCCCCAGCCCGTCCCCCCTGTCGCAGCCCACCCTTCTCCACCTTCCCCGTCGTCCGCCCCCACCTTCCACCGTCGCCGGCGCCGCTGTCAGAGCTCTCTCTCTCTCTCTATATATACATATATAACTTTAATTAATATTTAATATAATATATCATACATATATTTTTAATTAAATTTTATGTAATATAATATTATAAATATATTCATTTAATTTTGATCGTTGATCAAATTTAATAAAATCTGGACCATTGATCTTATTAATTAAATTTGAGACTTAGATTCAATCAAATCTAACGGCTATTAATAAGGATATAAATGTAATTTTATAATTAAAAATTAAAAAAAATAATATAAAAAATCGCGCGTGAAAAGCATGAAATCGCGTTATGGACTTCTTTGCTTTATTATAAAAAACATAGGGGGTAATTTGCTATTTTTTTTCACAGGGGGGTAATTTGCACATTTCATATAACACAGGGGTAATTTGCATTTAACCCTATAGTAAAAAAGGCATATATACTCTAATTAGTCTTGGCTTTTCAATTAAGAATTGTCGTGTGGAATGTAATGTGTGAGATTACTTGTGAGAGAAGACGGCAATGGTAACTCCATTCATTCAATCCCGACACTAATAATAGAGATGCCTTTGCGCATGAGTTTGTGGCTCTCACGATTACGCGACAAGTGATGAGTATTTTTTATAAGATGGGTTCTCTCCTCATTCTCATCATCATCTCCCTTAATTACTTCTTTCACTATTCCAACGGAATAATATTTATTTGCTTTTGGTATAATTGCATTGCGCTCCTCTGAGATTTTGTTAAGTTGTATTTAAACTCCTCATAATTTAAAATTTTATATTTAGTTGTCTTAATATCTGTTTCTTTTCAATAAATAGATCCCTCAAAATTTATTGGATTTGTTAGTGTCGTAAAAGAATATTGAATGAAATTCATATCACATTCGATTGACTTATTGCACGTCAATATAATTTTTTTTTTCTGATCAAACCACCCTCATACATTTTCAATGCACTAATGCATTAGAAAATGTATATCTCACCCTTATACGGGTAGTGTTATTAGGTACGGATATGGGTCATAACTATCAAAATGAGTTTAGGTCTGGGTCTAGGTATTGCACACTAATTGACAGGCATAACGTGTTCAACCTAAGGTTAAATCAAGGGTGACAAAGAATTATTACATGAAAAGACAAAAAAAAAAAAACCTCATTAACTCCCAAATTACCTATTTGACATTTGGGTGCCAAAAATAGGTTCAACGACCACTTATAATATTTTTGTTATTAAATATATATTTCGTGTAATGCACAAACACAAGTTTATAAATTTATTTTAATTTAAAAGTAGTAATATTGATATGTGATGAATTCAATATTTAATTTACTAATATTATAAATGAATGCCGTAGCTACAAAAATTATGTAGCAATTTTTTCCACCAAAATTTTGTAGCAGTGTCATTGCTATAGAAATAGAATTTCTATAGGTATATTCATTACTACAGTGATAGAATATTCGTAGTCATTATGGTTTCCATTGCAAATGAGACTTCATAGCAAGTTTTATTTTCAGAACTACGATAATTCCGTAGTTCACTTTGTAAATAAGATACTCCATAGTTTTATTTTTAAAATTATTCCCTACATAAAACTTTTGTAGCTATTGTGTTGCACTAGCAATGGAGATTGACAACAGAAGTGTAAGCAATAAAAAATCAACCAATGTACACTTTTTGTTGTAATATTTATAGCCATTTCGTTGCCTATGTATCTAATTTTTATTGAATATTTTTAATACATAATTTGCTACAAAATATTATATCCATTATTTGTCCATCTCCAAAGTTACAGAATTAAAATATTTGTAGTCTTTTTGTTTCCTATATATCTTATTGGAAAAATTGCAATTTTCATTCATTAATATAGGTTCGGTGGCAATTAAAATAAGAAATTAAACAAAATAGCAAATAAGAACAGTAAGGTTTTAGAAAATGGTGATTTCAATCCAATTGCCCTAATGTCGTCGGAATTAGGCTTGTGATTAGGGCAATTATCCCCGTTCACAAAGCCTAATTTCAGCAATATTAGGGTAAATTGGACTGAAATTGCCATTGTTTAGACATTACTATCCTTGTTTGCTATTTTTTCTAATTCCTCGTTTAAATTGCCACCAAGTCTATGTTAGTGGACGAAAATTGCGATTTTCCCTATCTTATTTTTTTGAATAATTTTAATACGCAATTTGCTATGGAATATTCATAGTTAGTCCATCTCATTACCTACGGAATTAATTCCATTGCAATATTATTTGTAGTATATGTCTTTGTTTTCTTGTAGTGTATGACTTAGACGTGCAATATTTGATTGGAAGAATAGTGCATATAGTAATTACTTTTGAAATGGATATATGGGGAGATCTTCAGAAAACAATATTCCAGATATGCTCTTTCACATCCATGTACGTATATATTCTTGTATGAGTGGGCATCAGGAGAAACCAAAAGATGCGACTTTAGCTGTTTATAATTGAAAACTTTGGCGCTTACGTACGTTCATTCAATCACAATACCAGAGAGAAACAGAAAACGTGAATTCATAGGGAAAATGAAGGGATCAGTGATGATGAGGTGCAGAATGGGCATGCACAAACATATGCCTTTGATTGCTATGCTTTTCGCGCAGTTTATCTACGCAGCAATGTACTTGCTATCCAAAGCAGCTATTTCTTCTGGAATCAGACCTTCCGTTTTCGTCGTTTACCGACAAGCCATCGCTACTCTTGTCTTGGCTCCCTTTGCTTACTTCTTTGAAAGGTCTTGGAATTTGTATAATTATCTCTATTTCTATACCCAAAGTTAAGGAAAAAATTTTGTTTGGTCGAACCAGATCAACCACATAGCAAGTATGATATACTTGTTTATGCGATTTGGTCATTTTTCATGAACTGTACACTAATTACACGATATGTATATTATACTTATCATATAATTGATCCAAATTTGACCAAATCTGGTAGGGGTTAGAAAATTTAAACTAGTAAAACATGTTGTATCTAGTGTTTTATGTATTGAGTGTACGAATGAATGACACAGACTCTTTAATTTTAGAAAATAAAGTATGTGTCAATCATGCATCTACCTAGTGTATTGTGCCCTGCATGTAGCATCTATTATTATTATATTATAATAATTATTATTAATTTTTTCCTTTTTTGTTTGGGTTTTCAATTCAATGTGCAGGAAGGAGTCTCCTCCTCTTACCTGGAATTTAATCTGCAAGATTTTCATTGTTTCAACTTGTGGGTATGTATGTTTCTGTGTTTTTTTCTTTTCCATTCCGTTCTCTTTCGAGTTCTTCAAACGAGATGATTGTACGATTACAGTTTGACCATGACACTAAATCTACATTATATTGGCCTGAACTACATCTCCGCAACTTTTGCAACGGCTGTTAGCAACACCATTCCCACTATGGTCTTCATCATCGCTGTTCTGTTAAGGTAAATGTAATCACTGATCGACTTATAATACTTGATTTAATGGAAAAAACTTGCAGTAAACAATTATATAATAATTGCTTCTTAATTCATATATTTGTGGGAATTCTAGGATTGAAAAGCTTGGTCTAAGAGAGAGGCATGGATGGGCCAAAGTGTTGGGAACGGCAGTGGGTCTTTCAGGGGCTATGGTCTATACTTTCTACAAAGGCCCTCCTCTACATTCAAGTCATCATAATGAAGCCTCGGCTGCTGCAGCCTCTTCTTCCAAGACCCACACCAAAGAATGGATCAAGGGCGCTCTCATCATGATTACTTCAAACTTGACTTGGGCTTTATGGCTCATCATGCAGGTCTACTTCTACTAATCACTCCTCGATATTTATCTAATATTTTATTTTTTTAATTGCAAAATAATATTAATTTTCATATTACACTTCACATATATAAGAGATTAATACAATTTCTTTTTCTTTGTGATATTGCAATAAGTAAATTATTATTTTATAAAAAAAAATGTAATTTACTCCTTTATGTTTTTTAAAATGAAATAATCTACATCTCTGTCAATTGCTTCATTTCAGAAAATACAGAGGGGTAAATTGCTGAATTTTATAAAACACAATGAGATAAATTACTATTTTTGTTTCATAAAAAAATAATTTGCTCATTTGCATGTAGAAAAAGAGTACGGTAACACGACACTTCTATATGAAGTGGAAAAACGAAGGTGCAACATAAATTTTCAAATAGAAGATTCCAACTGTTGGATTGAATCAAATGCTACAGTTCTTGATGGATAATTTTCTGAATGAATATTTTGTTTTCAGAATCCAATTTTGAAAATTTACCCGGCGAGGTTGCGGCTGACGACTCTACAGTGCTGCTTCTGCTGCCTCACGACAGCAATATACGGTGCAATTGTGGAGAGGAACATCGAATCTTGGAAGCTTGGTTGGAATGTTAATCTTTTGGCCATCGCCTATTGTGTATGTTTCTTCGTCTCTCTCAGGATAAAAATTAAAAAAAAAATTAATAATATTTTTATATAAAAAAAATTAGACTTGTTCTAATTAAATTATGTCCTTTCAGATTCATTTGATTCAGGAATAGTGTAGCCTAACCTTACTGCACTTTAATATAAATTATTATTAAAAAAAAAAAAGGCCCTCCATGCTCACAAACGGCGATTAATGATATCACCGTACCAATTTTTGCAAAATTAAAAATGCCCTTCAACTAATAAAATAACTACTTATTTAACTTTTTAAATTTTACATTAACTCATAAATCAATCTTTTTTAATTTGTATTAATTTATATATTTTACTCTTATGTATAATATATTGTAAAGCATAGAACATTATTTATTAAATGCACGATAAAATGATGTACCACTACGGCTAATATAGAAAAATTAAGGCCATCAAACTTTT
This sequence comes from Sesamum angolense, assembly GCA_034509725.1. NCBI lineage: Eukaryota > Viridiplantae > Streptophyta > Magnoliopsida > Lamiales > Pedaliaceae > Sesamum > Sesamum angolense. Next base: position 12,232,536 of record JACGWL010000012.1, read on the forward strand.
GTTATTTTGTGTTGGACTTACATAGATTGGGGGCAATAGAATAATTTTGGAGGAGTCAAATTATATAAAACTAAATAAAAATATTCTTATATTTTTAGTACAATAGTTGTTAACATTAAATAAAAATACTAGCAAATATATGGGGAGATATATAGAATGATGAATTGAGGGAAAATTGGATATTATTGTAATAAATTCATATTAAATGAGACAAATACTCAATAAGACTCGATTAATTCCATCAAATTTATTCATAAAACCTCGAAAACTGCAGGGGATTGTGGTGACGAGCATAAGCTACTCGTTGCTGGTATGGGTCATGGAAAAAAGAGGGCCTGTTTTTCCTGCAATTTTCAGCCCATTACCCCTCCTAATGACGGCCATCTTCTCAGCTATTTTCTTTCACGAAACTCTTCACTGGGGAAGGTCGGTCAGTCATTCTCTAATCTTAGCCTAAATCGTAATATTTGAACTTGATTTGCCCTTTTTAGTCATTTGGTGATGATGGTTATGGGTGCAGTGTATTGGGAGGAGCATTGCTGGTGGGTGGGCTTTATTGTTTCCTTTGGGGTAAGAACAAAGAGGCCCAACAGAAATTGGATGGGCCCAAAGAAGAAGCCCATTTGGAATCCATCGTTTCATCGAACTCAACTAATCATACGCACGAAAAAGAGACTTGCCCTTGATCATGATCGTAATGATGATAAGGGACAGATTTTTATTTTTGTGGAATAGTTTCAACTTTTTGTTATCTCAATGAACGTCATATAATCCTCCACTTTGTCTCCAAACTCACTTATCTAAACTTCAATTATTAATAATTTATTTTTAAAAAAAATATATGATTTTAATACAATTGAAAATGTTGGACGAAAATTAAAATCTCAAAGTATTTGTATTCGAGTTCTTAATTAATGTGGGATGAAGTATCATATGGAGATTTTGACTCTGATATTAAAGACAAGTTTTATTGAAATTTTTTCAACTTTTCAGAAAATGGATTGTAATTCACTTTAATTTGGTCTATTTCAACTCGCATGAGAATCTATTGAAACAAAGTGTAAAATTTTTATCAGTTGTACTTTTTTCCTATGAATTTGTGTTTAATGTGGGAATAATTTTAGGTGGTATTCAGTTTTCAATATGTATTTTAAAAAAGACAAAAATATTTTTTTTAGTTATATATAGGATAATAATTGCAATTAAGATAAAAATATTCAAAATGAAAGTGACCATTTCTAGTTGATACATTGCCAGTATACATCACAAGATTACCCACCCATTTTGAAAGGCATTCACTAGGCCACCAAAAAACAATTTAGTGTGTTACAAAGAATTAAATATTATGATTTGAGTCCCACTAAAAATATAAATAGAATTTATATTTGTAATTCCTTGACATTAGTTAAATGTAAAATGCTGGCACATTAATCATTGATGAAACAGGTTAAATGCATTTTATTTTATCCCATGTCTTATTTAAGTACTTGTTCGAAAAAAAAAAAAATTAACAAATTACCCTTTGTGTAAGAAAATACAGAGCAAGAAAACCCCGTCAGTCGATAGTGTCATGGATACGGCTAAAATGTCTTTTTCTTTACTTGTGCAAAGACTAAAATGCCCTATTCTTCTCCAAATAAGCTCCCACTTTCCTGTTTTGTGAACTAGTGGGAAGATGTCCCATATGTACTATTTAGGAAATATGAAAGGCAATGGAAATGTGAACCATTCTCTCGACCAGAGGACCCTTCTACACCCCATTGTGGCTGTAACATATGCGTACAGTGGAGTTTATTGGAAAACCAATTACTGCTGCAGATTTTGGTATTAGGGTGGAGTTTGAACGCTTGTTGTGGTCTTCTGTTGGGACGGTATGGATTTAATGACAAAGATTATATGATTCGTGGGATTCTCTAACATTTGAAGATAAGGCAGAATTCTAGCGAACAAGTGAAGTGGCAGTTATGTTGTGTTTTTTATTTTCATTTTAGTTGGTTGTATTGTATATCAGTTACGTTAATCGTTCAAATTTCAGATGAGTACCAGGGTTAATTTTGTCTCTTCCAAATTGAGAGCGGTAAAAAACATCCCAACTTTTTTTAATCTGACCACAATAAAACTTTGTCTTCGCAGGTTTTGTTCGCGTTCAAATTCCAAAAGGGGCAGTGTGCTGTCATTTAAAAATTTTAAGGAATACCGGGGCAAAATACATTTAGCCCCGCAGAATGAAATCATATTCTTTACCAATTGACATTACTTACTAAATTGTAGGATAAGTACACCCTCCTTCTATAAGATTTAACGTAATTATACGTAAACTCCATGTGATTTAGGAAATTACATTTAACTACCCTGATATTTGTTTTCAACTAACAAATTAGTCCCATTGTCAGTAATAAGTCAATCAAGAGTAAATATAAATTTTCTCTGTTTTTTTTTTTTTCAAATGTCAGCAAATTCGGTAAATTTTGACTAACGTATGAACTTATTTGTTAGACGAAAGCAAACTTCAAATACATTAGATATAATTTCTCAAACTACAAAAATTTAAGTGTAATAACCCTAAATCTTGTAAGAGTGGAGGATAATATAATTATCCATAACAATATTGGTGTCAAGTCTGCTGTCAACCTGACGCAACAAACAGTACGACCAGTAGTACTGTTCCTTCTGCAATTTGCAATATTAAAATCAATTAAATTGTCGCATAGAAGATGGTGACACAAAACAATCTCAACAAAAATGTGATGATATATATTAAATGGAATTCAGATTGCAAATAGTAAATGGAGGTGCCCACAAAGATATCTAATTCCCAGAGAGATTATTTAAGACATATATAAAGTTAAGATTAGTTGTATTTTCTCCCTAATTGATCGAAACATTAGTAATTAATTTATCTTAATTAGGTTTTTTTATAGATATAAAATATTATGAGTTAATTAAATAAGTGCAGAAGAATCTAATTAATACGCTGATTTAGAAAATACCTTAGCATCGTATCAATCATATGTACAAAGTATACATTAAAAAATCCCAAGAGAATGTTTGTGACGATGAAGAATATATAAAAAGGATTTAATGCAATTTATTTTTATGATTTTGCAAATGAGCAAATTACTTTCTTAAGAAATTAATAAATATATATAGTAATGTTACCCCCCTGTGTTTTTTAAAATAAAACGATTTACCCCCCCTATATTTACACATTTGCAATATCACATGGGAATAATTTACACGTTTGCAATACCACATGGGGTAAATTGTATTTTTTCCTATATAAAAATACTTATGCAGTCAATGTCAATGGGTTCGGTCCTCAGACGTGTAGGTATTTGTTTTAATATTTGTCTTATTTTATATGAATTATCATATTTTATTTATTATTTTTAATTATATTAATGTATTGATTAAATTGTTGTACGTCATGACATGTCATCGGTATACGTAACTAAAAAAAATGTTAATGGGTTTGTGGGCCAAAAGTACGCCTTCCATTATCTCCATATTGAGCCAACAATTGATCGGCAGTAGTGATCATCATCAACATCATATATTGTCCAATTGTTAATTGTAATGAGTGTCCTTTTGTAGAAAGAAAAAGGAGCAGAATAAGAGTGAACAAGTACTTTTAGGGATTTTGTTTTCAAAAAAAAAAAAAAAAAAGTACTTTTAGGGATTCAGACACACACACACACACACACATATGAATTGTTAGGAAGTGGAGGATGAATGTAGGCATGGAGAAGCAGAAGCCATATATTGCAGTGGTAATAATCCAGTGTAGCTATGCAGGCATGATCTTGTTGTCAAAGGCAGCTATGTCTTCAGGTCTGAGGCCTTCTGTATTTGTCGTGTACCGACAAGCATTCGCCACTCTTGCACTGCTTCCCTTTCTGTTCTTCTTCCGCAGGTACTTGTCAGTTGTTGAGTACTATTATATAGTGGTCGGATTATTGCTGTGATTTCTCAATGATTTGATCATCTACAGCAAGGGGGGTCCTCCTCTTACATGGACCGGACTCTGCAAGATTTTCTTATTTCTTCCTATGGGTACGTATGTTTTCTTCCTATTATATATACTTGTCAACTATTGAGTACTATTGAGTTTGATGAATTTGTTGAAGGGGATCGAATCTATTTTGGGAAAGAATTATATGTTAGGGAGCATATAAAGTGTTCAAAAGTGTTCGATAAAAATTTTGTGAAAATGGGCTTATAAAAAGTGGTCAAAAGTTAAAATGTACATGAAAGATATATGTATTTTTCTAGCGAGAATGGTAAACTCCGACGAAAAAATAACTAAAATTATTAAATTTAAAAGGATGCAGGATCAATGTGGTGCCTTCAAAAATTAAATGATGAAAACGCCAAATAACCTAAGTTGCAGAACAACAAATGCATTTAAACTATTATAAAAACTTAACTATACAATACCTTCATAATCACAAGTAAGTAGACTCTTCGAAGTTTTCAAAAAATAAATTTACAACCGCTAAATCTACGTATCGAGGTTATAGATTTTTCTTTTTTAGTAATATGAAAGAAAAACCCAAGACAATATGCTGCTAATAAGCTTGGGTATATATGAGTGCAGGCTTGCCTTGAGCTTGAATCTAAATTTAGCTGGATTGGACTATATTTCTGCAACATTTGGTACAGCCATATTGAGTATAGTTCCTGCTTTGGTGTTTATCATGGCTGTTTGTATGAGGTAATTAATAAAACTAATACTTTATTATTGGTGGAAAATTATATATCAAGTTTGAATGAAGAAGTCACTGTATATTTGTGTAGAATTGAGAAGGTAGCGATAACTGAATGGCATGGAATGGGCAAGGTACTAGGCACCATTCTTGGTCTGTTGGGAGCCATGGCCTTCACTTTCTACAAGGGCCCTCCTCTATTTTCGAGTTCAAGAAGTGATGAAACCCACCATTCTTTTCATGAAAACACTCGCACAAAACAAGAATGGATCAAGGGCTCTCTTCTCGCCATTGTTGCCCAACTCTTTTACTCCATGTGGCTAACCATGCAGGTTTCTTTCTTTTTGTCAAATTTTCTAATTATCGCTGATCTATCGATTGCGAAAGCTAGCCTTCTTATTTATTTTTTTTTTTGGTAAATTATAACGACGCCACCTCAGATTAGATTTAATTACAGTAATATTTATTGTCATTAGGGTATCGTTGTAATTACACGATACCCTATTAAAAGTGGAAACCTACAAACAGACTTACAAGTACATGTTTTTCGATAAATTGCATCGACACTCTGTTCAAGGGTTGTATTTATAATTTTGCAAAATGAGAGGGTGTTTAAGTAATATGTTGAGCGACCTTCTCATTTAAAATTTAAATTATTTAAAAAATATATAACGATGATTGATTGGTTACTGATCGAACAAATATTGGTTCACTTATATTGTTGGATAAAATTACATTTTACAGGCTCCACTTCTGAAACAGTATCCAGACAAATTGCAGCTCATGATTCTACAGTGTGGCTTCAGTTGTCTGACGGCAACAATTTATGGCGCAGCCATGGAGAGGAACCTAACCTCCTGGAAGCTTGCCTGGAACATCCAACTCTTATCCGTAGCCTATTGTGTACGTTTAATTTAATGATTAATTTTGTTATACATAATTGATTTTTTTTTTTTTTTTTTACTTTGTACAAATTTACTTACACATACTTCGAATGAATTTTGAATCTAATATCTCGACAATGAAATATTGAGTTTCAAATTGAAAAGACTGAAAATGAGAATAGAATGGGATGTAGAAAATGTTACGAGTCTTCAGCTATCGATAAAATGACCAATATACCCCTAGGGACATTTATTCGAAACATTTGTAAAATGAAATGTGTAACACTTGGATTATTGCAGGGTGTTATTGTGACAGGAATAACTTACTGGTTGCAAGCTTGGGTTATAGAGAAGAAAGGCCCTGTTTTCAGTGCGATTTCGGGCCATTAGCGCTTATATTAGCAGCAATATTCTCAGCTCTTTTTCTCAACGAAACTCTCCACTGGGGAAGGTTACTACGTCAATTTTCAGTTACTTATTTTGTTTCTCCATTTTCTCTCTTAATATAAACTCTCTATTTTCATGTGGTGCAGTGTTTTGGGAGGTGGGCTACTTGTTCTTGGGCTGTACAGTTTCCTTTGGGGTAGAAATCGGGAGGCCCAAAAGGCCCAAAATGGTGCTCAACAACAATTGGATCATCCAATGGACGAAGCCCATTTTGAAGGCATCACATCAATGTCACCGGATGAAGAACAGGGAAAAAAGACGCAAAAAGATTCCCCAAATTAATTATGTCTACTTTTTTTTATCATTTCTACTTTAGGGGTTTTTGCGTTAATTTTTGCTTTTACGATGGAAATAAATTGTAGAAAAATTTTCGAGTTAAGCATTAATAGAAGTTGATAATGTTGGAAACAAAAGTTAAAAATTAAAAAAAAAAATTGAAGTACTTGAAGTGTTTGGAAAAAAGTACAAACTGCAGAAGTTGGTAGGGAGCTGTTTATAATTATTTACTTAATTCATTTTAGTTTAAACAGTTTAAAAGTAAAAATTGATACACAAATGTATTTTTTCAAAGGGGTTTAATACAATCTACTCCCCGAGCAAATTACCCCATATGAAAAATAAATAGCAATTTACCCCCTCCTCCCCCGGCGTTTTAAAAAATAAAACAATTTATCTCCTTGTTTAAAGAGGTAAATTGTTTTAATTTTAAAAATATAAGAAGCGAAATTGCTACATTTTAAAAAATACATGAGAGTAATTAAATTACTATTTTATTTTCATAAGGGACTATTGCCTATTTTTCAAATTATTTTCACCGAGGGAAATTCTTGCCCGGACCGTGTTTGGCCAAATCAATCCGATCACATGGCAAGTGTAATACACTTTTTTGTGATTGGTCACTTTTCCCAAACTATTCACCAATCACATAACAAGTACAACATATAATTTATTCAAATTCGACCGAGCTAAGTCTGGACAAAAATTTCCCTTCACCGAGAAGGTGATAAACGCTTAACAAGCCTGTGCAAACGCCCTTTAGCAACACTGTGGTAATGTACATTTTGAGCCCACCAAAACTGTCCATTTATCTTCGTAGAAATTGAAAGAGACAGAGATAGAGACTTAATTGGATTGATGATCTTTATCTTTTACTTGCAATTTAAAGCCGCAATTATTAGTGGGTTGGTTTACTTTAAGCGATGGTTTGTACGACTTCCATTATCTCCATATTGCGCCTTTGAGTTTGCAATGTCGCTCTCATTACCCAAATTGCCTTACCACTATGTTTACGTCAATTTTAAATTCAGACAGTAGCAAAAAGTTGGTTATATCTAGGGGATTCAGAAGTAGTGCACGTAGGCACACATAGTCCTGATATATATATAAATATGCTTGTTAAGAGATGTGGTCAGATGAATATAGAGAGAGCTAAGTATGGAGAAACAGAAGCCCTATATTGTAGTTGTAGTTATACAGTGCAGCTATGCAGGCATGCATGTGTTATCAAAGGCAGCTATGTCTTCAGGCATGAAGCCTTCTGTATTTGTCGCGTATCGACAAGCACTCGCCACGCTTGCTCTGCTTCCCTTCGCGTTCTTCTTCCCTAGGTACCGTTCAGTTATCTACCACGTACGTATTATCAATGATTTTTACTTTGTTCTTACATACACATATGTTTTATATGCAGCAAGGGGGTTCCTCCTCTTACATGGATTGGACTCTGCAAGATTTTCTTTATTTCTTCGTTTGGGTATGTTTAGTTTATTTTTTATTTTATTTTTTATTTGAGAAATTTTAGCATGAACAAAATTTATTCGTGCAAAATCTTTTATTTAAATGTAACTTTTATCCAATAGTTTAGAGCGTTTGGCATTTTCGTCCCTCTCTAAGATCGTGTAACTGTCTGAGGACGAAAACTCCACATAACTTAAATTATGAAATTTAATCCCAAAATCCTTTACAGAGTTAAACGTTTCAACTTCTTTAGTAGGGAAAAATGCAATTTACCTCCCTGTGATATGAAAAAATGAATAAAAAAATCCCTTCTAAATAAAAAAAATAGCAAATTATCCCTCTGAATAAAAAAATAACAAATTATCCCCTATATTCTGAAAAATAAAGCAAATAATTTGTTTCATTTTTCAAAATATATGGGGGTAATTTGATGTTTTTATTCATTTCACATATCACTGGCGAGCAAATTGCATTTAACCTTCTCTAGTACTCAAAATTGAGAAAGTTTATTTGTGGTAAAATATGAGTGCAGGCTTGCCTTGAGCTTCAATCTATTCTTGGCTGGACTGGACTATATTTCTGCAACATTTGGTTCTGCTCTATTCAATATTCTTCCTGCTTTGGTCTTTGTCATGGCAGTTTGTTTAAGGTAATAAATAATATTATACACATGCGCTTCTTTTTATTATTATGATCCAAAAGTGAAAATAAATTACTATATTGCAAAAATTTCCAATCGCTTAAACATGGAATGAAGGAAGAACGGGGGAGATGGTGTCGGGTGGCGGGGGGTTGAAGAGGACGATGATGGCGATTAATTTTGTATTAAATTTTATTATTTTATTTAAGAAAGAAAACTACAATTGATCAAATATAAATCATATGTAGATGTTATTGATGACATCTGAACCATCAATTTATATTAATCAAGATTTAATAATATTTAAATAAGGACATAAATATTATTTTATAATTAAAAATACAAAAAATAAAAAATAAAAAAAAGATGGCACGTGCAGAATACAAATCACATGGCGTGTCTTTTTTGTTTCATTTTAAAAAATAGAGAGAGGTCTACTGGTATTTTTTTCTTTTAACTCAGATCTAACAATGGTTAAATTACTTTTAACCCTTACTATACATGTATATTAAAGGATTGAGAGCCTACCCATAACACAATGGCATGGACTGGCGAAGGTGTTGGGCACCATTCTTGGTCTCTCGGGAGCCATGGCCTTTACTTTCTATAAGGGCCCTCCTCTCTCTTCAGCTTCCAAAAATGAAACCCACCATTCCCTCCATGAAAAGACTCACACAAAATCAGAATGGATCAAAGCTCTTTTCTCAAAATGGATCAAAGGCTCTTTTCTCGCCATTGTTGCCCAATTCTCTTACGCCATATGGCTAACCTTGCAGGTTTTTTTCCTTAAATTTACTAATTTTGATTACAGTTTTAAGTTGCAGTATCGACAATAACATTACTAATTGTTGTTCCACATCGCACATGACATATAAAAAAAAAATTTCACGCGATATCGATGAAATGCATGACAGAATAAGAAGCTCTAAAAGAATTCGTAGAGTTATGAAATAAATACAAATAACATAAATTACTACTATAGAAGTGCATATCAATAAGTTCTACATTAAAAATAAGTAAAATTTTATCGTCAATTTCGAACTTATAATAGAACATATTTCATTAGCAAATATAACAGGAAAATATCTATTGAATAAGTAAAAATGCATTAAGTAACTCAAATTATGAAGCATTTTTCTAAAAAAGAAAAGCATAAATTTCATTAATGGATACAATATTGCAATTATACGATATTGTCGAAAATTATCATCAATAATATCTAGATAATGTTTGGTAATGGGATAAATGCAAATTACCCTCCTGAAATATTGAAAAATAACAAAAAATCCTTCTAAAAGAAACGGGCAATGAGGCTCCTCAATTTTTTAATAAAGAAGCATATTACCCCTCTCTCTTGAGCAGTGTAGTTCACTTGGTCATTTTGCAATTGATTTAGCTATTTTCATCTGTAATTTATCATTTTAACCCATAATTACTAAACAAACCGCACATGTTTTAGTAGAAACTACATAGAATTCATAGAATAAAACCTCTAAAAAAGGAGAGAAGTGTTGCAATATAAAAAAAGAGAAAGTGATAATGTTTTTCAACTTTTATATTTAGTAATTATAGGTAAAAGTAACTATTTACAAACCGAAATAGCTAAACAAGTCGTAAAAATGGGAGAATGAACTACACTGCTCACGGACGGGGGGTAATATGCTTTTTTGTTAAAAAGTTGGGGAGGCTCTTTGCTCCTTTTTTTAGGAGGGTTTTTTGCTCTTTTCCAATATTTCAGAGGGGTAATTTGCATTTTTTCGATCCGATATATCATTATATTGATAATATCATCCAATATTATTGGATATGATGTTGTCCTACATCATACATATATATACCCAAACAATATCAGATTTCATGATCGGATATTCTCTTGTTGGAAAATTAAAGGTCAAGTCAAAACATATATAACCGAGCAAAATTATATTTTAGTTATGTAACTATAGGTCATTAGCATTTTTGTCTTGTAACTTCATTTACACATTCAATCTTTTTTTAAAAAAAAAAAAATTAGTCTTGAAAATATGACATGTGTTTCAATTGTGATAAATTTAGTCGCGTGTTGATAATTTTATTTCCTTCTCATATTGGAGCAAATTTTATTTCTAATCATGTACCTATAGCCGTTAACATTAGATAAAAATATGTTTTACAGGCTCCACTTCTGAAGCAGTGTCCAGACAAATTGCGGCTCACGATTCTACAGTGTTGCTTCAGTTGCTTGACAGCAACAATATATGGTGCAGCCATGGAGAGGAACCTATCCTCTGGAAGCTTTCCTGGAACATCCATCTTTTATCCATAGCCTACTGTGTATGTTTCAATCTAATGCTTGATCTTATTTTACTTTTGTTTAATCGTTGCACGTTCTTTCTATGTGTAATATAATAAATTGTCTTTCACACTTTAAAATAAAGTATTTTTTTTATATATTAGTATAGAGTAGATTAATTAATATGATTAATATTTAATAGTAATTATAATAATAATTTAAGCGTAAATTGCAGGTATCATTGTGACAGGAATAATCTACTGGTTGCAAGCTTGGGTCATAGAAAAGAAGGGTCCTGTCTTCACTGTGATTTTTGGGCCATTAGCGCTTATTTTAGCAGCACTATTCTCAGCTCTTTTCCTCCACGAAACTCTTCATTGGGGAAGGTTAACGCATTACCTCTCATTGGCTCAATTTTTCAATTATTTATCTCTCTCTACTTCCTTCGCCTTATTTTTAAATATTTACAAAACAATGGAAAACATACTGAATTTATGCTTATATCTATAACTATACTATATAAAAAAGAAAACTCCCTTTTCATTCACAAATAGCGGTTACTTATACCGCGAAGCCAATTTTTTAAATTACTAAAAATGTCATTATGTATTTTCAACCCCTCTACTCAAATTTTTCTTCTCATTCATATGATTTATACTATCTATCTATACTAATATGAAGTTTCTCCCACATAATTTCTTTTATGTCGATAATATCACTAAATTAATTTTATTTTATTTATTTATTTTTAAATGTGATGTGTTGGTTTATAATTTTATTTTTATTAATAATATATTTTATAAGTGTAAATAATTTTTTATTATATGCACACAGGGACAGTGTGCCATAACGGCTAGTTTTTATAAAACACACAATTCAATATCCACATTATAAGTTATTTTAATTGATTTTATGCAAATACAAAATCAAATATATAAAAAACTCTAAAAGAGAAAAAACACATATTTTATCTTTCTCTCTATTCTTTTCAAAAAATAAAGAAAACAACTTGAAAAAGAAACCACTCAAAGCCTTTTGTTTCTCCATTTCTTTTATTAGTAATTCGTCATAGTGGTTGAAATACTTGTGTTCGTATAGTTTAAATTGACATGAGAAAAGTTCTGAAAACAAAAATTAAATACGTTATTAAAAGTGGAGAAAATTATAAACGTGAGCCAAATGGGGATAAATATTAAAAAATAACGTAAATCATTTGGTGTTGTGTTACCATAAATTGTCATTTGTAAATATAAAGGACCTATATATATATATATATAATATAATATATATATATATATATATATTATATATATATATATATATATTTAGCTGTCATGGCACGCAATTTTTTGCGTGCATATAAGAAAAAAATGTATATTTTAAATTATATTATACATAAAAATAAAATATGTAAACCAACAAATCACATTTAAAAAATTAAAAAAATAAAATTATCTAATTTAAGATATAATTATTAATATTTAAAATTTGGTGCGATGGTATCATTAAACTTCTTTTATGAATACTAGACGCAGTGGCCTTGCACGCATAATTTTTAGTAATGCTTTTATTTTATTGAAGCTCATAATATTTCTTTGTATTAAAATTTGTCATTTTCTTACAAACTCACACGCAAAAATTATTTGATAAATCTTTTTAATGCATTAATTACTAATACATATTTTTACACAAATTAATTTAAACTTTGACACTCTATATGATATATGTTATATTGATAACGATGATTATATATACATGCAAAAATAAATACTATTATGTTATTTCAATTAACAATAAGCTTAAATAAATGGGATTAAATTTAATTTTTTAGTCCCTATAATTGCATTGAATTAATTTTCTAAATGAACTTGATTGAGTAGTTAATTTAACATGAGTTGAGAAATTGAAGGGTATTTTTTTGTATTACTAGATATCGTCGCACGCGGTTCCCGCAAGCGTATAAAAAGAAACTTGATTGAGATGATTAAAAAAATTATTAAAAGAATAAATTATAATTATAAATTATAATAAATATAAAGAAGTAAGAAAAAAGAGAAATGTAGGGTAGTGGGTAGTTATGAGAAAAAAATAATTATAAAATAATTAAAAATAAATTAAAATTACTAAACTGATCGAATAATTTTAAAGAGAAAAAAATAAAATAAAGGGTAAATTGAGGCAATTTAAAGTTGGTACGCTCAAAGGGTTCTCTTTTATAATAGTATAGATAGATAATAATTTGGTGTAGTGGTGTTAGAATAATTCTAAAGAGGTTGTGGCTAAAGATAGTGGGTAAAATTAAATTAACTTAAAGGGTATTTTAGTACAATATATTTTTTGGTGTAAGTAGTATGATAACTACCATTTTGTATAAGTCCCCTTTTCTTTGTTTATGTTAGTGTGGATTAGGGTGCAAATGAGCTCGAGCCGAGCTCGGCTCAAAATTTGAGCTCGAGCTCGAGCTCGAGCTCCCTTAACTAAGCTCGAGCTCGGCGAGCCCAACAAAGAGGGGCTCGAGCTCGAGCTCGAGCTCCCTTAACTAAGCTCGAGCTCGGCGAGCCCAACAAAGAGGGGCTCGAGCTCGAGCTCGAGCTCAATTGATATGAGTCGAGCTCGAGCTCGAGCTCAATTAATTTTTTTTTTAAATATTCGAATTTAAAAAAATAGACTATTGTACCATATGGAACATATTATTAAAAAATTTAAATATGAAGCATGAAGAGAATATTCATAAGAAGACTAATATTTTGGATAATATAAACTATAATACCATATTTTAATATCATCTAAAACTAAAATATGATATATGGACTAATAGCTTTAATATATAGTGAATAAGTACATTTTGTTGTAATTGAATGAAATTGCAACAATAAAATATATGCATTATATTAAATATTTATCTAAACGTATTAAATTATTGACTAAGCTTGTTTTTAAATAATATAAAACAAAATATCATATTTTAGTATCATCTAAAACTAAAATATGATACACTGACTATAAATTCTAATATATGATGAATTTTTAAAAGAAATATATTTTGTTGTAGTGGAAATTAAAATCATAACAATAAAATTCATATACATTATATTAAATATTTATTTACAGAAAATTATTAAAATGTACTAAATTGTTGATTAAGCTTCTTTTAGATAATATAAACTATAATACCAAATTTGAATATCATCTAAAACTAAAATATGAGATATGGACTAATAATTCTAATATATAGTGAATAACTGAATTTTGTTATAAGAGATTGAGAATGATAAAATTTATATACATTATATTAATATTTATTTACAAAAAAATTATCAAAACGTACTAAATTTTCTAATAAGTTTGTTTTTAGATAATATAAACTACAATAATATATTTTAATATCATCTAAAACTAAAATATGAGATATTAACTAATAATTCTAATTGATAATGAATTTTAAATATTATTTATAAAAAAGTATCAAAACTTACTAAATTATTGCTTAAACTTATTATAAATAAAATAAATAAAAATACCATATTTTATTATCATATAAAATCTAAATAAGAGATATATTGACTAATAATTCTAATATATGATGAATTTTGAATATAAACTTGATACAATATTAAATATGCAATTTAATAATATATATATATATATAATAATAAATAAATAAAAAAAGGGGGTGAGCTCGCGAGCCGGCTCGCGAGCTCACGAGCTCACCCTATAAGGCTCGAGCTCGAGCTCACTAAGAACTCGAACTCGAGCTGAGCTTTAATACGAGCCGGCTCGGCTCATCTTGCACCCCTACACTGTGGATATTAGTATGGATGAACATTTTATTCTCTTGTGTTTGCAGTGTTTTGGGGGAGGACTACTTGTTATTGGGCTGTATATTTTCCTCTGGGGTAAAAATCATGAAGCCCAACAAGAATTGGATCATTCAGCCCATTCCGAAGGCGTCATCGCTACGTCAATATCAGCAGCAGATGAAGAACAAGGGAAACAGATACACAAGCAGGATTCTATACATTATTAGTTGTGAACTTCTCAAAACTGTCTGCCCTACAAAATTGTCCCATGGGTGTGTGACGATAATTATTTATCAGATACGAAATATTAAATGTAGGAGTTCTATTACTAAGTATGTATATTAGATAAAAACAATAATTATGATATTATATATATATTATCAGTGACGATAATTATTTATTATAATCCAGAAATCACTATCACGTGTCACTGATTAACATTAGCAAAAAATTTATGCACAATTTTTTATTTTTGTCGTTATTATTTTTTTTTAATAATTAGCAGTGAGCTGGTTTAGTTCAATTTCAATGTGCATATCTTGTGAACATGCTACATTTCATCTGGAAGATTGTAGTATTTGTCTCACATAATAGCCATTCAGCAACTAAAATTCCTCACTTTGGGTGTCAAGAATTAAATTTTTAAATATTAAGAAAGTATTTATAATTGTATCAAATTTAAAAAAAAAAAACTCAACGCAATTTACACTCATTTTTAGGAAGGAGGACTGGATTTTAAAACGAGTTTGAGGAGCATAAGCTACAATCTACAATAACTTGAAACCCCACGGCAATTAATTAAAGGGTGGTCATTAAAATTCACATTTTTCTCACTAAATTTGTAATTTCTCCCTCAGTAATTGTTGAGTTTGACGTCCAATTGATGTGCACATAATTAAATAGTCACATTTTGAACATACTAATTATCATGGCATGTTTTTTGCATGTATATAGTAAATAATATTGAACGTTTTAAAATATATCATAAATAATATATATATATATATATGTAACATATCACATTTCTAAAAAAAAGAAAGAAATAAAGAAATAAGCAACAAAAGAAAATCAACTTAGGAGTTTTAGTTATCGGTATAACAATAAAATTCGTGTTGCGGTATCATATTCGTCATCTACAAGAGAAAATTTTCTTATATATTAGTATAAATTTATTTATTCGAATTATTAATATATTTACTCAGTCTTTAAATTTGAATATATTAAATGAATAATAAACCATACAACGAAGTGCGACTCACTAAATAAAAGTATACCAAAGATGGAATAAATAGTATATTCCATTAATAGGTGAAAAAGATATTTTATTATTTGAAAATTGCGCTGTGAAACAGCGCTGACGTGACATCCATTATAATCGTTATTGCGAACTTTCACTGTCAACCCAATAACTTGACTATTATGTATATTGCTTGGATAAGTTTAACTTCAATAACTAGCGTTTTTATATATAGTATGCATATAAAGCGTGAAATATATATAACTAATACACTTGCTAAGAGTTGGTTACTTGTGGATGGTGTGTGTACTAACTACTATATTATTCCTTTATTATAAAATTGATGATAATATCCCTAAAATATTTGTTAATTAGCGTATGCGTTATTCTGTGCACGGGTATAATTTAGTTATGAAAAAAAAATCATATTTTGCAAAAATTTTAAATTATGTGAAAGTTAGTTAGAAATTTTTTTTAAAAAAAATAGTCCATAATATAAAATTAGGAATTTTTTAAAATTGTAATACATCAATATCAATTAAATTTCAAGAAGTTTAAAATTATCAAAATAAGAATGAAGTGATATACGCTCGATAAAATCAACTTTTGATCAATTTTTAAATCTTATTGATTTTTTTTAATTGTTTGATTTAAATAAAACATCTTAATAAAATAATAATTTTATACTCGGTAGTTCTTTAAAATTGCAAATTAGTAAAACTCAATCTAGCAAATGAAATATGACTATGCTAAAACATGACACACACCCCTATATATATATATATATATATATATATAATATATATATATATATATATATATGCTCTACATAATATGATAGAATGAAAAATTAAATGAGAGCCAATATGTCAAAAAATGAAAATTTGAGAATTAAAATATATATATATAAAATTGAAATAAAACTAAATAGAGGTCAATAATTATGCGATTATAGTATAATTAAATATATAAAGGTAAAATTTAATGTTAACAAACAATAATCTATTACATCCCACAAAATATGGTCCAAACAAAATTAAATGATTGAGAGACAACAAAAAATTATAGAAAAAAAAAAAGATGAGAATACAAAAATCAAGAAAAGTTGAAACTATGCTATAACTTGAATGGGTAATTGTCTAAAGTAAAATTAATAATCACAAATCAAAGTAAAGAATATAAATAAAAGAAGAAAAGAACACATGATACATTACCGACATCAAGAATATGATGCATATGTTCTTTTCAATATGATTCTCTCATTGCTTAATTTAAGCTGTTCAAAAGTAGAAATTATATAACTTATTCTCGACAGTAAATATATAAGCCCTCTCCCTTTTGCGCCGCGCCCGTCAAAATTGACGATTTAATTATCTCAGAGAGAGAGAGAGAGAGATTAATTGCCACCTTTTTCTTTTCTTAGTGTAAAGCAGCAATTATGAGTAAGCATGAACGGTGTTTTGCATTATTTTCATCATATTGCGCCTTTGAGTCTACATTTGTTTACAATTTTAAATTCAAACAGTAGCAGCTTTAAATTAAGTAGAGGTCAAAAGTACTTATTTCAGCTGATTAAGAAATAATCTACGCACGCACACTCACATAAAATCCTGATGTATATAAAGATGCTTGTTAAGAGACGTAGGTGGTTTGATGAATACAGAGCTAATCAAGTATGGAGAAACAAAAACCCTATATTGCAGTGGTAATAATACAGTGTAGCTTTGCAGGCATGTATTTGTTATCAAAAGCAGCTATGTCTTCAGGTATGAAGCCGTCTGTCTTTGTCGCCTACCGACAAGCCTTCGCCACTCTTGCTCTGCTTCCCGTCGCTTTCTTCTTCCGTAGGTACCTTTCAATTATCTACTCTTACTCTCAACTCATCTCTATTACTTGTCGATTCTCACTTATCTTTTTTGTTTTGTTCTTCCAAATACATGTGTTTGATCTGCAGCAAGGAGGGCCCTCCTCTTACATGGACTGGACTCTGCAAGATTTTCGTTATTTCTTCCTTTGGGTATAATTTTAATTACAAATATTTAGCTAGAGACAACATTTTTTTTTATTTGTCACAGTAATGAAGTCCACCAAGTTTCAATTAATGGTGATAATTATTTTGTGAAAATTGTAATTAGCAAGAATTATTGATAAAAAATTATGAATTAAGTTAGAAACAATTTAATGACGCATGAATAGAAGTAACAGCCTATTGTCTATAGCTACACAATTATTGTCACTAATAATTATATGGTAAAATTACACTTTTGATCCTATAACTTTAAGTTATTAACACTTTTAATCCTGTAACTTATTGTCATTTACATATTTAGTCCTTTTTTTGACGAATTTAGTCCTTAGCATCTCACATTTAGTTCTTTTTTAACAAATTTAGTCCTGTATTGATAATTTTAGCGTGAGACTTGAAGTTGGATGTATATGAGTGCAGGCTTGCCTTGAGCTTCAATCTAAGCTTTGCTGGACTGGAATATGTTTCTGCAACATTTAGTTCGGCCATAGTCAGTGGAGTTCCTCCTTTAGTCTTTATCATGGCTGTTTGTTTAAGGTAATAAATAAATAGAAATATTGATCCAAACTTAGTTTTTTGTGAACATTAATTAAATTATATATGACAAAGTTGAAATTTTGAAGCAATTTAAGTAAGCGTCGTGTATGCAAATCTTGTGCTAAACTTTTTTCAAACATCTTATAAGCTCTTACATTACGCATCTTATAAGATATTAGAGTATTTTGTATAATAAGATTTTTAATTGGTAAAATGACTAAAATAATGATACCATTGAAATGAAGGGTACATTACAACGACCTCCTCTAAAGTTTGGCATAATTACGAATACCCCATTGTTCTTGAAAAATTACAAAAACCCCTATGATATTTGATGAAATTATGTAATCTTTCGATGGGGATATGAAATTACAAATTTTGTCCTTCCTGTATTTTATTTTTCAAATTAAAAACTTGTAAGAAAATCAAACAGGATGGATGAATTTTTTTTTAAAAAATTATATAAAAAAAATCCACTTAGTCCAAAAAATATAAAAATTTATTAAAAATATATATATAGTTTTTAATCCACAAGGTCATTTTGGTCAGTTCACGATAAAAAAATTGATGGAAACCAAACAGATTTAGCTAATTGTTAGACGACCGTTAAAATCAAGGGGCATTTGTAATCTTTCAAACAGTGAGGAGTTATTTGTAATTATGTCAAACCTCAGGGAAGATCGTTATAATTTACCCTAAAATCAGATAAGTTGTTATTTCTTGACATATTTTGTTTTAAATATTTTTATTCCATATTATAAGATGTTTTGAGGAGTTTATAAATTTAGCGAAACACCCTCTAAATGCATTTTTTATTCCATAACCTAGGTAACTGGTATTTTCATCCTTCAATTTTTAATATTAGCATTTTGGTTTTGTATCTTTTTAATTTTCGCAATTTCAGTCATTTTATTTGCCGGAGTTCAACCCTACTTGCCAGAAGGATGAACTCCAGTGAGAAAATGACTAAAATCGCGAAAATTAAAAAGATGTCGGACCAAAATGTTATCCTAATTTTTTCCCCCATTTAACATTTCCATGTAATAATATTTTAGTTATAATGATATTAAACTCACTCTATACGTGTGTGTGTGTGTATATATATATATATATATTTATATATATATAATATTCATCCCTTTAAAAGTACAAAAATTTACTTAAAAATGCAAAATAAGGGACAAAAGTAAAAATTTATGAAATTCTATTTACTAATATTAGTATTTTTTATTCAAACTCTAACAAAATAAGGTTAGATGTAGCTTGAGAATTATTTAGGACGTGTAAGTATAATTTCGCATGTTCAGAGGATGTTTATGTGTAATTAACCTTTGAAAATTTGAAATATTCACAAGAATTTGATTTATGAATTTCTTACAGAATTGAGAGCCTATCCATAACTCAATGGCATGGAGTAGCTAAGGTGTTGGGTGCCATTCTTGGTGTGTCAGGAGCCATGGCCTTTACTTTTTACAAGGGCCCTCCTCTCTTTTCAGCTTCCGTAAATGAAACCCACCACGAAACCACTCATACAAAACAAGAATGGATTAAGGGCTCCTTTCTCTCCATTGCTTCCCAAGTCACTTACGCCGTTTGGCTAACCTTGCAGGTTTTTTTTCCTTATATTCCTAATTATAACCATACTTAAGTTACGGCACGAGTTATGGGAATTTCTTATTCGGACCCGATTCAACCAAACTTACAATATAGAAAAAGTGATCAATCACACAGCAAGTATATTACACTTACTCTGTTATTAGATTGATTCATCCAAATCAGGTTCGAATAAGAATTATCCAACGAGTCATAATATCGATAGGTGTTTGTTACACACACGTATGAGATATCATAATATTATGCGGGAAAACCGACAAAATGCAATATAGGATGCTAAAAATTGGTAAAATTATTAAATTAAACACAATAATGTAAATTATTACTCGATCTATATTAGTGGATGTAACAATGTTCTAGAATAAAACTAAAACATATTTAATTTCTTTACCAATATTAATAAGAAAATATCTGATGTGTAATAATGAATTAAGTAAATCATATTGCAAAGCATATTATTGTGAAAAATATCTTAATATGTTGTATAATATTTATACGATGTTGTTCTATATATATCATTGGGTATTCTTTGATTGGGGATAATCGTATATAAGCTAATACTTAAAACCATGATTATAATCAAGCACCGGCTAAATATTGTTGAATGATTATATGACCTAAGAGTCCAAGCTATTAAAAAAAAATAGTTAATATTTACTACATTTAACACGAAATATTCGGACGATAGTAATAATGAAAAAAAAAGCTATTTAATCTTATACTATATAAAAAGAAAATGTCTTTTTTATTAATATAACTAACTAACTAATTATTTAAATTTTTAAATTTTATATTAATTGATAAATTATTTCTTTTTCTTTCTTTTTTTATTTTTATTTTTAGTGTAATGTATTAATTTATATAAATCTATTTTATTTATAATATTTCTAATATATTTTAAAGTACGTAAAAGATTTATTCATTATATACACGCAAGAACGACTATTATTTAATAATTTAAGAAATATTAATCTAACTTATTTTGTTCGGTAAATTATGTTTGACAGGCTCCACTTCTGAAACAATATCCAGGGAAATTGCGGCTGATGGTTCTGCAGTGCGGCTTCAGTTTCCTGACATCGACAATTTATGGCGCAGCCGCGGAGAGGAACCTTATCTCCTGGAAGCTTGCCTGGAACATCCAACTCTTATCCGTAGTCTATTGTGTACGTTTCTTACCTTTACTCAAATTATTGTGGTTAATATTTCGAGTCATGAGATACATAATTGTTAATGAAGTGGTCAATTCATATACCCTGTAATAAATGAAAAATTGCAGGGTATTATAGTGACAGGAATAAGTTTCTGGTTACAAGCTTGGGTTATAGAGAAGAAGGGTCCTGTCTTTGCTGTAATTTTTGGGCCATTAACGCTTATTTTAGCAGCAGTGTTCTCAGCTATTTTCCTCAAAGAAACTCTCCGCTGGGGAAGGTAATTGTTGCATTAATATTTGTAATATTTGATGACTTATGTCAATCCCTATTGACTCTTCATTTATTGTCTTAATATATATATATTTTTTTTTATTTTCATGGGGTTAAATGCAATTTACCCTTATGATATATGAAATGAGCAAATACTCTTTATGAAAAAAAATTTAGTAATTATTCACATATATTTCAAAAAATGAAGCAAATTACCACATTATCAATGATTCAGATGCGGGTAATTTGTTTTTTTTTTAAATATGAAAAGTAATTTATTATTTTATTTTTTATGAAATTTTTTTTACTCATTTCACGCGTCATATGGGTTAAATTTGTATTTTTTTTCTATTTTCATATGATGCAGTGTTTTGGGTAGTGGGCTACTTGTTCTTGGGCTGTACAGTTTCCTTTGGGGTAGAAATCGAGAAGTCCAAAATGGAGCCCAACAACAATTGGATCATTCAGTGGAGGAAACCCATTCTGAAATCATCATCACTACATCAGTATCAGCAGATGAAGAGCAAGGGAAAGAGATACAAAAAGATTCAAAGAATTAGTTATGGACTTCTCAAAACTGATATTAGTGTCCAATTTTGTTGTGGTCAAGAAAATTGTCCCTTGGGAATATAAGAAACTTAAACGTATGTATGTTACTTACGATCACCCAATGGTTCGGAGCTCAATATTTTTGTGGAGATATTAAGTTTAAAATTTATTAACTGTATGTGTAAGTGGGTGCGTGGGTGCGTAATAAAAAAAAATAGCTCTAGAACCTTCAAAAGAATATTTCCAGATCTCCCATGAGGTTTGGTATAATTATAAATACCTCTTCGCTGTTGAAAAATAATAAATGCTCCCCTGCTATTTGATTAAATTATGTAATCATTGAATGGATGTATCAAATTATCAACTATCCACTTACTGTATTTTTTCTTTAAAAAAATAAAGATTTATAAAAAATTATTCACTTAGTCAATAAAAAAAACTTAAAAAGTAAATACAATTATAATTCTTAGTCCATAAGAGCATTTTGATCAGTTCACCACAAAAAAAAAAATGTAAACCTAACTAACGGACTGGGATAATTATTCAACAACCATTAAAATTAGAGGGTGTTGATAATTTTTCAAGCAATAAGAGGATATTCGTAATTATGCCAAATTTCAAAAAAAGTCATTATAATTTACCCTTAAATTAATTGTGTAAATATGATAATCTCTTTCATTGTAAGAATTTTTATATAAGGGGGTAAACTGCTTATTATATACACATATGCTAGTACTCTAGCAGAAGAGAAAAGATTTGCACCACAACTGAAATCCGTAATTAGGTCCGTGGAACTTTGTACTTCATCCCTGCCAATTCATGCATGTTGTCCTCACCAACCTCAACAATGATGTATTCTGCTGAGCCAGATCCGTACAAAAATTTTCCGTTGTGATCATATTGGTTTGAGTTGAATCCAGATTCCAAATCGTAAATTATGGCTCCCGCAAAGCTACTTGTATTATTAATTGCCAGAGAGATTAATTATTAAAGAGATACAATTAAAAAATTAGTAGGAAAATTAATTAGCTAGCTAGCTATAATGTAATATATATATATATAGTATCACCTGCTCCTGCACGCAGATCATCAAGATATATGAACAGATCGGATCACCACACACAAAGATTCTATCAATACAATTATGGCCTACTTTTTAATTATCTCCACTTTACTAAAACAGTGATAATGTTGAATTTTGAGCATCGTAAAGTTTGAAAGAGACACAAAGAGAGAGAGAGAGAGAGATTGATGATCTGTTGTTTTCCCTGCAGTGTAAAGCAGCAATTATGAGTAAGCAATGGCTAAAACTGCGACATCCCTTATCTCCATAATGCGCCTTTCAGTCTGCATTAATATTGTCATGACTAGTCTACGTACGTACTTACACACCACATAAATAGATGTGGTTTGATGAATATAGAGAGCAAAGTATGGAGAAACAGAAGCCCTATATTGCAGTGGTAATAATACAGTGCATCTATGCCGGCATGTATTTGCTATCGAAGGCAGCTATCTCGTCAGGTTTGAAGCCCTCCGTCTTCATTGCGTACCGACAAGCATTCGCCACTCTTGCTCTGCTTCCCTTCGCTTTCTTCTTCCCTAGGTACTCTTCACTTATAACACTCATCATGTGATAGTTTCTTTCTTCTTACATATGTTTGATCTGCAGCAAGGGGGTTCCTCCTCTTACATGGACTGCACTCTCCAAGATTTTCTTTATTTCTTCCTTTGGGTACGTTTTCGACGTTTCTCAGTACGATCCGAACTCATTATTCAAACAAAATCTTTTACAAGTGAATTTTACGTATTCATATATATATGTGAGTGGTGCAGGCTTGCGTTGGCTTTCAATCTATACTTAGCAGGACTGGACTATATTTCTGTAACGTTTAGTTCAGCCCTAGGCAGCATAGTTCCTGCTTTGGTCTTTATCATGGCTGTGTGCTTAAGGTAATAAATAAATAGTACACACATCCTTCTAACTTTCTTTCCGGAAATTCTGACCTGAATCTGGTTCGATCGAACTTGAACCAATTAAATGACAAGTGCATCGTGTGATTGGTGTACAATTTAAAGAAAGTGACCAAACCATATAGCAGACACTTACTCTGTGATTGGTTTGGTTCGGTCAAACCTGATTTGGACAAAAATTTCCCTTTTTATTGTTACTAATCCAACATTAGTTTCAGTTGACATTTATTACTATATATATATATATATATTATAGGATTGAGAGCCTATCCATAACTCAGTGGCATGGATTGGCCAAAGTGTTGGGCGCCATTCTTGGTATCTCTGGAACCATGGTCTTTACTTTCTACAATGGCCCTCCTCTTTATTCAAGTTCAAGAACTCATGAAACCCACCATTCTTTCCATGAAAAGGCTCGCACAAAACAAGAATGGATCAAGGGCTCTTTCCTCTCCATTGCTGCCCAACTCTCTTACGCCATGTGGCTAACCATGCAGGTCTTTTTCTTGTGTTAAATTGCCTGATTCATTACAACATAGATCGAAATCACAGCCCCACAAATTATGTCCGACAGGGTCCACTTCTGAAACAATACCCGGGGAAACTGCGGTTTTGATTCTGCAGTGTGGCTTCAGTTGCTTGACAGCAACAATTTATGGTGCAGCCGTGGAGAGGAAGATATCCTCATGGAAGCTTTCCTGGAACATCCATCTTTTGTCCATTGCCTATTGTGTATGTTTGATTTTATAATTTTTACTTACATTTAACTTTATATATTAACAGTGGTCTTAAATTAAAAATTACAGGGTATTATTGTAACAGGAATAAGTTACGGACTACAAGTTTGGGTTATAGAGAAAAAGGGTCCGGTCTTTGTTGCAATGTTCGGGCCATAGCGCTTATTTTAGCAGCACTGCTCTCAGCTCTTTTCCTGAACGAAACTCTTCACTGGGGCAGGTCACTAGCTACTACATTACTTCTCATTTTTCAAATATATTAATTTAATTAAACAAACTTTCTATTTTCTGTGGAGTAGTGTTTTGGGTAGTGTCCTACTTGTTGTTGGACTGTACAGTTTCCTTTGGGGAAGAAACAGAGAAGCCCAAAATGTAGCTCAACAGCAGTTGGATCATCCAATGAACAGATAACAGAAAATCATTATCACCGGATGAAGAGCAGGGGAAAGACATCCAGAACATTCCATGACTTCATTGTTTCTTTTATTTTTAATCATTTACTCGTAATTTGTGGCACACTTATATGGGCAAAACTGTTATATTGTGCCGGCAAAAATTCAAGCGGTTCGCTGCTTTGAGATTCGTACATCACAAATCTAGAAGTACATATTGTTCATCGTATTGATCCGCTTGTATATAATTCTACAAAAAATTAATTGCCAGATTTCGATTTACTATTGAAGTAAAACTCCAGTTGTGGGAAATTTGTCCGGCATGCTGAACTTGTTAGTACCCAGTGTGTTCAGGGTTGCCTAATTCCGTTTTATTAAAAATTGATATTGCATTTTTTTTTAATTCAGTATTACATACATATATATATAACTATACTATTATAAAATAAAATTTTTGGATCGTACCAATTTTAAATTGTCACAATTTATCCTTCATTTCATTTTTTCTTTTTAAAATTATTTGGTCAGATTGGCGGTGGTTGTCACGTGTGGGGAGGGATAAGCGCCTGGCAGTGGCTAGGGGGAGGGGGTTGAAATTAAAAAAATATATATTAAAATATTGTATATAAAATACATATATATTATATAATTATGTATATAATATATATAACAAAATTTGTTCCAAAAATTATTAAAAATTTGTAAGGGGGCGCGTGTATTACACCCTCTCTCATAGGGGGTATTTTCCTCTATTTTAAAAAATACAAGGGGTAAATTGCTATTTATTTTTTCATTAGGATTTTTTTTTGCATATTATCAATAACTACAAGAAAATAACTTAATAGCTATGAAAATTTTGATACTAAAGTTAAGGTCGAGCTAATGAGCAAGTAAAATTTTCGTTACTAATCTACACTGTTTAATATATAGTGTAAACAATTCATTGCTAAATTTGTTAGCAATTGAATTTTCATTGCTAAATATTATCAGGTAATTTCTTGTATTAAATAATGTGATTTAGCAACAAGAATTTTACTTGCTAATTACTTCGACACTAATTTTTTTTTCTTTTGTGCTATCAAACTATTTTCTGTGGTGAATATCACAAGGGGAAAATGCATTTTTCCTATTTTTTTTCTCATAAAAATTAATTTGCTCATTTGCAATATTACATAAAAATTATTTGCATTTTTTACTTTAATTCAATCATAGGACATCAGCTTTACTTGGTTGAAGAATTTCACGTTAAATTTTTCAGTTAAAAAATTCGTATGTGCTCAATTATTGCAATTCTTGTTCACATGAGTGAGACAATTAAGTCGTTAATATTATTTGATCATCATCAAACTACTCGAAAACCAATTAAAAAGTTGCGTACGTACATACAGATGCATCATATATCGTAGTAATCAACTGAACCTTCTCAGGTTTATATATTCATCATCATTACCATGCATTATTATATATATGTCCTCACACAACGAACCTCAAGAAAAATGTGATGCTGTCTGTATATTCAATTGAAGTCAGATTCCAAATCGTAAATTGCGGCGCCGGCAAAGGTATTTAATTGCCACAGAACTTATTTTAAGAGATATAAACTGAAGTCAGGCTTAGGTTTTTCCTTACTTAATTAATGGGAAAAAAACCAGTATAAGTTACAACAACGTAACTATTTCAAAATCAGAGCTGCATGATTGTGCCGGCAACAGGTTAATGCACGCCGGAGTTCGTCGCTCCATATTCAGAAACAATACACTTCATAACGAAGCATCGATCGAGTCGCAAGCCACATCAAATTGAAAAATGAGTGTAAGTATGGAAAAACAGAAGCCATACATAGCAGTGGTGTTAATGCAGTGCAGCTATGCAGGCATGCTTCTGTTATCCAAGGCAGCTTTGTCTTCAGGCATGAAGCCTTGTGTGTTTGTTGTGTATCGACAAGCACTCGCCACACTTGCACTCCTTCCCTTTGCTTTCTTCTTCCGTAGGTACATACGTACTGTTCAATTATCTATTAATACGTACGTATTGCCACTCTCAAATCGCGAATTATCAATATTATTTTGTTTTTAATTTTCTTACATGTACGTATGTTTGATTTGTAGCAAAGGGGTTCCTCCTCTTACATGGATTGGACTCTGCAAGATTTTCTTTGTTTCTTCTTTTGGGTACGTTTTACTTAGGATCCGTGGGGATCCATTGAATCTAATCTGATTTCGAATAAAGGATTTTAACCTGAATTCTCTATTTCAAGTCATGTTGCATCATTTATTATATTTAACATAAATATATATACACTTCAGTTTTCCTAAATTTTTTGTTTAATTAATTATAAGTATATTATTATCTTTTCTAATACTCACAATCATTACATTTACATCAAACCTTATATATATATATGAGTGCAGGCTTGCCTTGGCCTTCAATCTAAATTTGGTTGGATTGAGCTACATTTCTGCGACATTCGGTACAGCCATAATGAGTATTATTCCTCCATTGGTCTTCATCATGGCTGTTTGTTCAAAGTAATTGATAAACACGCTTCTTCATTAATTACACAAAGAAAACGAATTATTGAGTGAAAATTGTTGTTTTATTTTTGTAGGATTGAAAGCGTAGCCATAACTCAATGGCATGGAATGGCCAAAGTACTGGGCACCATTCTTTGTTTCTCGGGAGCCATGGCCTACACTTTTTATGAGGGCCCTCCTCTATTTTCAGCTTCCAGAAATGGTGCCCACCACTCGCTCGACGAAAAGACTCGCTCAAAACATGATTGGATCAAGGGTTCTTTTCTCTCCATTGCTGCACAAGTCATTTATTCCATGTGGCTAACTATGCAGGTTAATTTCTCTTGTCAAATCTTCTATTATCACTACTACGTAATCATATAAAAGTTAAGAGGTGAAAAATTCAAATAATCTAAATTAAGGACAAAAATATATTAAAGTCTTTTTAATAATCTAACAAATTATATTGATCAACTTATTACGTTTGACTTGACAGGCTCCCCTCCTGAAAGAATATCCAGGAAAATTGCGGTTCATGAGTCTACAGTGCGGCTTCAGTTGCTTCACAGCAGCAATTTATGGTGCAGCGGTGGAGAGGAACATATCCTCATGGAAGCTTGCCTGGAACATCAATCTTTTGTCCGTAGCCTATTCAGTATGTTCAGTCTACTGGTTTATTGTATTTTACTTATTTTTATTTATGCTAGTCTGCTACTGCGTGCATCTAATAAATAATTTTTTACGCTTTAAAATATATTATATATAAGACCAAAATATACAAATCAATATATTATATATAAAAAATATAAAAGAATACAACGAATTTATTAGTTAATGTGTAATTTGAAAAGTTGAATAAGTTAGCTATTTTATTAGTTGAAGCCTTGAAGGGCATTTTTTACTTAATAAAAAATCGATGCGGCAGTGTCGTTAACCATTACTTGTGAGTATGGAACTCCTTTCTTTTTTATATTTGTATAGATAGATATAGATTAATGTGGTCAATATTTTGAGTTGTAAGATTTATAATTACTAATGAAGTGGTTGGTCTTCGGCAGCAATCATAATATTTATTTTTTACTGTGTAGCAAATGAAAAATTGCAGGGTATTATTGTAACAGGAATAAGTTATTGGCTGCAAGCTTGGGTTATAGAGACAAAGGGACCTGTCTTCAGTGTAATTTTTGGGCCATTATCACTTATTTTAGCGGCAATATTCTCAGCTCTTTTCCTCAACGAAATTCTTCATTGGGGAAGGTTAATTATTACATTACCTCATTTATCTCTGGAAAAATTCTTGTTCGGATCTGGCTCGATCGAATCTGAACCAATCATATGATAAATGTAATATATTTGTCATATGATTGGTGTACAATTTAAGAAAAGTGACCAATCACAGAGCAAATGTGATATATTTACAAGTGGTTAAATTAGATTCGGACAATAATTTTCTTTATATCTGTCTATTTATTAGTTCCTCTTCCTTTTATCAATTTAATAAGTAAAACTTTATATTTTACTGTGGTGTAGTGTGTTGGGTAGTGGGCTCCTTATTGCTGGGCTGTACAGTTTCCTTTGGGGCAAAAATCGAGAAGCCCAAGATGGAGCCCGACAGCACTTGGATCATCCAATGGAGGAAGCCCATCTTGAAAATGAAAGTCCGTCAATACCATTAGATGAAGAGCAAGGGAAAGAGATACAAAAGGTCCCATAAATTTAACTGTTAATTATATTTTGTCATCTGAATTATGGTTATTTTTTTATATTTTGATATTTAAATTTTTTTTATATTATATATATATAATAAATATTTTTATGCTTTAAAAAATACTAAATTAGAGTAAAAATGTAAATTAATACTTATATTAAAGAAATTAAAAAAAAAAGAAAACTAATTTATCAGTTAATGTAAAATTTAAAAAGTTGAATAAGTTCATATTTAGGGTTAATTATATTTTTCCATCCGAATTATAACCATTTTTATGCTTTGACATCTTTTTTTTTTTTTTTTTTTGTCAACTTTATCTTCTCAACTTTATAAAACTTTTCACTTTGCTATTTATAGCTATTTATCAATCAAATTTTTTATCGAGAAAATATCACATGCAGTGCACATGTGATATTTAAGGGTTATATGATCTAATATTTTTTTTATATATACACAACATGTGGTATCTTTTTGAAAGAAAATATCAACAAAAAAATGGTCATATGTGGCAAAGTACAAATTTTATAAAATTGAAATGGTAAAATAAAAAAAATCGATGGCAAAGCATAAAAACAAACATAGTTCGATAAAATATAATTTACCCTAATATTTATGGATATTTTTTGGCTTCACAAAAAGATAGTACTGCAGTATCATTAATCTCTATTTATAAGTGTGGATGATGTTTTCTTTTTTATGTTAGTATAAATATAGAGAGATTCTCTGGGAGGGAATATATACAGTGAGATTGATCCTCGAAGACCGAAACATAAGACAGACCATTTTGAAGTGATATTCTTCCGAGACATATGACTCACACATCCTTAAATATTTTGCATTTTTATTTAAAAAATAATAAATTTTGATTCGAATCCCCTAAAGACCATAAATCAGGATCTCGCTTTGTACTATATAATTTCTTAATATCACACCTATTCAACATTTTTCTATTTCAAATACATTAAATAATTGACTATTGAGTTTCTTGTCCAACGACTACAAGAAATATAAGTTTGTTTTGTGAAAAGCGTAATGTCAATTCAAATGGAATTCATAGATTAAATAGAGTTATTTCTTACTCATTTATCTCATATTAAAAGTTTATTCGGAAAAATAAACTTTTTATATTAACTTTAAGGAAAAAATATATACTACCCTCCTGTGATATGGGTTATGTGCAAAATACCCCCTGTGAAAAAAATAATATCAAATTACCTCCTTGTGTTTTTGAGACTAGTGCAATTTACCCCTTAAAAGGTATGTGTGTAATGCACTCTCCTCTCTTGAGAGTGTGAATGAATTTACTCCAAAAAAATTATTTTATACAATAAATTATATATTAATTTAATAATATATATAAATATATATTAAAGAATAAATATACTATTTTATATATAACATATTAATATTTAATACATTTTTGTTAAATAAAAATAAAAAAAACCAACCCTACCCACCCACCCCCAAACCAGCCAGCACCCACCACCCACCCCCGCGCGCGACACCAGCCAACACCCACCCCCACCGCGTGTCACCGGCCACCCAACAGCGTCACTAGCCACCACCTGCGCCACCCCCACTCCTACCCCAAACCAGCCACCCCACCGGCAAACCCACCTGCGCCACCCCACTCACAAACCAGCCACCAGCCACCAGCCACCCCAACCGGCAAACCCACCAGCCACCCCGACCCCAAACCAGCCACCGCCCATCCCCTTCCCCCTTGCCGCCTCCACGCCACCGCCCATCCCTTCCTCGCCAGCGCCGCCGCCTTCCCTTCCCCTTCCCTCTCCGTCTCCGTCACCTCCCCTCTCCCTCCCCATCGCCGTCGCTTCCCCTCCCATTCGCCGTCGCCTCCCCTCTCCCTCCCCCGTCGTTGCCTCCCCCTCAACTTCTCCCTCCGCTTCCCTCCCCCCCTCGTCGTCCGCGTCCCCCTCTCTGCGTTGTCTCCTTCCCCTCTCCCCGTCGCCCTCCTCGCCGGCCGCCGCCCTCCCCCGTCCCCTGTTCTCTCTCTCTCTCTCTCTATATATATTATATAATATAACTATTAATTATATATATATATATATTTATATATATTCATTTATATATTTGTTTAAATAAACCGTAGATTAAAATAATTCAAAATTTGAGCCGTAGATTTACTAGTTCAACTTGGACCTTAGATTCAAATAACATCTAACGGTTATTAAATAAGGTTATAAATGTAATTTTATAATTAAAAATTAAAAAAATAAAAAAAATAAAACAAAAAGCGCATGCAATACACGAATTCGCGTGAGGGATGTAATTGCTCTATTTTTTTTTTCACAGAGGGGTAATTTACTTAAATTTTTTTCACAGGGGGGTAATTTGCTCATTTCGTATAACACAGGGGGTAATTTGCATTTAACCCTTAACTTTAAGGTTGATTTACAATTTAAAGTGTACATGTTACGAGGTGTCGTAATTTATTTAATAGGTTTTGTGAAATTCATATTTTTGTTTTTTTTTAGAAACATTTAGGAAAAGTAATAATAGCATACACTGGTGACGTAGTGTGTTAGGTAGTGGGCTACTTGTTATTGGGCTATACAGTTTCCTTTAGGGCAGAAATCGAGAAGCCCACGATGGAACCCAACAGCAATTGGACCATCCATTGGAGGAAACCCATGTTCAAGACAACTCTCCAACTCCATCAACACCACTAGATGAAGACCAAGGAAAAACATACAAAATATTCCATTAAATAATTAATTATTACATTTCATTTTTAATTAAAAGAATATCCCTTGGAATATAATTAGAAATTTTAATTAGGAACAACTTAAACATTCATGCAATTATTATAGCTTTGAAATTGTAGTTAGTTTACCACATCATACTGTTATTTTTTCAATGTTGAATTTATTTTTTATTTGATTATTTCATAAAAATCCATTTATTTTAATGTTGAATTTACTTTTTATTCTTAAAAATATGTTTGTTATTTCAAGTACAAGAACGTGCGTTCTTTGAATTATATGTAAATTTAATATTTTAAATTGAACAGTTTACAAATAATTGGATTCATTATCTACTTTATGACAAATTTATTTATTATATGAGGGAAATAACATAAATAAAAATGTATGTTATTGATTTTTATAACAAATGATCGAGTAAATGAAATATATATTTTTATATAGTAAAAATGGAAATATTAGATTAAAAATGGACATTGACCAGAATAAAAAATTAGAGTAAATTACAATGGACTTTATAAGATTTGTTATAATTATAAAATATTCTTTTATAATTTAAAAAATTACAAATATCCTTTTAAAATTTACGACGTCCAACAAATAACCCCTCGTAACATTCCATTATGGAAGGATATTTATTAAATAGTCGTTAATCACAATATATATATTATATATATATATATATATAATTTTATAAACAATAAAAAATATTTATAGTTATAATAAATCTCATAACAGGCTGTTGTAACCTAGTGTTTAGAATCAAGAGTCAGTGTCGGAAACAAGATGGAAGATGAGTAAGTAGTGGGCAGCAATTTCCTCCCCCAACTATTCATTCTCTTTCTGCCTAATTTTGCAGTAAGTCAAATTTTATTTATTTATCTATAAAACAATAGACACGAGGTAGGTTGTGATCTCATAACCTCATTTTCATATCATTTTCTTATTCTTTCAATGGATTTTCCATATCTATTTAGCTTACCTAACAAGAAAATCTAATCTGGATTGTAAAATTGTCACCAAAATATAGAACAACAACTCGAAAAATGCTTAAACTGACGAGAATCTGGTGAATCGACATAATTAAAAAAAATGGACTATTTGTTCAACAAGAACGAAGCAAGTTTTAATTCATTTTGAATTTTTGTTAGTGAATCGGTGCAGTTCAGATAATTTGTCCGTTTCTACAATTATTGTGAGTATTTATGTGAAATTTCTTCATTTATTTTTCGGATCGTTTACAAAATCGTCATACTTCTTTGTTCAGAGTTATTCAAATTATATTAAAAAGTTAATTAATTAATCGGATTGAATATCGGCCCTAAATATATGAAAAATCCCAAATTATAACACCCAATTCAAATAAATTAAAATTAATTATTGGCAACTCTAATTCAAAAAAAAAAAAAAAAAAAGAAGAAGAAAAAAAGGGAGAGGGTAATTTAAAATGTTGAAAATGAAAAAATGAAAATGGTAGAGGGCAGACAAAGAGAAAGCAAAAAAGCAGAAAATGACATGCAGCACATGCACCCCCACACCAAAACAAAAAAGATGTATGTATGAATCTTATAAATTTGATTGCCACAATAATCAAACCACTCATCTTTGTATTATAATATTATTAATAATATGAGTTCAGTACCTAATTAAACAAACTCCGTTTTCACCAATCAATTACAAAAAGTACGGGACAACAATTCTGCCTTTATTGCACACTGTTCCCTTTACCAATATCAATACCACTAACTTATTATTACATACATTGTAATAACATAAAATACATCAAAAACAACAAATATTTGTATACGCGTTGTTGCAAATACTAATGGAATCAGTTGCTATCATTTAGGTCAGTTAGATCATATGCACATCCTTTTACTCTAAGAAATTGGTAATAATTAGTATAGTTTTCATATGGATAATTAAACTAGTTTGCCTAACCACCCCTCTCTACTAAATAATCATTAACCACGATCATGCAACGGTTGTTGGCCGTAGTATCTATGAGGGTGGCTAAAACATTTGTCATGACAGTGGTGGAAAATCTATGTTTTTGCATCGTTTTACATAATCGTGGTCAATAAAAAACATTTACTACATTTTTTAGTCCATAGCTATTTAAATTGTAGCTAATAGTCATTTTTTTTTCTAGTTGCCAGAACTAAAAAAAATATGATTTTTCATTATAATAATTATGTAATTGAGGCCAAACTATAATTGTGCAATGGTTATTAATCATTGTTTTATAAGCGAGGCCAAAATATTTGCTATAACTAAAAATTGTGACAAATATTTTAGATGTAGGTAAAATCACAATGAATGTTAATTAACCATAGTAAAAAATGTATATTTTTTGGATCAATTTTGTCTAAATGCGGTAAATAATATTGATTTATTATAATTTTCATTAAGTTATAGTAATTTATGGGAATAATTAATTTTATTGCGGTGCAGCCTGCTTCTTCTTCTTTTTAACGTTTGGTGTGTGTCGTCTTACTTCACAATATAATGTGAAATTTTTTCAAAAAATTGGATTATTCAATGTGTTGTGATTTTTCTATTCATGTGAAATAAAATTAAATTTTGAGAAAAACCCATAAATGATTTTTTTTTTTGGGGGGCGGGGGTTTTGTTCTGAAAACGTGATTGAGGATTTATTATTGTGTGTCGAAAGATTTATCATTATATATATATAAAAATAAAAATAAAATCATTACAAGAATAATAACAATAGTTTATATATTTATTTTATTACTACTCTTATACGGATTACCAAATTTAGGAGAAAAGGACAATTAAAATCATCAAATACTACATTAAAATTGAATAAGGTACGTAAGATATAGGGTTTGCTTAGACATTTTCTAATGTGTATAATCGCCTGTATGGATCATTCTTCACGTCATTCCAATCTCCATAGCCCTAATTCTACGTTATTTCTCATTTTATTAAATATATTAAGATAAGATAAAAATTATGCGTTGGATTTGTATTGTAATAATAAGTGTTGATTATATTTGTGTATTTGATATTATTGATCATAATATGATTATTGTAATGATTTGTTATATATTGGTATCCGACTGAAATAATTATAATAAATTTATTTTAATTAATAATAGTTCGATCATCTTTCTTACTTAAAAAAAAAATTAAGATAAGATAAAATAAGAATTATGCTAAATGAATTTCCTGGGATGCAATCCACCATAGTCCCATAGGTAATACTAAAAAATCACGAGGACTTAGAATCATGATCATAACATAAACTTCTTCAAAATATTCTAACATATTATCTAGTCCAAATTTAATTAATAAAATTAAGGCATCACAATTATAAGGTTATGAGTTCAAATTCTATAAATTTATTGTTACAATAGTTGGCAATCCAATATAATAGTAGTTCTTTTTTTTTTTTTTAAAATGATCGTAGCATAATCACTTTTTATTATTTTAAGTGGCAATTATATGATTACATCAATATCTCGATAAATTGAGTAGCATACCAATTTAATTAATACATCAATATATCTAAGAACGATAAATAAGTTACAACAACTCACATAAAATAAGATAAATACCCACATATTGCTGAAACTCAAGTCTAGAATCTTGAATTTATTCATAAAATCTCAATTTTAACCACCAGACCAAAATATCATCATGCGCGAGGATATTTCTCGAAGAAAAAAATTGAATTTTTCTTTGTATCTCATTGGAGAAACCAAAATGGACAGAATTTTGGTCCTTCAATTAAAAATACATGTGCCTATATTGTCAGGCCATTGTATAAATGGTTAACAATTTTTATTTTTTTTTAAGGATGTCAACTTATGTAATATTTAGCAATGAGCAATTGGTGATGAGACATATGGAGGAGTGGAACATGCATGCCTCATTGCTAAATCATAATCTCCTCATTATTAATGGATTTTATGCAATTAATTATGTTTTAATTCATCCATTGACTTAAGCTTTGGCTGATGTGAAAGGCCTGTGCTGTGAGATATGGCATCCCCAGACCCTGCCTGCAGTTGCCCTTTCACAAACTCAAATTTGGATTGTTCAGACGTTGACTTACCAATTCTTTTTCACCTTAAAAAATTAAGACAATTTGTGTGATTAATAGCCTCATTCTTGCTTACACATAATTCTCTACATGTAATCCTTTATATTATATTCTAACAATTACTAAGGTTTCAGAATGATGGTTATGGTTGTCGTGGCCTAGACCAGCAACTTCGTTGGACGTGAAAATTACCGTCATATCCAAACCCGTTAAGTAGATTATGAGATTCGACTATAAGTAACTCAGAGAAGAATATTCAATGGATGTATTGAGTTCTTTGATCAAAGTTTATATCGCATTTATCTCTAGTTCGTAATTCAATGTGGGATGTATCTGCTGTTGTTGAAATCCTTCTATGATTAAGACATTCAGATGGTTGAGATGGGGAGCAACATACATATGATATATTAAACACGTATTTTGTTTGACATTTACATTAGATATTTATATGTTTGCCAGATAACACGAGTGTTTATTTCTCTCTCATTTGTTGATGCTTGTTCATTAATCTACTATTCAAGTTTAGGGTTCTGAATCGGTTTGAGGTTTATGATGAGTCAGTTAAGATTTGTGTAGTTTTATCCAAACCTCAATATATTTGGATATTCTGAATATCTAAAAAAAAAAAAAAAACTTTTGGGTAATTACTTGTTTTTCCCGCATTAAATTAAAACTTTAATAAAAAATTATTAATCTTTAAGAATATGTAAGGAAATATATAAATAAAATATTGAGCTTCCAATTGTAATGATCTAATTGGATAAATGAGTTGACAACGGTGCAGTTGGGCAGATGAGTTTATTAAATTAGTGATTTGCTAGGGAAATTCTAATTTAAATTAAGTTTAGTCGAACTTAAATCAAATTACATAATAAATGTAACATACTTTTTTTTATATAATCGATGTATAATTTTAAAAAAATGATCAATCAATTAATTCGATTTAATTAAACTTAATTTGAGTAAGAAAATTTTTATTTGTAGCTCCCAAATTTGGTCAAAGAGCAAATGTTCCTCTAATTCCCTTTACGCTATTTTTCAATTAAAAAAAGGAAATATTAAAATTTCAGTTGAAATATATTTTTCTTTTCAACATAATTAATATAAATCAATTAAACATTATTCGAATATTTAATATAAACGTAATAAATTAATAAAAGTTCCAAACTTAAGGAGCAAAAAAAGAGGAAAATATTAAAAAATAAAGAGAAAAAAAATTAAACCAAAAAAAAAAAAAAAAACAGTATAGTTTAATGTGTGTGTGTTTTTAATTTTTGTTTTAGGGAAAATGGAAGAAGAGGGGGCGTGAAACGGATTTAACAGGGTGTGAAATCCGACACAAACAAGTGTGAGAGAGAGACTTTTCCTAAGATTT
Source organism: Sesamum angolense (assembly GCA_034509725.1). Lineage (NCBI taxonomy): Eukaryota > Viridiplantae > Streptophyta > Magnoliopsida > Lamiales > Pedaliaceae > Sesamum > Sesamum angolense. Next base: position 12,269,897 of record JACGWL010000012.1, read on the forward strand.
CTAGAGAGAGAAAGTAGTAGGAGGAGAGAAACGCGCTCACGGGGACACACACACACAAGAAGACCCATTACCAAAACCAAAACCAAAATCAAAATTGTGTGTTTTAATTCGAAAGGAGGATCCAGTGATTTGTACAGAAAATACACGTACAAACAATCTTCATCTTCATCGTTCGTCCTCCATGGACGGAAACTACAAGGTCAGCTCCCGCACCCCCAAGTCTATGTTCTGACCTTTTCGCTTCTGCCTCTGAATTCGAGTTGTCTGTCTATTTCTAGGCTGTTCTAGTAAATTGCACAAGACTCGCGTACGCATTTGTTTGCATAGATGAAAATGTGAACTGGTGAAATTTTTAGTTTAACTTGGATTTCTTGTGGTGGGTTCTGTGGATTTCTCATTTGAAGGTGAAGTCTGAATTTGTGTTTGAAGACTGCATTTTTTTTTCTTTTTGGTGATTTCTAGTTTGAGTGAGTGAAAATGAAAGATTGAATTGGAGTGGTGGTCTCCTCTGTTTCTTTGTCTTGTCCTTGAGATTAATTTGCCCTTTGTTTTTTGATAGAGAAATTCTTTATTTTTTTCTGTAATTATTTTTGGGTTTGAACTTTTGTTGGTCTTTTACGTTTTTCTGATATCTTCCACACAGGAATCAAAAAGATTTTCTTTGTTCTAGAATTCGGAGGTGTTGCTAATTTGGAGGGTTTATATATTTTTTCTGGAATTTTTCTTTTGAAATTTCTTTGTTTTTGGTCATTGATGGATGTAGGTTTCATGGTTTTGGAGTAATTAAATGTTGAATTAGAAGCGGGAAACTAGTCGTTTATTAAAGTGTGTGGTTTGATCTACTTTGTGTTCTCCATGTGAGGGTCTTCTTTTGGGGGAATCTTCTTTCCTTGCTTTGTGCTTTTCCCCATTTCTTCTTCTTTTTTTTTTTTTTTCCTTTGCTCTTAAGTTATGAGAAAAAGGTTTCTGTACTAAACACACTCGTTCAATTGCTCAAGCCTGTGGAACACAGATGGAAATTATTTGAATTTGAAAACTGTTGTACTAATTTTTTGAGGCGTAATTAATGTGCTCAAAATGCAGAAAACCTTGGACACCCGGAATCCATAAAGACCTGCCGGATATTTCTACTTTTAGTAGATGTCGTTCCGTAGCCTAGCTCGTGACATAAGGGATAGTATTGGAAGTTTGTCGAGGCGGAGCTTTGAGGTGAGGCTGCATGGAAACCACAGTGGGAAGTCTCGTGGTGCCGTTCATGAGTTGCATGACCAGCCTGTAGTTATCCAGAGCAGTTGTTGGGCTAGTCTTCCTCCCGAGTTACTCCGTGATGTGATTAAGAGGTTGGAGGAGAGTGAGAGTGCATGGCCTGCCAGAAAGCATGTCGTTGCATGTGCAGCTGTTTGCCGGTCATGGAGGGAGATGTGCAAAGAAATTGTTCAGAGTCCCGAGTTTTGCGGAAAATTGACATTCCCAGTATCTCTCAAGCAGGTTGGGTTTCTTTATCTTGCATTTGCTTGTTATTGTCTGTGTACTGCTGACGCTTATTGAGTTAGTAACTTGATGGTGAAAATGGTTGATTAGGTGGTCAATTTTACTGAAACTATGCTTTTTGTTTCTCTTTTGCAGCCGGGATTTCGAGATGGAACTATTCAGTGTTTCATTAAGAGAGACAAGTCCAATTTTACCTACCATCTGTTTCTTTGCCTTAGCCCTGGCAAGTTGTTCTTACTTATTCTTATTGTTGCCAATCCAATGAAAATTCCTTGGACCCTGCTATTCATTTCTAATAAACAGTGTAGACTGCACACAATGACCCTATTGCTGTTTTAGATTGATTGTAGTTATATCTCATTTTTGCTTGTTCCAATATAGCAGTATATATCAAAATTAAGATTATCTTTTGGCAAAACTGGAAATGCAGTCTTGATAAAGTTAGGCTTTTGATTTTGATATAGGAGGAAATTCTGAAATCAGTGCTAGATTTTGTAGATGAGCATTATTATTATGTTGATGTGATCTGGCATTTCTTTATCATCCATGTGATTATGGCTGTTGGGGATGCCTGCTTTAGTAATTCTGTTCTATAATTTTATACTTTATGAAGCCATCTCTCGCAATGTGTATAATTGTAAACTCTGAGCATTAGAGAAAGCAGAAAGCCAAGTTTGATAGCCGGGACTGGTAAGTTACTTTGGCGGTTGTGTCAACAAATTCTCTTTATTTGGTCTTCTTATAGTATGAGGAGTGTGGATGATGAGTTCTTTGATATTTACTTTCTGCTGTGTTAGTGGAGCATCTAAACCCACGGCAATATATAATATCAACTAATTGCCTGCACGTTGACTCTTTCATCGCTCTCGAACTCAATAATCGTTTGACGAGAGTGGGGCAGTCTTTTCCTTTCCAATAGTCTACAGAAGACCTGAGAAGAGTTTGAATAGGATCTTTATTTGATTGTGCAAATTCTTGTTTCTTAATACGTGTCTTCATATTGGTGAGCCGAAGCTTGATTATAGAATTGATCAGCGCTGAAGTATTACTCTGGTTACACTGCATTTTTTACTTTTGGTTGGTATTGGATCTTTGGCAATATCTATTCAGCTACACTTTTGTTAAATAAAAAATTGTTAAGTTGTTGACTTGTTGTGTTTGGTTGAATTTACTATGTGTCAATGTGCCTATCTGAAAGTGAAACGACATTGGTATAAGGTATGCACGAGTAGGTTCAGTTCTCTATTTGAGAGGATATATAATGAAAGAAGTCTTGGTGCCTGGAGCTTAATGTTTAAACTGAAGTACCTGTGGTGTTTTTACTCGGTGTTTTTCCTTATTGGACTGACCTGATCTAATTTGTTAACGCATTCTTGTATGCTACATTCTTGCAGCCTTACTAGTAGAGAATGGTAAATTTCTTCTTTCTGCAAAACGGAATCGCAGAACCACTTGTACAGAGTACGTGATCTCCATGGATGCTGATAACATATCAAGGTCAAGCAGCAGCTATATTGGAAAAGTGAGGTGAGTGTAATTCCTATCAAACACATTCTCTTGCTTTATTTTTTCTATCCATTTGAGCCCTTGTAACAATCCAATCAATCAAAAGTTTTACCTTTTGTTGTTAAAGGATTTTGTTTCTTGTTCAATGGAGAATCTAGCATTGCGTTAGTATCTTGATTTCATACACATAATTGTTTAAGAAAGTTCTAGCCCGGAGGACTGACACTTCTAAAATTTCTATATGCAGTAGTGCTATTTATTCATTGATTGATAACGGGATCTTATTTAGTTGAACTGACTTTTTCTGTACTTTGTGTATAAGGTCGAATTTCCTTGGAACTAAATTCATAATCTACGACACACAGCCACCACACCAGAGCTCCGATGTTTCCCACCCTGGTTGTACCAGCCGTAGATTCTACTCGAGAAAGGTTTCTCCAAAAGTCCCCAGTGGAAGTTACAACATTGCTCAGGTCGCTTACGAGCTTAATGTTCTAGGCACAAGAGGCCCACGTCGGATGCACTGCATCATGCATTCGATCCCCTCTTCCGCACTTGAGCCGGGTGGTACTGTCCCCGGTCAACCTGAGCTCCTTCCCCGCCCTCTTGAAGACTCATTCCGGAGTATATCCTTTTCCAAATCAATCGACAACTCAACAGAATTCAGCAGTGCCCGTTTTTCAGACACAGTCGGCCCACGTGAGGAGGACGATGGTGGAAAGGATAAACCTTTGGTTCTGAAAAACAAGCCACCGAGGTGGCATGAACAGCTGCAGTGCTGGTGCCTAAATTTCAGAGGGCGGGTAACAGTTGCTTCTGTCAAGAATTTCCAGCTCATTGCCGCTACGCAGCCTGCTGCCAGTGCACCAACACCATCCCAACCAAACCAGTCTGATCATGACAAGATCATTCTGCAATTTGGGAAGGTTGGCAAAGATATGTTCACCATGGATTATCGATATCCTTTGTCAGCCTTTCAGGCCTTCGCCATCTGTCTAAGCAGCTTCGACACTAAACTGGCATGTGAATAGAAGTAGCAGAAGATTTGAATTAGGCTTCTTAGTGTGGACTTCAGTGTGTAAATTCACTGTTGCGTTCTTGCAAATGAAGCAGTGTTTTCTTCTTGTTCTTCCTGTTCCGCTTTTTTAATTATTAGTTATTTTTAATCTGGTCGAGATACGATGATTCTGTTGTATTCTGCTGTAATGCAATCATTTTCCTTCTTCCTCTGGACAGGACTGCATAATTTGAAACCTCGTTCTGACTTTTTCTTATTCTTTAATCTATGCTTCCTTTCCTTTCACTGTAACCCCACTGCTAAGAATACTATGGTAGGTATAATTAAGTTCTGTTACTTCTATGATTGTAACATTTGTACATTTCTTGCAACATTTCTACGCCCACTGCCCAAGTGGTTTGTGCCTTGATCCCACAACCTCAATTCTGACAAACATATCAAACCTAATGAAATTATTTTTTATTAATGTTAGTTAATTATTAACTGTGGGAGTCGCTATTCTCTTGGGACCGCAGACTAAGCCTGTACTGCGTGCCGTATACTGATGTGCATGTGCTGATTGGTCGATTTCAGTAAATAAATACTCAAAGCCTTGTAACTATCGTATTAATACAATGATAACAACAAAATCTACCTTAGCACAGCGAAGACGAATCTCAACATACAGTTGACATTGGATTCTTCATTATTGAGTGTCAATGGAAAAGATATGAAATGAGGAGAAACAGCTGACAGGGATGAAGGAGATGAAATTTTGTACATTTTCTATGAAACAGAAGCATCCCCACAGGCTTGATCGCACTGATTGGATGTTTAAGACTTCTGATCACCTGGAAAGACAGCAGCAGAACCATCATGATTCTTGATTCTTCCGGCACTATGAAGAAAAGGAAAACTCAAACACAAGTGCAATTGAGGAACTTGAACAGAGCAGCATCTGCTTTATAGTCAGCTCCAGTAGTGTGTGTACCTCTGTTTTTTTAGTTGCATAAACTTGGCGAAAACGTCCAACACAGAAAAAGAGGATTGATCAGAACTCACCTAGTCAAATAAGTCCATTCGGCTATAGCTATGCAAAGACGCGACCGGAGGGGAAACGTACGTCCTTGAACGTGCACCCTGAGGTTTTCAGTTAGAAACTCACAATACAGTGAGAAACCAGAAAAATTGCAGATGAAGTAGCCTGAGTGAGCAAAAAACTCAGAAGTTTTCCATTGGTATTACCTAAAAAATTCAAAGCTTTTGAAGTCGGGACGGTGCAGACCACCTCTGGTTGAACTTGGCACCTTCGTTCCAATCCTGGGCTAGATTGCTCCATGGAAATGACAGATTCTGAGAAGTGAGCACTGCTAGGAATCTTCAACAAACTCAATATGAGACCTCCATTTTTCTATCATATACCATTGTAGAGAGGTATTTTAAGTCTGCTACATGCTAAAGAAGACAAATTGGCATTATAATACAAGTTAAAGAATGAGAATGATGGGAAGTGAGAAGTATATGTATGCACAATATGTTTTAATATAGTTTTCTAGGTCACCGGGCCACACCATGACCTCGGATTTCAGCTTTCGTGCGTGTCTTGGAGCTGGATGGTCAAATTTTCACTTAATAAACTAAAGATTCGCTATTACGCCTGTTTGAAAACAGCGAGATTATGCACTCTTGAACTAGTGGAGTCCAAACAAAGTGCTCATCAGTGCTTCCTTAATACTTATATGTAAGTTGTGCTTTTTCTTGCAAAGAACTCAACATATATTAGTAGTTTGTAGCTCCAAGATTATGAGATGGAGATTAGATCTGATAAGGTTGCCAGAAAGGAGGTATATTGGTGGAGCACTAAACTGAGTGCAATGGAGGCAAGTATCCAAATTCAATATTTATGTATGCAATCTGGGAGTGCCGTTGGATTCATATTGTGACCACTTTGAGCAACTTTTGGAAGGATAATAATAATTGCAACATTGCTGGGGATTTAAATATGATATAAGATGTGGGCTCTCATCAGCTGCCTAAAAACCAACAACGCATTTCATGAATCTTGCAAATCATGCTTTTATAATGTTGCAATGAAATGAAAGAAGATATATATATATATATATATATATATATATATGTTATAAGCATCCACATGTACTTACTTACACGCGTGCACAAAGTGGTAGTTTTCTGTATAGAAAAGATTTGCGTTAAAAGAGAAAATATTCCCTTTAGAAAATACGATTACGCCGAAATAATAGTTTTATTATTAATCAGAGTTATAACACGAAACGAATATTTCATAGTCACCACTTACATTGAAAAAAAGATTGCGTATTAGATTTCTATCAATAATAACTAAGAACTATAAAACAAATTAAAATAAATTTACATAAAATGACACAAATACATGTTTTCCGATAGGACTTGAATTTAGAACTTCGAATTTATTCTTGAAATCTCAACCTCGACCACTAAGCCAAAACATTATGAACGCGAATTCTCCCAACTTTTTGGTCAATTTTGTGAGTATTTTGAACTTGTTTCTAAAGCTTATTCACATAATTTAAAATATAGTATACTGTGAAAGAATGGAATTATTCTGTCCAGGTAACTGCTTTACTGATGCAAAGTGTGCATAGAGCTGATTTCATTGGATTTGGGCACGTTGTTCGGATTCCGCCGTGCATGCAATATTCAACTTAGAGGTATTTATATTTATTTATTGAACTCGATTCTAACTTATGTATTTCGGACTGAATTTTTTTATTTCAAATCCTTCGGCATATACTATTTCATTTAATATATGTATATATAAAGTTGCAATCATTTATTGTAGATGTAAGAAAATATTTTATACAAATTGAGCATATATATTTCATAAGTCCCTAATCCAGGATTGCAGATCGTTAACTACCTCGCGTCCTAAGGAACATTTGTGACCTGAGAAAAAAGAGTAGATTGCTAGAAGGTCCTCAGCTAAAACTATCCGATGCATAAATTAATGATGGAGTTTGGGATAGAAAAATAGGTATAAATGCGAGCTCAAAGCAATTTATTATAGGTTCTCGGTGTAATAAATGTCTTACCTCAAATGAACTATAGATTATGTACTTATAATGTTTGAATGAGTCCACCTACTTGTCTAAAGAGGTTTACTTGCATTGTACCACGTGTTAGGATCCTATCTAGTAGATAAGGCAAATCAAAGGTTCTCAGTAATGAATTCTCTAAGTCGGGTTACTAGAGCGGGTAGGGCATTATCTAACCTGGATCGATGGGTTCTCTGAGTTGGGTTGCGGGTCGGGCCGCTATCCTGACCCGGACCGATCGGTTCTCTCAATTGGGGCGCTTGATCGTGTTGTTGGAGCGACCCCACCCAGATCAATGCGACTCGAATCTTAAGCATAACTCGATAATAGACACCAACTTTTAGGGGTATTTTGTGTCATTTTTCAGGTTGCATGATTTACACTTATCAATATTTATTAAAATAAAAAGATAATTATACTTACACCCTTGATCTATGACATATTTATACAAATTATCCCTATCTTTTAGATAATTGCACATACACTCATTAAAATATTATTATCACTAACACAAACCACCATTTATTTTTTTGAAAAACTACACACACACCCTAAAAATGTTAGTATCATTAACAAACTACTCCTATTGTTTGGCTGTTAGGGATATTTTCTATAATTATACAAAAGACAAGGATAATTTATATAAATAGACCATAGGGTCAGAGGGTGTAAATGTAATATTCTTAAAATAAAAGATGTAACATGATTTGAAATATAAACGTCAATTCCTGTATTTAATAAGGAAAAATATAATTTTCTTTTATGTTTTTGAAGTTACGTTGGATTTAGAAATAAGAATTTCGTATTTGAAATAATAAATTCTTTATATTTATTTGAAGAATTTTCAATTATTTTGAATTTTAGTGTTTTATATTTTGGGGTTGTATATTTCAATTTATTCGACATACTGCTGTCATGGTATCACTGGTTGTGGTAGCATTTTTTCCTTTCTTTTTTTTCTTTTTCCAAAAATAGGCGAATAAGGGGTTTTTCTTAATAGTTCTAAAAAACGTTGGACTTACCAATAATTTTACAAATTTTGGGGGGCTTAACAGAATTATCGGACTCTCTTTTGCTAAAACTCAATTATTACTCTCGACTTCGGAGTGAAAATCAGCAGGAAAAAGATAAAAAATTTAATCTTTCTCGAGTAGAGAACGCATATGTTGTTTGAAATCTTCTTCAGGTATATGTAGAGTCATGTTTCCTCCACCCAATTTTGTCATTGCTTCCTCTTTTTTTTTGCTTGATTGTTGAATGCCAATTGCCGAAGTTCCTGGAATTGTGATTTTTGTTTCCCTAAGGGAGAAGAAATTGTACATTTTCTCTGCAATTCTTGGGGTTTTTGCTTATGGAGAGTAAGTGAATGATGGGTCTTTGGCTGCTTGACTGTTTGTTTGTGTGTTTTTGCCTTTTGCCGCAATTCTATGCCGAGTTTTACTCAATCGCAAAGGTTTTTGTTTAATTTGGAATAGAGAATTTCAAGGCATTATGGGTTTCTGCCTATCTTTGGTTGAGTTGTAGAGTTGTTATATTTTGAAGGCAAGTTCGTTTTCATTTTGTAGAGCCATATAGTCAAGTTCTGGAATTTAGTTATTTTCCATGCATAATTTAATAGTTTTTTTTTTTCTTGAACTTTGTATATTCTATAATTGAACGCTAGTTCCTTGGCTCTATGGAGTACTGTGTTACTTCTTTTGATGCTATTAAGCATTTACTTATTGCCTGTTTGGTTCCTTTGAAGTTTCTTTTTGCGTAAAACTGAAGCATACAGAGTAATAACACCCGAATAATAGAAGAGATAAGGGAAAAAGAAAATAATAAATACTTTGTACTATAAAACTTGTTACAAAGTATTATGAATTAGTAATTGTGGTTGTTCCATTTGGAAAAAAAGAGACTTAAATTTTGGGTGGTCTTGACATTGTTTTGGAGTTATTAAACAACTCAATTGTTGTACTTGAATGCTAATTTATGAGCACGAATTGCTCAATATTTGCTCCCACTTTTCAAAATTGGGAAAGAAAAGATCTTGGCTACCATATAAGAGCAAATCAAACGATCCATTTCATCTTTTCTTATGCCAGTTTCAGGGTCATGGTGGTAAGACATCTCCTCCATGCTTTTTCTGTTGTTTACTCATAGATGGTTATCTTATTACAGGTCTTGAGCATTGCTACATTAGACTTTTTATACAAAGCTGATATTTGTTTTATCTAGATGACATTTTACTGTAGAAAATCTGAAATTTTCTTCTATGCTAAGAAATTCTCAAATGTCTAACAATCAGAAAAAAGGTATTAGTGGTTAGATGTGAGTGAAATGTAAGCACGATTCATCCCATGGTTTCCCTGAATGCAGCAATGGAAGATAAGCAAAGTAATGCGGCACGGAATTTTGGTGTATCTGTACAACCAGTTGTTGTTGCAGCATGGAGGTATGATGAACCCTCCCTCTATGTCACTCCATTTATGTTTGCTGAGTAGCTTCCTTTTCCTCGATTCATAGGAATAGGGTGAGAAGATGGTTATGCTTGATATAGGATGACTAACAACTACTGGTTATTCTGAGCAGGGGAAGGTTTAATATACCTAGTCATAATTTATATATAAATGTGGCTGCTCATGTATCAAACAAAGCGTGCATGAAAGTGTTGGAAGTAGCAAGTACAATGCCTGAGTTGTTATGCCTAGAAATGCTCCCACGGCTTGATGTATGGCCTGCATCCTTTAAGAGCTCACCACCAACTGAACAAAGTGTTGCACTCTTCTTCTTTCCGGAGGGAAGGTGGGGGAAGAAATTTAACTCTAGTATTCTTATTTTCCTTGCTTTTTTCCCTCTATTTACATGCAATGTACTTTCACAGAGGGGAAGATTCTTGATTGCCTGCTGAATGATGCAATCTGCACCGACTTTGCCCTTAAAGGAATGATTGGCAAAGCAGAACTCTTAATATTTAGTTCTCTCAACTGCCAGAGAAGCTTCACAGTGAGTCCAATAATCATTGTATATGTAGAAGCATTGATATGCTTTTCACTTACGTGACGTGATGTTGTCTGTTCCATTTCTCTTTAATTTTCAGGATTCCAGGGGAAACTTTACCTTTGGGGGGTCTTCAGGGGACAACAAGCTGCTTCTTCATATGATAAATCGGATTATTATGTTAGAGTGAGGCAGATTTTATCTACAAATTCAGGCAATTACAGGAGCTTTGAGGGGAAAGTTCAGTAACCATTTCTAGCAAGCACAGTCCTTGTAAGTTCTTGAGAAATGTTGTCAATCATGCTTCTGCTTTATATCATTACTCGTTTAGAGCTTGAAATTCAGGTTCTTCTTTGCAGATATAAATTTCAATGAACTTAACTGTTCAGCGAGAATATTCTATTTGATAATTTATGTTGTGTAATGCATTTACAATTTTGCCTTTAAATTTCCAAAAGAAGTTACCCAAAGGACTAAAGGGAACATTATTTAAATATTAGGTCCTGAAATTTTTTGAATTAAACATTATGGACTAAGATGGTACTATGATTTCTGAACTTAAACTTTAAGGGTTCGTCAATGATATTTGTCTAACAAATATTCAGCAGCAAATACTGTTCATTATGAGAACAATCAAATGTTATTTTATGAAAATTAAACACATTATAAATGCTTAAAAGATCTGTGGAGATGCCTCATTTGTTTAGATGTCAATCTGTTTTCTGGCTGTATGGATGTACAAGCAATAAGTTCAAGTTTGTTTCTACGAATTTGGTCTCATCTTTGGCCTGCTTGTTTATTGTTATGAATATATTCTGGGTTCTCGTAGCATGGATATTTTCACGGACATTTAATTTCTTATACATTCAATTATTTCTATTATTCAGTTCTTTAGAAGATAATATGATCTGAAAACTGTAACTCTGACGCTATGATGGTCTTGCTCGACCTTCGTTGTTTATTTATATTCATGATGCATACCTGCTTCTCATTTACTTCATTTTACTGGTAGCCTACTATTATGTTGATGCACTTGATGGGCATTTTGACAGTATATTCCTTCTTTTTGTTGCTTCTTCTTCCTTTTGCCTTTGGTAAGTAGCAAATCATGCTGCTAAAGCTGATAAAAGGGGGAGACGTTTAGATGATGCTTGGGAACATGCCAGACCATTGGATGAGTTGAGACAGAAGGCAGAGTGCAGGTACTGTGGTTTTGTCTCTACACATGGAGGAATTTCACGCCTTAAGGCACATCTGGGGGGAGGGAATCCTAGAATCCGCTTACCAGCTTGCCAGAAGGTCACCCAGTAGTTAAAAATGTCATGGCTGACTGGTTCAGTCAATGGTCAAAAACACGAAAGCTCTTTGGACCAAGGAAATTAGAGGTATGCCTTAACCCAGATACCATACGACAACATCATGTGCATACTTTCGTTTACAGTCTTAAATTTTGGAGCTGAGCAACTGCCTGTTTGTGGCTGCTGCTATTTTAGATGATAAGATTCAGTTACTCCTTTCAAATTTGGCATTCTTTAGATGTTTACACAGTGTTAATGTCTTACAAACATTGACCTGGACCCTTATCCGCATTGGTTTGTGAGAGAGATATTTCCAAGTAAGTGATAAGACTTGCAAGAAAGAACAAGAACTGTTTTTTTAGTGTCTAAATACATACATCTTTTATCTTCACCAAATACTAGGAAGGTCACTAAGTGAATCAAATTGTTCTTTGGTTTTTTCTTATGCACATTTTATTGCTCATCCATTTCAATAGTTCACTGAATTGCTAGAAAACATTTTGTACAACATGTTTCTTATAATTTTCAGATAGGTAATGACCACATAATTTAGTTTTATCATGTTAGAAACTAGCTTCTGAATGTTTCTTCGAGTAGTAAATCTTTAACCATCTTGGAAGTTATTTTTTCCAGGTGCAATAACTAACATGAATTTTTTGACATACTAGAAAGATGGTGCAAGCGACAACAGACCATGGGAAAAGAAAAAAAAAAAAAAGATGAAAGGAGAAAAGAAAATCAAGAAACAGAGGAAAAATAAAATCCTTTTCTAGTTTGAAATTCTAGAAATCAAATTTTAAGAAGAAAAATGTGGGATGTACCATAGACTCAGTGGAAACAAGAAAAGGCAGGTCAGAAAGATCATTTTCTTAATTTACTTAACTATGAAATAGGATGCAGAACATCTCTTTTGTTAGTGTTAATGTATACGGGACATTTGACTGATTGAACGATATTTCATTCTATATTTATATCAGCAGAGTAAACTAATTCCAAATTTAACTAGTCCCAAAATGACCTGAAAACGTGTGATTCTCGTGCATCTCGTGAAGTTAAGAAACTATGGACATTCTGTCCTAATATATGTTATTTTATTCTTATTTATTGCTGTATATTGTGGTGGGTGCTAGCAGAAGCGGCAGCACCTATTGATCAAAGGGGAAGGCCACATGATGTTGCTTGGGAGCACGCCAAGCCATTGAATAAGACAGAATGCAAGTACTTTAGCTTTGGTTCTTTACGTGAGGAAATTTCACATCATAAGATACATTCGGGTGGAGGAGATCAGGAATCACATATGAGCCTTGGCCAGAAGTGTCACCTGAAACAAAAGAAGTCATGTCTGAGAGAGAAAAAATTCGATGGCCGCTATGTCACCCGAAATAAAAGGAATCATGTTTGGATGGGAAAAAAGTTCAGCAGGATCCAGGGTGAAAAAGTCGCAAGGTATATTCAATCATATGACTTGAAATTTGAACTTGTAATTAACCATTGATTCCTGATGAGATGACTTCCTTATTTCCTTCTGATCTTCCATTCTTGGGTGGGAATGCATGTTTACAGCAGCTGGTGCACATGCCGAAACAAGGGGAAGGCCACTAGATAATGCTTGGGAACACGCAAAGCCACTGGATGAGGCGAGGCAAAAGACCCAATGCAATCATTGTGGTTTTGTTTCTCTATATGGAGGAATTTCACGTTTAAAGGCACATTTGGGTGGAGGGTGCCCTCAATTGCAGTTGCAGGGTTGCCCTCGGGTGTCACTAGAAGTTAAGAGTGTGATGGAACAGTGGTTCAATGAGTGGGTAAAAAACTCATCGGCAGCTTGGACAAGGAAATCTCATGGTAAGCCTTCAGAGATACATGATGAAGTAATGTTACATTTAAATTCTATTTACTCTTGCAAATAAAGATTGACCAAAGGGAAAAGATGCTTTATGCTTCTGACCTTAGCTATCTGAGATACTAGCTATCAGTTTAGAAATAAAGTGCGACTATACTTTTATACCTGATTCTTGCATTGTTTAGCAAGTTTTGTTGTGCCTAAATAGCAGGTCCAGCCAGACATTCTAAGAGGGGAAGGCCACTAGATGATACATGGGAACATGCTATACCGCTGGATGAAATAAGACAGGCCACAAAATGCAAGTATTGCGGTTTCCTCTCAAAACGTGGAGGAATTTTACGAGTAAAGGCACATTTGGCTGGGGGTGATCCAACAACCCACCTGGAAGGTTGCCCTAATGTGCCGCCGGAAGTCAAAAGTTGGATGGCTGAAGGAATAAAGAAATGTAGGAAAGGATCAAAGGGTGAACACTTGGAGACTGTTGAAAGGGTGTTACAAGGTAAGATTCTATTAGATAATATGCGAACTATTTTGCCCCTACTTTAATATCATTGAACCTGCACTTTTTGTCAATGAAATCAAACCTATTATGCCTGCACATTGTAATAATTCATCCCAAAATACACATGCACCTGCTGTAAACGCTAATTGTGTTATTAACGCTTTGTACACAGAAGCTGAGAGGACAGCAAGCGAATCACAGTGGTCTGTAAAGCGTCATCACATCCTCCAAGAAACCATCGACGAGATCATGAATAAGAGCCTGAAAAAGAGTCTCCAGAAAATAATAGACGAGAAGAATGCCAGGCTGCAAAAGATGCAATCTGAAATTCAATCACTGGAGAGTCGGTTGGCTTCAATGCCTTAGTAAAAATGATATTCAGGCAACACCTTAACCAACTTTGCATCTAGCTAATATTCCTACCAAGTTTAGGCAGATAGATGTATTGCACTGGATTCTCCCAGTTTTGCCTTTCAACTTACTTCTCCTGTGCATATGATCAGCATCATGTTGTGTTAAAACTTCAACAAAATCTTCAGATGTTTGCATATAACTCTTGAACTAGTATGGATGTTGTGCCAGCTAAAGGGATCCTTATTTAGATATACGACCACAAAAGTCTTATTACAACTATTGAATCACCACATATCTACCAGTATATCAGTTATACTAAGTTCATTTCATTAAATAACTGACCAAGTCTAGGAGGAATAATTTCAGATTTGCTGTTCATTCCTGGTGATTATTCTGATCCCAATTCTTGGATGGCCATATTTTTCTATTTCCATATAAACACTTTCATCCAATTTTCTTTCAAAATGGTCAAACATTGTTAGTAGCAATAAATGCAAATGCAAAAGATAATAAAGAATTTGATGCGAATTATAGTATCAAAATTGCAACAACTCGTTAGGCACAAACCATGGTTTGTACTTCAAAATTTCCTCTTAAAGGTTTTGAATTCAAATTATGGGTGTGTGCATGAGTAGGCGTGTCAAGGGAAAAAAAAAAACGAAAACAATTGCAACAACTCTTTGTATTGTAAGATTAAGAATTCGATTTTGTCCCAAAATTTTCTCCAAAGTTGGATAGTTAATTGTTATGTGTGAATCATGTGGTACTTTGTGTTTAGAAGACTAATAGTGAGGTAAATCTTGAACAAAAGAAAAGATTTAATGCTATTTATCCACTTAATGAGTAAATTATTTTTTTATATAAAAAATAGTAATTTATTTTTTTCGTGTTTTTTGAAATCAATCAATTTATTTCCTGTATAAAGAGTAAATCATTTTTTTTAAATGGAGGTAAATTATTGTATTTTAAAACCACAAAGGTAAATTGTTATTTTTTCATATAGGGTAATTTGCTTATTTGTAATATCACAAATTGTTTGTATTTTTCCCACAAAAGAAAATTCTATGGGGTCAATTTGATAATATTTTGCAATTATAGCACCAAAATTGCAACAAACCTCAAAGTGGGGGACTAAAAAAACAATTCCCTTTTTCTTTTCTCCCTCCCAAGGGGCAGATGCTGCTTCTTCCCTTCTGTTTGATGGGTATATGTAGTAGTTCTATGTTTCCACAACTTTGCTCTAACAAGGCAACGAGTCCGCCTCTGTGGGTTGCTCCTGTACGGCGGCACATTTGTATGTGATTATTACTCAGTAGGATTTGGCAAAAGAATCCCAGATACAGAAAGAATATAAAGGGAAAGTGTCTGAAATTTTCAATTTTCTTGTTGCCCATAAAACAAACTCCTCTGAGAAGTTTTCTTTATTTGGAGGCTCTTCACATTGCAGAAAAACAGATTAAAAGAGAAATAGCTTGAAAAAGATCTATTTTTCTATATCAAGACTCAAGATCCGTCGTATCACTCAGTTCTTGTCATGATCAGTCCTCTGTTTTGAGTTTCTTGAATTTCGTTGCGTCATGGTAAACTTCATACTCCTTTCTCTATGGCCCTTTGTTTCTTGGAATCTTCTTGGGTTTTAAGTGTAAATGTGCATTGTGAATCTGTATATATGGGTGCCCCTACAATTTGTGGTTTTTAATCACAGACAAATATGCTGTTTTCTCTTTTTTTTTGTAATCTTTAAGATTCCTGGGACTACTGAATCCTTTTCATCCTCGAAAGTTCTGTTTTTGTTTACTGATTTGCACTTGCATTTTGTTTTTATTTTTCTTTCTCTTGCCTTTTCCCCTGCCTCGGAAGGTAAAGATTCCGTCTTTCAGAAGGGGGTTTGTACTTTTCAAGATTTTTAGCCTTTACCAAATATTAACTTGTTAATACTCCCTTTATGCGTTCAGCCCCCAAAGTTTAAAGAGTTTGTGATTGGACTTCAGGCTAAACATAAAGAATTTGCTCGTAGTTAAGAAAGATTGGTTCTTTGGATGTTAATCTGGGACCTACCAATTTGTGTGTGTCACTGTGTGTGTCACTGTGTGTGTGTACGGGAGGAGGGTGATTGGGATGTGGGGATGGTTGTTTAAAATTGAAATATCAATGGGGATACAAGACTTTGTTTTAGCATGATAATGTTCAATGCCACTTACCAAAAAACGTGGCACTTGGAGCCCGCACATACGATCAGTTGTGTAGGGCTGTAACATTTTGCATTTGCTGATTGTTATCTCAATTAGAAAGGCGATTCATGCTTTCTTGACTGAAGAATTTTTGTTGTGCCACGAGTGCTTGTTTCCATTGCCGAAGGGTTTACCTTTTCTGGTTAGGAACATGTTATCTGATAGATCTTAAAAGCTGATAAGATCTTTCCAATTATAAGGGATTATATAGAGAATTATAAGCGGCAATATATTCCTTTTCCCTGTTAAGAACAAATCAATTCGACTATTCCGAGATATGCTCAACAGGCAACAAAAAGGCTGCACAAATTTTTTGCGTTGCTCATGTGTTGTGTCATTTATCTGTAGAATGTAATCTGAAGAGTTGAGTTTTATCTAGGTTGTATCCAGGTATATCGTTTAATTTGCATATTGTCATCCGACTCTAAGTCTTTTCAACATTCCTTTCAACTGCTTTTGAGGAAAATAGCTACAAAATTCCTGTTGTATTTCACCAGCTTTTGTTATCATTGACTTGTGTATAAATTCATCATGCAGGGGACAATATGTCTGCAGTGTGGCGATAGAGGATTCGATAATGCCTTTGTGTTCTGTGTCAAATGTCTGGATGTTGCCGTGCACCGGTAAGCTGATGATGTTTACTTATAACTTCCTCTTTCCCATTATGGCCACATTTCCGGTCTGTACGATGTTGTCCCCTTCCTTCTGCTTTCTAAATTTGTGTGTGTATCTCTCTCGCTCTCTTTCTCACTAGTTACCAGTGTATACTACTTTTTGGTGCATGCTGTCCTATTATTCTCCATAAGTATCAATGTCAGTTATCCCAACTTTAGTTATTCTCTTTCCCATTTAGCTTAACTAGTACTCTTGGAAATTGAGAAGGATACAGAAAGAAAAAGTTAAAAGGTGATTTATGTAAAAATATGATAAGTTTGACTTTTGCATGTGGCATTGAATTCTAGCGAAGTTTTCTTGTTGATTTATATTCCCAGACTACAATGTTCCTTATTTGTTCCTATATTGCGGGTTGAGACTCAGTGTTCAATTTTTTTAACCATTAAACTCTTTATTTATCGTGTATGTACATAATTGACTGTACGAGTGCTTTTTTTGGGTTTTTGGATCTCAACTTTCCTCATCCTTGGTTTTGGATGGTTTGATACACTCTATTCTACTGTTGTTTCAGCTACTGTTTGGATGTAATACCAGAGACTTTTGATGAATTTGTTCGTTGGGTTTGTGAAGATTGTGAAGCAGCAGCACAAGAACAATCTGCTCTCCACGGACATTATGCCATTCAATCCCAGACAAGTTATCATAAAGTTGGAAAAAATATTAAAGGCTTCTCTGCAGTTGGAACAGAGAAAAATGATATAGGGGCAGCTCAAACAAAAGAGTGTTTATAAGGCTGGCTCAGAACAATCATATAATGCTTGTCCAAAGCTTGATTTGTTGAAAATGGTGAATCAGCTGGGGGTAGTTCTTCACCTACACAATTAGGAGATATGAATGTCGAACATGCTATTCTTTCTGCAGCCGATGAAAGGAAAAAATGTCAGCCGAGCTCTTCCCATCAGCTTGAGGAGGAAAAGGTCAAGGACACTGAGATGCAGAACGCTAAGTTACGTGACGACGTTTCCCCGGAGAAAAATGTGAAAAAGAAGAGAAGGATTATGGAATCCAATGTGCAGAAAGACCAGCATGGACTTAATGCTTCATCCGAGCAATCCAATGGGAAATGTGCAAATATAGATATAGCTGAGTGCTCTAGATTGGCTAGCGATTCTGCACTCCCTAATAAACTGAAGGAAAATGAGGGCTCTGAGCAGAAAGATCAAAGGTTTATCTCCATAAAACCTCATGATCTGGATACTGATCCGAGCATGGCAGAGCATCCTAGTATATCTTGTAGTGGATCTTCGAAAAGTTCACAGAAGAATAGAACAGGTAAGTCATCTGGGGTTATCCTACAGGGGCAGACGATACATAGAACTGGACCTCTCAGCGAAAATAAAGGGCTCAACTTGGAAAGTCAGTGTGCAAACCTGAATACTGAAGAAAGGAACTTCAGCCCAAGCGATGAACATGTTGGGAACAGAGAATCAGAAGATGGAGAAGAGAAGTCATCTGCACCTCAGAATATGAACGATTTCTGCAAAGATTATCCAAAAGATTTAGTTAGCTCATCTGCGGAACCAGTTGTCCACCCAATTTGGAGGTGAGAAAAATCATAATTTGACTACAACTTCGCTGAATATACATATTGTTTGAAATGCTTATCAGCAATTTGCTACTAAATAATGACAGGGGAATTTTCAATATTTGGAACAAGAAGCATGATATTCTTGATGGGCTTATAGCTCATATGTCCAGCAAAGCATGCGAAAAAGTATATGAGACAGCATGTCAGTTTCAACCAGTGATTCACCTGGAAATGTTACCAAGGACGGATGTATGGCCAAAAAGTTTTCAGACATCAGAACCCAGCGGTGATAACATTGCTTTATATTTTTTCCCATCTGTCCTAAGGTGTAGGTCTCTACATATTTTTTCGTGCTATCTCTCTATTACTCTATCTCCTCTTAGATCTCTCTACTTGCTTATAAACTTAGTGTTACTATTTTCCCATTGAAGTAAACGAATTTATCAAAACCTGGTTAAGGAGATGATGCATAAAGAACTTGCTCTGAAAGCCGTAATGCCGAATTCTGAGCTTCTGATTTTCACTTCAACGGAATTGCCACTGTTATACTGGAGTAAGTTTGGTTCCTTCTTGTTGAGACCTATTAATTCTGCAGCCAATTTTCACATAGTAATTCTTTCAATTCTTGCACAAGCAAACCTCTTACAATAAACAGTCTTGCAGCATTTCAGGGCAAGCATTATTTATGGGGCGTATTTAGGGGCAGACAGAGTCCCCAATCAGATTCCCATGCCTACAAACCGGAGTCAGGGGACAAACCCGCGATAAGTTTGGATTTGACAAATGATACTGGCTTCAGTGGGGGTAAAAACCCTGTGAGATCGAAGAGAAGTTCTCGGAGTCCTCGTAGTCCACTGAGCAACTCTGCTAGTTATGTCTCGGGCACCTATTAAATCCTGGTATGTTAGGAGTGTATCCTGCAACCTCTTCCCTTCAGTCTGATCTTTGTGATCTTAAACCATGCAATTGATCACAAATGTGGTCTAGCTAACTAGAACGGCTGCTGACCCGGAAATTAGCATTTCCAACTACATCAACTGCTTTCCCTCGGCCTAGTGTTTATGATGAAACTATGAATGCTGAATTTGGTCCGAGAGAAAAACTACATTTTGCCCGACTCTGGAAGTCGTTTGTCTTCTTTCTGTTTCTGAAATCGTGTTCAGGGGACAACACGTTTTTTTTTTTATTCACACCCTCGTACAAAAATTGAGGCCATGTTAGATTTTCTCCCCCCCACTCCCCCTCATTTTCCGGTTTTATTTTTATTTTTTATTGTTAATTAGTGATATCAAATTGTGCATTATGAAGAAAAAAAACATATTATTAATTTATTAAGTCGATCATATATATAAGATTGCGATAGATTGATAATATAAATATTTTTAGTGAAATATGAATAAAAAATTATATTTTCATTTTAATTATTATTTTAAAAATTTGAAATTGAAAATGAAACCTAGAATTGTTTATTTGAAAAAAGAAAATTGTTACTATACTTAATATTGTGCAGTGAAAGGTAAATAAAAATATGTTACTACAATTGAAAGTATTATTTATTTTATATTTTATTTTTTATTTTATAGAATTAAAATGCTAAATCAAGTTGTATACTATTTATGAAGTAAAAAAAAGGAAAGCATGCTTTAAAATATTATCAATTTAATGTTTTATATTTATTTAATAAAAGTCAATTTTGCTGCCAAGTTTCGACACTTTCATGAATGTCTTTTTTCTTACATCAAACCATGTCTATTAATAGGTATGGAGAGATTTAATTAAAGTATTCCAAGACTTATTCTAAGTGCGGTAATTTATATATATATATAAATTTTTTTTTAAATTGTACATTTACATGTCAAATTTATAATACTCATTGTATAATTAATTTAGGTAAGATCAAACTCGATTTAAATTAAAATTTTCAGACCAAAAAAAAAAAAAAAAAAAGTAGACGGGTCGGGAAGGAAAAGAAACAAAACAATCACAATAACTCTTTGTATTTGTAAGGATAAGAATTCAATTTTATCCCAAAAAAGAAAAAAAAAATTGCATTCACTCTATTCTACGTACTGTTACTGTTTGGATGTTATTGGGGAGACTTTAAATGAATTTGTTGGTTGGGTTTGTGAGGAATGTGAAGAGCAGCACAAGAACAATCTGGGCTCAGCGGACATGATGCCATCCAATCCCAGACAAAAATTTCAGTCTGATCTTTGTGATCTTAAACCATGCATGCAAGTGATCATCAATGTCCGCCTCCTGACCCGGAAATTAGCATTTCCTGCGTTGCTCTCGCCCAATATTGTCTTGTTTGGCGTGGTCAGAAGCTTCTTCGGTTTTGACCGGGAAGGTGTTGCCCGACTGGAAATCGTTTGTCTTCTTTCTGTTTCTGAAATCGTGTTCAGGGGACATCACTTTTTGATTTGAAATTCTAAATCAATTTGTATGCTGTTTCGGAAGTAAAAATAAATGATATAAACTATGATAGGTGCATGTTGAGTCGACTTCCACTTGCACGCAACTGACCGCTCCTTTCTTTCATTTGGGGGACGTCTACTCCTTTGTTACGTAGCCACAAAAATATTAGTTATAATTTGGGGGTAAAAGTAAAATTGTAAAAAATTTTTTACTTTCTCATTTTTGACAGCCTACATTCTTGACTTTTATATGCTCAATTCAATAATTTACAGGGTAGATTAGCATGCTATAATTATAAATAGTTAATGGTCGTTTAATAAGTATCTTTATACAATAGGCTATTATAAAAAACTACTTTTTAGATGATCGTTAATTTTCAAAAAGTATTTATAATTTTTCAAATAATGAAAAGGTATTTATAATTATAACAAATTTCAAAAGTGTTGGTTGTAATTTACTCTAATTTATGCATTCATGAAATATATATATTATATATATATATATATTTATTTAAATTGGTTCGAATCAATTACATGATAAATGTAATTACATTTTTTCATACGAATCCACTATAAGAAAAACAACATATTAGCCATGGTTAAAAACAAAAAGTATTTGTCATGACAAATATTTCTACCATGACTTTTACCCATGACAAATAATTTTTTCGTGATGGAAAATTTATATTTTTGTATCGGTTTTATTTAACCGTTGTCAATAAAAATTATTTACTACGATTTTTAATCCATAACTTTAGTTATTTTTTTTCTAGTGATCATCACTTTTTTTTTCTTTGATAATTATATACCAATCAAATAATAATTATAGTATTTAAAATATAATTAGTTCAAACACAATCAAATTTAAGTCGTACTAGAATTTTTGTTGCAGATATGTATGTATGTATATGTTGTTGAACTAAGTAGCTAGATTTATAGACGTTAAGAAACAAACGAAAATCACATGGCGGCCCATTTTTTAATCCGATTGAAAACTATATTATGATAATGATGAGACGTCTCCGTGTATTAGGTGGATGAACAGTAGCTTTAATCATTTTCTAATCTCTATATATATACTCAAGTCATGTTACCTGCCATCATCTACCTTTTGCTTTCAATATATATTTCATCTTAATCTTTACTATGATTATTATTAATTTAATGTACCTTTTTCTATATTTATTTAATAAAATTAATTTGCCTGCCAAGTTTTGACATTTTCGTGATTGTCTTTTTATGACAAACGTGATTGCTTACAGACACTCCCACAAAGGTGACCAAACCATATATGTCTATTAATAGGTATAAAGAAAACTAATTAAAGTATGTTCAGGATTTATTCTATATTCAGTCACCAATCACACAATAAATATAGTATTTGTTAATAGTTTGATTTGTTATTTTTTTAAAATTATATATTAATTACACGTCAAATATATTATACTTATTGCACAATCAATTTACATTAAATCAGACCCGAGTTAAGTTTCCCTAAATTAATAGCCACAAAAGTTGTTTGCTGATTTGGCAGCGAGGTTTGATGAATCATAGATAGGCATATTTGTAAATTAATTAAAAAAAAGAAGTCGATGAAACCTTATTTAGTTGGCGAAGTTGAGACTCCATAATCTTAGAAATCATGGGTTTGAACCTCGTCTTATAATCCGTGAAATATTGTGTCTACTGAATAGTAAGTGTTGTTTTTATTGTAATAGCATGTACTGTTGATTAGATTTCGTTTATTTGATATTATCGATCAAATTAGTATGATTGTTGTAATAGTTGAAAATATTAATTAAAAAAAGAATATATGATATATACATGCTAAACTTGGCCAGTGTATATATATATATATATTTTAAATACTTTAAATAACACAAAGGAGATAATCCAAACAAACGGGCTTAATTAATTAGAAAGGCTTTATTTATGAAAATAAAAAAAAAAATTGTGAGTTGTTTAATATATTAACATGGAATTAATTAATTACCAAACAAACAAAGTCTGGGCTCGAGATCTAATGAAAAGCAAAGAACATGAAAGGCTTTTACCTTGAACTGCTACTGCATGTAATTAAAGGGTTTAAATGCAATTTAAACCCCTCACATGTGAAATGAACAAAACAATTTCCTGAAAAAAAAAAAAAAAAAAACCAAATTATCCTCCCGCTGTTTTTTAGAAAATGAAACAAATTATCCTCTATCTAAATCATTTATGTGAGGATAATTTGTTTTATTTTTCAAAATATTGGGGATAATTTATTATTTCTTTTCACATGTGTTTTTTTCCCCCTTCTCATATCACATGGAGATAAATTATATTTTTTTCCGTAATTAAAGGGGTAAATCCCAATCTTGATAAACATTATTATTATGCATTAATCATATAATAAAATAATTTATTCTCATTATATATATTATTTCCTTGAATATGTATATTAAATCAAAATATATATAGAGTTGACAAAAAATTACATGAATTTATAACTTGTGGAAGAAACTGAATCTGATGATGTCCATCAAGCCGAAAAAAACACCAAAACTATGGAATCACAACGTTGTTTTTTCCAATAATTGCAACTTTGACTAAATTGATATGAACACATTTACAAATGAGCAAACAAACAAGAAGAAACAGGCAAAATCATCATCAGTTAGTATCTCTGGTCTAGAAATTCCAGGCCCAGAGAGGCTATATATATATATATATATATATATATATATATATATCATGACAAAAAATATATCATAAGCTACCAAGATCCAAAAACAATATTTGACCCTATTTCCTAAGGCCCACAAAAATTAAATTTTTTCAACTGTAAAGAGAAGAAAGAAAAAAAAAAAAAAAAAGAATTAAATACCCTGAATGGCAAGGCAGTAGTACCACTTGCTTCAAATTCCAATTCAGTCCCTTTCTTGCTCACCATTGAAGCTGGATTGAGTTCTGCAGCTACCCATTTTTCTCTACAGGTATACAGGGGGCTAAAGGTCAAATAAACTATGGAAAAGATCTAAGGTATTTGGTGAAGGCATGTTGATTTGGGGTGAAATTATGAACGTTGATGGACTTGGCAAGATGTCTAGGTTGTAATTATTTTCCTGTTGCTGTGTAGCACAGGGCTTAGGTCATGGAAAAAGCTTAAGGGATTGTAATTTTCCGATGGTGGGGAGAAAAAATTAGGTGGAATTGGAGGAAGAGTGTTTGGATTTGGAGACAGGATTCCTGGGAATTGGCCTGTCGTCCTCTGGATATCTGGTCTAATTTCTATGCCTTCGACTATTCCTATACTTTGATCAAGAACCTGTACTGTTTTCCTGATTCCGTCCGGCGACTTTGTTTTCTCGATGGAGGCGAACCGGGCCGCCGGAGATATTGCGCCGCCGTAGTCCTGGAAAGCGAAGGCTGACGATGAAGATGAGTTTGTGGGTGAATTGGTAGATGGGGTGCATGTGGAGTTTGGGCCGGTCAAGCGTTGGACTAGTGACATGAACTCATTAGGGTTTGCATGGATTATCTTGGGGGAGACTGTGTATATTATGACCGGCGGCCGTGGGGGCGCGTGAGGGTGGTGGTAGGGATGACCTGCTGGAGGCGGCGCCACCGGGGGCTTCTTGATCTTGTGGGAGTCTTTACGTACTTTAAGCGGCGTGGGGCGGGGGCCTTGGAGCTCCCGCTTTGGAGACCGGCCTGAAGGGATGTCCGGCATGTCCATGGCGGCAGCGGTGGTGGTGGAGACGGTGGAGAGGAAGATGGATGGAGATGCAGGTGGTTTGGTGATGACAATAAATGGTTGTACTAATTGATTTTCGGTGATGGTAAGAAGGAAATATAAATTTAAGCAATTCTAGTCAATGAAGTATGGGAATAATATATATGTTAGAAATTATTAAAATATTGGGAAATATTGGCTAGTTGTGTATTGTACTGTAATGTACATATATTGTCCGAGGCCGGTTTCGTAGTGTAATAAATGTTTGAACTTGTCAAACCTTAATTAGGAACGGAAATTACAGGGTTTTGATTGGCATGTAAGATAATTGGGATCAGAATCGGACGACGGAGCTTCGCATGTAGGCTTCAAAGATTCTTTGAATCGATGCGACTACGGACTACCTAGTTTAATTGATATTACTACATAATTATGATTCTCTTCTACATGTTCAAGCTGATGAATTATACGCGTAATTAACTTGATCGTATACATAAGTACGTCATTGATCATACCCTTAATCTATCATCAAAAGAATTAATAAACATCTGATATTTTATTTTGAACTTTTTGATGTTATTATTTTTTGAAAGAATTTCAATTACAATTGCGTAATATCTTATAAGTTTTAAATCAGTGGTGCGGTCAAAGTAATTAATAGATGAGCGTAGGATGTAAGAACAGGATTTACTCCTGCAAATTCATTGTATTTACATTAAGTCCATCCATCCCCATTTCCCATCTACAGACAAAGCATTGAAGGGGTGGGGGTGGGTTTTTCTAATCAATTACGTACTAGCAGTATATGGGTACAGTGGATGCATGCTTGTGTATTTAGATTTATTCAAA
The DNA here is from genome assembly GCA_034509725.1 of Sesamum angolense. Lineage (NCBI taxonomy): Eukaryota > Viridiplantae > Streptophyta > Magnoliopsida > Lamiales > Pedaliaceae > Sesamum > Sesamum angolense. Next base: position 12,295,380 of record JACGWL010000012.1, read on the forward strand.
CTCCCTTAATTTACATTAATTAATAGTATGCATTAAGAGTTTTCTATCGATTTATTTTAAATTTATATATAATATATATATATATCATGTAATATATCCACATTTCTTATTGAAATTTAATACCACCCGAAACTTTTGGTAGTTAATTGACTGCAAGATTTGATTGGGTACGTAGATTTTATAGTTTAACATTGGCTTTTGTCAAATCAATCTTCCCATGTTGGAGATTTTTTTTTTCCTTTAAAAAAATATATATATATATATATATATATATATATATTATAAGTACCAATTATATTGGTCCTCATTAACTCTAAAACTCGAATTGCTGAAACTAATTGAAAATCACGTTTATTGTTGAATTTAATCACGTTTCTAGAAGTAGTACATATGCAGTCTTGTAGCTATCAAGGTTTCATTTTTCATAAGAAAATAATTATGTAAATAGTAATGTTAATTAGTAGTAAAAGTGATGGTGATTAAGGGTCTAATCATATTCAGATTCTCTCTAATCTGCATACTATTTTAGCCAATTATGAAAATAAATTGTTAGACAAAATTTAGACTATGCATTTTAAGGAATGGTAATTTATTATTTCGGATATGTCCCATAAATACGTTTCGTTTCATCAACGGGTAAGCCATCTCGACTTAGAATTTCTCCAATTTGGACAGTTTTGGCAACTTAATTCTAGCTTCTTGACTTAGAGGATGTTTGGCTGAATCTATTTAAAAGATTTTTTAAATTCATACATATTATAAATGTTATTTTATTTTAAAAATATTTACAAAATATTTGAATAAAAAAAATTAAGAGTGAATGCTTTCCCTGCAGTGGTCCATCCTCATAAATTGCATTAAATGAGTGAATTGGTAAAAAAGAATTGAAAGAACAAAAGTTGTTTTGCTGCTAAGCTTACTTGATTACTACTGCTAGTACTCAAATCTATTAGAACTCGAACTCATGAAGTACCATTTTCGCAGTACATTAATAAACATTTTAATTTTTTTCTTTTTCCGGTATACGTTGAAATGACAACATTTCATCTATAATAAGCCAATATCGCATAATGAAAATTTTTCTATTTTTTTTACGTTCACACTTAACACAAAATTTCGACTCGTTTTCAATAATTTTTAAATAAATAAATTAGTTAGTCTCTTATTAAATGATAGCGCAATTATACATTATGTGAGGAAGTGTCCAATGACCAACTTAGCAGTAAATTTATAAGGAAAATTATATTGACATTTATTGAAATTAGGTTCAAATGTATAAATACTTCATTTTTTTTTCATATTGCAACTACACCACTCAACCTAACAATTGGACCCCTGAACAGCTTACACTGATATTAGATGAATAGAACACGAAAAGCCCTAAATTTTGTATCTTTAAGCAATGTTTTTTGTATTGATCTTAATTATTAGTTTATTTTATTATATTGACATATCCTGTTGAAATTAATGGCAAGGAAAAAGAGTGAAATGTTTAAAAATAGATTTTTAACTATATTAATATTATTAATTATTTAAAGTTATTTTTAATATATTATAATTATTTATGATATATATGGCAGTCATCAATCCAACTACTATTGACTCAATAGTTGAATCAGTAACACATAACCTACTTAATTTTTCTATTCAATTAACTGTTTGAGTTTGAAAACATTGATTTCTACTGTATCGTTATTTATTCCTCATATTTTTCTTGTAGGGTGGTTGGGGGGGGGGGGGGGATAATGATGTTTGGCAACCACCAAAAACATGGATGAAAAAAGATGTATACGTTTGTGGATGTCATTTCTACTAGGATGATTTGGTTAGTAGTACGAGTTGACCCACAACCCGGATGTCGGTCAATCCCCGGATCCGATCAAATTGACCAGATCCCATTGAGTAAACCCGATTAAAAAAAAGCTTTGGCGCGCAAACTCCATGTTGAAGAGTGAAAAGGTCGTACTTTTCCGGTGGTCCGATTCGGGTTTGAAAAAATTGAGTTACATAGACCAAGTCTTGGGTGACCCGAAATGATTTCTTGGCAGAGAGATAATACATACATTGTTATACTTTTGGGAGTCGGAATATCTGTGGACTTTGTCTGAATTCCAACTTCCTTTTTGTTAGTTTATATGTCACAACATTGTTTCTTTTGACAAATATATAGTCTACAAAACTATATTGATATCATCTTTTGGCCTTTCACTTTGGGATCTAGCTCGTAAATTAAGGTACCTAATTTGCTTTAACTTTTGCCAAAAATCAAAATACTTGTCTTGATCTTGACAATGACCTGAATTATCTGTCGACGCGACCTAACTCAATTGGTAAGGTTCATCAGTGTATGTCTATTGTTTGTTTTAATAATATTAAGTAGTTATTGATATCCTGATTGATACATTGATTGTTATTATTATCTGTTATTGAGATTATAATGTAATTGTAATAATTCAATTGCTAAAAAATGAAAAAAAGAATTATATATCAATGATATGCTTCTTTCCCTTTTTTTTTTCCTTTTAAAAAAATTCACAATGTTAGATATAAAAAATAATTGAAAACATGAACAATTTCAAAATTCTTTAATTATCTATCTTTATCAAATTTTGGCTTTTGACTGCAGTAATCCTTACTTTAATCTCTCCGAACCGGTGAAAGTGTAACTAAAATCTGTGTTGAATTGGGCAGCTAGAAAGAGTCAAATGCATACTAATGAGCCCAAATTCTTGGTCTGCTGCGAACAAGCAGTCACTGTCCACTTGGGAAAAGTAAAGCACTGATGAGGGTTACTTGTAAATATTTTTCACCTGATCTCCCATCTCATTAAATATTTTTTTTGTTGGATATTCAATTGCTTGCAAGGATTTTTCAAAATTACATCTCAAACATATTTTACTATTTTGAACAAAAAAAATATCACGTCAATTATAATTATTATATCACTGAATATATCAATCATGATAGTAAAAAAATCAGTATGCCCCCTAGACAATGATCCGCACATTTTATGACCGACCCGACTCGATATTAATCAAAAACTGTAACTTGCGATAATCATGCACCTGAAAGGTCAAGATCACGTCACGTTGATTCCTATAAATACAGATATTTGATCCTATAAATACCTCACAACTATTTTTGGTCAAGATACACAATTTGTAGCTAAGAGAATCTTATATTTCTTTCTTTTCGTGACTAACTTAAGCATAAAATTACCTTAATTGGGAACACCCAACAAGCCTAACAATATGTAAGTGTTTTCATATCTCGAACACTTTTTGAATCGATTACATATTGTTCGAAAAATCATCTCAACTGAACTCAATTCATCTCTCTCTCTCTTTTTCACTCGACGGGATTAGATTAGAATTTTCCTTTTTGACGAAAATGACCAGAGATTTGTTAACAACGCAGGCGTGCATATATATACTTATAGAGAAGTAACTTGTGTCCACTTGTTTCTCCATTGATCTGTCTATTGTCTCCTTTAAAGACAAAACAGGTTTTGGAACATGATAAAAGTTAACCGAAATGACATTCTGAGATGAGTCCATCTCATAGATGTGTACATTTTCATATGTCAGAAGGCAAAAAGATGTCCTACGTACGTCAAATTCATAGAGACAGAGGTGTCTAACTCAACCCTTCTTGTACAATATGCAAGGACTCTCCCCCCTAACCTCAAGAACAATCCAATTAAATGCAATAGCTCCTCCTAAACACTATAGATAAGGAAAAATGCTTATCTGAATCTGGTTCGGTGGAACCAATCCAATCACAACGCAAGTTTATCACGTTTGTTTGGCATGTGATTGATCACTTTTCCTAAAATATACACCAATCAGGTTTGACCCAACCTGGTCCGGACAAGAATTTCCCATAGATAAGTCAACTGATCAACCTCTAAACTTTTGAAAAACCGCAACATGAGATTGAAATTAAGCAAAGACTTAAACTTTTCCTATAATAGAAGAGGTTAGACTCCATGCTCCAACAATAGCAATCCATTGTCGACGAGTTGTCCAAATATGTGATCAGTTTGTGAACACAGTGCGCATCCGTATCAGCTTCACATGGACAAACATACATATCGATTGATGTAATAATTTGATTAGTACTTAATTATATGGTAACTGCATGGTGGTGGTTCAATTAATGTTGTTTCCATTAAAGGAAAAGAAAATTAACTGATGTACTATATGACATTGTGTGTCTGCCTCTATTCGTGAAAATGTGCCGTGCCCTTGATACAAAGGCACCGTCATGGTCCTGCAGCCGCTCATTAACCTTTGTACTAGTGAGACGTTGCGAGCGATAACAAATGATGATGATGCTGATTTATTATCAGGATGTGACTCCATCCAATGAGAGATCAGATTGTGATTCTTCTTCCGTGATGATCGATCAATTATCAGGACCATGCACGTCGTACCAGTTAGGTACATGTACATGTTCCCGGGAAGATTTAGGTTTACATTTACATCAAAGCAGTGCTCACTGAAAACTGCATGAGAAGTATGAACGTTGAGTCTATTCACATGTTTCTTCTTGCATTGATGTCACAGACTATCTTTACGTGAACAGAAATCCGAGAGTATTGTTAACTGATCAACAAGGTTGAAAGCCGAACAAACAAATAATCAAGGTTGATGATCAAAGTTTGCGTTTGTAATGGTGCTTTATAGTTTTGCTTGTTGCAGTATACTATGGTTTGGCCCCGTTTCAAATCTTATTGCATCTTCTATTCCATTTATTACATACACTGCGTGTGCAAAAATTCATTCATTCAAAGGTATAGTTTCAGAGGAGAAAACAAAAACAGAACTTTCACTGTCCTCGCCTAAAAGCATATGAGTGAAGTCTGTGTTGTCTGGATGTATTGCAAGCAAATGAGAAGTCAGGATAGAGTGAGCTCTCACTTTCAACATTTGGTCCTATATTAACATGGATGTCCGCAAGTTTCGTTCAAGGTGTCAACGTATTCTCCCTTTGTGTGATCAACACATTGGTGCAACGTACGTAAAATATTCTGTTTACTCAACTGTCCTATTGCATGCCCTTCTTCGCTTATCTTGGTTATTTGTTGCTTTCTAACTAATGATACTTAGCAAAAGAACTGTAGGTTTTTAATTTGACACGGAAAACAATTTATATGGATGTACTTTGATATTGAATATTTCTTATCGACTATATTTTCATAATGCAGTTAGCAGTTTGGAGGAATTACAGCACCAATGGAGAACAAAGTTGCGATTACCTTGTCTGAGAACTTTGCCAAGATTGATGAAGCTGGTCTTTTTGAAAATGTCGCGACAGATTCAACAAGTGCATATTATGTAAAGAACATGGAGTTAGCAGAAAAGGAGGTTGATGTAATGACAAGAAAAACTCTAGTAAAGATGAGAAGCTTTGATCTAAATAAGGAATCACAGAAGGAAAAACCTATGCGCAAAACTAAGTCATTCAGTTCTCACCTGTTACTAAATATTGATGAATTGATTAACCATGTCGCTGGCAGCTTTGAAGGGACGAGTGCATTTCTAAGTAATTCCCACAGCGATGATGAAATACGCTTCCTCTCATCCATTTATGAATCCTCACTGCCTCCAGAAAGTGTGACTGATGTTATGACACTAAGAAATCCCAAATCAGGTGAGACATTTCTTGACTTTTTCAGGAAGTTCTGAAACACTTATTGCCGATACAGTGTGTTGCCGTTGATATAAGGCTCACAAGGCCTGTCGATTTGTGATCATCAGGTGTATCCTCCCCAACTGGTGAGGAGGATTCTGATTCATGCAGTTGGAGAAAAATACAGATTGAGCCTCCATTTCGCATTTATCTGAAGGTAAATCGTTATTATTGATCGTCTCACGGAGCGAACATTATGCTGATGAAAACTGTATTTCTTCTATCACAGTTTGAAGATGTAAATCACAAAGTAAAGTTGAAGGGAAACAGGAACTCAGGTGTAGAGAAAAGCATACTGCAAGGGGTAAGTGGTTCAGTATGCCCTGGAGAAGTTCTTGCTCTCATGGGACCTTCAGGGGTGGCAAAACCACTCTACTGAATGTTCTCAGTGGAGAGTGAAAAATAGTGGTGGAACCATTACTTACAATGATCAGTTATACACGAAATCGTTGAAGCACAGGTAAGCAAGCAAATTAGGTTTTCTTTTTAGCTTGACAATTAAGTTCAAGAACCTGTTTTTGCTGATGGAAATGATCTTATGATGATAAAAAGGATTGGATTTGTCCTGCAAGATGATATTGCGTTCCCTCACCTGACAGTGAGGGAGACGTTAACTTACTCTGCGTTGCTTCGTCTTCCCAACACGTTGTCGAGAGAACAGAAGAAAGCAAGGGCAATGAGTGTCATCTCAGAGCTAGGCCTTGAAAGGTACTTTCTTGATAATTTGATACCTTTGATAAATAATTTCATCGTCATTCATTCAAGTCATCTGAGGTTGTCGTTGTTGTAGGTGCCAAAACACCATGATTGGTGGAACATTCGTGCGAGGAGTGTCGGGAGGAGAAAGAAAACGAGTATGCATTGGCAATGAAATTCTGCTCAATCCTTCACTTCTTTTCTTGGACGAACCGACATCTGGCTTGGATTCCACCACAGCCCTTCGTATCATTCAGATGCTCCGTCACATTGCTCAGGTAGTTATTCCTCATACCATTTCCACAAGAAAGAAATTCTGATCATCAACATCTACTTTTCCTTTTTCTCCATTTGATAGGCTGGGAAGACAGTGGTGACTACAATACATCAGCCCTCGAGTAGACTATTCAGTAAATTCGACAAGTTAATTCTCTTGAGTAATGGGTGCTCATTGTACTTTGGAAAAGCCTCAGAAGCAATGTTGTACTTTTCATCCATCGGCTGCTCTCCGCTTACTGCTATGACTCCAGCAGAGTTCCTGATTGATCTTGCCAACGGTAATATTAAGGACAAGTCCATTCCTTCAGAGCTGGAGGTTAAGTTTTTACCTGGTGGCGAATGTTTCGAGTATAAAGATGGAGGGCCTTCACCTGGTGATGTCCATGAGGTAAAACAAGAAAAACTCTACCACTGTAAAATAGATAGTATCGTGCAGTATCACTTCTACTCTAAATATTATCATCTGAATGACTTGATTTTGCAGTATCTTTTGGGGGCTTACGAATTACGAGCTTCTAACATGGAGAAAATACGAATCGGTATACCTGTTATCATCACTCAGAATAAGCGTAACGTAGAAGAATGCGGAGCAACTTGGAGTGCACAGTTCTCTATTCTCTTTCAAAGAGGCCTCAAGGAGAGGCGCCATGAGTATTTAAGCACCCTTCGAGTTGTTCAAGTCATATCAACAGCAGTTATTGTGGGATTACTTTGGTGGAATTCAGATGCTTCATCTACCATGAAAGTTCAAGATCAGGCAAGTATTGTACATTTTGAAACAGTAAAAACATTACTTTAAGATTTAGATTGAGCAGTTAATATCATTCTTCTAAACATTTTACCATGGAGTAAATGCAGGCAGGACTACTGTTCTTTATTTCAGTATTTTGGGCCTTCTTTCCAGTTCTTACAGCCATTTTCACATTCCCACAAGAGAGGACAATGTTGGCTAAGGAGAGATCAGTTGGCATGTACAAACTCAGCGCGTATCTTATAGCCAGAAACACCAGTGATCTTCCTTTGGATCTCCTGTTGCCCATTGTATTCCTTACAATCATCTATTTCATGGTCGGACTGAAGCTGACGTTTCCTGCCTTTTTCCTAACTCTGCTTTCCATTTTTCTCAGCATTATTGCTGCTCAGGTAAGACTAAAGCATACGTCCACATCTATCACAAACGACATAATCTCGCTATCAACTCTTTCCCTCTGAAACCTTTTTCCAGGGATTAGGACTAGCCATAGGTGCAGCATTCATGGATGTGAAGAAAGCAACGACATTAGCTTCCGTTACTGTCATGGCATTCATGTTATCTGGTGGTTTCTTCATTAAGGTACCACAGATGCATACAACCCTTGAATTCTTTCAACTGATTAATCAGCATACAAGAATTGATGATAGTATACTTATTCAGTTCTTTTCCATGCATACGGTGCAGAAAGTTCCTCCGTTTATGTCTTGGATTCGATACGTATCTTTGAACTACCACACATACAGGTTACTTTTGAAAATTCAGTACAGTTGCGTAGGAGGGACATCAAGATCAGAAATTTGCGACTCTGCTTCATCAAGGCAGAAAGGCTTGACCACAGTGCAACTGAAGCTGGAGCAATTTTGGCAATGATTATAGGGTACCGGATGCTGACCTATATACTCCTTAGAAGAATGAAACTATGGAACGAGGCATAACAACCTCTCATTCCGATACCAAAAGTTGTCAGCTCGACTGATGTTATGCCATTTCCGCATCTTCCTAAATAAATTAAGAGTTGGTAACTCTTTCTGCTTAAAAACAATCTATTCAACAGTACTCGGATACATCGTTCATGAACTACAAGCCAGAGAAGCACTTGATTAATTCACCAATTTTCTTTTCCATCAAAGCTGAACAACTTAATGCAACATTAATCAACCTAACCACACCATCAAATTAGTCCATATACAAATTATTCAAGCATGGTCGCATGCATATTAAAACATTGATCATCGTTCGTTTAATTGCATTCTCCACGCCCGGTTGTAATGACTCCCTCCAGAATTCTTCTGCCTGCAGAATGTATTTTCATGACAAAAAGACACTTGAAATGACAAAAAGTCAGGACTTTAGATGATACGGTGAGCAAGATAGCCATGAGTATGGGCATGAGCAAAAACTCACTCAGACTTGTAATTCCAATCTTGATAAGTTCGTGGCCAGATTATCCTCCACGCCCGGTTGTAATGACAAAAAAAGAACACTTAATATAGTCACAAAAAGTTACTATTATCCACTCATCACTTGTGACATGTAAAAATAACTATTTATGTTCATTTCAACTGTTGAATGAGATTGTTTGGAGTTCAAATCTTTTTCCTGCATAATTTTTTTTTTTTTTTTAATCTTGACCAACTAAGAAACAAAATTGGAGGTAATTTTGTATGTGTGTGTGTGTGTGTGTGTGTGTGTGTGTTAATCAATGATAAATTTGCAAAACTAATTCAAACAAGAGACCAAAGCCAATTGAGTCGGGCTTGAGGTCATTGAGCTATCTTTGATTTGAGGTTATAAGAGTTGCTTCAATTATCCTATTTAAGCCCATATATATAAGTTGGCCTATTAAGCTGTTATATGTTCTTTGTTAAATTATAACGAATTTATTTAATATTTGACATAATTATAAATACTTTCTTATTTCATGACAAATTGTCAATATCCCCTTGATTTGAACGACCACTCAACATCTAGTTCAATTTGTTAGCCTTTGTTAGGTTTTCATCCAACTTTTATAGTGAACTAATCAAAATACTCTTGTCGACTATAAATTATAATTTTATTATTTTTTTAAAAAAATTAATGGACAAAGTGGAAAATTCTTTTTGCAATTTTTTAAAATTTTCCATTCATTTTGTCAGGTCTTTTTTTATAATCATTTTAATTTTTTAAAAAAGAAAAAAATATAGCAAGAGCAAAGTTCACAAGTTAACCCCCCATCCAAGAATTACATAATTTTATCAAACATCATGAGGTATTAATAATTTTTTAAATAATAAAAAAAGTATTTACAGTTATCCTAAATTTTAAAGGAATTTATTGTAATTTATCTTTTATATTACGGGCTTAAAGCTCTTAAAAAGCCCCGAAGCGTAAGCTTTATATTAATTTCTTACTATAACCTTACATCATTGAATCCCATTCTAGTCCATCCTAAGTTCACACAATAGTTTATCTGATATCTTTAGTTCTACTATTAAATTTTCTTGAAAAGGAAAAAAAAAAAAACCCCAAACTTCCAATAAAAATATTTAAACAGTCGGAAGAAATATGACTATTTCTTGTAGTCAATTATTATGGTTAAAAATAAAAATTGTGGTTCATATTAATTAATTACAGCTGCACAACGACTATTAGCTATTGTTTTCGTAAGCGAGGTCAAATCATTTGCAACAATTAAAAACTGTGGCAAATATTTTTATCATAGGTAATACCATAGAGAATGTTAACTAACCATGATCAAAATATAAATTTTCAAATCTTTTTTGTTTGACCGTGAAAGATACTATTGATTTATTATGATTTTTAAGCCGGATTGATTTACAGCATAAGGGATTCATAAGTTTGTGTATATATAGTAAAACACTCATGATAATGAGTGAAAAAGTAAACCCAATCTTTTGGCCATTTAAAATTCTAAAAATTTCAAGAAGTGAATTGACACGACAAGAAGGGATTTTTATCATCCAAGAATGTCAAGATTTCAATGAAATGACCTAATTGCAAGGATATAGTAGTACCCCCATGCATGGCATCTCATGAATTAGGGGCCTCCTTACAAAGCCAAATCTAGACCAACAACTCCCACATGCAAGAACCCTAAACCTTTTCATAGTAACAAAAGTGAATTTCAACACATTGAACATGGGGGGCTCTATTGCACATCACATCTTTTCACCTTCCCCAACTGGAAAGATGAGGAATCAAGAAATGGGCACTTTGCTATGACATGTTGTGGGAAATAATAGTTATGATTTGAGGCGTGTAAGATATATATTGTGCATCCAACGGGCGCCTGTCGAGCACTCTCTTGCTTCTTGCTTCTTCTTCGTCTTCTTCTTTCTCCTCGTATTTATATTTGTAATATCATGCGCGAAAACGACCCAAAACACCCACATGAAATCATGTTGTCCTCGTGAATTACCAGTGCCCATAAAAGACTTCCCACAACTAATAATTGACCATTCCTTGATGTCTTTGCAAGAATTTAACTCGTGTGTGAAACTGGAAAAGGGGGATTGAAAGGTACCATGCACTCACATTGAGTATTTGTCTGGTTAAGAGTAGGAATGATAGCTGTAAAACCTAATCCAAACCTATTTCCAGAGAGGTATATATCGATTGATTTTAAGGGTTAATTACACTTAAATTTCTTTTGAAAATGAAAAATTATATATATGTTTTTTTAAAATAAAATTTCAAAATTACACATATATCCTCCAAATATTCTCCGTAATTTACAACTGATCCATTTCGTAAAGGTTTGGATGGAAAATACTGATGTCAACCAAAAAGTTTATAAAAATTTGATAATTTTACCCCTTATTGAGCATTTCCCTAATAATGTTTTTATACTTGTATGTAATGAGGTAATATAATACATATAATATGTATGTAGTTAATTGTAGTACATATTGTTCTTGACTTATGATCATTGGATAAAAAGAAACCATTGATAGAAATATTTATTTGACTTGCAATCAGTCATTAATAAGTCAATCAAAGATAAATATAAATTTTTCCTTTAATATCAGCAATTTTACTTGATGTGTGGATTTTTTATTATATAAAAATAAATTTCAGGAGTATCAAATATAATTTTTTAAATTATAGGAGATCTAACTTGTGATTATACCAACTTTAGAGAATGGTAATGTAACTGTTCCTAAAAAAATTTAAAGTTTTAGAAACTATGTAAAATTATAATTCGTATTCAATAGAAAATTTGAATAAAATCCTAACAAAAGCTACAAAAATAAATCAATTGTTAGATGAACCTTATGAGATAATATCGATATTTTTTTAAATAATAATAAATCTTATAATTATAATTAAACCCCCCACCCCAAAAAAAAAAAAAAAGAAGCAGAGGAAAATTCAGCCGGAGAAGATTGACTTTAGAGTATTTAATTTGGGAATGAATAGGTTGACTTTGAAATGAACGCGGGATTAATTAAGCAATTTGATTAGGGAATGACGTGAAGTTTGGATGAACCCCACTCACTGAATTCGAGACATCTTTTTAACCTTAATTAATATTAAACAATATTTTCGGAGAGGTTTAATTAATAATTAATTAAGGGAAATGAGGACACGTAGGGAGAGTGGCACGTGGAATGCCCTCCACTTAACACAATCCCTAATCAAACTGTTTATTACAATAATTCTTTGTTGATCCCTAGACGAGTCTTATGCGCCGTATTTTGCCCACACCATTTCCTCTCCTTTTTCCTTGTTATATAATATTTTTCTTCATAAATTTCATGACATGGACCGTAAAATTACAAATGAAAATTGTAATTTTCTCCTACATTTGTGTAGATACATGTCGAACTCATGATTCCATTGCAACTTCATCGTTGATTTTCCGTAGGTCAACTCGATAATTTGAATACAAGATTTTTACGAATTTTGAACGTGTGCGTGTAAAAAAAAAAGGAAAACAACAACAATGAATGATCCAAAATATAAAATTGGTAATTATAAGAGAAGGGGGGTTAAGGTGCAGAAATGGGAATGATAAGGAAATGGGCATTGACTAAAGAACATCAATCACGGTCACACACACCCAATCAAGAAATGACACATTACCCAAACGTAAAACCCTTTCCCATATATAAATTGATTTATGACATCTCTTAACATGCGATCTTGCATCACATGGGCACCCCTTTCTTGGTCCTAACGGCTCGCTAACCGCCCACGCTCTCCCCTCCCTTCTCTCTCTCTCTCTCTCTCTCTAATTACCCCATTTCACTCCACCAAAATCATTTTTACACTACTCATCATCATCACATTTACACACACACTAACCACCACCAACCCCACCCTCTACATATGATCAGTCCATTTCTACAACCATACATCTATATATATTCCCTCCCTCCTATCTTCTTTCCACCTCAACCACACCACACCATTTGTCCAAATTCTTCCCTTATCATCTCAACCTTAATTTTCTTGAAAAAAAAAAAACCCATCTTTGTAAGAACAATGTTCACTAGTACTACAACCACTAGTGATCATCAGTACTCAATCTTGGAGTGCCCACCAACAATTAGGCCATTGGTCATGGATAGGACCACTTCAAAGTGGAAGTACAACAACATTGAGGTAGCACCAAATTGTCCTAGATGTGCTTCCACCAACACCAAATTTTGCTACTACAACAACTACAGCCTCTCTCAGCCTCGTTACTTCTGCAAGGGATGCCGGCGCTACTGGACCAAGGGCGGCTCCTTGAGGAACGTCCCGGTCGGTGGGGGTTGCCGGAAGAGCCGCCGTGCTAGGGCCACCAAGCAAGGCGGGGGCATGAATTGTACGGCCCCAGCTCTTAGCCCTGTGTGCATGGGGTCCAGCACTAATGAATCGGAAAGCGGGCCGGATATCGATCTGGCTGCCGTGTTTGCAAAGTATGTGAACCAGAATGGGGAGAATGAGGAGTCATCTTGTAGCCCTGGAGCTAGCAGTGGATCATCTGATCATAATGCGCAGGCGAGTCCGTTGGATTTGGAAGATATGACAATGTTTGATCAGTATCAGAAAGTAGCGGTGGATTTGATCAGTGGAGGAGATGATCAGATACAGCAAGTGATTCCTCATGAATTCTCATCCATGCATGAAGATCATGATCAGTTTCATGGTCAGGGTTTTGTGTACCAAGATTGCAATGCTTTTGATCAGGTGCAGCAGGGTATAGTACTGGGTGATGAACTCTCAGCAGAGATGCTATGGTCAGAGGGCACAGATTTGCCAGGTTTCGAAAATCAACAGTCAATGATGCAGCTCCAAGATTCATTCGGGTTTATTACAAATGATGAACAGCTCAGATTTTCTGCAAATCTAGTAAGCGATAATTGGGGTTCATTTGATCTGTATGCCTAATGAATTTTTCTCTAGACCTTCATATTTTCTTAACTTATTTAATTTCTTTTTTTTTTTTTTTTTTTGGGGGGGGGGGGGTGGGGGTGGGGTTGGGTTGGGGTAATTCTTGGGTGTTAAATGTCACATTTCTCTGAAAGGGACTTGTGGCAAAATATAATGATGTCTATATATATATCTATGAGAAAATAATGAAATTTTGTCCCTTTAGTTCAATTTTTGGTGACTATACAGTGATTGAAATAATTATGGCACATGGGGTTACTAATTGCAATTTATTCCAAGCACGTTTTTCAGTTTTCTTAGCGTTTAATCAATGAATTATTAATAATATTAGGGTGCAAATGCGCTTATTAATGAGTCCGGGTTTTAGGTATGGGAAAGAAATTAAGGCCAAAATAAATATTAGACAAAACAATTAATATGAATTTGATGATGGTACGTACTATAGAAAATTAAATTAAATTAATTATATAGTACATATGATACACTTGTGATTGGTCATTTTTCTTAAATTATATACACTAATACAAATATAATTATACTTACAATATAATTTATTTAAATATGATCAAATTAATCCAATTCAGATTACAATTTCCGAATATGGTTCCCCCTCCCTTTCCCTTTTAGATCTAAGTGAAAGTAACTAAGGGAAAGTCACAAGAAAGAAATAATGAAATTCCTTTGTGGAGACGAAGTATCATACTTTACATAGAAATAGAAAAGTGTTTGATCTGATGCAAAAATAATAATTAATTAATTGTTCTAATGCTGTTAATTAATTAATCTTTTTTTTTTGTTTTATTTTATAGAAAATAGAATATCAATATGGAGATCTTTTTATTTTTAATCGATCCTCCAACTTTATTTTTTTTCTCCAATTTCTTTTATGGAACTAAGTTCTCCTTCATGAAAAAATCATCCTATATATTTCTTTATATTTTTAATTTTTTTTATGCATTTAATATTGGTGTCGATACGTATTTAGATCTCTTCGCTTAATTAAAGCCCCGTCGTAATTTGGAATAAGCATTTAAAACTCAATAGTCAACACATATATTTAGACAAAATTGCAAATTTAGTCTTAGTACGCCCATTTCAAAAATAGTGCAGGACTAAGTTTGCAAAATATTAGTGTCAGAAGATGAAAGGGTCCAACTGTACAACTATTTTATCCTCGTTTAGTCAAATTAAACGGAAGAAGGGACATTTTTTTTATAAATCCAAAAGTACAGTACTAATTTTAAAATAAGCTTATTCGAGGGGACTAAATTTACAATTTTGGTGATAAGTTTACATAATTCCTTGATTGGGGCCATTTCCATGACAATGAACAAAGAATTCATCATTACAAAATACAAGAAAACAACGTGCACGGATTAAAAACAGCTATCAAACCTCAGAAAACGACCTTCTCAAATATAGGCCTAAGAATTCAAGAAATATCATGCCAATCACATGTTCAAAATCTACTTGTGGTCACATACAACGCACATCGATCGATCCAAAGTTGTCACATTTGAAGACGTCGCATTGGCTTCTAAGACAAGTAGGGGCCCAATGCAGTAGGAGCAGCCGTCCTACGCTAGCGATATATATATACCGACGTATGCACTTGAATTCTTTAGTCATATAGTATTATTTAAGCGAGATTCCTATTGCATTGAAAGTCAAAAAAACTAAGACAAATAAATGAAACTACAGCATAAGGTTCTTGTGATATTCATAGAGTTAAATTCATTTGATCCCCTATGATATCAAAAATTATAAAAAAGCCTCTGTGAAAATTTAAATATAAAAAATCATTCTTATGTTATGAACAACAACTCACACAACCCCCTGGTCAACCTGGTCTCAGTAGTTTTTTTGAATATTTTTTCATATCACAGAGAGTGTAATTAATACTTTATTTTTTTCGGAATTTTTTTGCATATTCCCAATATTACATGAGGTTTTTGAAATTTTTCCGATATTCAGAGGTTAAAATGTACAACAAAGTCCATCTCTACAGAAACAGGCAGCATCCTTAATTTTCTCCTAGAGATTGATGGTACTGTGTGATGTGCATGGATGAGAATAGTGGTGTTGTGGGAGTTGAGAATGAAGGACCCCCATTCACAAATTCTGTTTCCTCACACTGCAAGTTGCAAGAAGCAAGTGGAGAGTGTAATTAGAAGGACACCAACTCAGAATTAAGTGGTGATTATCATAAATGTCATAGTCCAAGAAAGAAGTGTTGATTCTTTAGCTGTTAAGCATGTTGTACATATGTGATTGATGCCTAATTAGTGACCAATGTGCATAGTACATACAAGGATATTTTAGTAATATTAGCAACCGCGGTACAAGAATGAGAGAGACAGAGAAAGGACGGAAGAAGAAAGATGTACGAGATACTCTACTATTTGATATCGTAGTATATAATACAGTTTTCTCTCTCTCTCTCTCTCTCTCTCTCTCTCTCTTTTTTTTTTTTTTTCTGTTGAGATCTTCTATCATATGGATATGACATGTTCTTTTTTAACTAATATCGATATATAATGACTCGTCTCGATGCAATGAGAAATATGTCTATTCAACCAATTCATGTCTCTGTTTATGATAACTCATATAAAGTATTATAAATACCCAGACATCTTATCAAATTAAAATTTATGATCATAACTTTATTTATGGACCTCAGCCTTAACTTTGATAGTTGGAATTTCATCGGACAATGTTGGCGCAGGCTGAAAGCTGAATCTAATTTTTTTCATCTGCATTTGGGCTGAAAGGTTTCTTGACAAATTGATTGAAGCCCATAGTTCCGACTTGATTTGGTAGCCCAATTCCTCGCTTAGCAGCACCATGCTGGGCCTCAGCCAACGTCTATATATTGTCACAAACTTCCTTCTCAGGAATTTTCTGGATAAAAATTAAATTTAACCAATGAATAAGTATTATTTTTTATTAATCATTCTTCTTAAACTGTATTTTAAAGTGTAATGTAATTATTCCGTGTAACTGACTTTGACAAACTTTTTTTTATATGTTTGTTTTTAAAATAAGTGAATAACTTATTAAGCAATTATTGCAATACGTGAACGCGTGCACACATATATAGAAAGTAAATGTTGCCTTCAAAGTCGCTTTTAAACTACCGTAAAGAATGAAGAGTTGATATCAGGAACAATCCAAATGGGATAATTGCAAATATAGTTTAGCTGTCAGCACACATGGTGGAGGCATCCCTTTGCCCCACACTTCTCTTCCATTCCCACCTCACATCAAGAACTCATACCATCAATCACCTAAATATCACCACACAAAATGGCATTTAATCAATCACTGTTGAAGCAAAGAAACAGAGACTTGTTAGCAGAAAGCTTTGCAAAGATATTGTGATCTTCTTGGCCAACCCCATTATTGCACAGACAGACATAAAACTAAACAGAAAGTGACAAAGGTGTCTTGGGAAGGTTCATGCATATGGGAAAGCAAGAATGGGCTTCTTTTGTTTAGGAGTGCTGTACTTTGATCTCACCTCTCATTGTAAGGCCAACTTTTTCCCACAAAAAGCAGATTTTCATGTCTTCTAACACTTTTTGCTCTGGTGTCTTCACATCTTTATGGTGCCAATTTGTTCTCATTATTTTCTTGGACACATTATCTCACAAGAATTGTAATTTCTACAGTAGAAAAATTCAAGGTTGTTGGTCCTATATGTTGTATTCGGCTTTTATATTTCATCTACTATTCCATCGTTGAGATCAAGTTTCAAGTTACATAAGATTACAAATTCAAATAAGCAAAAATGACAAACGTTACGACCAGGAAGACACATGAAATGCAGTCATTGTAGTTCTTACTCGAGGCTTTGCTGTAATAATTCTGACAATATTTCACAGCAAAAGCTAAAGATAGAAACGAGTCGTTGTGGGCAAGAAAGATTTATTAGTAACAGGTCCAGAAGAAAAGGTCTTGGCTTAGGATGGAAATAACAGAAAATTGCAAGAATATATATTTAGAGCACTTGGCACATTAGTTCCATTCAGGCCTGTCCCAAGGTGCCAAAATTGCTGAGATGGGCATTCTTGTTCAACCTAAGTAAGGATAAAAAGTTGCAAATTTCAGTCATTTTATATTCCAAGAAATCTGAGAGACAGGGGCCCAATGACTATGATAGAAACATCATTTCATGCAACTTGTTCTTCCAGTAGAAGAGGATGAAAACTAGTAGTAGAAGGGCACAAACTTCATCATGCCAAGCAAGGCAATTACCTTATTCCTTTTGTTCCTTAAGATATGCTTATTCGCCACTTCTCTCTGAAAGAAGGCCTTTCTCTCCTGACATGGCTGTCAAAATTCTTCCTCTTCTGCTGCCTTCTCTTCATGGAATCCCGAACTCCATGCAAGTGGGATTACATCAAATGCACCGACAATGAATTTGTTTCCGAGATTACTATTAGCTCTATCTATCTTCCCACCACATTTCCAGCTCAGGTCTTGTCCTTCAACTTCCTTGAGGTTCTTGTTCTCTCAAATGGCAATCTCACTGGTGAAATCCCATCCTCAGTTGGGAACGCTTCGTCCCTCATCGTTTTGGACCTCAGTTCCAACAATCTGATGGGGATCATACCAGCTGAAGTCGGAAAACTATCAGTGCTGCAGCAATTATCATTGGATTCAAACAACTTGCAGGGAGAGATTCCAAAAGAAATAGGAAAACCCACTGCAGCAGCTTGAACTGTTTGATAACCAGCTTGTTTGGAAAAATCCCTATTGAAATCGGCCAGCTAACGGATCTTGAAATCTTTCGAGCAGGTGGAAACCTCGGAATTCATGGAGAAATTCCGACTCAGCTTTCAAACTGCACAAGGCTAAGCTTTTTGGGACTTGCAGATACTGGAATTACAGGTCCGATTCCGCCTACTTTAGGAGCACTGAAGAATCTCAAGACTGTTTACGTATACACAGCAAACCTCACTGGTTACATCCCTCCAGAATTGGGTAATTGCTCAAGCTTAGAAAATTTGTTTATCTATCAAAATCAAATCTCTGGAGAGATTCCAAGAGAAATTGGCTTCCTCAAAAACCTCAGGAGGCTGTTATTATGGCAGAACGATCTAAAAGGAACGATTCCTGGAGCTCTTGGAAACTGTTCAGGTTTGACAACAATTGATCTCTCACTGAATTCTCTGACAGGAGAAATCCCTCCATCTTTTCAAAACCTAGCCACACTGGAGGGGCTTCTTTTGTCGGACAACCACATTACTGGCGTTATACCGCCATTTCTAGGCAACTTCTCCAACTTGAGGCAACTTGGATTGGACAACAACAACATTTCTGGAGAGATTCCATCCAACATTGGGCTACTAAAAGAACTTACTCTCTTCTTTGCCTGGCAGAATCAGCTCCAAGGAAAGCTACCAAATGAGCTAGCCAACTGCCAGAAACTTCAAGATCTGGACCTCTCTAATAATGCCCTCACCGGGCCAGTTCCAAGGTCTCTATTCAATCTCAGGAATTTAACCAAGCTACTGCTGATTTCGAATCAACTTTCTGGTAAAATTCCAGCTGATATAGGCAATTGCAGCAGCTTAACCAGACTGCGGCTGGGATCAAACATGTTAGATGGTGAAATTCCCTCAGAAATTGGGATGCTAGGGAATTTGAGGTTTCTTGAGCTGTCTGAAAATCAGTTTACTGGAAAAATCCCACCGGACATAGGAAACTGCAAGCAGTTGGAAATGGTTGATTTGCATGGAAACAAGCTTCAAGGAGTTATCCCTCTTTCTTTTGTGTCTCTGCTTCAATTGAATGTGTTGGATCTTTCCATGAATCAGATATCAGGTAACATCCCAGAAAGCATGGGTAACCTCACATCATTGAACAAACTTGTGCTGAGTGGAAATAAAATCTCTGGTTCAATTCCTCGATCACTAGGCCGCTGTAAGAATTTGCAGTTACTTGATGTGAGCAGCAACAGTCTCAGTGGTTCTATCCCAGAGGAAATTGGTGATCTGCAGGAACTAGACATACTCCTAAATCTGAGTGCAAATTGTTTAACAGGACCAATCCCGGAAAGCTTTTCAAATTTTTCAAAGCTTGACAACATGGACATATCACACAACATGTTGGTGGGAAGCCTTCAAGTCCTCAGCAACCTAGACAATCTTGTCTCTTTGAATGTTTCATACAACAAATTTTCAGGTTCCATTCCCAATACTAAATTCTTTCAGGATCTTCCTAATGCAACATTTGCTGGTAACAAGAAGCTCTGTTTTACCAAGAGCAAATGCCATTCCACTGAAGACATCCATAGAAGGAAATCTGTCAGAAATCTGACTATCCTTGTTGTGATCATTGTCATCATTGCATCAATTATCGTAACTGCAGGAACAATCTTCTACAGCAGAGCTCAAGAAACAATGTTAGAGAAAAGTGACGAAGAAAAAGAACTTCAATGGGATTTCACCCCATTTCAAAAGCTCAACTTCACAGTAGAAGATGTGGTAACAAAACTTTCTGATTCTAACATTGTGGGAAGAGGTTGCTCAGGAGTTGTTTACCGTATTGAGACCCCAACGAGACAGTTCATTGCTGTAAAGAAACTATGGCCAAAGAAGAAAGGGGAGATTCCTCAAAGGGACTTATTTTCTGCAGAAGTCACAACACTAGGATCAATTAGGCATAAAAATATAGTAAGGCTTCTAGGTTGTTGTGAGAATGGAAAAACCAGACTGCTCTTGTTTGATTATATAAGTAACGGGAGTTTGGCGGGATTGCTCCATGAGAAGAAAATATTGCTAGACTGGAATGCAAGGTACAATATCATAATGGGAGCAGCTCAAGGTTTGGCTTATCTCCACCATGATTGTATCCCCCCAATTGTTCATCGGGATATCAAGACCAACAACATCTTGGTTGGCCCACTGTTTGAGGCTTTTCTCGCAGATTTTGGTCTAGCAAAGCTAGTAAGTTCTCCAGACTCTTCAAGAGCGTCAGACATAATAGCAGGATCATATGGCTATATAGCTCCTGGTAAGTACGCTTTCTTGAAAAAACACTTTTTCGGAGGGGCACCTTATTTAAGCAAATATATGAATGAATTTCCTGTTAATCATGAGTATATCAAAATGTAATCCTACAAAGATATCCTCTCACTAGAAGATGCTTAACTGTATATGGATAACAAAAGTTCATTCCTTATTGCAGAATATGGATATAGCTTGAATTACAGAAAAGAGTGATGTATATAGTTATGGGATTGTTCTCCTAGAGGTCCTAACGGGAATGGAACCAACTGATTCCCAAATCCCAGATGGCAAACACATTGTTACTTGGGTTTATGAAGAACTCCGTGAAAGACACAGAGATTTCACATCAATTGTCGATCAACAGCTACTCCTACATTCAGGCACACAAACAGAAGAGCTTCAAGTACTTGGGATAGCTTTACTCTGTGTGAACCCTAACCCTGACGAAAGACCTACAATGAGAGATGTAATTGCAATGTTGGAAGGGATCAAACATGAAAACGATGAGTTTGAGAAACCTAACTCTCTTAGCAAAGAAATGGCCTCAAACCCAAGAGCTGCAGTTCATTTTCTAGCTTTTCCAAGTCATCTAAACCTCTCATCATATCACGTCATTCTCTGTAGGCAGTTTTTGTTCTATATCTAGTTCAATTCAATCTTTTCAAGCTTAAATGAATTTGTAAAGATTCTTTGTACTCCAAGCTTTAGTTGGATTTCATGTTGATCTCATAACTTTATAGACTATAAGTCTTATTTCAACATGATACCACACCAGACTAAAAAAAGTTAAAAGCATGGATCTAAATTAGCAAAAGTATGCAGTTACTCTAGTTACTACATAAGTGAGACAAAGTAATAGTAATTAACAATAATTATAAGCTACATTCAACATAAACTGTCTATATCTTGCTAGCCAACAAGTGGAGTTTTCCAACTGGGGCCTAAAAAGGAATGGTAGTTTCATTTCCATGCAACCTAATGTGAACAAGCCGAGATAACAGAAGGCAATGGTGGTGACAAAATCTTGGCTGGCAGTACCCTAATGAAACATGCATTATCGGGAGCAAATGGACCATTATTCTCCATCAATCAGTCCAAACATGTCTCCCAGAAAAGGTGAAGTGACATGCATGTTCTTGAGAGCTGCATTTGACTGGGCCCACAGAACTATGTTTGCTATCAAATGTTGTGGTTCCACTAGGCAATCCGCACACTGGTTGAAGGGTAACTAATTTAATAGAGAATCCTCCAAATCATCAGGGCAATACAACTGCAAATTTATCCCACATCTGTCATTGTTTTTATAACATGTTCAAGACACACACACACACACAAAAAAAAAAAGAAGAAGAAGAAAATATCCCCTATGCAAATATTATTAGAGATTTTTTAATAGGCCTGCAGACTTTGCGCAGTCCTCTTATTTCTTAGATGAGCCTAGTTTAATTTGAACACTTCCAAACATGAACAGTATTAGGTTCAAGCAAATTGTGAGTTGACTGTGGACCGGTAAAAGCCTAGCCCAACTCGTTGGTAATATAGGCAGTACAGTTAATTCTGAAATCAATTTACTTTTCACTTAATTCATTAATTTCAATTCAACCAATGGAAGTCCTGATATAAGCCCAAAAATCTCATTATTATGAGCAAGCGTGGGAAAAGAGAAAAAAGACAATTAGTGTATCATAGAAGAGAATTGATTTACATTATACCAAATCATGTTATATAAAAGCCAATTGGCATATGAATAGCCAAGAAACAACCATCTTGCACTAGTGGTCATCAGAAAATATCGAAGGACAACGAATAGAATTCTCACTGCTGCAACAAATGGATTGGACCTTCCAGAACATCAAATACAAACTGCTCTGTGAGTTCACTTTATTATTTTATTGACTCTAGATTAGATGCAGAAAGTGTTAACAACTACTGGTGAATCAAAATATTGTTATCACATAAAATCCATTACAATGTAATAAAAGAAACGAACATGGCCAAGCAACAATTATTTGGACATCCATCTTGTAAAAAGATAACCATGAGGATAGGGAAAAAAAAAATTTGAATCTTAAATTATTGCATCTCGCACACAAGTCAGATACAGGCTAAATATTATAATTCAGACATAGAATAATATGAATCTCTATAGTTAAATTCTCGGAATGAACTCCCAAAGATGTGGAAAATGACCACAGAAAACTAACACGGGAAGATGAATCACTGTGCTCTGATAGTCTAATGATAGTCAGCCCCATTACAAAGTTTAGCTCATGCACCTGAAAGCAAGGCTGAGTATGGCTTCTTGAAGGTTATTTAGACACCTCCAATTATGCCTTTACTTCTGGGTTCCACTTTATACTGCATCCAACACTGGTCGTAGAGAAAGAATATGATCTTAGTCTTACTCATAATTACCAAAATTCCATAATATTCATTATGAGGATAGGGTGTCAATTGTAAAACAGGGATCAGAAAGAAAAAAAATTAAATAGAAGGCGTACTTGGGCTTTGAATAGACGGTACTGGTTGGCCACTTAAAACACTGTCTATGGCTAAGCTCAAGTCCCTACATTAAGTATGATAAGTATTGTTAGGAAACATATGATTGGTATCCACCATGTGATTTTTCCTATTGGTATATTCTAAACTTAAAAGAGCAGAGCTACCTTCCGTGATGGGCATGTTATTTCTCGGCCGTGAATCATCAAACTGGCCATGGTAGACTAACTCAAATGGCCTACGGCCATCCTTCATCAAAGAAAGAGTACACATCACAGCTAACAAATCAAATCTTCCCAATGTATAGGTCTAGCTGAAATTAATATCTTTTTATCAGGAAGGAGCAGTCATTGAGAGCTCCAAGCTGGTCAGGCAAGTCACTGCTTATTAGCAAAGATAAGGATTACCTTTTTAAATAAGAAAAACTCAGGTGTGCAAACAGCTCCAAAGTTTCTTGCAACATCTTGTGACTGCAGATGAATATACAGCTAATTCAATAGCTCTTCTTGTGAAACAAATGCTCCTTAAATGTCACCATATGACATGCTGGACAGTAATGATTATAGGCAATAACAACATCAAGAATATAGAAATGCAAAAGGTAAGAGTACAAATATGTAGTAAAAAATTTGCATTTCATTATCAATTCTCTACTAAAGCAGTAATAAGACAGCAAGAAAGGTAAGAGATCAAGCAAACAATATGCAAAATTACATGCCACTAAGTGCAATGATTAACAACATAATGACAGCCGAAGATGAATAGGATACATGACATAGCAGATTCACTTGAAAGAAGCAGAGGCTGGACTTGATGAGCGCTTACCTCATCATAGAGATATGGGAAAGGATAGTTGAATATCTTAGCTTCCTCGGCCATGAATTCAGGTCCATCCTGTGAGGAACAGGTTAATGCTGGATGAATCATTCAATGGCTTCAACACTGGTCAAATTTGAAGACAAAAGGTCATCTGAACCTGTGGATGAGTAGTTACGGAATTCGACGAAATTGCTATTACTGCAAGCCCTTTCTGCCCAGAGACATTAAAATCAGTAAATATATATTTGTGCTATTTCTGCTCCAAAACAAGAAAAGTATATGAGGATCAACCAGACAATAGTTTACCTTCATGTAGAAATTTGAAAGCTTTACAATATCTTTCTTCAAATGTTTAACGAATGGACAATGGTTGCAGATGAACATTACCTGCACAGGAAAATGTTTATAACAAAGATAAACCAAATTCCACATACAAAAGATGGAAACTAAATAAGCATGACAGGTGCATCTAGGCATCTCCTTCTTATTCAGGGAAATTTTTATCTAATATGACCAGGGACCACATCTTTCCTTCAAAAACCCACCATTCTACGTAATATGAAAATGCGTCAATTAGCATCAGAAATATCATTGTGGATATAAGTCCAGAAGAGCACCGAAACAAACCACAAGAATAATCCTAAAGGTGCCTCTTTATATGTTCATAGTGATAAGCCGCAAATATTGTATAATTGTAGAATGTGAACAAACTGTTTTAACATGCTCTGTAGTTGTAGAATGCAAATCTATTTCAACTTAGCACCATTGAATGCTAAACTGTTTAGGATGTTTTGTTTATCTTAATTCATGCCATTCAAGGGTAAACTCGAAAGATGGGTTAATATTTTCGACATCTATGATCACTTTGATAAACAAAATGCTCTAGCTAAAGTGAAGGTCCTTCAACAATGTAATGAAAATGTTACTTCAAACCTATTCAAATACTTTTTCTAAAAGTTAGAGGTAATAATCTTTTTCTCATAGAATTTCATGATCCGTCCTAAGACAACTAAAGAAACCATAAGTGACCACATAAATAGTTGATAGTTCTCTTGGCTACCTAACCTTATTATGGACGATGGATAAATGTGATTACACTACTCAGTCTCATTTTGATCAAGGAAAAACATATTAAAAACGATGAGAAATAAAGCAAAATCAAAAGGACAAAAACAAGTACATAAGTCGGTCTCATTTTGATCAAGTAAACACATTACAAGAGATGCAAAACCAAAGTACATTCCAAATAATCAATCTCTTTACACAAAAAAAGAAGCATATCGTTACCAGCAATGCTGGGTAGGATTCAAAGTCGTCCAGTTTCCACACTTTCCCCGTGAGCGGCTCCGGAAGCTAAAATTCAAATTCCCAACGGGAAATAAACAAATATCATCAAATAGAAACCAGAGACCTTAAATAAATTTCGTTTCTTGCATTGTCCTAACACTCTTTCTAATCTGAACCTTTTAATAAAAAAAAGCCTCCTATCCATCAATTGCAGTAAGACTGGATGACAAGTCGAGTTACCAATTCAAACACCTTCACACCCACACACGAAAACACACACACACCTCGAAATCCGGTGCTCTGAAACCAAGAGTCACCCCTTTGGACTCGGTTCTGGCCGCTCGAATTACAAGCTTTCTCGACGGCAGCACAGTAGTCCTGCACTGCAGAGAATTCCAACTCATGCTCGAGTAGCATTTGGACGATGATAGAGAAGCACAAAGAGCTTTCCCCACTGACAACGAGGGAAGGACGGCGAGCAAACGCCCACAGACGCCGACTGATGTCGCGGTGACCGTTAAAACACCCGCCATGGCCAATGAATCTGTCCCCCTCTCTAAATTCTGGCATCCGTTTGTCACGTTATCTGTCGAAGCAAGGGCATTATTGTCATTTACGCAACATAAATGGGCCTGCCTATTTCCAAATTTAGCCCAACAAGGTCTCCGCACTTTGGGCTGCCACCCACAACTTGAGCTGGATGTAACCTCAGCCCAATTTTGATACCGTAGAGTTATTTAAAAAATAGTAATTTGATTAGGATATTAGTTAAATCTAATTAATTAGTGTTAAAAAATTAATTATTATATACATTTAAAATAATTAAGAATAATTTTTTAAAATTTTCCCGTGCTATATTCATGGTATTAACGAAAACTTATCAGTAATTTAATTTAAAATTGAGTACAAAGTGTTGGGTAATCATACTTATATATTTAATAGTAATTAGTTCGTATAATTCTTCAAAACTTACATCACTTTTTACTATTATTTTCTAAAGAATCTTGGATTAATACGTCTTATTTTGTGAATAATTATCCTGGGAATCCCATCATGTTCACACATTTTAATATCAAATTATCCAATAGAATTAATGGATAATTAAATATACATATGATGTAGCCAGTGGGATGACTAACTTTACATCATGCGTCACTCTAGTTTTTTTTTTTAAAAAATAGAAATGATAAATACATTATACATTAATATTTAAATAAATTATGCAATATACGATTTAATTAATACATTAAAATAATAAAAATTATAAAATAATAAAGTATAATAAACTCATATAAAAATTACACAAATACACACATGTAGGTGAGACTCGAACCCATAAGCTCTAATTATCATTACTGCATAATGTGTCTGATAAACCGAAGAAGTTTTTGCCAAATGGATTTTGTAAAGTTTATAAAGTATCGAGCATCTTATGTGATATTTTGAAAAGTTTATAAGCTCAATCAAACACCTTTTTAATCATATTTAATCAGTTACATAATAAGTAGGAATAATTACACTACTTTTCATCGAGGTTTATATTATTATATATAGATACTTTGTGATTTAAAAAATCACATGTAGTAGGTTTGCTTTCATCTAACAAATAGGTTCATATGTTAGTCAAAATTCATTGAATTTGCTGATATTAACAAAAAAATAAAAAAATTGAATGTAAATTGATATTTATATTCGATTGGCTTATTACTAAATTATTGTAGGTTAAACAATTTTTTTCAACCAAACTAACTTATAATGCTAAAAATATACCTCTTCACATGCATTATCGTCTACAGATGTACAGAGGTAATTTGATCATAAAAAAATTTATTTGACACACAATAAATCAGTAAGTCAATCAAAGGTAAATATAGATTTTTTATTCCATTTTGTGGTTAATATCAACAAAATCGGAGGATTTTCACTAACGAATGAACTTATTAGTTAGACGGAAACAAACTCTATGAATACCAAATATGATTTTTTTTAAATTATAGAAAAATTTATATATGTAATTACACTAAATTTCGTGAAAATTAAGGTGATTGTAATTACCCTTAATAAATATTGTTCTTGTTATGAGGTTACTCAATATTCTTCATAAATTATACATAGATCATATATCTAATAAATACAACTCATTTGTAGTTTATTTTACATAATTAATAATTAATACAAAGCCTAGCAGGTGACCTAAATCACGTCATGCATGACCTTAATAATCATAACTTCAAATTTCAGTTAATTGTCACACATATAAACTATATATATTGAGTACGTAATACAATAATTATCATAACTGAATATTAATATATAGTTTCGTGTATATGATGATGATGTAATATTCCCAGTAGAAAGAATTTTAAAAAAATAAATGGTGAGAATTGGTAATTAATAATTAGTGGGAGTTCAATTTTGACAAGTTAATGGGGCAGAAATTAATGTGAAGCTTATCCTTTATAATCCTGCATCACACAAAATTATATATTTTTATGAGACGGAATCTTTTGACAGAAACGCCCGCCAACTAAACTGTAATGGTGACGGGGTTTTTTAGGAAATCACTTATAAAATAATGAAATTGCCCCGAGGATGGTTAAAATTGTAGGAAGGCCCCTGAAGGACCCAGTTCGATCGGGTCGTTGGATTGGGTGCTACACGGGCCCGACCTGAAACCCATTTCGTATACGTTCTCTATGGGTCCCTCGGTCGGGTCGCTAGTTGATCCGAGAATCGATTCATTTTTGGGATTCGATTCAACTAGAAGCTACTCTCAGTCGTTGACTATCACACTTATAGCTCCAGATGAAGCCATGTGGAACTGTATAAATGGACCACAACCAAACAGATGGACCATACGGGTACTATAAATCTTTCGTACCTAATTCATTTATGATAATATTTATCACCATACCTACTTAAATTTTAGATCGCTCTAGATCGCTTTCTATCTACTCTACCCGATTTATCTTAGACACTTCACTAACTTAAGTATCGGAGGGTCTTTGTTAAGTATCCCAACAAGCCCAACGATCTGCTTCATTTTCTCAGAACCATAATATTCCGAGGACGCGAGGACTTACGGACACCCCCGACCTGCGACCTCGGATCAAATGGTCAGTTACAAATTTGGGGTGTTATTCTAAATTTCATTTGTAAAATTGAAAAACAGAGTAGGTGTGATGAGAATTGGGGTTTTGATAGTTTTTTTGTGTAATTATAGGATCAACATGTGGACGTGTGCACCAATTCACAGGCTAATTTTGGTTGATGTTGACGACATTCATGACTGTTTGATATATTTACCAACATCAATCACAACAAAAAGGCGAGGAAACTATAAAGGTTAATGTATTCTACCCGCTGCCACCGGTGGACTTCATATTAAACACAAAATCTTGGCTATATATATAAGATCGGGGAAATGCAACTACCTTTGTATAATTTATAATGAGCAAATTATTTTTTTATAAAAAAAAATAATTAGTAATATACTTTTATGTGTTTTTTAAAATACAGTACAAAAATAAATTACTATCTTATTTTTATAGGGGATAATTTGTTTATTTATAAGATCATATCAAGGTAGATTATTATTCACCCATATAAGATATGAGTTAGAACTTAGATCAGAGGCATGACTATTATTATTATTATTATTATTTATTTTTCGTGAATCGGAATATTGTAACAACTGACAAGGTGGTCTGAAAGTTAATGGGTTTGGGTATAGACAGAATTTAGGTGTGGATGTAGCAAGATTCTCAACAGCAACC
The DNA here is from genome assembly GCA_034509725.1 of Sesamum angolense. Lineage (NCBI taxonomy): Eukaryota > Viridiplantae > Streptophyta > Magnoliopsida > Lamiales > Pedaliaceae > Sesamum > Sesamum angolense. The sequence goes on from JACGWL010000012.1 coordinate 12,324,584, forward strand.
ATATATATAATGGATAATTAATTAAGCAGCGGCGACTTGCGACAAATAATATTAGTGCAACATTAATCATGTATTAATTCACTACAAAGCTATCACTATAATCTAAAATTTTTGGTCCGTTGACCTCCAACCCTAGCTAACTTTGTGATCTCCTGCTCGCTGGGTTGATTATGTTTACAAATGAATTCCACCTGACCACCAAATGTCTATGCATAGTAAATAATTTTTTTTCCCCTAAATATTTTTCATTTTAGCATTCCCTTCACAAAGCCCTAAATAAATTATAAATGCATATATACATTTATATTACACCCTAATTATATGTGGACTTACATTATATGTAATTATATTAAATGACACCCACTATTTCTTGCCATTTAATAATTAATTACCAAATAATAATTTATTTTCTAAATATTTATAAAAATTAGCAAAAAAACAACATATTTATTATCATATTTTTTTTTTCCCTATATTAAAACTTTTAGTCCTAGAAATTTTTAGTTAATTTTATATATTTTATTTTGATAATCTTATAAATTTATAATCATAGATAAGTGAGTATATATAGGAACCAAAAATATAATTTGTCTGTTTACAAATTACAACCGCATCCTCTAAAATCGTAAATGTAATTACAAGTATGTCACTTATTTATAGACAAAATTTGTAAATATATCCCCTGAAGTAAATTACATTTTGCTCGTAATTTTACAATAAACATATAGTATTTTAAAATAATTAAAGGAAGTGCCAATATTAATTTTTCTATATATAGGGTAATATGTTGGGATGTATTTTCCCAGCCAGCTTGCCCTTATAAATACAGTTAGGTAGATAAAAATTAAGGGATAAATAGGAGATAATTTCAAGGTCAAATTTAGAGGTCACCATCAAATTTGTGATAATTATAATTTATAAGCAATCAATTATTATTATAGTGAATTAATATTTAAAAAAAAAAAAAAAAGAACGAGTGAAGCTGAGAGTCAGACATGAGGAGGTCTCAACAGTAAACAATTCTAAGTCTACATTATATAAGTCGTCTTGAATCCGTTGCATTTTGTGAATTATGTGAGAGCCCGACAGCGGAGAGGAATCTCAGTGGATGTCCGAATTCTATGTAATCAAAACTCCAAACACGTCGGCTTAGATTCTCTCTCTCTGTGGAGCGTCAAGAAGTAATATTGAAAATTAATCATCAGGAGGAGCTGGAAGAAATGAAGCGGCGGAGAGAGGCGGAGATGGTGGCATCAGAGATCAGGTCCGCCATTGAGGAGCTCTCCCTTTTGGCCGTCAACCTCAAAACTGGTGGCACCGCCGCTGATGATGTCCATGATCAGACAGCGCCCATGTTCCCATCAAGCCCTTTCTATCTCTTTGCAATTTGCTCATTCAAGTTCTTGGTCATACTCTCTCTCTCTCTCTCTCTCTCTCACACACACACACACACACAACTATCACCTCCATTTTTCTCTTCTTTTTTTTTTTTTTTTTGTCTTGGGGGGGGTTGAGGCGTGGGGGTGGGGTGGGAAGGGGGGTGTGAGGGTAAGTAGCAATGATTGAGTATTGTGAATCTGTGGTGTTACTTCCAAGAATGAATTTGTGTTGCAGATAAGATAGGGCCAACAATGGCTGTGCTGAGACAAGACATTCATCACAACATCCAGGTAAGTAAACATGTCAAATGTATGAGAAATGAAGACTTGATAAGAGATAAATTTGTACGTACATAAATTTGTCATTTTCATAGTATGTGCAAACCACACGCAGTCATCCCTACCACATGTCTGCATCATATACCTCTCCATTCCCAAGAAAGTAGAGCCAGCCAGCCAGCCAGTTGGGAAATTTTTATTCAAGCCAAGTTCAATCGTACCTGAATCATACAAATATAATATATGTATTGTATGATTAGTGTACATTTAAAGAAAGTAATCGATCATAAACAAATGAATAAGAATTCATCGAGTCAGCACTGCATTTTGACTTTTGTACATGATGATCATTCAATCATCCTAGATCTGTGGACATTTTTACCCTCCTTGGGCATTCTCTCAATGGTTTTGAACTCAGTGAGCTGCTCCTAGTTTACATTTTTTATGCATGTCATAGTTATTATACTAGTCTAAGTCTGAAATCGCTAGTACAGGGCATTTCTGTCAATTAACACCCAGACTAAGTAAGTATCGATTATGTCATTTTCATGAAGTTTGTTGATCTAGCACTTGACAGCCTCTTACTTCTTTTGTCAGTGTAGTTGAGAAGTCTATTTTCTAATTCAACAGGGGTATTTCTGCCAATTCACTGCTTAATAGATTATTGATGATGCCATCTCCTTTGAGTCTATCTGCATAGTTATAGGCACCTTTTTCTTAACTTAATTTTCTGTTTCAAATTTTATTGCATTTTATATTTTATTTAACATATTTATAACTGAATAAACAACATAATATTTATACACGTGACGAGTTCATCAAACATTGAGCTTCAGAAAGCATCCCATGATGTCTTAAAATAGGATGTCTTTCATGTCCAGAGATTAGAGAATTTCCATGAATCTGATCCTTCAATATATTGGGATGTGGTTGAGATACTGAAGAAAGAGGTGAATGAAGGGAAGGCAAAGAAAGGTCCTACCTGCAGTAAAGCTTTGTTTGGCTTACTAGGTAACTAAAAACAAGATCATGCATTATCTACAACATTTCTGCATACAAATTTAAGTGGTATACGAATAATAAAGACACTTGAGCTCATTAAGATGAAGTTGTCGTCTTTGCACCCGTGCACTGCAGGTCCCTAGATTTCACTCTAGCTTTGTTGCAATTGCTTGTGAAGGATTTCGGCAGAAATATGGAGCAAGCAGTGGAAGAGTCATACAGCATCACTCTAAAACCATGGCACGGATGGATATCGTCAGCAGCATATAGAGTAACTTGCCATTGGCAACCCGTTCTCTTTTGTTTCGTTCTTACATGAAAACGGGGTGTTTGGAATATTTGTGCGCTGTTACTACTTTAACTCTGCATGGTCTATTTCTCTGATGAATCTCTGTCATGCAGTGGTAGCATTTATGAGCGTAAGAATTTCGATCTTTCTTATTGAATTCGTGTTGTTTCCATCTATAGGTAGCGCTCAAGCTGGTGCCTGACACCCAAACCTTGCTTAATATTCTGAAGGTCAAAGACGAGGACGATGATATGCTCAAGGAAGAAATCCAAAACCTCATCTCTTTACTGATGCCCGTCTTAGAGCAAAACAAAGATATTCTGGTAAGACGGTATATTCATTTCGGACAATAAATCATTTGACGGGAACTGATACGAGAATCATATGTATTAAGTTGAATCTCTCTACTTTTTCTCTCTTTCGGACAGAGGACATATGGATTGGATAAATTGAAGTCCACCTGAAAGAGACATGTAAGATAGCCAAAACTTCTGTACAGACTTCAATTTTGCTCGTTGAATCGTATGGTGCTCGTTGTTATTTGAAATATAGAGCCATACCTTGTACAGTGGAAGTGTGTAAAATAGTCATCGCACTTTTCTAGTTTAACCAAGAAACTATGTACATGCTTTTGTTTCTACACATCCAAGCTATGTCATGATAATTTCCCTCGTGATTGTTTATACCTGTGACATATGTTAACGTCTTACATAGTGTTGAGGTGCATCTCAGTTCAATCTTTGTGTTTGTTACTTTAGTCCGTATTGAAGTACCGAAGCCAGAAATGATGAAAAACCACCACCAAATTACTATCTGTTGATCTGTATCTTTCTTCTAGTAGTAAAGAAATACAACTAAGACTCTGGCTGAAAAGCTAAGGACTCTATGTTAAATGGACATTCTTGAAGATGCCCATTTTGTCTATGCCTAAATGGGCACTATCAGAATCAGCGGAATTGTTGGGAGGATCAAGAAGTGCAATGAGGGCCGCCACCAAACCAGCATTGCTTGAGATACTCGGCTCTGTGAACAACGGTTTGTCTCTACCATCCAAGAAAACGTCGTTATTTTCAGGTCCTCCCACCATGGCTCCCACAAGTTTATTTGGATTTTCGCCTTTTGAATTCAGATATGCACTCCCTTCAGAACACGAGTGTTGTTTCCTGTCCCATGGGATCGATGAGCCCCGGTGGTGAACATGAGTCGGGTAACGGTCACCGTATCCTACCATGTAGCTTATCTTCATAGGATTATCTCCAAGAATGTAATAGACCTAGAAGGCAGAAATTTCACACAGTTGCATTTAGCAGAAATGAGAAGTTGCTCAACTAATTTGTGAAGAAATATTGTAAATTTTTGCCAATCTGTGCACCTGTGACATAGCAAAAGCTTGCAACGTTTCAACAGAGAAGACAGCAGAACTGCAACTACCACTGGTTCTGCTTAACATTTGAAGATAGTCACTGTACAATTTGCTGAGAAACGATGCCGGCAGCATACTGGAGTGGTGCACCGGCATTTGGTTTTAGGAGAACCAGTCCACCTGATTATTTCAAAAACATAAGTAAGCCAATAGATCATTAACATGTAATACATGGGAAATACAGAGGTTCTTACCACTAGTCACACTCAACTTGTGTTTAGACACATACGAACACATGAGCAAGCAGTTCTGTTTGTGGACAAAGAATCTTCATATGGATAGCCGAGATCAATGAAGTATCTGATTCTTGTCAGCAAAATCTGCAAATACAGGTTTTTCAAGATTACCAATTCTTGTCCAACACTATAGAACAACGGAACCGTAAACATTAAGAAAACATCGACTCACAGCATTGGCTGTCAACTTGTTGTTCCAATAGAAGATCCCTTTATCAGAAAGCAGTTCTTCCTCCTCTGCTGCAGCAAAATTATCGGTTGCATACTTGAGATACGTACTATTCCCTGTCGCGAAGAATAACCATGTTCCTCCCCAGACCAATTCATCAATATAACTGGATGACTTGTAGAAGTCTCGTGCTTGACCTCCACAAGCATCATTCTCAGTGTAGATTCCCGGCGTGTGAGAGGGATCCTGCCTAGTTGCTAAATTGAACAGATCTACTGCTGTTTGGACTAATTTTCTTGAATACTCTTTGTTTCCTGAGAAAACTAAGGAAGCAGCCGACATTCCTGCAACGATTTCTCCTACTAAGTCTGTTGCTGTATCATCACAAATTGAAACAGGCCTGGGATAGCTCATGTCCTCCGGTCTTTGCCAACAGCTCAAGTCATTTTCTTGATTCGTACCATTTCCACTTCCACCCACCTTGAACATCAACAAACGCATACGAAAAGTTTCTCCAAATAATGTTGCCTGAAAACTATCTAACTATCATAAGACAGCACTTAAAAAAAACATCTACCTGAGAATACAAAATGGCTGAATCTGAGCTTGAATTTGGAGGGATGAAAAGTTTGAGCAGATAATCACTGCCCCACTTGATTATGTCCTTAATATGGTCGAGCTCTCCAGCATCGGCATATTTCTGCTGATATTCAACCACTGTCCAGCTCAGAAGAGTGACTGTATAAGCTGTAGAGAAAGCTGAACTTTATATTGTTCCCTGAATCATAAAATCCTCCCACAAGATCTGCATTAGTATTCCCATCTTTCCCATCATTTAAACCTGAATTTCCACGAAAGTTTATCGTACTATTCTGCCGAAGATGTCCTGCTGCCACAGGAAGACAAGGGATGTCAAGGAAATCTTACAGACTAATCTTAAAAAGGTGTATCAGCAAAACTGAACTAAGTTGACAGAAGATTACACTTCTGTGCATCAAAGAAGAGGAGAGCTCGACTTAAAGCAAGCATCAGATCCTTGGATTTTTCGTCAATTTCTTTCTTGTGTGTCATAAAATGCACCAGCAGAACCATCACCGGAACAAGAACAACTACGAAAATCAACACGTACACACAACGTCTGAAGAACGTTTTGTCCGATATCGTTAGATTAAAGTCGATGGACTTGGAGAACCGAGAGGGGAGTGAATCGTAACCATCGGAGGTTCCAGGGTGGAGATTGAAGTCGAGCTCGATCGAGTTCCAACGACTAGCAGAAGGGAGGAGCCGGCCTGCTCCAGACACTGTATGAGCAAACCTGACTGGATGCATCTCTGATTCAGAAGTCTCAGACATGACTGCAGAGACTAAGACAATCTTTGCCCCGGGAGAAAACTGTGTTTCTGTTGCATTAAACACGTCGATTTATCTTTACTTGAATTGTTTCATATCAGTGGAGACTTACTAATATTCATGTGATATCTTTCAGGGAATTTGATTTGGCTATGTAAGTTAACTATTGCACTAGTGTTCATATTCTGTATTAGAACATCATATTCTCAGCTAAGTGTTGGGAATATTTTCTTGGATTGCAACATAGGAATGCATGTAGGACATTTAGACGTAACTAAAGTGACTATAGCGACGGACGGATGTCTCAACGTGTGGTTTTATCCCGGAGTCATGTTTAATTTAGTGAATCAAATGACAAATCAGTCCCTCTCCCTTAGTGCATTGGATTATCCGAATCCAAGAAAAAATTCAATATTTAGAAAAAGAATTTTTTCAAATCGAGTCAATTATGTAAAAGTATAATACAGTTAATAAGTATACTAATTTCATGACGAGTGTGTTACTCTTACAGTATAATTAGTAGTCAATTAGGATTTTTTTTTTTTTTTGTAAAAAATAACTTAATATTTATTTATTGATGTCAAACTAATAACACAATTAATCAGCCAATTTACATCTATATTAATATAAAAAAGGAAGGTCCTCCACACTCACAAACAACGATTAATGATAGCTCCACACTGATTTTTTATGAAACCAAAATGCCTTTAAATTGATATAATAACTAATTTATTCAACTTTTTTAAATTAATATAATTGATAAATTATTTTTTTTATTAATATAATATATTAATTTATATATTTTACTCTTATTTAAAATATATTTTAAAATATTAAAAAAATTATTTATTATATACAGATACGTGAGCACTAAAATAATCCTATGGTAACGACAGGACTTCTTTGAAATTATGTTTGAAATATTCAACTGGAGTTAGCTAAAAATCCTATTTTCAGGACTCGTTTACCTTCAGGACACGTGCATTGAGCTACAAGTTCAAGAACGAGGATGTAATTAAAATACAAACAAGTCTGAATTACAATTGTTCAAACTTCAAAGTACACATGATGTAACATCTAATCAAATTATTCCAAATTTAGTCACAGAAAATACGTCTAAAAATAAAAATGAAGAAAGAAAGGTAGAAACAAATGATGCTTAAGCCATGAAAGGGCAGCCTGAGCCTGAAGGGGCATTGCTTGAAGCTTCACCAGTTCTTTCCCCCTTGATAAGGTCTGCCAACAGTTCTCCACGGTCGTGAAAGAACTCAACCTTCACAACCTTGGAGTTTTCATCCAACTGTTTCGGATCAAAATGCAACAAATAAATAAATAAATTAGAGAGCACGTTAGATTTTCCAGGACTTGTAGAACATAAAAGCAAGACAAGACTAACAGATGAACAGGAATTTTAGTCCGAGGTTGAAAGAAATGTACCTCAAAAATTGCTGTCCCGAATAACTCAACCAATTCTCCGGTGGGAGCGTGTCCTTGGAACGGTCCCTCCATGTAACCCCAATGCCTAAACTTGTAGGCAATCACGGGAGGCCCCGAATAAACTTGAAGAATTTCAAGAGCAAATCCTCGAGGGAATACTGTCTTGAAAGCAGACTGGGATGACTCGTACGACTCCTGATCAGGGTCGTAGGACCTCAGTGCCGGTGGCAATGAAGTTTGCAAGAACACGTTGTAGCTTCCGCCTACCTTTCCCACTTCCTCTAATGTAAAATACTTTGCCTGTATTTTTAACCATATTAGCAACTACGCCTTAGAGATAATAGCCGGAATCATGAACTGTCGGATCACGTAGAGACTAATAATACACCGACACACGATCCAAGAACTCAAACTTTCTTAACTAAGTCGATCTATAAAATTCAAGAACTGACTTACCATTGATACCAAGAACAAACTTCTTAGCATCAAGTGTTTTGTAGTCATCCGGATTGGCCTTATGGACCAGTTCCATTTCCCATGTCTTGACAAGATTCTGCACTTTCTCCTCTAATGATCCGACAGCCCATACCTACCACACAAATAACATCAATTACTACAAATTTTTAAGGATAGATCATAAGTAAGGAGGAAATATGCTTGCATATATACTTTGGTTCTCCCTTCTTCAAAGAGCTTATTGACGACATCGTAATTAGGAGGACCAGCGTTCCATTGTGTGGTCTTCAGCTCCTCTTCAGTCAAGTAGGATCTGTATTTGTCTCCACCAACACCAGAAGTTGCCATATCTATACTCACAATACTAGGATGTCTAATTTCTCTCTTTTTCAAGAATTGATGAGCTGCAAAGGGATTTCATTGCAGGGGTTGTTGTTATATAGAGAATCAACATGCCATAGGCAATAGGTATCAAAATTTGCATGAATGATTGAAATGTTTACTAAGTTGTTGGTTGACTGATTCGACAGACATGGAAAGATTGAATTGTTGGTGTGTGCGTGACAAAATTCGCAGCCTCCTCTTTATGCAATTCAAGAACAAGAGAAACCACTTGTTATAAAATACTCTTTTGTCTGTTCTACGATAACATTTTCATGTATATTTTTGTATTTAAAAAGAAATATAATAATATATATATATATATATATATGTATGGGAGTGAGTTTAACATTATTACAATTTTTTCTTATAAGTATAAAATTATTATATGAGAATGTTAAATGATGGGTAAAATAAAAAATTTATGTAACTTTTTTACTAACATCGGCATTTTTCATCCACTAATGAAAAAGGGTCAGGTGTAAATAGTGAAATTTTGGAAAGGGTGTAAGGGTTATTTCAATTTTTTTTTAATTGAAGAAAGTATAATTTCGTAATTTTAGAAGAAATTTAAGTGTAATTAATTTTAAAATATATAATTAAATTAAATGGTAATTTTAAAGTAAAACCTAGGCTGAAACTCAAATCTAATTAAGGTTATTGGAGACTACTGACTAGGGTAGGACCACCATTCCATTGTATTAAATTATGGTTAATCTGCAGACTAATTAATTATTAACGAGAAAATATATATATCAATGAGGATAATTAGGAGTAGTCGCCGCCGACAAACGCGAACAGAAACAAGTATTATATGTGAATTTTTTAGGTAAGTGAGCGACAATGAGATTCAAATTCAGTATTTTTTTAATGTCACTTTGAACGACTAATTAGTTAAAAACAAAATGACCAGCTCCATAGATTTGTCTTAAAGCATGATATGATACAAAAAAGACAACTCGTAAACATTGATTTTTATTTTATATTTGTTTTGACTTTTAACTTTTCTCTTTTGATATTTTTTATCTATACTATTATAAAGAGAAGAGGGTTTATAGACTCAAACTGGTAGTTCTTATACCACTACACCCAAATGTTTTAAATGCCAAAAATGTCCTTCCATCCAACTCATATTGAATTAACTACTCAATTACCTCACTTAAGAAAATTAAACTCCATAAAATTACTATATTCACAAATTTAATTTACACATTATTTATTTATTTTTTTGTTGATTAAATTAAACACAACAAATTAGTATTAATTTTGCATGTAATTATAATCATTACTAGCTACTAATATAATATATATATTGTACAAAATTTTTAATTTTTAATTTAATTATAGTAAAATATATATAATGTATTTGACAATTAATGCATTAAAAGAGGTTATGACCAGTTTTTGTATGCGAAGTTGCAAGGCTACGACAAACTTTAATATATAGGAACTAATTATGAGTTTCAATAAAATAAAATATTAGTAATATTACGCGCGCAGATACTGCGTGCCACGGTGTCTAGTAATATATAACGTCACCCTCTCAAAAAAAAAGAATATCCCACGTCAAGCTAATGATCTATTTCACTGCGTCACATTCTAATTTGGACATGATTTTTCGTAATTTATTTTGGATTTGTCAAAGGCATAATGATCTCTTATTATCTGAATTTAGACTTTCATCCAAAGTTGAGACAAATTTGATTCACTAGCATCAAGTGGACCCGTGCCCAAAAAATTCAATCTTGTTCAAATAATATTCAATGACAAATGAATTTCATGAAATTATATTAATATTAATATATGATATTGACTACTCAATTCAACAAAAATCTAAATCAACATCACAGTGTTCAGTTTTGATTTGCTCTCTAATGGTGGTGTGAAATAGAGTGTAGATAATAAGTTCAAATTTAGAAGGTACCACGTAAATTTATGGCTGAATATTATAAGTTGTTAAAGATGAACAAATATTTTTGGTACATAATTAATTGATTGGACATCTCAACTCCTTTTCTACGTATTGATGAATTAAAATTTAGATTGCAAATTCATATGAAAAAAATTGCAAAATTTTAATTCACGTTTTATATTATATCCGTAGTATAAATTTTAAAAACAATTTAATGTAAAATCACTTGAAATCTTTCAAAACTCGATTCTTTTTTTTTTTTTTTTTCTCAAATTAGAATGAAATTCTTTTCTCAGATTCAAATCTTTCCTTCTAAATTTGATCATCTAAGTTCCTTAAATATATCAAGTTGACACAGTTCTTCATAGGGAAAAATGCAATTTACTCCTTTGAGTTTTTCAAAATGCAGCAATTTACCTTCTTAGGCAGGGAGGTAAATTGTTTCATTTTAAAAATACAAGGGAGAAATTACTATTTATTTTTTATAAGGAGGTAATTTGCTCATTTTCAATATCACAGGAGGGTCAATTGCTTTTCTCGTTCTTCACATGAACATCACATTTTCTGCTCAAAACTATGTTGTATTAATTTGCTAGGGGATATGTCAAAATTCAATAAAACAATTTTTCACTAACATTTTTTACTAAATTTTAATTAATCCATATGTGTTACATGCCAAAATATTTGTGTTGGGATCTGAAAAAATTGGCATAAGAAGGTACAAACATATTCCCAATTCGTGAAGGTAATTTCAGTCAAATTCAATTCTATCGTCTACAATTTTACACTCTAATTGTGCATCATAAGAATTCGTAGCAATGCCTCGTAATCAAGACGTTGTATTGTTCGAGTCTCACAAATATGGGTATTTTGAAATCACTCTAATCTGATTTTAATAATACTGTATTTTATTTTTATTTTTTTGAATATATCGATTGTGTTAGAAATTTTGATATATTAAATTAATATTGAAATTTGAATATAAAAAATTGAATCTTATAAGCTAAAATATTGCAAAAGTTCCTGTTTTTAGGAAAAAAAGAATTAAAAAAAAATCAAAAGAATTCTCGGATAAGAAAATTAAAAAAAAAAAAAAACACCATAGTTAAGTGTGTGCCCCTACCAGCATTAATCTATTGGGGGGACTGCCCCATGCCCAAAACCTTCCTCCCTTGAAAGTTTAAGTTATGATCTCACTTGTCGTGTATATTATAATACGAAATTATTGATGTATTGAATTTAAACCTTTTATATTTGTATAGTAGAAAAATATAAATAATTCTTTATAATATTACAAATAGCAAATTATCCTTATGAATACAACATTCCGATGCAATCCACATCTTCAAATTAAAATTACAACGGAAATTCTGAATCCCAATTTCTCAAAGTACATATGAACAGATTTTCCAATCTATCCAAGTTATTCCAAACTCAGTCACAAGAAGAAAGGAACACAAGTAGGAATTAAGCCAAGAAAGGGCAGGCTGAAGGCGCATTGCTTGCAGATTCACCACTCTTTTCCCCCTTGATGAGCTGCGCCAGCAGCTCTCCACGGTCGTAAAAGAACTCAACCTTCACAACCTTGGAATTCTCCATCTGTGTCAAGAATTAGACAAATCAATAAACAAACTACCACTTAGATTGACATGCAAGACAAGAACATATCAGTGCGACGTTGTAGGGAAGGAAGGCTACCTCAATAATGGCTGTTCCGAAGAATTCAACTAATTCTCCGGTAGGGGCATATCCTTGAAAAGGGCCCTCCATGTAACCCCAATGCCTAAACTTGTAGGCAATCACGGGAGGCCCTGAATAAAGTTGAAGAATTTCAACAGCAAATCCTCGAGGGAATACTCTCTTGAGAGCAGACTGGGATGACTCGTACGTCTCTTGATCAGGGTCATAGGACCTCAATGCCGGTGGCAATGAAGTTTGCAAGAACATGTTGTAGCTGCCCCCGATCCTCCCTATGTCCTCTAACGAAAAAATCTTTTTGCCTGTAGTTTTCACATACATATTAGCAAATAGCCCTTAAAGCTAATATTGAGGAATCATGAGATGATCACATACAGACTAATAGACCGTCACAAGATCCTAAAGCTCAAACTTTCATAACTAACTTGAGAGGATTGACGAACTTACTTACCATTGATACCAAGAACAAACTTCTTAGCATCAACTGTTTTGAAGTCATCTGGATTGGCCTTGGACAAATTTCCATTTCCCATGTCTTGACAAGATTCTGCACTTGCTCCTCTAATGATCCAGCAGTCCATACCTGCCACACAAACAACATCAATTACTACAAAGTTTTAAGAATAGATCATAAGTAAGGAGGAAATATGTTTGCATATGTACTTTGGTTCTCCCTTCTTCAAAGAGCTTATTGACGACGTCGTAATTAGGAGGACCAGCATTCCATTGTGCGGTCTTGAGCTCCTCCTCACTCAAGTAGGATCTGTATTTGTCTTCACTAACACCAGAAGTTGCCATATCTTTACTCAAGTCAGTACTAGGACGATGTCTATATATATATATATAGTTTCAAGAATTGATGAGGCAAAGGGATTTCATTACAGGGTTTCTTATAGAGGATCAAAACAGTTAAGCAACTTTTCTTTCTCCACATTATAGTAACAGCCCACATAATAAAAAATATGTAATTTCCCCATGGTCTGCACAATTATATTACGCAGAAAGTATCCCAATAATGGGGGTAAAATACATATTACCCCCTGTGATATTCCAAATGTTCAAATAAACCCCTGTGATAAAAAAAATATCATATAGCCCCCTATAAAATTTTAAAAAGTGCATATTGGCCCCTAACACGTGCCCCCAATTTTCTATCGCTTTTTTCTCCGACATCCAACGACCTCTCGACGTGTACTTTCCACCGTTGGAAAGCCCTTCCGACAACGATCATTTTGACACCCTACCCACCGCCAATCTCTCGTCCGTCGGTGAGTAATCTCCATTTTTCCGTTTTAATTTTTTTAGATTTTATATATATATATACATATATAACTAAATTATATTTTCTTATATTATATTTTTAAAATATGTATAATTTAAATACAGGGGTGGTTTGATAATTTAAGGGCAATATATATATATATATTTAGTGGCAATTTTGAGAACATGAATTTTACAGGGATGTAATATGCACCTTTTTTTAATTTTACAGGGGGGTATATGGTATTTTTTTATCACAGGGACTTATTTGAACATTTGAAGTATCACAGGGAGGAAATATGTATTTTACCCCAATAATGGAGAGGAATAGCAATTTACATTCATGTAATATTCCAAACGAGCAAATTACTCCCTATATTTTCTGAATGAGATAAATTGTTTCATTTTAAAAAATATAAAATGATTTTTTTCTTCAAAAAAGAATAATTTGCTCGATTTTGTAATAACACAGAGAGTTGCTTGCATTTTCCGACTAGTTAAATGATTCAACATGGATTCTTTTTCCTTTTTCGTTTTTGTTGCAGCAGAGAGATGGATGTTAGAACGTGATCGGCAGAGGAGATTAGGACAAGTAATTGGGATTATGTATATGAAATTATGAGTGAGGATAAGTATGATTTGATAGCCGACGCAACCAAACAAAAACATGTCAGCTGCAGGGAGGGGATAACACACAGTCACACACACATGTTTTACCTTTTATTTTTGTTTTTTTATAATAATATTCAGATGCTTATGTGAAAGAGAAGTCAAAAGGAGGAAAATTCCGACCAATGCAATGGAATTCCTCATTATCACCACATCAACTTCAAAAAAACATGGGTATTCAATTCTTTTATTAACACCAATAAACCCGATTATTTATTATATTTTTACAAATATATATATATAAGAAAATTTAACATATTAAATTATAAATAAAATTATTCCTGACCTAACTCAAATTATTCATAACAAAAAAATTCAAAAATTATTCATTACTAACAAATTTTTCGTTAAATATTTTAGAATAATTTTTTTTTATCAATTATTAAATAAATACCTAATAGTAAATAAATATATAATATAATATTTTATTACTATTTATTCTATTAAAATAAAATAAAATAATATATATACATATTAAATAATTATTCAATCCTAATTCTTAGAACACATTACCCACACATTTTTTATTTTTTGGACCAATACCCGCCCCATTGCCGGGTCCGGATCTAAATTTCAATCGGGTACCTGAACTTTGAAAAAAAAAATGTGTTTAAATCTAAAGCTAATTTACATATTTTCCTCTCTCCTCACCTTTAAATCTTCTTTTTTCCTCCCAACTCACAACAAAAGTTCCCTCTTGTTTTGTTGTTTAGTTAATTATTTATTCAAATTTGTTGTCATTACTAATTTTATGTATTAAAAAATACTGAAATTTTGATTTAAAATCGAAAAAAGAAAATTATGTAAAGAGACAGACCCGGTTTTGAACAACCTCTGTTTTCACATATAGAAGCTGTGCTACTTCTTCCACTTATCAAATTGGATGGCAAACTTTTACCTTCAGAATGATTTGGAGGCAAATTTTGCATGCAGGTATTCTTTCTCATACACACCCATTTTTTTGCTTCAAATTACTCTGCCTAAATTGTTCTCTTTGTTCCGCATTCTTGTTAGTCCCCAATTTGTATCCAAGAAAAACACAGCAATTCCCAATCCACTCAAGTAATTTCGATCAAATTCGTTTTGATTGCCCCACGATTTCGTATCTTCAATCCATTAAAATGAAAACAAAGAAGTCAGAGCATTGCACAAAATAAGAAAATCAAGAAAAGGAACCATCAGAGACCAAAGTGTATCCCCATAAGCATTGAGCTAATGTACGGTCCGCATCATGGTTTGAACTTTCTTGTAAAAGAAAGATCACATCACTTGGTTCCTCAATGTACTGATTCATGCCCATCTGTTTCTACACAGTAATCGCGCATCCAAAAATGCAAAAATCAACAGAAAACACCACCAAAAAAATTAAGAAAGAAAACTTAAATGAAGAAACAGATAAATTAGGGCTCAGATATTTTATGGGTATGAGAAATTATCATCACACGAACATCGTCAGAGTGGTGCATGACTTCTCTGAATTCTCATCACCCCTTTAACATCTGATATCAATCCAAACGAAAAATAGAAAACAAGGAGAAAAGAGAAACCCTAACTCAGAGCAACTAGGAGAGTCTGGGCATTATATAGAACAGGGGAGAAGGCAAAACGAAACCCTAATCGTTGAGCTCCTGGGACTAAATTACGCTTTAAGCCTTGGGCTATTTGGGCCGATAGATTTTTATTTGGGCTAATATTTTAAGGGACCCCATAAGACAAGGGGAATAATCATGATCCACAATAACTAGACAGCTTAGATATGCAATGATCACTTATCATGTATTCCGATGTGTTGCATTGTTTCTTACTTTCTTCATAAAATTGATCCAAAACCAATTTAAGTTGCAAATAGGGGTGTGCAGAATTCGGTTCACCGTAGAATAAAAAAAAAAAAATCAAATCCAATTCAATTCAGTTTTTTATTTTTATTTATATATATATATATATATAAAAAAAAAAAAAGATCAACTTTTATCGGTCGGGTTTTTTTCGTCGTTCAGTGATCCAATCGAACTGGAAAACCAAATTTTATAATATATTTTAATTTTATTAATTATATTAAAATATATTATTATATAATATATTATATATTATATATTTTATTTCTAACGTTACTCTTCCTCCTCTCTATCTTCTAACTCATTTCTCGATCTGCAATCCTTCATTTTTCAAATATTAATTTTGTTTGACCACACATGATCTAAGTAAGAATGCTTTTTAAAATTTAATATAAATATTTACCCGTCGGGTCTTTCCTTGGAATTTGATTTTCCTAAATCTAGCTTACATATTGATGTGTGAATAAACCCCCTGATTTCAACTGAATTCGAAGCCTTGATTTGGTCGGAATCAGACCCATCTAACAATCCGGACTATGGAATTTTAAGTTAGGAAAATGTTTGAGTTCGAAATAAGGTCTTCCTTTGTGTAATTGGCAGAGAATTATTACAAGAAACTGAAAGGCAGGAACCAACCGCCGAGGCTTTGCCATTTACAAGGAAAGCAAGCTACAAAGAAAATAAGACCACTTTGGTAACACTCCACAGACCATTCAAATTGTAAACAACTGCATAAGGGCCAGCGTCAATTATATCTGTGGTCATCTGCAAAACACCACAAGTATAGAGTAGCAAAATTGTTACACTCAAATTTATGAGTCAGGTGAGGAGGAGCAACCTTTCTCCACAGTTAGTCAGTGAGATTACTTCCACTCCAAAAATGATATGCCGTCACTGTCAGAAGCCTAGTTTATACTTTAGGTCAACGTCTTCCCTCCAATCTGCATACATGAAGGCCATAAACTTTCGATAAAACTGTAAAAAAAGAAACCTGATTAGTGAACGAATGCATGTTCTCTGAGTGATGTCGGAACTCACTTGTGTACATTCTAGAGCAGGTTCAAGGATATGTTATCTGTTTTTGAACCGAGATGATGATCGCTTAAACGGATAATGCAGTCTCTTACAATCAAATAAACCACTGTCGCTGACACTCCCTTCAACAAGTTCATCATGCATGTCACAGAATTCTTTTGTCCAGGTGTTCAAGGGGATGAGATAGCTATCATCCTTGGATTTCTTCTTATGCAGCCCATACTGTCTCATCTTCTCAGATATCTGATGGAAAGTTCTGTTAACTTTTGCAAGTCCTCGTTCAACTGGTTCGACAACGTGTGAAACTGTGAACATCATGTCATCGACAATCTATGAACACAACAAAGAATTGCAGAGAGAAAAGGGTCATGGGCGCGAAAAGGCATGTGGAAGAACAAATAGGAGAGGAAGGAAATTATGTAAAAGAACATGCAGGGAGGAAGAGACATTGATCTCTTTTCCACTTCCAAAGACCACATCACAGACACTCTGATGGAGTTTCGGACCTGTCTCTGTCTCTTCACGCTGGGAAATGCAGAGTCTACTATATTTTTCAGACTCTTGAACCTCTTCAGGATCCGGCGGGGATCCTAAAGATGCATAATCTGCCATCACAGAAACATTTCGCACGCATCGCTCTCCACGTTTGTAAGGTACAGATGGGAAAACATAAAGATGTATCACAGCAGCCACACCCATCTGAATCACAAGACTAACATTGAGAAAAGTTGCCAAGAAGATTGAGAAAACATAAAGATGTATAAGGCGCCTGTCATTTTAAAAGATCTGTTGGTTTATCAAAGTTTGTTCTGTATAGGAAAGCCATAATTTTCTCAAATACAAAGAAAGAGAAACAGAGTGAGAGTGCCTGTGGCATGTGTCTCTGTGACAGAGAGAGAGATGCCAATACCATAAATATAATTTTGTTCTGCCACAGCACATATAATAAATTTATTTAGAAAAGTACCTATACCATAAAGTTCTACAAGATAAAACACCTATAACCGTCACACAGCTCCAAATCTAGTTAAAATGCAACAGCACTTTTGTTAAGCTCTTTCTGCAAGTCCCTGTTTCTGGTTCTTGACACACTATAGCAAGCAACCCCTCCAGCTTAAGGTCTTACATATTTGGAATCTGATATTGTAGAGTTGACAATGGTAGCAATGAGTTTCGTCGCTTTAAGAAGAGTAAAATCAAAAGGTTGTATCTAGCAATGGATGATATAGCAGCATAAATGTATTGTAATATCAACTACACAACAAAAACAACAGATAACCAGAACAAAAATATACTTTACACACACTCAATACAGATGATGTAGTCTTGTATACGGGTTTTCAAAACTCGTGCCAATGACCCCTTGAAGGTTACAAAGTAGAAAAGAAAAGCAACAGCAACACCTTGCCACCATGTCAGGAATACAATTGACTTGAATGTCAAAAACTTGGCCAAAGGTTTAATTGGTGCCAATTTATTCTTGGTGACAGAATAAAACCGCACAAGGCAATACAAGGCCCAGGTTTGGCTGAAATTTAGAACTGCTGCCAAATATGGATAACTGCAAGCAGATTATCGAGTTTTGATCATAAAGATTTGGCAGTTCTACATTTGTCTGAAATTGCAAAGTGCTTTAGTAAATTGCATGAAGTTATACTAGTCCAACACAACCAAAAATCAGAAGTCAGGCTGGAATAACCAGTATCACAAAAAAACAGATATAACAAATGTAAGCGGAAAGGAGTGTGTGAAGTTGAGTAAGTTGGAAAACTATGACTTACGCATATCTCCATTCAAACTTTCCTTCCCCATAAACACCTAATGATTCAAAAATCATCGCTAGTAGTGCACATATCATCTTCAATAACATCTGTAAAAGTAGACATAGACACTTTTGGTTAATGACAAATAGGAAATAACAAAACAAGGTCGACCTCTAAAAATCCAATACATACGTATTGAACAATCCCAATTTTTACGGCTTGATAGAAGTTTGGGCCTAGCTCCCAATCCCTCAAAAAGCAATTCAATGGAAAAGGATGTTCAACAACTCCATAAGAATATGCTTGATCCAGAAGAGGTATGCTAGAAGCAACCCAGCTTTGACATTCCATAAACTCAATGGTACTTACCTCTCCACCTGCAAGACATGATTAGTAGACTTAATGGAATAATTCTATTGTTGAACAATGAAATCTAAGAATTTCATACCAAATGCATTCGCAAAAACATCAAACTGTGAGATTGATGAAAGAGAAATATAGGAAGCATTTTGACGTTGCTGGAACTGGAGAATCACATAGTATTGTGGACTTACTTTCGCTAAGTTTCTGACACTGGAACAGCATAAATATGACAACGGCAATCTAGACATAATCATTGTTCTATACTTACCAAAATTTTCAAATACTATATAATATAATTGTTATCAGATCAAAGCACTATAATTTGTCATATCTACATTGAACCACAATTCTTTGGCATGAATAGTAATAAATTATTTAATACAAGAGTTATTGAATAAGTTCAATATAAGAATACGTGAAGAATTTTTCAGAAATGTTTCTAAATAAAAGCCTTCCAGGTAAATCTACACATAAAATATGTCAAGTCAAAGGACACGTTATATAGACATACCTAAGCACGCTATGAGATATCTCTCAAAGCAATACATAGCAAACGCTTCATAACAATCCCGTATAATTTCACACTTGAAGGCAGCATCTGAGTCCAAAAGTGATAGGAACTGTTCACACAACCAATACCCATCAATAAGAAACTGAACAAAATCTTGCTCTGAAGAAAATAAATCTCAAAAAGTTTAAATATGTCGACCATATATAAACTACCGCAAACTTGCATTCGAAGTGAATTTGCTGAAAGCTTAAACTTCCCATGCCCAGAATTTATTCTCTGATAATTATAATGAAACAATTCAAAGAATTCAGTATTCCAGTAGATCTCAAACTCAATGCCCTCTGCTGACAAGATATTTCAGTTATAAGAGAAGTTTCTTTAGAAAGAGTAAATAATTCTACAAAAGGCTTGAACAAAATAATCACATCTATGTTACGAAGTTATATCAAATGGAAAACACTCAACAAATGTAAGTCCAGCGAGAATCCTGATAAATGAGGAACATAGACTCATACTTTCAGTAAGTAGTGCTAGAAAATTGCTTTATCACCCGTAGAGCGCCCCCCCCCAAAAAAAAAAAACAAAAACAAAAAAAAAAGAAAGAAAGAAAGAAAGAAGTGCCAGAGACATCTTCCCATCATTCAACTGCAGAAATGATTCTTCAAACCGATAATTACTTATCCTGAACAACCAACCTGCAATATAAGTCATTGAGAAGCTATCATTACCGATTCCACAGCATAAACAGGAACCATTAGAATCAGTCCAATCAAGAACTTCTGCTCCTGAAATAAAACAAATGCTTCCTATTAGACAAAAAAGTAAAATAAGAAAAATGCAAGATAAGTAAGCCAACTTCATTACCAAAGACGGAAGAATGATCAGCAGCAAAGATGCTCATGCATAATGCAAAAAGCAGTGACCATTGCTGAAAATACTAATTACCACAAGAATTAACCAAAGACAACATCATCAAGTTAAAAAGTTAGAAACAATGTGCAAAATCAAAAGGGAAGGCAAACCTCTGGTTGCTTGTAGGCAGCTAAATGCTCGAAGATGAGGTACATAGAAAGAACAAGAGCCACCACTACAAATACGGCTGCGCTGCTGACTGCCCAACTATAGAGAGCTGAAGTTTCCACACCCACATTGATGGACCAAAATCTTCCTGACCTGCTGGTCGATTCAACCAAAGTAGCAAGATATAATGATGACAATAGAACTTCCTTCCAGCCCATTGCAGATCATACAAGCTTCTCAAACATCAAGGAAGATATTGTCCAATCAATAAAGAACCTAATCTCCTCCTAAACAACCTCATAAAACCTAGTAACTGGCTACTGCTGGCAAAACAAAAGCGGGGCAACCACGGGAAACCAGCTTAATCCATCTTCATGGCAATGACTGAATCACCTCTCTTTACCAAGCAATGCCTGATCCAATAACAACTTGCCTATAAGCAGAAAATCACCAAAAATAATAATCTGTAGATCATAATATGCTCTACAAATGAGACACACAAACACTAAAACAAACCAGGGAAAAAAAAAAAAAAAGGAAATAGAATGAGATAAATTCATGATTGTCATCACCACTCCGACGTTCATCCAACAGTAAGATAGCTAAACACAGATACATTGCAGGGAAAGGACAATTAGTTGAACACTGAAATCTCTACAAATCCTAACACAAACAATCGCACATTATTAACTCTACAACATTAAAAGCTTTTAGGCCAGAAGAAAACCTTTTTATCCAGTCGACTTTTTCCACAAAATCATGATCATAATCCAGCAAATGTGAATTGAATCGTTTTTCCTTGATCACGAAATTGCTCTCCAATTCATGAAACTCTTCATCTCCGTAACGTTCCTGCTATGACTATCCATACGCATGCACTATCCATCTTCACATTGGCAGTTCCAAACGAATTCGTAATCGCGTCCGGGTGGCGCTTGGCTGCTCGATTCACATAATCGCGTATATTAGCTATGACGATATATACGTATCCACATAATCTCGTGTTTCAGTAATGCCTAAAGTCCAAATTCACATAATTATTAAATGTTTCACAAAAACGTAAAAAACTAAAATTAGTTGGATTTGTTTACTAAGAGGTTAATGGGCCGAAAAATAAATACTTAGGCCCACACATCTGGCACAGCCCAGGCCCAAATACTGTTCGGAAGGTTGATTCGTTGCAGGCCTGTTTGGTCTTAAACCCCTGCGCAGCTATGCTAAACCCCCAATTCCATAAACTTGAAGCTCAAGACTTTTCCTCGTTTTCCCACCTCTCTCTTTTTCTTTCTCTCTCACTGGTTGTCCTTCTTGCGCGCAAGGTAAATTTTGCATATGTTACTCTGGTTTGTTTATGATTTGGGATTTAGGCCTTTTGGGTCTTGATAATTAGTTTGTTGGTGGGTTTGATATTGCTTTCATTTGCCAAATTTGTGGGGTTTTTTTTATCTCATGATGATGATGATTGATGACTTTTTATTGAAATAGTTGAGGAGAATTTCTGTCATTTTCTGGTAACATGGAGAGAAAGAGTTGAACTTGTTTAAGTCTTGGATTATCAAGGTGGTATGAAATTGTTTCTGGTGAAGTCTGAAGATGATGTTGTGGCAGTTCAGTTGAGTGAATAATCAATATGTTTGTTCTCAAATGAGTTCTGAGTGAAGAATAAATTTTACTGTGTATTTTTTACTTTTAGTTATTCTGTTACTGTATCAGTGATACCTTATCCTATGTGTTTCTGCAGGTTTCTAATAGTTACTGTATACGGCGTTTGTGGTGTGTGGCAAATGTAGGTGCAGTCATGCAGGTATTATCATGCAATTGCTGTGTCAAAATGTGCGATAGGTCCATTACGAACCTTGCATGCGTTCGCTATTTCATAAGCTGCCAAGAGACATTTGCTTTTATCAAATTGAAAAATGCATTCCTCTGGAATGGAGACAGAGCATCAAACAAGCATTGGATACCCAAGCGCAAAGCAAGCCACAGTTCAATTTTGATCATAAAACTATTATAGGACTTCATGTGAAAACTGATAATTATATGGTGGATTGTCTTCTCACAACTTTGAAAGATTTTGCTGGCCGAGGTACTTTGTCCAAAGCCTTCAAGATCTTTTCTCATATTCAAGGTCATTCCTTAGCATCTGGTTCTTGCGATTTTATTGTAGACTCGTTGTCCTCATTGTTGTTGTCTTGTACAAACTTCAAGTTGGTTTCAGAGGGCAAACAGCTTCATGCCCAAGTTATTACCTGGGGTCTTCAGAAGAACCACGCACTGATCCCAAAACTAGTATCTTTATATGCAGCTTTTGGTCTTCTGGGTGATGCTCATCATGTAGTTACAGGTTCGCACATTCTGCATCCTTTGCCCTGGAATATCCTTATATCATCATATGTAAATAAGGGGCATTTTGAGGAAGCTATCTTTGCTTATGGGCAAATGTGTCTTAGGCGAATAAAGACCTGATGATTTCACTTACCCATCTGTTCTTAAGGCTTGTGCTGAGCAATCATATCTTGATCTTGGGAAAGAGGTTCATAGGTCTATCAATGCTAGCTCTGTGAAGTGGAACTTATTTGTGCAGAATGCATTGGTCTCTATGTATGGGAAGTGCGGGGATCTTGAAACTGCTCAAGTGTTTTTGACAAAATGCCTGTTAAGGATGACGTTTCATGGAACTCAATAATCTCGGGATATGCCTCTAGGGGTAAGTGGGAAGAGCCTTTGAGCTTTTCGAAAGAATGCAAGCAGCTGGTTTGGAGTTGAACATTATAACTTGGAACACTGTTGCTGGAGGTTGCTTGAGGACAGGCAACTTCAAGGGGGCTCTCCAATTGATCTGTCAGATGAGAATGAGTGGTCATCATCTAGATCCTGTTGCAGTGATTATTGGCCTAGGTGCTTGCTCTCATATTTGTGCATTGAAATTGGGGAAAGAAATTCATGGATTGGCAATTCGCAATTCTTCTATTGACTACAATAATGTAAAAAATGCCTTAATTACCTTGTATTGTCGGTGTGGAGACCTTATGCATGCCTATGTTGTATTCATGTTGATAGAAGCTAAAAACATTATTAGCTGGAACTCCATCATATCTGGTTTTGCACAATGGGATCGGTCTGAAGAAGCCACATTTCTCTTCAGAGAACTGCTGCTTACTGACATTGAACCAAATTATGTGACACTTGCGGGCATTCTTCCTGTTTGTGCTCGGGTGGCAAACCTTCAACATGGGAAACAGTTCCACTGCTATATTGCCAGACGTGAAGAATTTCAGGGGTACCTGCTCATTTGGAATGCTCTTATTGAAATTTATGCAAGATCAGGTAAAGTTTCGGTTGCCAGAAGATTGTTTGATTCGCTGGACAAAAGAGATGCAGTGACTTACACTTCAATGATAGCTGGATATGGCATGCACGGAGATGGTAAAATCGCTGTAAAACTATTTGAAGAAATGATAAAATCCCAAATAAAACCAGATCACTTGGTAATGGTTGCTATTTTGACAGCTTGTAGTCATTCAGGTCTTGTAGCTCAAGGGCAGTTACTCTTTGAGAGGATGCTAAGCATTTATGGGATAACTCCTAATTTGGAGCATTTTGCTTGCATGGTTGATCTCTATGGAAGGGCTGGCTTGCTGAAAAAGGCTAAAGAAATTATCTTGAGGATGCCTTTTAAGCCAACTTCCGAAATGTGGGCAACACTTCTTGGAGCATGTCGGATCCATGGAAATACAGATATAGGGGAATGGGCAGCTGAGAAGCTGCTGGAAATGAAGCCAGAAAATTCTGGGTACTATGTGTTGATTGCAAACATGTATGCTGCTGCTGGTTGTTGGAGCAAACTGGCGAGAGTAAGGACTGTTATGAGGGACTTGGGTGTGAGGAAGGATCCTGGATGTGCTTGGGTTGATATGGGTGCTGGATTTTCTCCCTTCTTGGTTGAGGACACTTCCAAAGGGCAAACAAATGAAATTTATCTTTTGTTGGGGGGATTGACTAAACAAATGAAATCTACTGATTCTGTAGCTTCTGAAGCAGAGGAAGAAATCTTTCTTGGATTGCTTTCGTGAAGACAACATTTGGAGCCAAATATGTCAATTCCATTGTGACTCTTGAATTGGCCATAAGAGACTGCTTGTTTATGATCCAACTCGACTAATGATAATTACGTTTACAAACCACCGCAGTGCCCCTTTTCATTCCATCTGGTGAGCTATCTAACTCTATTTTTGGAAGTGTAAAAATGTCATTGGATTGGCTAAGATCATCAGCAAGTACCTCACCTATATGTCTTGGTTGGTATGATGCAGATGGATGAAACCGTTGATGAAAATTCCTAAAAGGCAGACTAAGAGGTACGAGTAGCTTGCTAGACCTTCCTGGAAATATGCTTCCTAGTTTTTCAGCCGCTCTTCCCACATTGGATTTGGTTCTTTCATTTTGATGCTTATACACCTAATTGTTCTTTCCTGAATCTGTCTGTTTGCAGCTTGTTTTTTTTTTTTTTTTTTTTTTAAATCAGATATTGTTTGAATCCACAATGAAGAAGACGGCCACGGCCACAGCCACAGCCATGATCAAATAGATCTCCACAAACCTCAAACTCAACAGCCATAATCGTCGTGCATTTGAGGTTCACTGCTTGTGTGGCTCGATTTACACAAGATCTGACTGACAGATTTCATTCTTTCGTCCAACAGAAATTCTCTCATCAACACATTTCTATTAAATCCTTTCATTACCATCACGGGGAAGAAGACGAACATAGAGCCTGATTTTTGTGGTTGATGGATTTAATTAACATTTCCGCTCTAATTGTGAGGGGAAACTCAGCATTGCGCAGCACCAAAACTTCTGAATTGGGTTGACTGGATTTCCCAATCCCACCCCAAAAGTTGGTACTTATGTAATTATTAATTGTACTTGAGTTCCACTATTAACATTATTTTGATACTAATTGATGTTTTTCATTTATTTTTTCTATAATTTTTTTTTTTATGTGACGATGATTTTAATCTTAGATACTACAATAACAATAATTAATATGAACAGTTTTATATTTGATTATTATACTTTACAATAATTTTTTATTTTTTTTGGTTATTTTTCACTTGAACTATTCATGATAACTCATATTTAGTAATTAGTTATGTTAAAATAAAATCCAAGTCATATTGCAAATCCTGGAAAAAAAAAAATACTCGTAATACAGTGTTCAAGCATTTTGCACCCCATTGCACCAAGTATTTCATCATTATTTAATGTTTTCTCAAATTTTCTTATTTTAGTTTGTTCAAGACATCGACTAACTTAAATATGAGAGTACTAAATGATGGTTTATAGATTAATTCTCACGAAAATCCTTCAACCATTGTGGTACTACTAAACTTCGATACACATTAATTTAATTTTTGAAAAATTATAATAAAAATTTAGGCTCTTGGGTTTAAACTTAAGTTTTCGCAACAAACAAGATTTCAATATCTCAATTAAATACGAAACTTATGTCCTATATCTTTATTATACTATTTAGAACAAAATCATTGTAATATTCCCTAAGTAGGCTTGTTTGACAATTATACAAGTCAATTAATAGTAAATCTTTTACAAATATTAAAGATAAAAATATAATAATTTTGATAATCAAATACAAAAATAGAAGTGGAATAACTAAAATAAAAAGATAAATATATCAATTGGTATTTATGCAATTCTTTTAAATATATTTATAATCTTTCATTTTAAAATGCAAGGGTAAAATGATCATTACTTAAAATATGATAGAAAATAAATGAAAAATACCAAATGCCTATCAAAGTTATATTAATGGTAAACTCAGCCACTTACATTTCAATTAAATTATTTTTAATTACTCAATACCAATATAATATTAATAATAAAATTTAGCTACCAAAATAAAATTTAGCACTCTTCACATGCAATGTACATAGGAATCAATAAATAATTATTAAAAAAACTAGAATTTGATAAATAAAGACTATCATCTCCTGAAATTTGATGTAATTACACTTAAATCTTATATATTTTGAAAATTTACATCTAGCATTTTTTAGATTTGGCGAATAGAGAGATTTATTTGTTAAATAGGAGTGAACTTAAAAAATTCTAGATATATTTTTTTAAAGGGATAATTACGCTGACCCCCCTATTACTATATACAAATCCACCCATTTTACTATGGAAATTACATAAACATATATTGTTGGGTTATTACCTTTACAAATTGCCTCATCGAATAATCAAACTAACGGTCAATATTGATTTCAATCAAAATATTTATGTAACATTCCTATATTTATAATCAAGCCTCGCAAAAAACCTCTTGCCTTACTTCTCCATCAAACTTCCCTTTTATACCATAAGAACCATTCCCCCTTCCACAAGAGCCACGATGAGAAATCCATCAGTGGTCGTGAATGATTTTCAGACTTTGAAGGTTCACAAACAAATTCACCATAAAGTGTATTTTTTTCAGCAAAATTTAAAAAAATCCCACCCAGTGGCAAAAATAGGAAGATTAAATAAATATTTAGATTGAAATTATCATTGGCCGTTAGTTTGACTAACGAATGGGCTAATTTGTAATGATAATAACCGATAAAGTAGATTTATGTAATTTTCATAATAAAAAGGGAGATTTGTATAGTCCCATGATAACAGGAAAGATCAGTGTAATTATTCATTTTTTAAATTATAAAAAAATTATATATAATTACATTAAATCTCAGAAAAAAAAAAGAAAAATTATCCCATAAATAAATAAATAAATACGGAAAGAAAGGGAGAGAAAACAAAGGAAAAAAAAGGGGGAAAAGTATATTTTTGAGGCGCAATAAGATCATCAAAGTCCTTCATTGCGCAAAGTTTGCAAATAAAGTATAATGACATCATCATCATGCAATATTATTTCTAATTCATATATCTATACATATATATATATATATATATATATATATAGAGAGAGAGAGAGAGAGAGAGAGTACTCGAACAAACACTTTCACACTGACTTGCGTTTATTTGGACTCTATAGTTTCAGACCGCCGACTTCCACCCAGTTAATTAATTCTTTCTGGAAAACCTAGCCCCGCTCGCTTCACGAACTTGGGCCGTGCTCTGCCGCGTCAAAAGGCTGGCTTTCTTTGTCTTCTTCTCCTTCTCTTTCTACTTTCTTGAGTTTCAATTTCTACTTGTTTACTTGCCTTGTTTGTGGTTGTTTGTTCGAATTCGGTTTTTCAGTTGGTGAGAATTTGATGGAGTTTGACCTAGTGTGAATGTGGTTTTTGAGGCAATGGAGTGAAAAAGGGTCTGAATTTTCGGGCTAGATTTGGGGGTTGTGGGTTCGTATGTTAGGCTTTAGCATTCTTGAAGTTGTGCTTGAATTTGGTTCAAGAATGGTAATGGGTGCTATCCTCGAGTGACTGTTGGCTTGAAGATGTGTTCTTGTGGAGTTTTGATGCTAAATTTTGTGGTTGGAAGCTGTGGGAAAAGAGAACATTGAGTATGTGGGTTCTTTAAAAAAGAGTAGATTTTGCCGTGAATTTCTCCGTCTTCTGCTAGTATTTTAGGTTTAAATTGATTTGGAGTTAATGATGATATACATGTCAAAGTCGAGACTCGAGGGCCCTCTCTAGATACCCACTACATTTAGTGCTTATATGAGTTCATAAGATAGTCATTGTTGCTACTGGGCTTCGTATGGCTGGAATGTTACTTATGATTTTCGATTACCAGGACTTAGTATAAAGCCTTGGAGTATCATGGTCATGTGGATGCAGTGATGAAGATTTGTTGTGGTTGGATTTTACCATTATGTGATTTTTTGCTCCATAATGAATTGTGATGGCTATTCTAGTTCAGATGTAGCATGTCATTTGGCGAGTCCGTCCACATTAGACCTCTTTTGGTGATCTCTTTGTACTTTAAGTAGACTAACTTTGTTGATATGATACCAGGAATTGGTGAAAATAGTATTGATTGAGGTTATTGGATCTTGTCAAATGCTTTAAGATTCGATGTAATCATGACGTATTATTTGATTTTGAAGAGATGATTGAACAAACGGGTTTTGGTCAAGTCTAGATGAAGATTATCGTCTTTGTTTATAACATTTTCTATTGGTATCACAAACCACTTTTGTCTTGGAATGGTTTTCCTTCTCCCTTCCTCCTTCCCTTTCCACTCTTTCTCTTTGTGTGCTCTCTTACTTCCTTTCTTATCTCCTTTTTGTGATTTCAAGTATAATTTCTTATTGGAGGAACACGATCATTCAGACAAGCTTATTTGTGCTATCTTTTTCTAAGAGTCAAATCTTGTAGAAATTATACACCAGCATGCTTTGGGGTTCCCAGAAGTGGTTTCTTGTATAGACATTTGAAAAAGTAAATATCAGGACAAGACTCAAGGTATATAGTTGTTCTGTTAGCAATTATAGGGCAAACAGCTCGGTCATTCAATCCAATTATTTTTGAATTGGAAGTGCCATGTAGTAAGCTGGTTTTTCGATCCTCAGTTGTACTTTTGGTAACTTGCTGATATCATGTTGGTTGCTTCAGAGATGACTTATTTAGATTGGATACAAAAGTCCAACTCTTCCGCTTCTTTGACTATGCTGTAAATCTACTAGAACACTTCATAAATCTAATGATTTAAGTGCAAACATAAACGAATAGTCTTTTGACCCCATTTTTCTTTTTACCCATGTAGATGGTGGTTCATCAGACACATGATGTATGTCAACTGACATGGCATCATCTGCAAACACATTTTGGTCCAATATCCATAAACTACTTCATATATCAATGGATTCTCGATCTCAAATGGAAAGCTCGGCGCTAAAACTGGCATGTCTAATCCTGGATGTATATCTAGAATTCATTTGGGCAAACTATGCATGCACTGGGGCTTCCAGACCAGATGCTTATCTTCTTTCTCATGGCAAAGTCATAAACCTATGAGATTGTAGTAACAGCTGCTTAGAGGTGGGATATGTTTGGAAGGGTTTCAAAATTTCAAACTGCTTCTGAAGATGGTGAATTATTCTTTTAGATTACTGTGTCGACCCCAGCCCATCACTGGTGGTTGAAATGATTCGTGGGGCCCGAAGGCTTATATTGGTGTATTTGCAGTGGATTGGGCATCACAAATGGTTGTGCTGGGGCTGGTTAAATTTGGTGCTAATATGATGAGTAACTTTTGCCAATCTTCTGACTTCTTTGCGTATAAACCTGCTTTAGCAAAGCCCTAACCCTTTTACTTTGGATAGAATTAATATCCTTATCAGCAACTTTAGTCACATGTTTTGAATTCAGCTACTTATTGTCTGAAGTAAATATTGAACTGATAACAGAGAAAGAGAGGTGGTTAGGTTTCACAACAGGAAAGGAGAAGAAAAAAGGAAGAACTTTATCTATCGGTTGAGGTCTGAGGGTAGCATCTGTTTGTTGAAGATATCCACAAAACTCGGTTATTTAGTCTTTTCCAAAATCTGCTAAGTGACAGTTTTTGCCTGTTAATTGAGATTTATATTCAATTTTTGTGAAACTTTTATCTTGTCTTTGTCAGTGGTGTTTAAATTCTAAGCACCTTGTATAATAGGATAAGTAAATCATTCACCCTTGTAAAATTACATTGCTGCACAAATGCTGTGATAAGACAGGAGATGAAGAAAAACAGAGTATTAGCTCAACTAATTCTTTCTTGTTTTTGACAGACTGTTGCATGAACAAAAATAAACATTGCTGTCCTATATCAGCAAGAGTTCTCTATGGCGGAAAGGAGAAAACGGAGATCACTGTGGGATATGGAAGAAGAGACCAAACATTTATCTGGAATGAGCGAACATAATTCTTGGACCGCGAAGGATCGCCATTCTAGTCATGGCAGTGGACGTTATTATGAGTATTCTGATTCCAGAACCGCTATTGCACAGAACTCTAGAGATGATTCCAGATGGCCACCTTGGGAAGCAATTGAAGAAAACCCGGTTGCACCAATGAATGGCAGCTTCAAGAACACTACGGAAGGAAAGGAAATGGGCCATCAGAGAGAAAGATATTACAAGAAAATGTCTCCTGGATTTGATAGAATGGAACTGCATAATTATAACCATACTCATGAATATGATCGGAGCCATTCTCAGAGGTCTGTTATTATACCTTATTCTTTATTCATACGAAATGTGCAAATGATACTGTGATGATTTTTGTGAAGGCTTAGCTTTGAATCAGTTTAAGTCTGCCTTTATGCTGAGAGACACCTCCAAAAGATGCAATGATTTTGCTAAAATGTGAAAGTTTGTAATGATAATGCACCTTTCTTCGGCATCATATGCTAATAATGTTGAGCAACTGCTGGGATTTCTTCTAAAATTTCTCACTATACAATATTCCACCAGCTTCATTATTTATTCCTCTTGCGTGATAGGTATCCCGGAAGAGGCAGGGGCAGGAGCCGGAGCAGAAGCAGGACTAGAGGCAGGAGTCGTAGCAGGAGCTTGAGTAGAGACCGGGGAAGGGAAAGGGGAAGGGGAAGGGGCTGGAGCAGGAGCAGGAGCAGGAGCAGGAGCAGGAGCAGAAATGACATCAATGCAAAGGATCACACAAGGAGTCGGAGTCCCGTTGGAGACTATAGACGCCAATCTTATGGATGGAATGACAGAAGAGGTGGCCCTGAAAAATCATCTCAAGTTTGTAGAGATTTTGCTGCTGGAAGTTGCAGAAGAGGCAGCCATTGCAGGTTTTTGCATCCCGACAGTAGAAGTCTTAGGGGTGGGGACCTCGTGGAAGATGACATGGCAGGAAGTTGGAGAAGGAGAGGAGATCATAGCCGCATACCAAGACATTCCTACAGTAGAGGTTCCACGCTTGAATTACAAAATGATGTTTCTGATCCTTATCATGGAGAGGATGACCAGTTCTCAAGCAAAAGTAGAACTGCACCTCCTTGCAAGGACTTCATGAGAGGCAAGTGTCGTTGGGAAGACACTTGCAGATTTTCTCATCATGCTGCTTCTGATGATGGTTCTCGCCAAGGCACTAGAAATCCATCCTTTGATAAGGACATTGACCACCGCCAGCCATACAAAAACGGGAAACCTCTCTGCAAGTACTTTGTGGCGGGAAAATGTGATAGGGATAATTGCAGGTTTTCTCATGAGGATCAAAATAACAACCTAGAAGGCAGGCGAAGTGAAGTCACTGAGAGCTGCAGTTCACATGACAAGAGTAATTGGTGGAATGGTCCAAAATGGGATGATGCAACAAGAATCTCCGACATTCCAAAACCCACTGGTTGGGTTGAGACAAATGTTACTAACACAACTGGTACTGTTGATACTGGTAATGGACAAAATGATGAGAGAGGGGGCTATAGTTTGCAGAATGAGAACAAAACTTGGGGAGTCGTAGAATGTAAAAGTGGTTCATTAAATCGTGAGAAACAACCTTCTCTTCCCAGGGAATGTCGCAGTTATGGGGTAGACACAAGCGCTACTGAATCTGTTGGTAATGACAATATGCATAACAAACAAAAACACCTCGTATTGCATGGTTCACAGTTGCAAAATCAGGATAGAATTGCAGATGTTCGTGGACAGAATGCCTTGCCGGAAAGCCAGATTTTATCCATCAAAGCCTTGGAGCAGAATGTTCATCCAGCTTCTCATATTCAACAGCCCCATTGCGGACCAATAGAAAATAATCTGAGGAATTCATTGTCTGATGTTATTGATGAGGTAAAGGACACCAGATATTCCACTCATCCAATTCTGTTCTGTGGACAAAGCTTAAATCAAGATGGTGGAAGTATCTTTCCCGGGCATTCTTCAATCTTGAATGAAGGTCATAGAGTGCAGAATATGCTCTGTCCTAATCCATCAAATGGGTTTAGTGCTGATTTGAATCGGCCTGAGATACATATAGTTGATCTTTTGAATGTGCAGACTCAGATGCAGAACAATCAGAAAGCTGTTCATTCACAGGGGTTGTTAGAAGCAAAGATCCCACAACTTTTAACCAATTTGTTAACCAGTGAGCATCCTGCTCAAGTTGCTCAAGTTACCAACCCTCTAGTCAGTAATCTTGGTCGACAGGTTTCTCCAGTGACAGAACCCGTTTCTCTGACTCAGAGATTGGCAAATGAGGACTCTCAAACATATGAAGACATGGAAGTCTCTGGTTCAAAGGTGATGGTGCATCCTTTTTCAGATTCCTCTGGTCGTGCGCCATTTGTGAACTCTATTAATGTTCAACCTAATCAAAATGCTGCTACTCTTAATCTGTTGAATTCCATGGGAAATGGCAGAGATGATACTGAGCACGGCAATCATAATTTAGCACAGGTTACAGAAGAGAGGAATCAAATGCGACTCGAACCATCATCTCCATTACCTGTAGCTACAGAATTTGATAGTTCAAAAGTGAAGCATCCAGGAAGTCCAAGGCTGGAGCAAGAGGAAGTAGTTGCGAATTCAGAAGTTACTGGAGGTAATAAAACCGTTGGTGAGGAAAGCAAGGGTGAAAATAAGCATTCTGAAACTCTTGGTGGTCATGGGAAAGTTGAAGAGGGGAGTGCTAACAAGGATGAAAAGGGGATGCGTATATTTAAAAATGCTCTCGTGGAGCTTGTGAAGGAGATTTTGAAGCCTACATGGAAAGAAGGTCGAATGAGTAGAGAAGTGCACAAAACTGTTGTGAAAAAGGTGGTTGACAAGGTTTCCAGTACAATTCAAGTCGATCACATCCCAAAGACACAGGATAAAGCCGAGCAGTATCTGTCAAACTCCAAACCCAAAATTACTAAACTTGTTCAGGTATTTGCTTTGCCATCTTACATTTGAGTTTGTGCAATAATTTTGCTTATGGCATTGAGAGAGTATTTAACACATATCTATCAAAGCAACCTTGCATCACATTTTCTTTTGTTTACTCTCTCTACTGCTTAGTGGTCATTAAGTACTTCTCTTGTATATTTGATATACTTACACGAGTGTGATGATGTACTGGGAATCTTCCCCAAGGAATACATTGATCGTCTTGTCTATTCATTTTGGGATTTGTCATATGCTCGCACTGAAATTCAAGTTCTTTCCTGCAGGCGTACGTGGAGCGGTGTCGAAAGGCAGATTCTTGAATCATGTTACTGGATCCTTCTTGTACTGTACTATGATTGGCATGAAGTGTTTAAACCAGCATTCAATATTTTCACATTGCTCTTTTTAGATGCTTACCAGGGAAGTATTCCTGGAATTATCTTCACTGGACAGTGCCTATCTTTCTGGCTTTTGAGTACAGCAAACTGCACCTCTTGATTTCCATCTTGAATCACTTCTCCATAGCTGAAGAACATGACTTTTTAATGTTGACATGCCGTTTACCACAATTTTTTCTAGTCTTTCGGCTTCTGGTACCATCAGCTGGAGTGCGCTTACAGGGCAGAAATTACAAGCGAGAATTGGGGGACTTTGGTTTCACTTTTTAGGCATTAGTGAACATTAGTACGTGTTCTCACTGTTATAAAGAAAGCGTTCAGCTCTCTGACTTCCAGACAGGAGTCAATCTATCTATATATACAGTTTGTTGTTGCCCAAATGTACAGTAAACCCAACATTAAATTGAAGAACTTGTTAGATCATCATTATCAAAGCTTCAATTTTCTATTTTCTTCAAAATGGTTTGCTATTTTCGGCCATATCAAGAACCGGAAACCCATTTTTGTATCTGGGCTTAATATCCACCCCAACAATTATTACACGTGGATCACCAAAATTTGGGCTGGGAACACAGCCATTTGCTCTGTCATCGCGAGAAAGAGGATCAATTCTTCTTTATTCCTCAGCTGCTACGCTTGCCCGCCTCTTCCCAAATTAACTGAACTAACGATATCCTGGACCAAACAACCCACATCAATGAGCTCAGTTACCTCAACTTGCCTTCCGGGCTCACGCCTGCGCTGTTTCGGTGCAGGGATCCCAACTCCACAGCGAGTATTCATGGCCGTGACTCTTAATTTTCGCACGTTCCCGTTTTATCCCCACCCCATTCTTGATATTAGTAGAAGCCCCTTAGTTGCCTTTGCAAAGAAAAAGAATTCGCGGCCGGAGCCAGTTTTAAAGCCTTCCATTATCGATGAAGTGTCGGTGGATGGTGATGAAGAGGATGATGATATCGAGGATGACATTTTTCTCGAGGGCTTTGAAGATGGTATTTCTTGCTTGGGACTGATTCCATTTTTGTAATCTGTTTTTAGTTCAATTTTTGGTTGGAAGGCTCTGGGGGGCGGTGGGTCAAGAACTAAGGTGAATGTTGTACTGGCAGTGTTCGAGAAGTAAGGGCATGTGTATACTGTAGGGTTTGTGTGTGTGTGTGTGTGTGTAAATTTGAAGAATTGATTTTCATACTCAAAAGTGATTGTGAAATAAGACAGCTGTGCTCAGGTTTTAGAACCGGGAAGTTTGAACTTAATCTTGGTGAATGAAGCAGCCATCAAATTATCAAGTTTCTATAGTATGTTATTCGGTAGCTGACATTCTCGTATTTCAAGTTCCTTTTTAGTTGTCATAATCTCTGCCCAGACACAACTACCGTTGATAACTTAGAAATAGAATGAGGGACGATGGACGAAAGAACATAAAGGATTAGATGGTCAGATGCAACCATAGGATAGTGTTGGGTCAATGCTCCGAGAAATGAGTGTTGAAGGATTTATCTTTCTGTCAAACTTAGCATGACTGTAGTTTATGTTCTACTTTGTGGGGAAGAGTGTAGTCCACATTAGTTCCTCGTTGTTGTGATGCTTTCGCAGTTGGTATGTATATAGGATATGATCTGTTTCCTGCTCCAGTTTGCAGGTCGAAGTATGATACATGATTCTGTGTTATGATTTTGTTAATGTTCTTGCTCAATCAGTCTCTTCTATATAAGTCTACTGGATCAGTCTTTGAGTCAATTTTGTTTATATTTTGCACAGCTGGGAACAGAATGAAATCTCTTAGTTATATGCACAAGTAAACTAATATTGCTGTTATTTCTGACTTTTTGACTCAACAGACGATGATATTTACATAAATTTCTTAGTGCAGATGAGCTGGTAGAAGAAGATGGTTATTTTGAGGATGAGTATTTTGCAGAAGAGGCCGAACCCTTTGTAAGCTCCCTACTTTAGCGATATTTTCTATTTAAGGCTGTGGAATTAGCGGATTTTGACTATGACGTTATGTGGAGATTGAAGTGTATTCTTGTTTTCCCTCCATGAAGGTAGGGGATGGAGCTGGAGGTGGCGGAATATCTCTCGCTGGGACAGCCTGGGATAAAAAAGCTTTAGAAATTGCTGAAGAGGTTATCGTATCATTTGATGGAGAACTGGGTATATATGCCTTCAAGACATTGCTAAATGCAGCTATTCAAGTTCGTATAGAGAGACTTACAAATAAGTAAGAAACAGTGTGATTGATATTGTTTGTCATCATCCTTGTTTTATGTCTATCCGCACTTTCCTATGTCTTCTTGTGATTAGTGATCCGCGAGTTATATATATCCCCCCTTTTCATGTGTGTATATGTGCATTCGGGACATGTGTTTATGGTTGTCATGCTTGCGGTGTGGTCGTGTACATGCACTTTCAAAGTCTTCTTGTGTCTGCAGATTATTGTCTTCATGTAATGCAATATCTCCTATATCCTTGTAATAAAGGAATTTGAACTCTTCACTCCGACATTATTTCACAGGTCTGGCTCTCCCAGCATGACAGATATCGAAGCCTTTTCAACAACCTATAGAGCACGGCTCGATGAAGCTGAAACCACTGGATCCGTTCCTGAAAACATATCTCTAGAGGTTTCTTCACCTGGTGTTGAAAGGGTTGTTCGGATTCCACAAGATCTTGAACGGTTTAAGGATCGGAACTTGTACGTAAAATATGCGACTGAAGCAGTGGATGGTGGTTCGTCGTGGGAGCATGATGGGGTCTTCAGGCTTATATCTTTTGATTCAGAAGGCAGCTCCTGCACTTGGGGATTAGCAGATGTAAGGGTGAATAGAGAAAAATCAGGGAAAGGAAGGCCACTCGGCAAAAAACAAAAAGAGTGGCGATTGAACACTCCCTTGGATTCCCTACGCTTAGTTCGCTTGTACTCTGAGATATGAACTTTTGCTTTGCAACTTGCTCCATCACATAAAGAGTTTTATTTAACTATAAAAAAAAAGATATATTAGAGTCTGTCTTACCATAGTCGCTTTATATGTTCCATGTTAAAAGTTTTGGGTTTGATGCAATTTATCAATGTGATATTACAAACGGGCAAATTACTCCCTTATAAAAAAAATATAGCAATTTATCTCCCTGTGTTTTTTAAAAAATGCAGGGGGTAAAATGATATCTTTTAAAAAACATAGGGAGGTTAATTGCTAATTTTTTTATAGGGGGTAATTTGCACATTTGCAATATCACAGGGGATAAATTGTATTTTTCGCTAAAAGTCTTTAATCCTGACTGTTCGTTCAATTTACTGTCCATGCGAAGAACTGTAATCAGACGCTATAATAATGTCATAACTAAATAATATATGAAAAAAATAAGGAAAATATGATATCAATATAAGAAAAATACTTGTACAAATTTCCTCTTCATAGTAAGAATCAAGAATATTTCAAAACTCAACAAAAAAGTAACACGCTGAATATTCTAAATCAGATAGAAGGGATAAATATGACAAGTCATATACAAGTTTTTGGCAAGACATATGTTCTTAAATTTGACCATTTTTATTACTAAAAATTTTAAATTTAACAATTCCCTCTTGCTGCTACAACAGATTCTTTTGATACTTATTATAACTAAAAATATCACATATTGTTAGAAAAACTACAAATACCTTCATGAAATTAATGTCTGTTTAATAAATACCCCTACAATGGATTGTTACGAATGGATATTTGTTAAAGAACCGTTAATTACAAAAAAAAAATAATTATAAATTTGTTAAATAATAAAAATATTTACAATTATAACAAAAACCTCACAAAATTGATTTTAATTTACCGATTACAATATAATTGAGAGATGAAAGGAGAGAAAAAGAAGAATTGAATAATTCCCAATCCCATAGTCTAAAGAAGTAGCAATGGGTAGGTCCAAAAATTATGAAACTTGGTACCACAAATCCTACACACCTTTTCACTAATTTAGAAAATTCTGTTTGGAGTTGTGGTACAGAGCTGCGCTGTACTCATTCATCCCCCACCTAAGCTACAACTGAAAATGAATTAAGGTCTGATGTTGTAATAATTGGGATGCCGAATTAAGAAAATGCGCTTCTTTTAGGACCACCACTCCTTTCCGCCCATTCTCGTGCTTTAGATTGTTCATAGGTTAAAACGTCATTACACTCATAATGGGCATCCTATCTTGGGTTAGTGGAAAGCTGAAACAGCCATTATTTCTTTAGGTTTGCCATTTCATTACACCTAATCCTTTTACTAATTTTATCCATTTTATTTTTTGAAATAAATAAATAAATTATTTGTGTCTGTTTAAGAATTTGGAAAATTTTCATTTTATTTCTTAAACCCTAAGCTAAAATTGGAAAATAATAATTTAAACAATTTATTATTATTATTATTATTATTATTATTATTGTTGTTGTTGTTGTTGTTGTTGTTATTTCCAAGGTGCAGTAGACCAACCTATCAAGAAATGAATAAATGGCGCCCACGTCCCATTTAAATCTTTGTAGTCTAGTCCATATTGTATAGACTTAATTATTAACCATATTAAAATAAAATAAAAGATGTTATGGGTTTTTTTAAAAACTTGTTCGGCAGCCGACAAGTTTGGTCTTTTTTTTAAATTATTAATCGTTATGACACGCTGTCATTATGTGCATATAATAAATTATTGTTTATATTTTAAAATATATTATAAACAAGAATAAAATATATAAAAAACACATCATATTTTAACAATAAATAAATAAAATAAAAATTAATTTAGAAATATTATCGACCCAAAAAAAATATAAAAAATTGGTATAGCTGTTTTACAAATTTGTGACTAAAATTTTATTGTTAGTATAGATAAATAGTATAGGTATATAGATGAAAAAACGAATTTGAGTAGAGGCGGTTAAAAATATATAAGGACATTTTTTATAGTTTAAAAAATTGATATTACAATGTAAGTAATCGCTACTTATGGGTATAAATGGATTTTTTTTATATATAATATAGAAGTATAGATATAGATTAAAATATGATAATAACAATATAAATTAATTAATGTTTGGTGTTAGAGTTGATAATCTTGTCTCTGTATAGGAATTGGACCATCCCTACCTTTTCTTTTAATTATGACAATACTCTATTCCACAATAATTACCATTATTACAATTGCAAAATTATCAAATCAAACGTGCTATTTCTCAAAATTGAAACCAATTTGCACAAAAACAAGTTTGGTAAAACCCAAACAAGGTATGCAAAACAGATACAATAAATTGTTTCATCCATACTACATATATAAAAAAAAAAAAAAAAAAAGGCGCCAAACACTCACAATCAGTGTTAATTACATTGTTGTACCAATTTTTTTGTAAGTCATCATGTCTTTCAATCCATTAAATAACTTATTTATTTAATTTTTTAAATTTTACATTAACTGATAAATAAGTATTTTTCTTTCTTTATTTTTGTTTTTTATTTTTAATGAAAGGTTTTGATTTATATATTTATTTTATTTATAATATTATTTGTAATATATTTTAAATTATATAAAATAACTATTCATTATATGCGCTCAAGAACAACGCACCATAACGACTGTTTTCTAAAAAAGTACGAGAAAATAACTTTTTTGCAATAATTTTTTTTCACTCGTTTATAATTTCACAGAAAATAAATTACATTAAATCTTAATTCAAATATATTCTCACCCATGAGAAGAAGATACCTTTTTCTTCCTCTTTGACCTTTTTTGACTGGTCCTGCACTCATCATTCTTATACCCCACCCCCACTTTTTGCCCTATATTTTTACCTTTAAGGATGTTGTTAATATAAAATATATTATCAAAATATTTGAATTTGAATTGTTTAATTGTAATCATATCAATGTATTTTAAATTTAATATAATTATAGATAAAATTTTATAATTTAAAATTTACATATACCATTCTTAAAAATTTACTTAATAAATTCGTTCATTGATTAAAATTTAGTGATTTTGTTAATACAAAATTTAAGTAGATGATATAGAGTTGTATTTTTGGACTGCTCCTAAGTTTAATTTGACATGAGAGAATTAAATTATATGTTTATTGAATCGAGAAACGGGCGACAGAATCGAAGTTTATCTTCGACGTGAAGAGGGTGGAAGCGAGCAGTCTGAGCAGCGTGGCCCCCATTTAAGACCCGTGCTCCCTCCATCTTCTCACACACGCACACACTGCTTATTCTGCTACTGCTACTGCTACTGCTGTTGCTGCTTTCCTGCAGCGTCTCTATTATCATTCTTTCACTCTATTTCTGTAACAACGTTTGATTTGAAGAGATAAGAACGAAAGCCCGTCTCATGCTTAGCATTTCTTTGCCCAAGAACGAACCCTTCATTCTTGTCATGATGCAGCCGCAGATGATGTGCGCTATGCGTCTATATATAGCAAAATGCCATTGATCTGAAGAGTTTTGGCCCCAAGGGGCTTGCTTTTTTGTTAAAGCAATCCCGGGATTCACGTGTTTTTTCCTAACGGAACTCGTTATTTATAGCTGCAGATCCTTCGCACATACGCTTGCGTTTATGTGTGTGACTGTGT
The DNA here is from genome assembly GCA_034509725.1 of Sesamum angolense. NCBI lineage: Eukaryota > Viridiplantae > Streptophyta > Magnoliopsida > Lamiales > Pedaliaceae > Sesamum > Sesamum angolense. The sequence goes on from JACGWL010000012.1 coordinate 12,364,876, forward strand.
GTCTGTATTTGGCGTACTCAGAGATAAATGTGTGTTGATTAAAATTTTCTTGTTGAAACGTAAGAGTAGGCGTCAAAGTTAGCTGAAAAAGGGTGACTTTTTGATCATTTAGTTTACTGAGATGAGGCTGTGGTGGAATTTCGCGGCGGTTGTGGTGGTGGGGTTGGTGGTTGGCGGCGGTTATGGCTTCCCGGAGGAGGATCTTGTGACGAAACTGCCTGGTCAACCGGTGGTGAAGTTCAGGCAGTATGCAGGGTATGTAGATGTGGATGTGAAGAATGGGAGGAGCTTGTTTTACTACTTTGTGGAGGCTGCTGATGACCCTGACCGCAAGCCCCTCACTTTATGGCTCAATGGAGGTAAGCTTTGCAATTTTTCTACTTTAATGTTTTGTCTTTAAGTAAACAGAATGTTGAGGATAAATTGATTTTCTGTCATTTTTGCGGAGTGAAGAGGTTGTTTTTACTGAAGGGATGTGAATGCTTCATGCTTCTGTTCAGTTCTGTCTTATTCTGAATAAAGATTGTTTTTCAACTTGTCTGCTTCCACGCTTTGCCACTTGCTGTTCAGTGAAAATTCTGAGTTCCCTTTTACTTTTCACATGATGTTTTTTAGTGAATGCTTGAAACGTCAGTAATTCACAGTGCGTGCTTTGTAGTGACAGATAAAATCGAATCTTAAGTTGGTACGAATTAGTTTGTTTATTCTTTCTTCAAGCCATTTCTCTGAGAGAGTGTAATAATGTGATCAGAATACAAGTCAGTTCTTGAATTTCGAGCCAAACTTTGAGGTTTTCTGTTGTAGTTTGCAGCACAACTTGAAGCATATGAACATATTTTAACAAGAATGTGACAGTGTTTGGGAAAATGGAGGATATTCATGTGTGACAGAATTGGCTCAAATTCTCTTTGTGAGATCAAATGGAGACTTTTATTTTAATTAATTTCAATGAAAAATAAGGTTCTAAAAGAGTAAGGCATTTGCGTTTTTATTAGGCCCCGGTTGTTCGTCAGTTGGAGGAGGCGCTTTCACGGAATTAGGCCCTTTCTATCCCACAGGCGATGGCAGAGGGCTTCGGATAAATTCAAAATCGTGGAACAAAGGTAAAAAGGTTAAACCTTTTTCTAGTCCTAGAATATGTAAGTGGTGGGAAATATATGCTTATTATTGAGCAATTTCTGTTGCTTACTAAGTTTGTTTCTTTGTATTGTAGTGTCGAATCTTCTCTTTGTGGAGTCTCCGGCTGGTGTAGGATGGTCATATTCAAATACAAGCTCCGACTACACTACTGGCGATGCGTCCACAGGTAAAGAATTTGCTCAAGAAACCAAATTTTTTCATATTTTATTAAATCTTTTAATCTACTAGAAAGTCTTTAACGTTTCATGAAATTATGTCTAAGTGAACCTGAGGAAGTTTAGAGTTGGCTGAGGTAATTGAAGTTCAATTTCTTGTTTTACGGCAGCGATGGATATGCATATATTCTTGATGGAATGGTATAAGAAGTTTCCCACATTCAAAACCAGAGATTTATTTCTGACAGGAGAAAGTTACGCAGGTAAAAGACATCGCAGTTGAATCTCTCTGTACAAGAGAGTTATCGTTGTCCATATATTCACTTTCTTCATTTTAGCGAAATTATATACAGAGTCTCATTTTAGTTTCCTCAACCAATTTGAAATAATTCCGATATAGGGCATTACATCCCGCAATTAGCTGTTGCTCTTCTGGACCACAACGAACATTCTACAGAGTTCAAGTTCAAAATCAAAGGGGTTGCTGTAAGAAACCATTACTCAAGCTGAATGTCTTCTATACAATTGTAGACTTTTTTCCAAGTCATATGATTGCTATAGATTTAATACAAATGGTTTTATTTGGCCAGATTGGGAACCCACTTCTGAGACTAGATCGAGATGTTCCAGCAACATATGAATTCTTTTGGTCACATGGAATGATTTCTGATGAAATCGGACTTACCATTATGAACGACTGCGATTTTGATGATTATACATTTGCCAGCCCACACAATGTGTCTCAATCCTGTAACCATGCCATATTGAAGGCGAACGAGATTGTTGGTGATTATATAAATAACTATGATGTTATTCTTGATGTGTGCTATCCATCCATAGTAGAGCAAGAGCTGCGACTCCGAAAGATGGTATGAGTGCTATATCCTATCCTATTTACAGTCTTTCATTCAAGGGGGAAAGAGAAAAGATGAATAATGTGCTGTATGACGATTCAGGCTACAAAGATTAGTGTTGGAGTGGACGTCTGCATGAGCTCCGAGAGGCGCTTCTACTTCAACCTTCCTGAGGTTCAGAAGGCTCTACATGCAAACCGGACCAATCTACCATATAGCTGGTCTATGTGCAGTGGGTAAGAAGTCTATAAACCCGTAATTCTTAGAAATATATGCAGAAAATTATACGACAATTTAAGAATTTTGTCTAAAGAGCTGGAAATTAAATGAGAGGGGGCTGTTCCAAATCTAATCTGGCCCTTAATGTAAGAGTTATTCCTAAATCTTGGCACCTTCCGTCCAGAGATGTTGCATTAAATTACAGGCGCGAAACCTTTGTAATTCAAGTTCTAGCGTTAAGCCTCAAAGAACTAGAAGAGATTGTATGAACTATGAACTGACTTTTCCTTTTCGTATACTTTATGAGCAGGGTTCTGAATTATAATGAGAAAGATGGAAACATTGACATTCTTCCCTTGCTGAAGAGGATAATTCAGAACCGTATTGCGGTTTGGATTTTCAGGTAAAAGTTCTCCATCATCATGTAACATAGAGCAAACAACATCAAACTTCTTTCACTGTCAAGAAAATGACAAATATACTATACATTTATGCAAATTTCAGTGGCGATCAAGATTCGGTTGTGCCGTTACTTGGTTCCAGGACGCTTGTACGTGAGCTTGCTCATGATCTTCAGTTCAAGATCACAGTCCCATATGGAGCTTGGTTCCATAAAGGACAGGTACTTCATTAACATATGCTCTTCACCTTAAAACTTACATATGATCCTCCTGGATTAACTTACTGGTCTTTCTGTCTCATAGGTTGGAGGTTGGGCAACTGAGTACGGCAACTTGTTAACGTTTGCAACAGTTAGAGGTGCGGCTCATATGGTGCCATATGCGCAGCCGTCCAGGGCTCTGCATCTGTTCAGCTCGTTTGTTCGTGGCCGGAGATTGCCAAACAATACACGCCCCTCCATCGACGACTGATGATCAGCCGACACAACATCCTCAAAAATCATTACGCTTGGTGTTTGTTTTTGAATCGATCCATATTCCACAGTTCCTTGAATTGTTATACAGCCGAAGGCGACAACTCCATTTCTTAGCTGTGTAATAACAACGCGGTATCAAAGGGAAAATCAGATAAACAATGTGTACTCATTTTGGAGGAATGAAAATCAATTCAGACACGCATGTTCATCCACAGACATTTTTATTTGCATTCAAGAGCTCACTCCAGTTTTTATAAGTAAAATATATGACAATAATTCAACGTAAAAACTAAAAAGAGGAAAACAACCAAGTAAATATTTTCTTGGATAAAATTATTTAACAACTTCAACTTTTAAATAGGGTGACCATTTATCATATTATTGAGTCAGACCAAATAAGAAGTCTTGAATTTAAATTTTATTACCTCTTATTTAAATTTTTAGATGGGTTGGTAATTTAATATTGACTATTTTAAAAAATGAAGAAATACAAGTAATTGTGTGGTGATATTGTAAACGAGCAATTTATTCCCTATTAAAAGAAATAGCAATTTAGCTTTTGGTGTTTTTAAAAACGCAGCAATTTACCGTTTTGTATTTTTCAAAATGAACTAAGTTAGCTCTCTAGGTAAATTGCATTATTTTAAAAAATACAAGGAGATAATATTTTTTTTGTAAAAAAATAATTTGCTCATCTATAGTATCACATTAGAGTGAATTGCATTTAACCCTTTTAAAAAAAATATCATTTTCAACGATAAAATTTTGACATATCTTTTCTCAAAAAAAGGGACATTACCCAAAGTAAAAGATTTTGTCGTCGTTGATAGTTATTTACTTAATCGGTGAATAGAAACATACTTTAAATCGAAATCGTAGAGAGTACTTAATCATTTCTACCAACTTAAAGCTCCAATTCGTATTACTTTTCTATAAAGAAATATCCTATTGTATAATTTACAAAATCTCTTTTACTAATCCTTTGAATATCTTGATCTTCCTAACTATCCATTCATTTTTTTGAATGTCATCGTATTATTTACTTAAGACTTAGATGGGTATGAATTTCATTCTCACGATGGGTTAATTTTTAAAGGTTTCGTTTATATCTGAGGTGTTGGAAATTAATAAATCATTTGCATAATATCTTGCTAATCCAATGTTTTAACTATTCAAATTAACCTCTCATTTAATACTTTCGAGACGAGCGCATGAATCTTGATCTGTACAGAAGGATGAATTGAAAAGGGAGCTGAATTGGCCAATCAAAATTGAGCGGAACATCTCTTGTATACGAGACCCGGAGCATCTGATTCCGTCCCTTAAAAAAGGAAAAATTATTCACCGGCAGTAGTTAACAACTTAACATCCACCCCATGTGGTTCAGACTTCATTCTCACACCTACTACTAGTTTCGAGATTACGAAAATGCCCTCGTGCCCCCACCTTATTTACCATTCTTGATTCCCATTCGTCAATTGCAAGGCAACCAAGCATTTTCACTAACCTATGGTGTGTGTGTTCATTTATTTACAGAGCCCAGTGGCTGAAGCTGTGAGATTCTCCGCATGCTTACTTTATACAGGCTTAATTTGTACTTGGTGAAAGGAAAGTTCATTTCTTGATAATGGCTGCTGTTTCTTTTGTTCTGTAATTGCTGTGGTTAGTGGAGATGGATGCAACTGTGAGTAGATTATACCTTGATTTGATGGGCCATTTGAGGCCTGCATTCAAGAAAGTTCTCAAATTTATCAAGTTTTTAGCTGGGAATTATAGCAAAAGCTGGACTTTTCAATCTTTCACAGCATTACTCATGCTTGGTTCACTAGTTTGTTTCCTTGTAGTTATGGGATCCAGCTACTTCTTCATGTTTCCATCTTCCGAGACAGTAGTTGAGACTAATCAAAATCAGGGGTCCAGTAATAGTAGCAGGTCTCCTGATACTGTGAGCAAGGGTTGCAATGTGTTTGATGGGAGATGGGTGATTGATGAAAGTTACCCTTTATACAATGCGTCAGAATGCCCTTTTGTTGAGCGTGGATTTGATTGTTTGTCGAATGGAAGGAAGGATACAGGATATCTTAAGTGGAGGTGGAAGCCCAATAGTTGTGAAATCCCGAGGTTTGATGTTCATGCTGTCTTGGAGTTGCTTCGGGGAAAGAGGGTCGTCTTTGTTGGTGATTCTCTGAGTAGAACTCAGTGGGAGTCCATGATTTGCATGCTGATGAGTGGTATTGAGGATAAGAATAGTGTGATTGAAGTCAATGGTAATGAGATCACAAAGCAGATCAGGCATTTGGCTGTTCGGTTCAGGCCGTTTAATTTTACGGTTGAGTTTTATCGCTCGGTTTTCCTAGTGCAGCCTGGTCCAGTGACCAAACATTCGCCCAAGAGAGTGAAGACTGTGCTGAAATTGGACCAATTGGATGATATTAATCGAGAATGGATTGATTCTGATATTCTTATATTCAATTCAGGACACTGGTGGACACCGACGAAGCTCTTTGAACTGTGAGTTGTTTCATTGTTGTCCGGTACTTTATGTAAATACTTGTTTTGGTAAGTCATGTTTTATGTGATGCTTCAGAATTAGAATTATCACCTGTCGGCAGGAGATTAAGTTTAGAATGGAAGAAGCTTGATTGAGATGGCGTGCCGGTGGCGATTGGGTTGTTGGTGCATTGACTTTGTTTTTACATAGAATATACAGATCTACTAAACTCCTTAGTGTTTGTAATTATCTGCCTTTTGTTTTCTACTTGTTTTCCTGAAATAAATGATAAACGATAGGGAGAGAACAGAACCAAATTCCTCTGCCAGGCTTCAAACTGTTGCACCCGGAGATTTTTCCTTTTTTATCAGGACCAAATTGCTGTATTTGGTCTGAAGAAGAGAAATGTTATAAGCGGATCAAGTGTTGGTATCTGCATTAATACGTGCAGCTATTTTGGTGTCCGTAAAAGCGTGTTTTGATGTGTTCTAAAAACTTACACAACTTGTACCTGTTCATGCAAGATAATAAACCTATCAATGTCTGATGTACAACTTAATATGTTGAGATTACATTTAACCAGCTTTTGGTAGGGTTCAAGCTGAAGTTACAAGTTAACTATGACGAAAATTGAAACTCCTGAATGTTCAATTTTTTATTTTTATATTTCAGTAAGTTATTTCAAATATTGTCATAAAATACTTCTAACATGCATTTTCAGACAGGGGTTGGTATTTTCAGATTGGTGGAAGGATAAAGCTCGGAATGTCAATAAGTAATGCCTTCAAGATTGCATTAGCTACCTGGCAATCTTGGATGGAGAATGCAGTAAATCCTAACAGGACACATGTTTTCTTTCGAACCTTTGAATCCACTCATTGGAGGTGCGTTACGGTATCTGTTTTGTTGCCTTTGCTTCTGTTCTCTTATGTGAATTATTATTTGAACATGAACATGAACTGGTTCCATCATTTATTCCGACAGCGTGGCTTAATGATTCTCATTCTTACACACATAAATATGCATTGCCATCTAAAAAAACATTCTCTTTGTTGCTGAAATATGATCAGTACTGGATCTCGTCAGAATTGCAAAGTGACAAAGCAGCCCTCCCTCAAAACTAAAGGGAGACAGAGGAGCTCAATATCTGATGCAATAATTAATGTCGTGAAAAATGTAGCGTTTCCTGTAAAACTGCTACATGTTACTCCAATGGGGGCATTCCGGAGTGATGCACATGTTGGCTCTTGGAGTGACAATCCATCGGTTCCTGATTGTAGCCATTGGTGCTTGCCTGGAGTACCGGATATGTGGAATGAGCTCCTCTTCTCGTTTCTGCTTTCACAGTGATGGAATTTTCCATCATTTTCTAACCTTGTGAGTTCTTTCTTCTTGTTCGTTCTCTTTGATTCTCGCTTGAGAGACACAGATATTCAGTATACTAACTTTTCTTGTTTTGTGGGCTTGGCAACCTGGAATTAGGTCATTGCGTAAACGTTCTTTTATTCTTTGTTGAAGTTGCTGGCAACGTACCAACGGAAGAGACAACTCTGCCACATACTTGACCTCAGTTTTCAGTGATATCGTTGTGTTCATTTCTTGAATGTCAATACTTGTACTCGGTGAATTCTTGTACTTCTGTATACTGAAAGTATACTGTATATCATGAACTACACATTGTATTATTGTCTATTGGATGAAACACTCATTCCAACGATGATCTATTCAATTTATCAAGTTGTATTGATCAGTAGTTGGCTGTTGAGGAAAAGCTACTTGCAGGCCTATTGCTTGTGGAGGCACCCAAATGGACAATGGCAATGGAGGAGTGTTTTCCACTGCAACATGTACATCAACACGAATCTTAACATGGGAGTCAAGTCTTGGGATTCTTGCAAGGCATTGTAATAAGCAGCATGAATCATGATAGAATATAAGGAGCGAAAGAAACCAAGTGTTCATCAACATTCAACACCATCAATCATCAGTTTTGCATATTCCAAGATGGCCTATTTCCCACATTTTCCCACCCCCCACCTCCACCACATGCTGTTCCACCACCACCACCACCACCATTCCGCCCAGTCACCCCACCTCCTCATGTTCCTCCACCACCGCCTCCATCGTCTCCCGACAACGGTCCAACAGTCATTGTAATTGTGTTCATTTCATTCGGCTCAGTTTTCTTTGTTGCATTTTGCTTGTTTGCTTTGTGGTGCCTAATCAAGAAGAGGAAAAAGAAGGCAGTTCAAGAAACTGAAATCATACGCACCGACAAACATCTCAGGGTGAAAGGGGCCATTGTAGAATGCCCTCATGGACCAGAGACTGTAGTCCTGTCCATAGAAGAAGACAAGCACACTGAAGAAGAGATTGTCAAGAATGGGAAGGTGGAAAGAAAGGACATGGTTTCAAAATCTGGACAAACTACTGTAACTGATCCTGTGGCTGGAGAATCATCTTCAAAACCTCGTATTCACCAAACTCATCATCTTCTAGAGCACAAGAACTGAAAAGAATGCTGCAACAAGTGATTTCAATTGACATTTGACAACATAGTGCTGCAAATAAGGAAAATTCTAATTCAAATCCGATTTGGTTGAACCTGAACCAATTATATAACAAGTGTAATACACTTGCTTGTGATTTGTATATAATTCAAGAAAAGCAACCAATTACATTTGATTTGATTCATTCGAACTTAGTTTGCGTAAGAATTTTTACTCCGTTTAAGACCCACTTACAAATATACAATCAAAGAAATTTATTGCATTCCTTTTCTTAGCTTAAGATTATTTCTTAATACTTTGTTCTAAATGGTATTTTGTTGGTTTCAAACATATGTCAAAATACCTCAAAGAAGGTTAACTTTCTGTGAGTAGACAGTTCTGCCCCCTCTTATCCATTCAATGTTTGGACCAAATGGTCCTCATCATCCACACTATCAAATTCATGCAGGGCACAATCAATTTTCAGCTGAAAATGAAATGTACACTTCAAAGAAAACTGGCAAGTTATATTTACAGGCATACCAACCTCACAAACTTTTTACTACAAAAATGAAAAAAATAGTGATGACAGCCCACAGTCAGGATTGTGTTTGAATGTGTACAACAATCTTGATTTCTACAACAGACCGATAGAAGGTACTATCAAAAACCAAGATCGTAACCCATTCTTTTAGCAAACCAATACAAGATCAAGCCTCTTATTGTCTCCTTTTCATATGTGCAAGAATTTCAAATCTTGATATTATGACAAGAGAATGGTAGTGTAATTTTCATTTCCTAGGGAAGTTAATTTATGCAGAACATGGCTATTTATTACCAACTGGATCACCTTGATTTTGAAGTCCAAATCAAGTTGAAGAAGTCCAGAATTATATGAGCCACCAGATTCGTTTGTCTTTTAAGGAAATGTAATTTAGTACACGCGTTCGTCTTATTTGATAACTTAACTAAATGACATAATTTGCAGACAACATCGACTGCAATGGATGTTGTTTGGTCCCTCGAATTTTAGAATCTACCGCACTACTTTTAGTTGATCCTATTTATTAAATATTCAATTATGTTAACAAACAAAATATAGTACTCCTTAATGCAGATTAGTTCAATTGATAAAAACGAATCACTTTATATTAAAGATTATATCTTTGTTTTTTTTAGCTTTGTGTAATGATTAATTAAGTGTAATTACATTTACACCCCTTAATTTATGATCTGTTTATACAAATCATTCTCATCTTTTAGATAATTACACATATGCCCACCAAAATATCATTATCACTTACACAAACCATCCCTTATTTTAAAAAAAAATTACACACATATACCCTAAAAATATTAGCATCATTACATAGACCATCCCTATTTTTTGGCAATTAGGGATAGTTTCTGTAATTATGCAAAAAAAATGGATGGTTTGTGTAAGTAGATCACATGTCAGGGGTGTATATGTAATTATCCCATTAATTAATGAGTAGTTATAGATACTTTAATAAATAATTTGTGATATGTCATTTCTGTGTGCATATATAAATAATTTTTTATATTTTAAAATATAAAATTGTTTAAAATTAAAAATATGTAAAACACACATCATATTTCACAAAAAAGAAAGAAAACGAAAACTACCTTAAAATATTATCGACATAATAAAAAAAATTGATGTCACAGTGTCAAATCATCCTTTATGTGTAAAAAATCATATTTTTTTTTATATTAATGTGATTTTGAGGGTATATTTTCGATTTTGAAGTAATATAAATTTTAAAAACAATCAAAAAAAAAAAAAGAAGAAAAGAAAAGAAAAGAACATAATAGCGGGGGAGAATTCCTTACCCAAACCAAGTTTGGTTAAATTAAATTCGTATTAAATTTGTTATGTGATTAATTAATTTTTTTTGAGTTGTATACTAATTATATAATAAATATATCGTATAATTAACATGAATTCGAATAAATTCCATTTGAATTATAATTTAATTAAGAGTGGGTATTTGGGGAAGTATGCGACATAAATGCCATGAGATTTTCCATCAGATTCAGTCATATGAAAGGAGGACACGACAGCCTGTTCCTTTTCCTGTTCCCTCCCAAATTGACGACTTAACACTCCTCACGCACATGCCATTCGCCATTCTCGCCGGATCGGATTTGCGATTTCAAGAAATCTCGCTACTTCACTCTCCTTAACACCCGCACAGTTGTGGTAATAAATTTGTCAATTTCCGAAAAATAGCTCACCCCTTCTGTTCTGTGGCTGCTTCTTGGATTGGTACGTTAAGCTTTTGATTTGTATGAGTATTTAAGTGGATTTTCGCGTTCGTTTTTACCTGCTTGTTGAAATGCCCAGAAGACGTGTAAAGAATTACGGATAGTTAAGCTTTTTTGTTCTGTTTACTCCCCTTTGTTAGTAGTTTAGCGGGGAAGATGGTGAAGGGGGTGGAGGGTGTGGGAGCTTATTTTGGTGACAGTTGATATATATAGACGGAGTCCCTAGAACACAATGCTATCCTAGGCATTCTCTCGAAGACAAAGTTTTCGCACATTTGCTTCCTGAATTCGTCAAGAACTTGTAAGCTGTAGTGTTATTTCTTAAGCATGCTTGTGCCGTGATTAATTTTTTTTTTTTCCCTCCTTACGTAAATCTTTGTCCAGAAAGGTTATCCGCATTGCTAGGTTGCAATTTTCGTGTGTGCTTTAAGTGATGTAATTATCCACCTCCACAAGATAAGATGATGCTGACCACATTTACCAATTTATGGAAAGTTTGCATGCACTGCTAGGTCTTATAATTTGATATATCTTTTCTGTGGCATCCACTTTATGGGGGTTGAAATGCAGCGATTGTCCTATGATTTTAACAATTATCAGTGATATGTATCCAGTTTGGAAGTGACTTTATTGGCCGACATACTTTCTCCTAGAATAATAGTGTTCTTAATTTGTTTCTGTTCTGGAAATAAGTAAAAATCAGGGTACTTACCATCAATGTTCCATCACTGCATGTTTAAGGTGGCTGGACTAAAATGTATCACCAACTCACGGAGGGCTGTGATGTCTTCAACTTCTAGTTAATCAATGGCGGGTTCATTATTACTCATGGATAAGGTACGGCTGCGCAGTCTTCGACCATCTGACTATTGTGCCTTCAGTTCTTATCCAAAAAGTTTAAAGTCATTCTCCTGTCCTCAACCACACTTGGAAAGCATCTTCACTAAGAAACTTCACCTGAAGAGAATTATCTTCTCTGGCCAGTCAATCTGTTGTTATAGGCTCAAACCACTTTATGCTTGTAGCTCAGAAGATGCTCAACCCATCAATCAGGTATGTTTAGCGTCAACGCTAATGTCAATGATATTAATTGTGGTCCCATAATACTTTTGCATCTGATGACAGTAAATTCTTGGAAACCAACCTCTTATTAACAGTTGAAATCGATATGTTTTTTCTCTCAAAGAATTGACCCTCTCTACCTATGACACTGCTGACTAACCAGTATAATAAAAATTAAGGAATCTGTGCACGTGAGAGGCAAGGGCCTTGAGCAATGGGATTCATTGACAGCAAAATTTGCGGGAGCTGCAAATGTACCGTTTCTCTTATTGCAGTTGCCTCAGATCGTACTCAATACTCGGAATCTGCTGGCAGGGAATAAGTCTGCTCTTCTGGCTGTCCCATGGCTGGTATTGTTTTGCCTTACTATTGTTGTCAGGATCTAGATTAGCTAACACGGGTCCTAAGAGGAGTTAAATGAACCGCTCTTGTATATAGGGTATGTTTACTGGATTGCTTGGGAATCTTTCTCTGCTCTCATACTTCATTAAGCGGGGGGAAAATGAAGCAGTGGTGGTCCAGACACTAGGAGTCATATCCATGTATGTGGTGATTTTGCAGCTGGCTATGGCTGAAGCTATGCCACTCCCTCAGTTCATTGCCACTTCAATAGTGATTGCATCTGGTCTCATTTTAAATTGTATGAAATACTTTCATTTGCTCAATCCTGAAATCTGGCATCTTTGGGAAGAATTTCTTACCATAGCTGGCTTCTCCGCACTTCCACAAGTAATACTCTGTGTACTGTAAGAAATTGCTTAGATTGGTGGATTGAAATGAACTAAGTTCGATCCTGTTGATGGTGTTTAACATGGTACACGCAGGTCATGTGGTCAACCTTCGTCCCTTACATTCCAAATACTGTCTTTCCTGGCTTGATCGCCTTTGTCACTGCAGTGCTTGCTGTTCTTACGGTGAGCATGATATTACCAGGAACTATTTGAATGCCTTAATCTCTTACTTGCCAATTCATTAAGATGGCTAAATTTAAATAAATTGCACTACCATGTAAAGGAGGAAGTGAAGCAACTAGTAGATCAAGAAAAGAGATGAAACAGAAGAACAGTATCAACAGAAATTATTGTAGAAAAATGCAAAGACGAAGAAGTGAATGTAGTAGATTAGGATCTTCACAGAATAGTTGTGCCAAGAGATTGAAACGCAAATGCACTTTGATTGATTCATAGATGGTCTTTGCGTTACTTTTTCAAATACATTCCTACATTTGTGAAAGCAAGGGGAGGAGAAGCCATCTCTCGAGTCCTAGTCCTCGGCCTGGAAGCACCTAAAAGCATGAGGGCCAAGGACATAGGTGAGAGGAATGGATTCTTCTTCATAAAGAGAGAAGCAAGGCAAGTGACTGACCTCCTAGTTGGAGGGCACGAGCGATATTGGGGATCTTAGTTTGGAATTGTTCTGACTTTGCAGCTTCTTAATTTTTCAGGCTCGCATGGGCAAGCACTCAGAGAAAGGCATCAAAATTCTTGGAATTTTGTCTGGGTGGACAGCAACTCTTCTTTTCATGTGGATGCCTGTTGCCCAACTGGTTGTCTTTCTTCTTCTTTTAAAATGTATATGTACTTTTCCTGATTGTGAGAAGTTACTTCTTACCAAAATCAATCTTTCCTTTTTTTCTCAGTGGACAAATCTTCTGAATCCTGAATACATAAAAGGGTTGTCAGCTGTTACAATGTTGCTGGCCATGGTTGGCAATGGACTTTTGATCCCACGGGCACTATTTATTCGAGATTTAATGTGGTATGCTAGTTTCTCATTGCCCATTTATAAAGTAAATGTCCTCTGTAAATAAATCTTATCTAGCCTGCATCCTGGATTCTGAAAATTTTCATGCCAAAATGAACATATGTTCTAATTGCACTTTGTATATATTGTATAACTATGATCTGTCTGCAGGTTCACTGGCTCAACTTGGGCGTGTGTCTTCTATGGATGGGGTAACCTTGTATGCCTGTACTGGTAATATGTTTGTTTATTGATATATGGAACCTCATATTTTGGCAGGTTCACTCTGGTTTAACTTATAATCTTCTATTACTTCAGCTTCAACAGTATCAGCCGGGAGTTCTTCTTGGCTTCTACCCTTGCTTTTATTGCTTGGATAGGTGCGCGTATTCCTATTTAGTTTTGCATCAATGCTAAGTTATTTCTTTCTCATGGAGGAAAATAAAGGATGCTATTTGACTAAATGGAAATTGAACCTATGGCCTAGGGTGTGATCCCTATTTATTTTCTTGGATCCGAAGGAAAGAAAAATGAAAGGAATAACTAGGGCATTTTTTGAAATCTGCCTCGTTAAAAATGGAGTCAAAGTATTTCATAAATGTTGTGACAAAAAGTGTACACACTTATTGCTAGTCATTTCTTTTCCATGGGAGTTCACATTTCATCCAATTATCACGATGCTGTGACTGACCCAATATTCTTCACAATGCATTCATGTTTTCCTTAGGAATGACCTTCTGGAGAGATGCACAAGTTCATGACCATGGTTCACCATTAACTTCTTTAAAGGAGCTGCTTTTTGGACGTTGATCATCCTTTCCACATATTCGCTAAGGGGCAGGCACACACACATCTCCCTCAGAAATGTTCGACCACAACATTTTGACGTGGTCGCAAGGAAGATTTGAAGCACCTCTTATCTTCATGACGATGTCTGGTTAACAGTGCAAGCAAGAAGTATCAGTCATCAAGATAAATTTTCTATGATGGACAAATTGGTAGTGTACGACATACTGGAAGGAAAGAACCGTCCTACTGCAGAGAAGTGACTATATAGTTGCCCACGTTGATTTGATCAACTGTACACTCTAATCATATATACCAATAGCCTGAAGGAGATGAAAACACCTAATTTGTACCATCATACAACTTAGTTTTATTTGCTTTCAAAAACCTTTAGTTGTGTATTATGAATTAGCACGATCTTCAAGACTTACCATAATTGGCAAGGCCATTTTGAGTTATTGAAGTTATGCAAATTAAGAAATTAATATCATGTTGCTTTTCATATATACTAGTTTTTTGTGCACGCGGTTTCCCGCGAGCATAAAAAAAATTATTATAAGAGATAATTTTTTTTTATGAAAATGTAAATTATAATTATAATTTACAATAAGTGTCAAGAATTAAGGTGAGAGAGGAATGTGGAGTAATGAGTAGTTAAGAAATATATAAAGAATTATAAAAATATTAAAAAATGCTAAATTACTAAATTGACCAATTTTTTTTAAAGAGAAGAAATGAAAGGAAAGGTAAATTTGAACGTTCTAAAATTGGTACGCCAAATGAGTTTTCTTTTATAATATTATTATTTATATATATATATATATATATAAACTTTAATTTTATCAAATTATAAAGAGTTTGTGTTGTTGCTAATGTACCACTACACTCCCCCAAATGCTCCCGGAAGACCAGTCCGCCACCCAGATGTTCATGCCCGCAACCAAAAACAGCCCGGAGAAAGGAAGGAAGACAAAAAGACCTTTTTCCAAAGGTAACGACCAATTAGGAGTCTGATTAGGGTCGAAATAAAGGAAAATTCTTTATCATTTGATGGAAAGCCTGGAATTCAGATATGCACTGTCGGTGTTGACAAAGAATGGAGAAATTTGGCCTGGAATCCACCATTCCCATTAATAATGTCTAACTGGTCAAATGTTGTTACTCTTAACGGTGCTCATCACTGGATTGTCGTTGATAAGATACATACATTCGACATCGGTAAAGAACAAGATGGTCCCATTTTACATCTCCCTGTCACCGTCGCCGCCGTCGGCAGCTCGTCGGGAAGTAGTTTAGGCAGCATGGAATTGCTTGTACTGAACAATCAGCTCACTCTCGTTGACAATCTGTTCGTTCTCAGATCACTATATGGACAATGAAAGAGTACGGGGTTGTGGAATCTTGGACAAAGCATGTCATATTTCAGGGTTCGTTTCCAACTGTATTATGCAATGTTACGAAACGGGGCGATCCTATTTTTAGATCCTTGTCACAACGGTAATTTCATTTTGTATAATCCCAAGACAAAGGAATGTGCTTACATTCAGATACATGATGTTGGGTGGATGAGTACTGCAATTCGATTCAACTCTTACAACAGATACACGCCAATTGTTCATTCCTTGGACGATGTTAGGATGGGAGGAAGCACCAGGAGCTAGCTTGAGGCCAAACCGATTTGAGTTAGAATTTTTCAGTGAAACTACTTCCTTATCAATTAGTTCTATATATATGTTAGTAATGTTTCACCTTCTTTTCCTTTTTCCTTTCTCATATAGAAAAGGGTAAATTATACAGGCAATTTTATGTTTATTATACAAATGTCTGTATTCTTCGACGAATTACAAATACATCCTTTGAAGTTGTAGTTATATTTATACTAACACCCTCTTATTCAGTGATGAGATTTTACATAAAACTTATTATTTTTTGTAATTTTACACAATCATCGTGTACCGTAATTTTATAAAAGTTAGGATGTATTTGCGTAATTAAATCTAACTTGAAATGGTGTTGATATAATTTACTAGGTAGAATAATTACGACTTTGGTCCCTATACTTAA
Source organism: Sesamum angolense (assembly GCA_034509725.1). Classification (NCBI taxonomy): domain Eukaryota; kingdom Viridiplantae; phylum Streptophyta; class Magnoliopsida; order Lamiales; family Pedaliaceae; genus Sesamum; species Sesamum angolense. The sequence continues at coordinate 12,381,045 of JACGWL010000012.1, forward strand.
TCACTTATTCCGTTTTGGTCCGTAAACTTTTGGACTTGACAATATTAGTTTGCAAACTGATATTTATTTTTGACAAGTTTGGTCCCTAGCGTTAAAATTATGCTCAGCATTTACGGTGGCAATTGACGTAGCTAAAATTGAATTAAATGAATAGATAAAAGTATACTATAAGGGCTCATTTACTTGGGTTTATTAGCAAAGATATCCCAAACTATCCTCATCTATTTCTTGTTTACTTTGTTTTAATTTGGCCCGATATATCCCCAAGGCCCGGTATAAAAATGAATTTATGGTTGATTGTAATCATGATCCAAATGGTGGTATTATGCAATCCTTATGGTCTAATTGTATATTATTAAAAAATTTAATTGCCCAAATAATCCCCACTTTTAGCATGTATCCAAAAAACACCCCTTTTTTTAATTAAAATTTTCAACAATGTCAGATCCCCCTCCCACCAAAAATGGTTTTTAGTGGACAATTTTTTTTCCAATTATTTATAATAATTTAATACAATATAAATAATTCATTATAATTTTTAACTTATAATAAAAAATTTTTAAACTTACTTTAGTAATTTTAATAAGTATTTATTATAAATTTAAATTATAAAATATCCAATAATAAATACATAAATTTTAAAAATAAAAATTTATTTTGATATAAAAAAATTATAATAGTTCGTACAAGTTAGATATATAATTGATGTTATATTATATATAATTTTTAATAATTGTGTTATTAGATATATATTTATATTATCATATATTAATAAATATGATTGTTTATGAAGATGAATATGGTGGTGATGCAAGAATGAAATAGATATAAGATATATATATATATATATATATATATAAATTTTAATTATTTTTAAATATTTTATATTTTGTGATGTGAATATGTGACATTGATGTTCTTGTTCTATTACGGGGGTAATTTTGTCAATTGCACATTTTATCCTTATAACAACTACAAAAATAAATACAACATAAAATTATCACATAATAATTATCCAATAATTCCAAATTTTATTGTCCAAGTAAATAAAATATATAGTGTGATAATTTTATTTCATCCCACATTTATCCATCATTAATCTATACTAGTCTAATCTCATCACTCGAAGTAAATGAGCAAAAGAACATCACGGTACATATACAACAAAAGCTCAACATTCAAAATCTTGAGGACAAGCCCTCAACTTTATTTAACAGCCTCTTAAAAAGCAATCTAATTAATACTCTCTATTATTGTTAATTAATTAATTAATACCAAAAATGTCATCAGTCCTCCATGCTGATGATGCAACGGAGACCCTCACGCGCAGCATGTAATCAAAAGCCTTGTTGATCTCCGCGAAAGGAACTCTGTGGGTGATGAATTTCTCCAGCTCCAGCTCCTGCAAACATCAAAATCATTAATATTGTGGTATGGAGATATTTGTCAGATGATCGAACTAGCTGAAGAACTATAAGAACTTCACCTTGTTCATATACTTCTCGACGACGAAGGAATGTCGCTGCGGGGCTTATAGTTGCCGAAAAAGGTGCCTTTGAGAGTCCTCTCATTCAGCACATTCACCGGGTGAGTTTTGAATGCATCGTCCTTGTTCGGCACTCCTACCAGCACAGCGACGCCCCAACCCTGCGATCAGGCATAAGAAGATCATTGAATAACCGAGATATTAGCAGCCCGTCTGCTGATGAAGCTAGAGGGAAAACTGAGTGGATGAGAGTTACATCATGAACGCATTCGAATGCAGATATCATTGCGTTGACGTTTCCTGTGCACTCGACACTACGGTCGACTCCGCCATCTGTCATCTCAGCTAGGACCTGATAATCACAACAACATACGCCAAAGATAGATTAATTAGTCTATTTGAGTAAGATCATAAGAATATGGAATCCAGTGTTGATATAGGGCGCAGCAAATTCAAATCATGCTGCAGGAGAGACCTGTTGAACTGGCTTGTCATGATCCTTTGGGTTCACAAATTCAGTCACTCCAAATTTCTTCGCTGTTCAAAACAAAATGTTGGAATTAGTCACTAACCAGATGCTTCCGACCTGTCAAATAAAGCTTGAACCGGTTAACAATTCAATCACCTTCTTCAAATCGACTTGGGTTTAGATCAACGCCGATGATCCTTGAAGCACCGGCCAGTCGAGCCCCTTCAGCAGCCTGGGAATCAAGTGATTACACAATTCTGCTTTTCTAACTAGATAAAAATGCATAATAAGCAACAACGTCGATCAACTCACAGCAAGGCCGACAGCTCCCAATCCAAAACCGTTGAACCTTTGTTGGTTTGGCAACATTCAGCGTCGCTCCAAGTCCTTCAAAATAAGTTAAATAGAAATTTAACAGTTGCTCAAACTCAGTCTTAACTATATTATGCTACTACAATATGCAATCTCAATTTGAGGCATGGAACCTGTGGAAATCCCACAGCTAACAAGTGTCTGGATTGATCTTGGCAAGGCAGCCAACATGAGTGACCGTGCTAAACGTGAGGAATGGATCGGCTGGCCGTCCTTGGAGAATCTCGATTTTCCATCCCCGATCATCACCCCTCTGTCGGTGTTTATCCTGAGAAGATCACACATGTTGCTTTCTTCTGATTTACAGTGACGGCACTCTTTGCACTCACCGGTGAACACTGGAAGAACATGGTCGCCTGGTTGGAGATCTGTCACGCCTTCACCCACGCTCTCCACAATACTACGTACATTCAACAAATAACGTGAAAATGGATATATATTACCATCAATAAAAAATGAGAATTTGAAGCTTCCAAATTCAGAGACAGTACCCTCCAGCTTCGTGGCCAAAGATTCGAGGAAAAAGAGGCGTCTGCCCCTGCAATGGGATTATGACATTTCATTACTACAAAATTAACGTTGGATTTGAGGAAAATTCTTACTCAAATCTAATTTGTCCAAACCAACCAATCAGTAAGCAAATTTGATACACTTATTATGTATACATCAATTAATTACACGACAAGTGTATTTTTCAAGTATGATCAAAGTCGATTTGGATTAGAATTTCCCATTTCATTACAAATGGGGCAGATGAGACTTGTACCTTAGCTTCCCAGAAGTAAACATCAGTGTGGCAGAGGGAGGTGAAGAGGATCTTCACCCGGACCTCCATCTTCTGGGGCGGCGCTACCTCCACCTCCTCGATCACCAGTGGTTTCCCTGCCTCCCATGCCACCGCGGCTACAAACATACATGTTCACAGAATTAATTAAAATCTGTACGCACCCCAGATCATATACAAAACAGGGGTAATCAATAAGCAAAACCCAGATCACAGTTTCCAGTAACACAAAATGAGTAGAAATTATGATGAAGAAATCATCACCTTTGCAGCGAATGACTTGACCTGCTGTGCTTGACATTATGGCTTTATTAATATAATACTATGATAAATTTAGAGTGCAGATAACTTTGTGTTTGTGTAATTGATTGTTGTAACTATGAAGGATTTGAATCTGTTGAGGGGTATATATAGTAGTTGCAAAGGTGGGGTAGTGGAACGTGTCCTACGCCATGAAGGTCTGAAACGGAAGATGGAGGAGACAATGAAATTCATTACATTTTCATTTTCAGAATACCCTTTTTTGTGATTTTCTTGCCAGAAATTAGGTATTATTCACCTGCATGGGTACCAGAATTTTAGATATGATGTGCATATTGGTAACAAATATTTATTTAAAATTCAAAAAAAAAAAAAAACAAATATTTATTTACGAAAATAAAAGAGTTATTTCGTATATATAGAAGACACACTAAAAATATATAAGGTGGAACATGGTATTTAAAATTTTATAGTGTTGGTAGGGTGTATGTTTTTCGTGTATGTATTATATATATATAAATTACTCTTTTATTTTTATAAATAAATATTTATTACCAATATACACATCAAGATCCTTTTCTCCATAAATCATTTATTTTCAAGAATTGATTGGGTCTTCCCCACGTGTATTTGTATTGGCCACTAGATCATTATGGTAATCTTTCTTTCTTTTTTTTTTTTTTTTTTTTTTTTTTTTTTTTTTTTATGGTACGAATATATCAAATGTATTTTAAATTATGGGGCACATATCTCATATCGTATGGGGCAAATTGTATTTTAAATTATGATTTTCCATTGTAAAAAATCTAATTACTATTAAAAATATTGTTTGGATGAGTTGATTGATATCGCAACACAACACTACTCAGCTTACTCCTTGTAATTTTACTGTATCCCATCTAAAATGATGAACTTATACTTTTAATAAAAATCAAAACTTTAATATTTAAATTTCAAAAAATAATGAATAATTAAATCACAAACTAACTGATTCTGATGTGCTGATAATGGAATTTGTTCAATGAACCAAACTCTGGATCCCTCTAAATGCACCCCCAAGGAATCATTATCGGTTCCTAACTCATCTGCTGGGCTGGTCCAAATCCAAAACCATCAAACAACAATGGATTTTCCCAAAGTGGTATTAGATATCCGGATAATTATATTTCCACTATCTCTTCCATAATTATTTATTCAAATCACTTTATATTTTTTATATAATTATAGAGACCATAGATGACAATTCAAAATCAGGATTTACATTTTTGAAAGACATGTGTACTTTTTTACAACAATATGGGATAGTTTATGTAAATAATATTTAAAAAATAAAAATTATTTATGTAAATAGAGCCTAGATTAAGAAGGTAAATGTAATTAGTGGTTCAAAACTTTGAACATATCTCAATCTTGATGTGGGTCTCAATTTGGGTTTTTTGACCTGAATTGTTTCTTACTTTTATTACCGCAACAGTGGCAGGAAAAAACAGCGAGAAACCGGACGCCACGATTCAGGAACCCAAAACCGTGTAGCCTCTTGTATTGAAATCAGGCTGAAAGAAACAGTTCAAACACAGGCTGCACGCCACGCACCAATCAGATCAACACCATATATCCCTTTATTCCTCCTCAATTGCCTGTATAAATAGCATCACTCGGAAGTGGGATCTCATCAAACAACTCTCTCTACAACCATATCAACCTTTACTACTTTCTACTCTCAAACCATTTACTTCTGTAACTGATCAAGAAAGCTGATACGAGATGTCGAGCACTGCGGGTCAAGTCATCAAATGCAAAGGTTTGATTTTTATGCCCTGAAACCTTTTTCTTTGTTGTTTCAATTTCTACTGTAGTAAGGTTTCGAGTACAGTGAATGATCAGTTGCATCTTGTGTGAATTCATGGGCTAATTGGTTGTTTTCGTTTTGATTGGATTAAAGCTGCTGTTGCATGGGAACCGGGGAAGCCGCTGGTGATTGAGAAGGTGGAGGTGGCGCCGCCGCAGAAAAGGGAGGTCCGGCTGAAGATTCTTTTCACCTCCCTTTGCCACACTGATGTCTACTTCTGGGAAGCTAAGGTAACTAATCAATCAAGAAGCATACATATATTTCTTCGTACGTACACCTAAAAGAACTAAGATCATGTTCATGTAGCATTTCTTGTAATAAACTAATTAGCTTCACACTCATGGGGGCTCCCCCTGTTATGTTCTTGATCTTTTCAGGCTCAAGACTCTGTCTTTCCGCGAATTCTCGGACACGAAGCAGCAGGGTATGTTAATTTACTCTAGTTGCAGTAACTTAATCAATCTACCATCGTATAAATTTTCGTCTCTGAGGCCATGGAAGAATTCAGGCATTGACTGTGGGCTAATGGTTATGTAGGATCGTGGAGAGCGTCGGAGAAGGTGTGACAGAACTCGCTCCAGGCGATCACGTCCTCCCGGTATTCACAGGGGAATGCGGAGAATGTGCTCACTGCAAATCCGAAGAGAGCAATATGTGTAGCCTTCTTAGGATCAACACCGAGAGGGGAGTGATGCTGAACGACGGGAAAACCAGATTTTCGATCAATGGAAAGCCCATTTACCATTTCGTTGGCACATCCACATTCAGTGAATACACTGTGGTTCATGTTGGTTGTGTTGCCAAAATCAATCCCCTTGCTCCTCTCGACAAAGTTTGTGTCTTGAGCTGTGGGATATCCACAGGTATTGATGATGGATAAATGTGTAAAAGAATCGGGTTGATCTTGTCCTTTTCTTTATGCATCATTTGGTATCAACTAATCTTGGCTGCTTGTGTGCTAGGCCTTGGTGCTACATTGAATGTTGCCAAACCAACAAAGGGATCGTCGGTGGCTGTTTTTGGACTTGGGGCTGTCGGGCTCGCTGTAAGTTCTCAAGTTCCAACTGACATTTTTTGTTTGTTTTTTCAGGTTTTTAACATATGCAAGAAAGACAAAGAAATTGTAATAATTTGTATCTGTTGGGTAATTTTCAGGCTGCAGAAGGAGCACGATTGGCCGGTGCTTCAAGAATAATTGGTGTGGACTTGAACCCCGCCAGATTTGAAGAAGGTACATCTATATATATACAACAAGGCACCAGTATAATTCTTGATTAGTATCTATAATATATCAGTAGAGACAAGCAGCAGTATCATACATTTGCTGAGTGTTCTTATTTTGTCTATGCAGCAAAGAAATTTGGTGTGACCGAATTTGTGAACCCAAAAGACTATGACAAGCCTGTCCAAGAGGTTTGTGGATCCATCAATAACATTACATCCCCTTTACTCTTCTTCATTCAGTGTATGCTAACATTTGTTCATGTTATAAAATGGTGTGTACAGGTGATAGCTGAGTTGACCGACGGAGGAGTGGATCGTAGCGTTGAATGTACCGGAAACGTCAATGCCATGATCTCGGCCTTTGAATGCGTTCATGATGTATGTTACCTGAACTCCTCCTACATCTTTGGCGAAATTTATATCAAAATCATAATCCGGCTATATGATGCAATCTAGTTAGCTGATTATCTGTAACAACATTCATGATAGGGATGGGGTGTTGCTGTTCTCGTCGGTGTGCCTCACAAAGACGCCGTCTTCAAGACTCATCCGATGAATTTCTTGAACGAGAGGACTCTGAAGGGAACGTTCTACGGTAACTATAAACCGCGCTCTGATCTTCCATCGGTCGTAGAAATGTACATGAAGAAGGTTAGTGTTGAAGCTCAAAGTTTGAAATCTTGGCTGATAGCCAAGGAATATGTACATATATGAGTTGTTTTTTGGTTGCGTGATCAGGAACTTGAAGTGGAGAAGTTTATAACTCATGAAGTGCCGTTTGCTGAGATAAACAAAGCTTTTGAGCTGATGCTGAAAGGTGAAGGCCTTCGTTGCATCATCAGAATGGAGTGATGAAGATCTAACAGCCGCCCCTGACAATAAACATTGTTATTCTGATGTTTCTTGATGTCTGAAAACCTGCATTGTTGTGCTTTCCTCAGTTGTCTATTCTCTTCACATACATTGATTGTATCCTGTAATACAATCCCAGTTCAATTGCATGAATGGTCTGTTTTGTGAATGTATTTTTGGCTACATTGCTTAGGATTCTAATCTTAAAACAGAAATCTACCAAAATATTCCTTCCTTTATACAAATCTATAAATATAAATATTATCAAAGAATGGTCATAATAAATTATAATTTGATTAGTATTTTAAACTATGGATAAAACAATAATTTCACAGTTGAAATACGATTGGGTCCATTGTATGTTGGGGCATAAATGGGGTCTCAAAATTGAAAAAAAATGTATTAACTTTATCAATTGGATAACATGATAATTATTTTATAAAAGAAATAAATATATTTGACGATATCCTACCAATTAAAGTAGCTTTTATAGGGTCTTTTTGTCCGCCGAGAGTTATTATAATTTATTATTTATATTTTTTATATATTGATGAATTAATTAAATTGACGTGATGCTAAAAAGGAAAAAAAAATTTCTAATAAACAGCAACCTTATTTATTATTTTTATTATATTGATGAATTAATTAAATTGACGTGATGCTAAAAAGGAAAAAAAAAAAATTCTAATGAACAGCAACCCCAGTTATCCTACCATCTGAGATCAAATTAATTCCACTTTGATGGTTCAAAAAATGATATCAATTAAATTTAATTGATTGGGGTGCAATTAAATAGAGTTTTTTTTTTCTTTTTTTTTTTTATTTTTTTTCATCTCAATGATGAATGAAATATTTATACATATAACATTACACTAATTTGATAATTCAACTATTTCTATTTTTTTTTTTTTTCCTTTTTCAACACCTTCATTTTCTGGAGCGTCAACCTTTTCATTTCTAGTTTGAATTTTTTCTCCATCACACTTAAATGCATCAAACAGTAAATGGCTAAATGCACTGGGAATCATAATTTTGAGCAAAGATGAAAGACCAACACCATGTATGGTGCTTTCCGGCGGAGGTGTGTTGTGTGCTCCTCATTTCATTTCAAATCATGTTACATTTTTTTATTTTATTTAATATATACAATATAATATTATTTATTTTATTAAAAGAAATCTATATATGTGTATACATTAATGAATAATTACACTTAAATCCGGTACAAAGATGTGAAATTACACTCTCCCTTAAAAAAAAATTAAAATTACAATTATGTTCCTTTTGAAAATTCTCAATTTACACAACTCCCTTGGTCAGGGTTTAAAGGAAAATTGTTGATGTTAGTGGAAAAAAATACATAAATTTTTAATTTTGTCCTTCACTTAATATTTTTATGTATATACATTTATATAAATACAATATATATATAGTGAGGTTAACATCATTATATTTTTTCATTATAAATATAAAATTATTGCACGAAAATATTAAATGAGGGGTAGAATTACAAACTTGTATAATTTTTTTTACTAGTATGTATGATACTTTTTGTTCCTACAAAGGACATTGTGTTTAAACAGTAAATTTTCAAGAAAGATCTAAGAGTGGATTTAATTTTTATTTTTTTTACAAAAAATGATAATTTCGCACGAAAATCTAAGTATAATTAACCCTAATTTAAAATGGAAAATCCAATTTGATGGAGCCTCACAAATAAGAAAGCAAAAGGGTTGGCTTTTCAAACAAAAAAACCATCAAAGAACAAAGAAATCATGTAAAACGGTATTGGGGTGATGTCTCTGTCAATTGAAACCTCAATATAAATAATCTTTGACCTGTGATCCAGTTTAGTGTATGGGTATTCAAGCAAGTTGTGTTTTCGAGCAAGAACATGAGTTGAAACAAACAGCCAAAACCAGAGGCAAGTTACCACCGCTGGAACCATCACGGTATTGGGGTTAGGTGTCGCCTGCCTCTCTTATTGATTCATGATGTCAAATTCAAACAGTGCAATACAACCTGTGCGATGACTACAAACGCCAATCAAATTAGTATCAGGATTCCGTTCTTCCCACTTGATTTCATGTATAAATAGTCTCATTGGTGAAGTGGGATCGCATCAAACAGCTCTACGTATATATCGAACCTTACTGTCTACTTCCAGACCAACTACTTCTGCAACTTAGATCAAGAATTCTAGTACGAGATGTCGAGCAATGCTGGTCAATTCATCAAGTGCAAAGGTTTGGTTTTTAATGCTCTTTAGCTTTGTTGTTTCAATTTCTACGCAAGCCAAGTGTAAATTCATGGGCTAATTGGTTTTTTTTTCTTTTGATTGGATTAAAGCTGCTGTTGCATGGGAACCGGGGAAGCCACTGGTGATTGAGGAGGTGGAGGTGGCGCCGCCGCAGAAAATGGAGGTCCGATTGAAGATTCTTTTCACGTCACTTTGCCATACTGACGTCTACTTCTGGGAAGCCAAGGTAAGTAATTGATCAGAAACTCGTATATTTTTCTTCATAAGCTAAAAAGAACCACGACTGGTTTTTTTTACTCATGAGGGCTCTCATGTTATGTTCTTGATCTTTCCAGGCTCAAGACTCTGTCTTTCCTCGAATTCTCGGACACGAAGCAGCAGGGTATGTTAATTTACTCTAGTTGCAATAGCTTAATCAATCTACCATCATATAAATTTTCAACTCTGAGGCCATGGAAGAATTCAGGCATTGACTGTGGGCTAATGTAGGATCGTGGAGAGCGTCGGAGAAGGTGTGACCGAACTCGCACCAGGCGATCACGTTCTCCCTGTATTCACAGGGGAATGCGGAGAGTGTGCTCACTGCAAGTCCGAAGAGAGCAATATGTGTAGCCTTCTTAGGATCAACACTGAGAGGGGAGTGATGCTCAACGATGGGAAGACCAGATTTTCAATCAATGGGAAGCCAATTTACCATTTCGTTGGCACATCCACATTCAGTGAATACACTGTGGTTCATGTTGGTTGTGTTGCTAAAATCAATCCCCTTGCTCCTCTCGACAAAGTTTGTGTGTTAAGCTGCGGGATATCCACAGGTATTTGATCGGACCAATTTGTAAGACAATGAACTTGATGTTTTCCTATCTTGATGCATTGTTTGGGGTGAACTGACCTTGGCTGCTTGTGTTTTAGGCCTTGGTGCTACATTGAATGTTGCCAAACCAACAAAGGGTTCATCGGTGGCTGTTTTCGGACTTGGGGCTGTTGGTCTTGCTGTATGTTTCCAAGTTCAAACCACTTTCGTTTTTTTCTTTAGCAGTTTTTATCAATCAGAAAGAAAAAGATAAAGTGGATAATCATTTGTTTTTCGGTCTCATTTTCAGGCTGCAGAAGGAGCCAGACTGGCCGGTGCATCAAGAATAATTGGTGTGGACTTGAACTCCGGCAGATTTGAAGAAGGTAAGCAGTATGGAGCCTGTCTTGATATGTATATATCAGCAGAGGCAAAATGCAGTACCAAGCATTTGCTAAGTGTTATTATTTTGTTTATGCAGCAAAGAAGTTTGGCGTGACTGAATTCGTAAACCCGAAAGACTACGACAAGCCAGTTCAAGAGGTTGGTGGATCCATCAACAACTACACATCCCTCTATCCTTCTGTAGCATGTACGTAGTTAACACTTTTCTTGTTGAAAATTGGTGTGTAAAGGTGATAGCTGATATGACCGACGGAGGAGTGGATCGAAGCGTTGAATGTACTGGAAACGTCAATGCCATGGTCTCGGCCTTTGAATGCGTTCATGATGTATGTTACCTGAACTCCTCCTACATCGTGGGCCGAAATTTATATAAATCGTAATCCAGCTATATCTGATGCAATTTAGTTAGCTGATTATCTGAAACAACATTCATGACAGGGATGGGGTGTTGCTGTTCTCGTTGGTGTGCCTCACAAAGACGCCGTCTTCAAGACTCATCCGATGAATTTCTTGAACGAGAGGACTCTGAAGGGAACGTTCTACGGTAACTATAAGCCGCGCTCTGATCTTCCATCGGTCGTAGAAATGTACATGAAGAAGGTTAGTGTTGAAGCTCAAAGTTTGAAATCTTGGCTCATAGCCCAGGAATGTATAGATATATATGACTTGTTTTTTGGTTGAATGTTCAGGAACTTGAAGTGGAGAAGTTTATAACTCTTGAAGTGCCATTTGCTGAGATAAACAAAGCTTTTGAACTGATGCTGAAAGGTGAAGGCCTTCGTTGCATCATCAGAATGTAATGAACGAGAGAATCACATGAAGATCAAAAACCTCTCGTTAATAATAAACTTCAGTATCACAGTGTTTCTCATGTCCAGAGACGTCAGATACCTTCACTTGAGTGTGCTTTTCCTCTTCATGTAAAAAATTAAGTCAAAATTTCATAATTATTATGTGTTGTAATATATATCATAGTGTTCGTAGAAAGGTTACTTTTTCATCTTCCATCCACGGTGGGTTCGAAGACAGCGTTTCTGTTCCATGACTATTTCTCAGTACAGTTAGAAGGAACTACAAGGAAACAAGAATGTAACTACGATTTGTTTTAAGATGCAGATGTATATGCCTATGAGGTAATAAACCATGAGACAAACCCAAAAATTCTATTAATATAAGGAATAAGTAGTCAACTTTCCAGGAATCTTAATTATGCAATATTCGACCACCATGCAGTTTTGTGTAGCTTCGAAAATTACTGAACCACAACTAACGGGATATATGCATCTTCCTGGATACCCCCTACTACAGCCAGCAGGAGAGGAAAGAACGAAGGACAAACAAAATAAGAAAAACTTATAACCCTGCTACTTTATTTTATTAATATATAAACGGTATGGTAACGAGTAAATTTGAGATATCTCCCCTGATTCCGTATGGGAAACTAAGGAAAAACTAATTTTTACAATTCACCAATTATCAATTTCTCTCCATTTTGCACTAGGAAAAAAACAAACAAATTAACAAAAACTTGAAAGAATATGCACGGATGGCCCAACGATTAACAAACATGAAATATTTTAATGTCCTTACTTCAGGAAAAAAAAAAAAGAACCTTTTCCTCTAGATGTCAACTCCACAAACAAAATAGTAAATACGTCTAAAACAAGTGCTTCTGTTATCTTTTTATCTCATACTTCAATTTTTCTCCATTTAATTTTGGACAAAAGTAGAATTAAACTTCTAAACAATATACTCCCCAATTATACATGGAAACTATGCTTCTATATTCTTTTTAATTTTTTCTTTTCTTATGCATCCATTTCTCACCAGAACCAAACACACACTTGAAATGAGTGCCCAGTGCACAGACAAGAAAAGCTTGGTATAACCCCTCCAAAGTCATTCGTCTCCGAAATTCCAGAATATCACGGGCAAGTTAAATGTCACTATCCGCTCTTCCCCATGATGCACAGCTACAAATGCAAAGTACACACCAATTTGATGTACACAAAGATTTCTATAATTGAACATTCATACCTGCTGCAAACTGTGACCAGCTATTGTTTCTCTCCTAGCTTGGCATAACATAAATATACAACTCTATTTGGCAAATGAAGCAGGAGAAAGTAACATTTAAGATACTTGTCAGCTGAGGCATTTCTCCTATGCTCCACTCCTTCCTCAATCTCATCATTGCCTCAAATCATACAGAACAGTGGAAATCCTCTCTCCACAATCCTTGCGTCAAATACTCTCCCAAAATTAAACTTGTCTTACCAGAGTCTTGACTGAGTCTGAAGAGTTGTGCGTATTAGGGTCTTTGATTTACCCAATACTTCACAACCACTCCAAGAACTTGTGAGAGAAACAATATTACATTGCTCCCTAGAAAAGCTTGCTCCAAGGTAATTACAGGGTCGTCATCATGTTTGAACTAGTTTAGCCAATATAACCATGTCTAAGATTTTAACATCCAGTGTATCATCAACTTTCACAATGCCATCCGTTCCATCAATACCAATAAGTTTCCCCGTGGCCCCACGGTGCGCACCACCCATGATCTTAATCTTCTCTGCTTTCCTAGGAGCCACTATTTCAATTTCACTGGGAAGGGCAGTGACCATTTCTCCGTTTCCACTTGATCCAAGAGCTATCCTACATGAGCCGTCCTGAAAGACAATAAGATGGATACCATCAGTCCTGAGTTAGTTATTGTACACTTGGTCTGCAAGTCCAGCAGTAGATATCACGTTTAAACATTATCAAACCAATTGTATCCATTAAACACGGACATTAAATCAATTCACAAAGGCGGCCTGTTCAAAATATAACCCAGCTGGCCAGATTACTTTGCTTGTAAATAATGGATCTAAGATTACGGGTCAATAGGATATATAAGTATATATACATATGTGCTCATACCATATTGATATATTTACTGAATGCAAATTTACCCCCAGCCCATTTACCGGATGTAAAATTAAATTTTACCAAGACCACGGAATTCACTCGATGATAAACACACCAAAATGACCTTTTCTGAGAATTCCAGAAAACTACTATTTATGCTATCTAGTGGTATGATGTAATGAAAAGCTGCTCATAAAGATTAAAGGAAAAGATACCGGAAGCACTTCTCTTATAACACCCAAAGAACTGTCTTCACCAGACCTACGAACATTGACCAAAATATCAGGCAGGAACCAAGGGCCTTCATTGTCTGAACCTGCAACAAAGCAAGCAATATTTCAGTTAGTACTGTGTTACATCATCAACAACACAGTAGAGATTTCTACATGGAGGTTCATCTATAAGCATAAAACTAAAACCGAGAAAAATGTCCAAACTGACAGACCTACTACAGGAGACATCATATCCAAACCACCACTTCCAGGTGTCATTGGTTGCCCACCAGGTGTACCAGGCAAATATGCCGAACTTGGGGTCATAGGCGGCTGCCCACCAGGCGTAGAGGGCAAGTATGGACTTGGAGCATTTGCTGAAAAAGCCGATATAGGTTATGTTAAAAACCAACATCCAGAAGATTCCATGACTGTAAAACAATGGAGCAATAGGCAATCACCATAGGCAGAACCACTATCTCTTGGTGTGCCAGCATCATTGTAATTGCCACTAGGAGTACTTGTCCAACCAGAACCAGGTGTTGGCGCTTCATACGCTCGTGAACGAGGACTTGCTGGCTGAAAAATAATGAGACTTATCAACACTGTACAATAGAAAGGTAGCAGCTTGACCTAACTTGAGAAACTTGCCTGATACTGCGGACTAGTTCCCCAAGAACCAGGGTTCCCATCTTCCCAATTGTCCCTGTCAATTCATTAAGTTCTATTAACATCAAACCAACGGCACACGCAATTCTATAATCACAAAAAGGTGAAAATGGAGCAAGAATGACATCAAACACATGTAAATGAAAGTTGGCACATCCTCTTCCAGTTCAAAGAACCCACAAATTAGAACAAATGCTTTTATCAGGAGTTGGACACACTCCCAGGCGACTCAGACATATATAGACTAGTTTATTCAGATGCAGAAACTTAGAAGAATAATAAGCCTGACTCCTAGTTTTTATTATTTCGATACAATCAACTTCACAAATAATCTTCAGTGTGTTTGCATTTGCTGAAGAAATACCTTGGCGGACTCATTGGCGCGTAAGGATTCCATGCTCGGTCACGCATAGGTGTCCTCATACCATCAAGAGCAGGGGTTACTGCAAACAATTAACACTCAGACCATATACCACAATTGTGCTGTGGGACAAATCAATCAAGTATCCACAATAACATACCTGCAGAATCTCTCATAGGAGTCATATATGGATGAAGTGGAGTTCGAGAAGGATGCATAGGCGTCTCACTTCCCATACCATATCTGGATGTTTCCCTGGTGACATACAGCAAGCCAGGAAGCTTAAAATTCAATCAACTCAAAAGGGGAAAATCCAAAAGAAGAAAATATAAGATAAACACACAAGCAAACAAAATATATGACAACCTGAATGGCGTAGATACATTGACATTGTCCGAGATATAACTGCGTTCAACTGCAAAAAAGGTTGGAACCAAAGTACTGAGAAGACAACAAAGAAAATCAGACAAGTACTTAGTCAGAGAGCAGAAACCTTGCCTGCAACAACCTTCATTTGCGACTCTAATTCAACCCGGACCATTGAACCTTTGACATCAACAACACGGCCTTTACATCCCTTATAATGGCCCAGACGAATTTTGACAGAAGCTCCAATTAAAGAATCATGACCCCTTCCACCTCCAGACCTTCCTCCATGTCTTCCTCCAACTGTCCAATTGAAGTTTACAAAATCATCTAAACTTGCAGAGCTACACATGATCGGAATATAACAATCAAGTAACCAAGTAAGCGCACATCCGCAGTGCAAACTATGACAGAACAAAAGATATCGAGACAACCACATCACCAGAGAAGTGACTGGTCCACCTTGGAGTATCCCAGGGCCTGGATACAGACAACTAGACAAAGCCAGGGGTTAAAACTCTTTAACAAAAGTGACTTACAATTCATTGAACCACCTCTAGCTGATCTCATGGGAGACTGGGGAACACGTGGTGGAGTTCTGAGATGGGCGAATCTTGACGTCAATGCATTACCCTACAGCAAAAAAGCAATTTAAAGCATACAACAGAGCAAATACTGCAAGAGACTAGGTCAAGGAGAATAGAGGATACAAAAGTTCGATCCATACATTCCTATCGCCATTCGCACGCGATCCACCAACCATCATGCAAGACTCAGATTTGACGCAAATGAAACCAGCATGCTCAAGGTGATGCCGATCATAAATAAACAGAATTCCTTTATAGATATGTTCAACAGGACCTTGCTTTCCCTGACATGGAAAAATGGTAGCGGTGTTAACAGACCCAGGTGATGATTTTTTTCCTCAGAAATTACAATGGATTCAAATTCCAGAAGATAAACAATAAGTATCAGAACCGCACCCTACACGGACCCTCGAGGATTTTGACAACATCTTTCGCGGATAATGTGTTCTTGTATCGATCTTTGGCAAAAATCTTCTTGTCGATTTTGTATTTGATCTCTCTTAACCTCACAAGAGCAACATCAGGTCTCTCTGGAACACCCTTCAGAACCTAAATTCACCATCACACAATTTCAGAATGATTAGCCAATAACTGTGATCGGGGACTTTTCGAGTTTATGCTGCTTACCTGAAAAGCTTCACTCTCCACACGTATAATCACACCAAAACTATTATCACTGCACATGAAAGAGTTGTGTAAGACTCAGAAAGGGAAATTGGAAAAACAAGTTTGAGAAAAGAAAAACTCACTCGAGTAGAACAAGGTCATGAAGCTCATAGTCACCAATCCGTGTGACACCAGATGTTACTTCAGAGCTTTCGACAACATTGTCTGCAAAGACACGAAGCTATACAACCAAACAGTAACAAATCAACATCTTCTCAGACAAAAGTGTACTTTCTAAGCTAAAAAGGTGATTAACATACAAGTTCCTTCGTTGTGTCTGAAACTATATTCACCACATGACCTTCAACTGAAACAACCATACCAGTTGCACCTTCTGTAGCACCAGATACAACCTTCACATGATTTCCCGGTTCAAAGTACTTGCAGAGCTCTTTGTCGCTGATAGCAAGTGTTTTCTGAAAAGTACCAGGTAAAATGTTTAGTTTTTCATGATCAACAGCATCTCTATCCAAACATAAAATTTGAGATATCCCTTCAAAGAACTACTCCATTTTACTCACAGGAAGGCCTTTTTCATTTGGTTTTATATGCACTGTATCTTCCTCAACTTTTTCCACCCATCCTTTCAAGTTTCTAAGATCTCCCTTAACAACTATCACCCTATCACCCTTCATGAAATGACCTTTCTTTCTGTTTGCGAAGAGTGTCGACAAACTTGACATGTCACCATCCCCGGTTTCACCAGGTTGCCTAAATTTCTCGAGTTCATCAAAGGTTGGTTGCACATTCTGGGTGCTGAGTGACTTCAGTGATACATTTTTGTACAAGAAACCATCTTTGAACATCATCCCTTCAATCTTTTCATAATAATCACCTGTAGCTGGATCTCTTCTGCGCTCTACACGAATATGCAGCTCTCTGGATTAATCAAAAGGAAACAAAATTAGAACAGGTGTTACATATAAATTTGACAAGACAGAAAAAGAACACAGCACTTACCTAGCTTCATCAATATTCATAAATCTGGCAGGAGGGGTGAATGCCTTTTTCTTCGGAACTTCCCTCCCTTCCTGAAACAAGGCCGCATAGCTTGTTACCAAAAATCTATATGAAATTTATGCATGATTACTGGAGAGATAATTGGTATTATATGCAATTGTTTATTGAAGATTAAAATAAATGACAATCAAGGCCATGAATATAGAGTAGGTGAAGATAGATCTTCTCTTAGACAATTTGCCAACAATCAGGGAATTACATCAAAGAAAAGAATAAAGGAAAACACAAGTTGTGTCCAGGATAGTCAAACAATTGAAGAAGTTCTTAAAATGTTACAGATACAAACCAATTTGTTAGCCAGTGCTTGCAAGTCAATCCTTGGAATTAATTTCACTGTTGCTCTCTGCCGTACATTGTCAACATCCACAACCTTGCAATTAAAGAAAAGAAAAGATTTACATATTAAAGGCTAAAAACACAAAAGAAGAGGGGAGAAGGAAAGAAGAAATCCAGTTGTAATGCACACCTTCGCAAGATCCCCTTTATATGTACCTATTTTCATTCTAACCCAGGTGTCCCTAGAAATATCAATTGCTTTGCTTTCAACGGAAAGAACATCCGTCATCTCCTTGATAGGGACGAGCATTATTTTAGTCGGATATATATTGCGCATGCCCTTAACAGCCTGTAGGAAAACCAAATGTTAGAATTTCACATGTATCTCCCAGTCAACAAATAACTTGAATGATGTAAAGTCGCATCCTCAAGAAAACCAAAAAGGGAAATGAATCAAATTATGCATACCTCCCTCACATGGGCTTCTTTGTCAGCTTCTATATAGATATAGTTTTTAAGGTGATCAAGAGCAATTGCAGATCTAATTTGCAATTCAGGTCCTCTGTCAATGAACTTCTGCATAAG
The DNA here is from genome assembly GCA_034509725.1 of Sesamum angolense. NCBI lineage: Eukaryota > Viridiplantae > Streptophyta > Magnoliopsida > Lamiales > Pedaliaceae > Sesamum > Sesamum angolense. The sequence continues at coordinate 12,399,452 of JACGWL010000012.1, forward strand.
GCAGACAGCCACCTCCCTTTCGCGACCAATCTGTATTGCACAAAAAGAGGCAAATACATTAGGAGATGAAGAGTAAAACAAACCAGGATCGCTTACAACTTTTCTCCACTTGATTCAAATAGTTTAAGTGTCATAACATCATACCGCACATTTGACCATCCATAATTTTGGATCCCTAACAGACGGAAGTAGAGCCTGCTGCTCTACATCTGTTGCCTCCTCATCATACTCCACATTAAGGCTCTTTGCATATCTCTCCTGAATCCTCCTCTCCATTTCTTCAACATCCTCTTGCTCATCCTCACGCGGAAGCAATGGACGATGATGAATTCGCCGATCATCCTCATCAGGAATATCAGCCCCAGTGTCAATGAAATCTGTATATCCAGATCCCAGGCCATCAGAACAACAGGTGATAATGGCAGATGTGAACCAGTAAGACCAACCAATCAGCCAATGCAGAATGTTAGGAACTCAAATGAAGCATTTACAGTTGCCTCATTTTTCTAGCAAGGAATATGACAATTCCTGAAACCCATGAAGTCCATATCCATTTAAATAGGATATGTGTGGATAATACTTCCGTCACGATTTTTTGGTACGAAAGTGGGCCTTATTGATCCGACGTTGCTGAGTGGAAGGGCCGTCGCTCAACGAGATATTTAATGTTCAAACTCTTATTTTGTTGATTCCGGACCACAAGAGTTATTTCTTTCAATCTCTATGTTTTTTTACCCTTACTAGGTATTGGTACGTACCTTGATTCTGTTCTTTCACTATCAGTTCACTCAACTTAGCATAAAAAATTAGGACACACAGGTTCAGTCATATCAAAACAATGAGCACCTTAAGCAACCGATCCTTGCAATCTCAAGATGATACTCAAAGTAAAATGAATATAATCCATGCAGCACAGAAGCAACATATTCTGCAGATAATCCCTCTGTAATTGAAGTCTTGATTCATAGAAACTAATAAATGAAAACATCTATTCAGACTATTAACGACTTTCCCAACCTGAAAACTTAGAGGCGAATTCACTTGAATTCATTCTAACGCATCATTGCAAAGAAAAAACTATACACCAAGATTTACATCAACATTTGAATATCAATATCATAGTTGAGGACGCTAGCAACTTATTTTTTCCTTCCTCCCTGTTGCAGTACTTAAACAGTTACACCACAAACTAATTCATGAATCACAGAACTTGTTTCCATATTCCACCAAACAAATCCAAAATGACAAAAATGCCAAACCCTCGTACCAAGATACAAAGAACACTGAAGAAAATAAAACTTTAAGTATGAAAAAATGCTCAACATAATCTCCTTAAATTTCTATAATTTTGTGAAGAAAAATATCCATCGAGCAGTTTTTGGCGAAATCAACATAGGCAGAAGCCACAAAAACCAATATTTCGACAAGTTTAGTTGTCTTCTTGAAGCAATGTCATACTTTTTCTCCTCCAGTTCCCAGTTCGTATGAATTGTTAGACGAATTAATTCAAAATTCTACCCTCAATAAATGACATAAAACTTCATCATTTTCCAAAAAAAAAAAAAGGAAATTCTGAATAAGCGCATGAATAGAACAATAAATTCCAGACACAAGAAATGAAGGAAAGAAACCTAACCATCCTCCCCTTCCTCTTCCTCCTCTTCCTCGTCGCTATCCACAGCCGCTTCCTCATCAAAGAACTCAGAAGCGGCCTTCCTATGCCGTTTTCCCCCGCGACCACCTCCTCCATACTCCTCATCATCGTCCTCTTCCTCGTCGTCCTCCTCCGCATAATCATCTATAAAATCCGATCTAGTCCTCTTGCGTTTGGTCTTCCCGCCGTCGTCATAATCATCCGCTTCATCATCATCCTCATCAACGGCGTCGTACTCCTCCTCTTCGTCCTGCTCAACGTCGTCGTCCTCGTAGTCGTCTCTCCGCCGCGGCATCGCCAATTGACAATTAAACTTCTCCCCGACCTATGTGTGGCAAGCTGAAGTTCGGACTGAATTCGTCTGCGAGAGCAGTTCTGGCGAGAGAGGTGGAAACGTTTCCTGTGCCACAGTGTGTGTGCGAGAAAGCCCTAGCTAGCGAGGGTGTTGAGGGACAAGGGGTAAAAGAGAGGGGGAAAGAGATCGAGATTTTCTTTTGATAGCTGGAAGAAGAAGTGGCGGTGCAGCATCATAATGTGGGCTTGGGCCCACTATTTTTGCGGCTTTTCTCTACTACATTTGGGCCAATCCATGTGCCTGTGTACGGGTTTGGGCTCAGTGTTCTGTGGATTTTCTGAAATTAACAATTGGGCCTATACGCAATAAACTTATTTGCAAAGGATAATTAAACTGTTGTTTCTAGAATTTAGTATAATTATATAAATTTATTTTAATTTAAAAAAATTATATATAATATCTTTCATGTTTGTTTTCGATTAATAATTTTTTTACTAGTAAAAATTTATTAAATTTATTAATATTAATAAAAGAATTGAATAAAAATATATATTTACTCATAATTTACTCATTAATAACGTATTTCAAGTTAAGTAAATTTTTTCCTTACTAAACTATCTAATAAGGACGAAAATATAATGATAGCTTGGTAAAAAAAAATTATTTAATTATATAAATAAATAATAAAAATTAAAAAAATAATTTTTCTAAATTTTTACTAACATAGTAAAATGTTTCAAATTTTAATTAATAAAAAAAAATTATTAAAAAAAATAATCATAAAGATCACTAAATATAAATAGTAAAAATATAGAGTTTTTATGTAATTACATTTAACTCGTAATTATCCATATTTACAAAGTAACTTTGCCAACTTTCCCATAGATCAGGCTGCTGGAAAACATACGACGTCGTTCGTGGGCTTCCCCGCCACAGAATCTTACTTCACTTGACAGAGCTCCACTCTCCACTGTCTCAACAATGGCGAGCCTAAACTCCAACAACAAAAGCACCAGATTGTTCTCTACGCACGCCCACCACCACAGCCTCTGCACTCGAACTCACCAGATCGCCGCCTTCGCGTTGGTTGTCGCGACTTTCTTTCTCACCAGGCTCTTCGACCACTCCCTGGGTCCCTGCTCCTCACCCTACCTCAATTCTTTTTCCGATGGAAATCAGTACACTGCACCAGACGGCGTCGTGCGATTCGGGGGCTCCCCGGGGTATGGGACCCACCTGACGTTGAAGATCTACGTGTACGACGAGAACGAGATTGAGGGTTTGAAGCTGCTGATGTACGGACGCGAGGGGAAGATTTCTTCGGAGGCTTGCGTTAAAGGCCAGTGGGGCACTCAGGTAATTTTCATCGACTTGAGTTGGGGCTTTCTGTGGGGAAGTGTAGTAGTATCTTTTACTTTGACATGCTTGTTTGTTGTGAATTTACTAAGAGGATGCGTGTAATGCAATGACATTGTTGTTACCATTGTATATGTTGTAAATCAAGGGGACTCATGCTATTGTTTGACTGTCACCATAAATTGCTAAGAAAGATTGGAAATTTTTTATTCTTTCATAATCCCTACATAGAATGCTGAATTGGGTAAAATTTCTACTAATGAAAGACAACAATAAGGAACTGCCGCATGTACACTTGTCATCTGACGAAGCAGGGCTATTAAAGATGCTCCTTGTTTTAATTCGTGATTACGGTAGCACTAACTTGAAAAGAAACAAAAATGAAGGTGATTGGTGATGGTTAATCTAGAACAATGACATAGCTGGCATGGGATGTTAGTGACTGGGGGCTTAGATGAAAAGCACTTTTTATAAGTATGAGAATAGAAATAGAAAGAGTTCGAAGAAATTAATGGCTAAACAGCTTCTTACAAGCATGGGAATATAAATAGAAAGAGTTCGAAAAAATTAATGGCATTCTCAGAATCAAGTTGTTGGAGAGGATGCATGAGTCTAACCAAATGTCATTGATTCCTCACATGATAAAATATGGGGAAAGAGGGTGCAGCACAAATGTGGATGAACTGTATCAGAAGTTAGTGCTCAATCACAAGACAATATTGTTATTGAGTTATTATATTGGTACCTAAGCTAATTTGGACGAAAATGAATAACTTGATTCTGATCTATATCCTCGTCATATGAGCTGGTAACTTAAGGAACGATATTTTAGGATCTCTTTATAGTTCTCCAGATGCAATAGTTTGTTAATCTGATGATTTCATTCCCTTTAGGTTAAAATACATAGGTTGCTTTTACAATCAACATATCGGACTAGAAATAAAGAGGAAGCAGATCTGTTCTTTGTGCCATCTTACGTGAAATGTGTTCGAATGATGGGTGGCCTTAATGATAAAGAGATCAACCAAACTTACGTCAAGGTAATGCTGTTTTTATCAAACATCGGTAATTTCAAAGAAATTATTGCCATTGCATTGTTATTTAAATTAGCACTATTTGTTTTCAGTTTTAAGTCAAATGCCATATTTCAGGTTATCTGGTGGCCGCAACCATATTTTTGTTTTTCCAAGGTATAATGTCCTGGTGTTCAGTTATGATGCTTAAATGATGATCAATGCTGAGAATGTGTTCAGTCCATGAATTTATAGGAAGAAATAGATTAGGTTCTTGTATATCCATTTACTCTTAAAAGTATGCTGGAAATGGAGACGTATTTTTTTATCTAAACTAAGGCTTAACCAATCCCTGATTGTTACTTCTTCTCCTTCTCAGTTGCAGATACATTTTGCTGAATTCTTAATTCTTTTCACTGATTTTACAAGCAACTTATTCAACACTTTCTTGCGATCAACATTGATTTTCCTGTCTTAGAAGATAATAAAAAAAAGCCATACACTCTTAATAGGAAGAAAAAATGAGCAAAGTTTGTGTGCTCTGCTTGGTTTTTCATCAGTGTATAAGTTGAACTGACATTATATTGTTTGTGCCATGTTACTTCATTGCAGTGGTGCTGGAGCTCATTTGTTCAAGTCCTGGGCTGTGTATTTAAATCGTTCTATAATTCTGACTCCTGAGGTATGCTTACCTACAAGGTCATGTTCTTTTGATTGCATGGTAAAACGCTTCACCCACTGGATGTATACTGCTAACCTTTATTCCAAGAAATATCACTATAAAAATGCTGGGGACTGAAATGATGACTGTTATTTTGCTTCATGACCCCGTAAAGCCATGCTGACTGGGCCTTTTGAATCTTTTTAAGTCTACAAACTAGATGTATTGTAGCAGTTGATGCATGGTCAAAGGATTTCATATTAAGTAGTGGAGTTGAAATGGAGTAAAAATCTGGCAAAATTATTAAATATAGTATAAAATAAAAATTTATCAAACTACAGTCCTCTGAAAAGTATTAAAAGTTTAGGCAAAATCACATTGGCTAAAAGCAGTTTCCCCAATCTTTTAAATATTTAAAAAAAGAAGAAGAAAACTGTTGGAGAACCCATGTTGCCGATCGTGATTCTTCAAAAAAGTTCAAAAAAATTTAAAAAAAAAAATTAGAACTTGCCGCAGTTCTCCACAATTTATTTAAAAGAAAATTGTTTTTCAGAACTATAAAACTATATCTATATATATATATATATATATATATATATGTGTGTGTGTGTGTGTGTGTGTGTTTGAGAACCTCGGCTTTTTAGCTCCGATTCTATAAATATTTTTTAAAAAAAATTATTGTTGAGTTTGCTTGCTTGTTTTGACTCAAGGTTGCATTCTGGCACCCTGTGCACTGAGTGAAATAATGGTGTTGAGTTAAGCATGTGTAGTTTCTAAGTTTTATCACTTTGTGAGTGATACTCTGTGGATGAGATTCAAGAGCCTTCTTGTTGCTTGTCAAGTGTGTTATTCAAGACAGAATTCTAGGTGCTCGTCGAGTGCTATCTTGAGTAACATAATTCTAGCCTCCTGAATCTCATCCACAGACAGCACTTGACAAGCAACTCTAGCGGTTGCTTGTTCAGCTTCCTTCCTTGTCGGTAAAAATTCAAGTGTTCTAGATGATTTTCCTTCTGAAAAAGACTATTGACCTGAAGCGGCGAGCATGAGGAGTGCACAGGATGCACAGAAAAGGGCACATGCTTTACTCAATTATTTCACTCACGGGTGCACGGGATGCAACAGGCCCCCGTGGGTGAAAATAAGCAAGCAAAGTTGTTGCATGCGTCTTTTCAACAATATTTTTTTAAAATAAAAATAAAAATTTATAGAGAAACGCAACTAAGAGCTGCGGTTCCCAAATTTTATTTTTCTTTTAAGTTGGATAGCCGTGGTTCACAATTACTTTTTTTTTTTTAATATGGCCCCTGGCTGTGGTTCTTTTTTCTTTTTAATAAATTCTTTAATTTTTTGAAGAACCTTGACAGTAGCAGTTCTCTGACGTTTTCTTTGTTTTTTTTAATATTTTAAAAAAAAGGTCAGGTTTTGCCTAAACTTTTAATACTTCCAGAATGCAGTATTTTGTCAAAAAGAACAAATTTTTCGGGTACTAGGTTTAAATAATTTTGCCTAAAATTCTCTGGCATTTGGTTTCCAATTACATTTGGGTTATGAGTCGCATATGTTATGCAATGTCATCTACAGCAATAAATAACTTTTTTGAATTAACTATAGTTGCAAGATCATTTCCCTTCATCAGTGTTTGATGTTATGAATGTCTGTTTCTCTCATGAATAAAGGGGGACCGCACAGATAAACGAGATACCAGTGCCTTCAATACATGGAAAGATGTCATTATACCTGGTAATATTGATGATGGTATGACAGTTCGGAAGCCTAGGCTAGTTGACCCTTTGCCTTTATCTAGGAGGAACATTTGGCAAACTATTTAGGTCGAGCACAAGGAAAGGCTGGCCGTCTGCAATTGATAGATCTTGCCAAACAATATCCTGATAAGGTACATCTTTCACTTCTGTATTGTGATACAGACCTTTTTTTTAATTTTCTGTTTAAACTGAAAAGTCCTTAGTTTGTGTTGCCATAATATATGTTATACCCCTCCAAAGGATATCCATGTTGATTCTGTGAACAGTTGGAATCTCCAGAGTTAAAATTCAGTGGCCCAGACAAACTTGGGAGAACAGAATACTTTCAACATCTTTGCAATGCAAAATTCTGCCTGGCTCCACGTGGGGAGTCATCATGGACTCTTCGCTTTTACGAATCATTCTTTGTGGTCTGTATCTCGCCTTTTGGTTCGTTGTCCAATAATTTAAATACACAAATACGGACTGTTGAACTAATTGGTGCATTGGTTTGATTCGAGCAGGAGTGTGTTCCAGTTATATTATCAGATCAAGTGGAATTGCCTTTTCAAAATGTAGTTGACTACACACAAATTTCAATTAAATGGCCTTCCACTCGGATAGGAATAGAACTTCTGGATTACTTGGAATCAATTCCAGGTCACGCTGGTGACTCTTTCCTACCTTTTATCCTATTGGCATCACTATAGTAATGGCTAATACCTTTTGCTTTCTCACAGATAAAGACTTGGAGGGGATGATCGCCAAGGGTAGACGAGTGAGGTGCTTATGGGTTTATGCTCCTGAATCTGAATCCTGCTCTGCTTTCAATGGAATTCTATGGGAACTTCAGAAGAAAGTGAGGCAATTCCATCATTCAGCTGAGACGTTTTGGCTGCATAATGGATCTATAGTCAACAGAGATTTAGTAGAATTCAGCAAATGGAAACCACCCATGCCTTTGCCTTAACATGATCTGGGAATGAAGATATTGATTTTGGCTTTTCTCCACTATTCTTTACGCGTTCTGAAAGATTCATTTACCTTTTTGTATTATTGAATTTCCTAACATGTTAGTCATAGATGTTCTCCCAGCGAACAAAGAAAAACACAAGTCAAAGAGTGTTCATAGCGTAACTGTCCTCTTAGCTGTATAGGAAAGCAAAATGTTCACACCCTGAGTGGACAACTTCAACTTCTTGATGTGTGAACAAGAAAGATACTGTTGATGCATTTGGTGTAAACTTATATTTGTATTCTAGTTATTCCTCAATTCTTGTTTCTTTAACGCTTCTGAACTGCAGCTGAACGAAATGAAGGTTGGGTTTAGGACTTGTATCTTAACTAGAGAAACAAAAAATTATTGAAGATAACAGTATATGTGCCACAGATGATGCTTTGGCGGGATAATGAAAGGAGCGGTCAGCGCTACTGTCTCAGTTATAGCAACTTCAAGAGTCCACGGCATCAACGCCAAAACCCCCCTCAGACATTAGAGATGACTTCAATCAGAAAGCACATGCAGAAAGACAGGACATAGGTGAAACATCAGAATGTAGGTTAGGAAGTCATTTTCAATGGATGAGATACAAAGTTCGAGTGACAAATTTGGTCAAGATTCTCTTAGCATGGCCATTCCAGGTTGCTTGGCTGCTTAGTAGCTTTAACTTAGCTCCAAAATCTTGGGTCCACTCATCATATTTGGTATACTTTGCAACTGATGTTGAGGGATCTTGACAGGGAATGTGAACATTCGGGTTTCCAATAATGCAATTTCAACACCATTATGATGCTATTGTGTTTAATTTAATTATATCTTTTCTTTTCTTTCTGTTGTTTTGCACCGTCCAAGCCTAAGGTTTCTTCAAGTGATTGGATCAACAAAGGGATCAGCTTAAAGTGAGTGTTGGCGACATACGTTTGTGGTGACGGGTACAATTCTAAGTGTTTGCAACACTTTCTGCTCTTAAAAAAGAATGTTAAAATTATAATATAATTGAAAATTCTGAGTGTTTAAAGAAAATATTAAGTAAAAACCATTAAATTGGGAAAAAAGATTACTTTTAAAATAAGAACTTTAACTCTCTATGCTAAATATGAGTGCTATAAGGAGAACAAAATAGTTCAAAAATTAGGGATAGTTATATTTATACATCTGACCTATATCTTTTGTTTAAACAATTTATCCCTGTTTTGCGGATAATTATGCACGCATTCCAAAAATATCAACATCATTATACAAAATACCCTTTGTTTTTTTTTTTTTTTTTTTTTTTTTTGATGCCATGGATGACTTTTGTAATTATGCAAGAGGCAGGAGCGATGTGTACAAACTATAAGTCAGGGCAAGTATTGTTCCAACACTAGTTTTCTTCTAGGGTTTCAAAATTGAATATATTTCTTAAAACACTAAAAAAATAACTTTTTTTTAAACCCAAAAAAAAAAATAGTACTCTTTTGAAAATTTGCAAGCAATCCTCCAATTTACATTGCCAAACCTGTACTCTACCCCCACCACTACACAAACCCTAATTCAAATTCTTTTATTATATATTAGGTTATAACATATGATCAAGAACTATTTATAAATCTTGGTTCACTTTTTCCAGTCACCTTTTTGAGATTCTGCAATAATTATATTTTTCTTGATTACCCTTCCACTCAAATGTTCAAACAAGGCTTTAGGGTTTGTTTTCTTTTCTCTTTTGATTTGGAAGGTTTTAGGTTTTCACTTTAACAAGGTAGGTAACCTCAAATGCAATGAAATATCTCTGCCAGGGCAAAAAGAATTAGCACAGTAATCAATTATTAGACTTAATCAAAACGCATCCAAAGGAGGAAATTATTCCTTTCCATTTTCAAGATTTGTAAACTTTATAATCTTTTTGTAACAAAAAGATGAGCTAAAGTTGGGGGAAAAGTTAATTAATTATGTTCCCATTGCATGGTTAGGAGATAATTGACTAAAATGTTAAAGATCGGCTGGATTGGCGGACCTGAATTAATAATATAATAAATGCAGTACACTTGCGGTATGATTAGTGTATTATTAAGAGAAATCACTAGTTACATGACAAGTGTATTATATTTACTTAATAATAATTTAGTCCTGTCAAACTTAGTTCACTACAAAAAATGTAATATTTAACCATAGTTAATAATAAAATAACCGTCATTAACCACGGTCATTCAACGGTTGTTGGCCGTGGTAACTGCAAGGATGGCTAAAATATTTGTCATGACAAATATTTTTACCATAGCTCTTAGTCATGGTAAAACTTTTTTGTAGTGGAAAATGTATATTTCTGCATCATTTTTATTTAATTATGATCAATAAAAAGTATTTACCATGATTTTTAATTCATAGATATTAAAATTATAATTAAATAGTCATTTTTTTCCTAGTGATTTGAGTAAGAAATTTTGCAAAGGTAAATCCACTTGGTTTCTTCCTTTCCTATATTGAGAGGGTTATGGGTGTGGCTCCGCAATTATGGACTCACTGTCAAATGTTTGTTTAAGACAAGAATTCCAAATGAAATTACCAGATTTTGTCCTCTCCCCTACAATCAATTTTAGGTATCACATTATTTAATAGCATGTGCATATTGCAATGGTTTGGCACACAGGTTTCCATCCCAAACAATTGACCTGCGTTAGGACCATTTCGCATTAAATTATATTTTTTTCCAATATTTAATTACCATGATTAAAACTATCAAATTGTCGCGAATACTAATTAATTATATTTGTACAATAATAATTCCTAACAATTATTTGTAAACGAGGCGAAAAAATTATGCATAATTGAAAACTATGACAATTGTTTTGTCAATATCAAAATTTTTTTATTTGACTGAATTTTATAATTTATTTTTTATTATTAGTGTCAAATTAATATATTTTTATATGAATATGACTATTATATAATTTTTATTGATTTAGAATTACGTGTGATGTCATATCAACGCGTTATGAAAAAATACATAATTAGGTTAGTAAGGTATATATTGGTTGAAAAAAATGATATATATGTATGCATATAGAAAAATAATAATTGATATGAGAATGTTGGTAAGTACAATGTTTTCAATAAGAATCTGTATAAATTTATTCTTTTATTTTCTAAAAGTAAAGTACAATATATGATTTTCTGAAATTTTGATTCACTGTAATTACAAACTATGTTAATAAATCACATAGGAAATACTGTTTTCAAAAAAAAAAAATCACATAGGAAATACTGATAATAAGAATGTATATACTGATTTAATAAAGAAAAAAATTATGAAATCATCATGCTGATTCTTTTTTAGGATAAATTGCATAAAAAGCCCCTTGTGTTTTAAAAATTTAACCAAAAACTCCTTTGTATTAAAAAAATTGCATAAATTGCACAACCTGGCTAAAATTTAAGCGGGGGAAACCATAATTACACCCCCCCCTCCTGAGATTTTATGTAATTATATATAGATTCATATAATTTAAAAAATTATATTTAGTACTTCTGAGCTTTATTTTTATCTAACAAATAAATCCCTCCACTGAGTCAAAAACACCAAACTTCATGATATTAATGAAAAAAATTGGATAAAACTCCATATATATCCACGATTAACTTATTATTGATTTTATTGCAGATCAAAAAATAAATCTTTTTATGATCAAATTACCCTTATATATCTTCACATATTAATGCATGTGAGAATGTATATTTTCATCATTATAAGAGTAATTTAGTAACAAAATATTTTCGACCTGCAATAAGTCAGTAATATCAACTTTTAATCCAGTTTTTTTTGTTCATATCAATAAATTCAGAGAATTTTAGCTAATGAAGACCTATTTATTATACAAAAAATAAATCTCAAGATACTAGGTATAATTTTTAAAACCACAAGAAATTTACATAATTACATCAAATAACTCGGGGACTTTAAATATAATTATCTCATAAAAGACAAAACACTATCTCTGAAATTTGCAACTCCATTAACTTTTGTTTTTCTCTTTTTTCTTTTGGCCACATTATTAATCAATTAATTAATTAATGACGCAAGACAATACTTTATTTCAAGTTAGATATCGTTACACTCCATCACTACTAACATTATTTGCTTAAATTAATTCGAAGCTAGCATTAAACCCTATAATTTAAATAATTAACACATTAAAAGTAAAATTCACTATAAATTTCAATTTGGTTGGAATTTGGTCTCACCTGAGTAAATATGCCAAATTCCGTCCCTATGTGTAATTTTGGTGAATTTTGTTATTAATGTATCATTTTTTTTTTTTAAAAAAATTATATAGTTTAATTACATAATTAAATTCCAACAAGAGTAAAATTTCCAACCCTTTATAATTATTGGATCAAAACTGCAACAGTATTGGATTTTGAATTCTTTGCCAACGAGGCTTAATTTAATTTGCGAAACTGAGTTTTCATAACTATAAAGTTATGAGTTTAAATTTCATCAACGTGTGAGTTGTTATTCTACTATAGTAATAGTTGGCTTTCTACTGTAATGATAGTTGTTGATTATATATTTTATCGTGCTTAAATAATTAGCAATTAGATTAGAATTACTTGTGAGTTTGAAAATAATGATTATGCTTTGCATCAACACTTAATAATCCATTAAACATTAACCCATAATTGAGGTAAGGAGTGCACGACACATGCACTCATCATAATTAATATCCAATAAATTATATGTATATATATATATATATATATATATATATATATATTATTCCTCTTATGATCAATAATAATTATAACACGAATAATGATAATAATTACATCATGCCAAATATCAAACATGTCGCGTTGATTAGGAATATATCTTCTCATCCTTTGTCCCAAAAATAATTTATTTTTATATCCCTAATTTCACTTTTTTTTTTAATCATAAATAAATCAAGAAAGATATAATAAATTTGCATAGCAAAAGGCACGTTATCAATTGTCAAAATGTTGTAACAAAATTGCATCAGCAAATCAAAGTGGATGTAAAGTTGGCATCACCAAATGTACACATTTATATATTTACTCATTTAAAACTTTGGGTTAATTCAGATTTTGTGCCATATCCCACATATAATCAAACCATTAGCATTAATATTTCATAAATCTCAAATATAAATTTCGTTACGATATCAAATAAATAATGGTAGTTGAAATGAATGCTAAACGTCTCACTTTTATATGAGATTAGTTCAATTTCAGTCGACGAAATTCAAATTATTTTACTATTGTAAAAAATAATCAATACCATCTGAATTATATAATTCGATGGTACTTATTTGTCAGTACACAAAAAACGAATTTAACCCATTATTAACATAGACCAAAAATTTAAAACTAATATACCATAATTTTTTTTGTTAAAAACTGAAATTTCAATACTTTTTGGACCAATTTTTTTCCAATTTAAGTTAGTCAGCATTTTGTGTAATTCTAAACAATGCCTGGACATCCGGGAGTTAAGTATGTTATGGGCTTAATGCTATTTACCCTTATATGATATTGAAAATGAGCAAATTATTTGTTTATAAAAAATAATAAATAATTTATTCATGTGATTTTTAAAATGAAGTAATTTACCTCCCTGCTCAAAGAAGTAAATTGCTATTTCATTTTTCATAGAAGAGTAATTTGTTCATTTACGATATTACATGGGGTTTCCAATACTAATATACTTGATAAGTTGTTAAAAAAATGCAATAGAACCCCACAAGGAAATCGGGCTTAGGAAGCGTGATTTTACTCGTTCCTGGGCTTGATTTTACCGGAGAAGAAAACCACGGTTTGAAGTAACCCAGACCCCGCCCCATGCATTTATGTCTGCCCAGAAATTAAACAAGAGTCAGTAACAGACACTGTCGTCATGCACATTCAATTTCAATTTTGTTTCTCAGTAACACACACACACACAGATACATACATATATGTGTTAGAGAGAGAAAAAGGGAATGAAGTGAGAGAAAGTGACAGTGGAAAGATGAAGAAGAAGACAGAGTTTGCATTACCCAAGAGGTGGTGGTGTTGTGGATAAGGACGTAATCTGCTCATTTACTGCAAAAGCAATGTTAGCTTTGCTTCTCTGCTTCTATATATATACCCCACCCACCCCCACCCCCTCCTCCTCTTTCATCATCACCGATCAGATCACCACCTTTCAATTATTTCTTTTTTCTTCATACATATTTTTAAATTAAATAATTAAAATATGAGCAAAGGAAAAGCCCTGCATTTGGCATTTGGAGTTTTTGGTATGTAATTTTATTTATCTATTTATTAATGTGTTCATGATCATATATGTTCAAGAAAGCAGTAATGTTCATTGATCTGATGATTTTCAACAGGAAATGCAACTGGTTTGTTTCTGTTCTTGTCCCCAGCGTAAGTACTTTAATTTTAATTAATTTTCTTAATTTAATTTCTGCATATATATATATATATATAATTAATAAACGTTGTTTTGAGATTATTAAAGGGTTACGTTCAAGAGGATTATCGCGAAAAAATCGACTGAACAGTTCTCCGGCATACCCTATGTCATGACCTTGCTCAACTGCTTGCTTGCAGCCTGGTAATTAATTACTTCACTTTTCTTGAAAATGCGAATAAAATTTGATTTAATGTACTACTAATTGTTAATAATAATAATAAAATGTGTGTGCATGCAGGTACGGTCTGCCATTTATATCCAAGGACAACTTTCTAGTGTCCGCCATCAACGGCACCGGGGCAGTGATCGAGTCGGTTTACGTGCTGATTTTTCTGATATATGCAGCTAAGAAGGAGAAGGGCAAGATCGTGGGGCTTCTCCTTTGCATTCTTGCCATTTTTGCGACAATCGCTCTGGTGTCGGTTTTCGCCTTTGCGAACATGGCGAGGAGGCAGTTGCTTTGTGGGTTTGCAGCCACTGTGTTTTCCATTATCATGTATGCTTCGCCGTTGTCCGTCATGGTATGATCATCTTTGCATGATTGAATTATTCTTGATTAATTGGCTGTAGTGTGTGTGATTATGTGTTTTTTTTGGGGTGTGTGTGTGTAGAGGATGGTGATCAAGACGAAGAGTGTGGAGTATATGCCGTTCCTGTTGTCGCTGTTTGTGTTCCTGTGTGGTACTTCCTGGTTTATCTACGGTCTCATTGGCAACGACAAGTTTCTTTATGTAAGTTGCTCGCCTCGGATTTTCTCTTCTACATTTTACGGAAAAAAAATGTCATTTGTGATATTGTAAATATGTAAATTATTTCTTTATAAAAAAAAAAAATTCAGCAATTTATCCATATATGTTTTCCGAAATGCATCACTTTATCCTCTTGTGTTTTTCAAGATATATGAAGCAATTTCCCCCCTAGACAAGGGGTAAATTGCTATTTTTTTTCACAAGAGAGTAAATTGCATTAAACCCCTAAATTTTATTATATTTTTTATGAGTTAAATTCAATTTACCTATTTTTTATAGGAGAAATGAGCAAGAAAAACTCATGCAAAAAAAAAAAAAAAAAAAAGTAAATTTCCTTTGAAAAATAAAATAAATTACTCTCTTATCAAAGACTTAGATAAAGATATTTTGCTTCATTTTTTAAATATACGTACATTTTGCTATTTCTTTTGCAGAATTTTTCTGGCTCATTTTTCATATCACGAGGGTAAATACCCCATTTTTTATTTTATTTAATATATGTAGACCATGCATATAAAAATATGAAAGTGCATCATCGATTTTATTCAAGCAAAAAGTTTACACATATAATGTGTAAATATTAAATGAAACTAATAGAATATATAGCAAAATCTAAAAAAAAAAAAAAAAAATTCCGCATGAGATTTTTTTGCCCTAGACAAATTAAGAATGTTGGAAAGATTTGAAATTGTGGGAATCTCTCTTTAATTGTTGCCTATTATGGCGAGGTAGTTCCTAGTGAGCTACAGAGTACCAGCCCTAGTCTTTTGCTAATAGTAGTGCAATAATGGAAAATGTCTGTTCGGATCACGACTGATCAAATTTAATCAATCATATAATTAATATATTAATTAATATTTTTTTTTAAAATTATATTCCAATTACATAACAAATCATTACACTTATTATGTAAGTGATTTAATTCTGATCAGACCTAAATTAAATTAAATTTTTTTGTGCAATATAATCTTAAATATACCAACTAAATTGATAAAAATAAATTGCATTCTAATAAAAATATTATGCGTTATAAGATTGCATTCGGTGAGTGACTTATAGGACGTATGATTTCTATCACCCGTCATTTACAGCAGTGATCGAAATCAAAATCGTATTAATTATTATTTTTTTTAAAAAGTAAATATATTTTATAAGCATTATACATTCATGGAAAGTGCTTTTTCCAATTAAGTAATTGTAATTAATCAATGATTAGTGATAATTTAATTGAAATTTGTTATGGTATGTTGCAGATTCCAAACGGATTTGGGTGTGTATTAGGAGCAATGCAGCTGATTTTATATGCTATTTACCGCAACAACAAAGGCGATGATACTAAGAAACCCACAGAGGGAAGCCTGGAAATGGGTGTTGCCATCGCCAAGCCTCACCAGCAGAAGCAACCCACTTATTTCCGTAATGACAATCCTAATTAATTAATTATCATTAAGAAAATTAACTCTTTTTTTTAATGGTCTCTTTGTGTGTAATGGCAAGTGTATATCATCTTGTTAAGATGAGGAGTTTAATGAAATGGGATCAGTCGATGGTCCGTGAAGGTATCTGTATCAACTTATATAATTAATTTATGTTATTCGACATAAAGACGAAGATAAATGTTCTATTATTTGGGGAATTATTCTATTTTCTTAGTTTCTTAGTGTGACATTTTCATTAGTTCAGAAGTTATTGTTTGAAAATTCGGATTGCCGACTTATCGTACTTATCAATAAAATTTAATTTAATTGACGAAACTGAGGTCGCATGATTAATAGTAGTTACTAGTCGGGTACAATAATAATTAATTTGTTATTGATAACCGATACATATTAGTTCTTGATGATTGATTCATAATTTAATTATATCGACTTACTCAAAAAATCAAAAATAATAATAATAAACTTATCATTCTGAGGACTCGTGTTTAAGTATTGTGATTATGGGCCTAATCAACTGTGATGATTGTTGATAAGTTGGGCCCACTGTCCTCCACTCCAAAACCAATATCTTGAAAATCAAAGGTCTAAATTCATGCCCAAGCCGGAGGCCGTAGCCAACATGCGGACATCTCATCACATGAATATTTGTAGTCGGCAAATTTTATTTTGATCGATTTAAATCAATTACATAATGGTTATGCAGTGCAATTGACGTATAGATTATAATTACAAATAAATTTATTATATTTATTTTGTGATTGGTTTAATTTGATCATAAGTAAACCATTTGTCATCCGTATTTTATTTCTTTTTTGAACAACAAACATCAAATTTATTTATATAGACAAAAATGAAGTATAGGAATTACAAAAAATGAAAGGTCAAGTTGTCAATATTATTATAGAAAATATTGATAAGGTATATTAGGATACCGTCCAAAAAAATTATAGCGCTAAAATATCAGGGGTGCATTAAACTCCCTGTAACAAGAAGATTATTGTATTTGTTCGAATTCAGTTGATATCTTCCAACAGTCTTAAAGGATTGCCGATCCATATCCTTTTTCCTATATTTCATAGAATTTATGTCTGATTTATGTTATAATAAAAAATAAAAAAACACGAAGAAGAAGTAGTAAGAAAGTTGACAATTGAATAAATTTCATGATTTCAAAATTATCCTTTATTTATTGAACATATAAAATTAAATCAACATGAAAAAAATTATTTGAAAGAAATAATTGCCACGCATTCAAAAAATGTACGGGTCTAATGATATGGACTATTGTTCCAAACTTGGGCGGGAGCGTATGGGGATCCTTAAAGGGAGACCTGCAAAAAAAATTAACACTCCAACACCCAAATTTTGATTTTAAAAAATATGGAATAATAGATAAATGCGATATAAATAAAATATGGTGAATAAAATTGATGAAAATGTGTAAGAACACGAGATAACATGCTTAGAGAATGTTTAGAGAAATAATTTAGAGAGTAAGAGAGATGTGATGAGGACTTCTAGAGAGTGAGAAATGTGTCAAAGAGGTGTCCGGAAGGTGTGGGAGACATTAGAGAGTGTCTCCGCATGTGGAGGAGTAACCATGTATTTATAGGAGGTGTCCCCCTACGGTGAGATTCTGCACGTTTCCTCTATTTTGAAAAAAAATAGATAAAAGTTGTTGGGATAAGCCATAATTTGTTTTTATCTTCTATTAGGTGTGCCTTTAAATGCTTATTTCCGAGTTGGGAGACTCTTTATCAGTGAAGATTCCTAACCGCTAAGGAATCCTAGCGGCCAAGGAATCTAGGGCTGTGTGGGGACCTCCCTCGTCTGCAAGGGGTTCCAGCCGTCAAGAAGTCCTCCTTGCTATGACTGATGTGGTTCAAGAGTAGCTGATGACCTCAAGGCTGATGAGGTGCCACGTGTGTGGGTCCAAAAGTTTTGTTGGGCTTTGATCATGATCCGAGTAGAGGAGTGCCTTGAGCCTCCTTCATTCTTCCTAGACTACTTGGACTGTTTGGGCCTCTTGGGGTACCCCAGACTTTTCGTTTCTTTCCACTTTCTCAATCGCTTGAACCTCTTTGGGTCCACATAATTTTATACACATCAAATTGTATTTCCATTACTTCCATGCCATGTGCCTTCCATCTCCAAATACAAAGACTCAACACGTTTATAATGCCAACATAATAGTTACGTGGTTGCTTGATTTATGGGAAATTCAAACTCGAATCCAATTTGATCAAATTTAAATAAATTAAATAACAAATGTAATATATTTGTCGTATTATTTGCTCTTTAATCAATTTAATTCGACCAAATCTAGTAAATTTTTTTCTTTAATCTCTAATGCTGATACCGAAGTGGGCCAATAATTAATTCTAATTATATATTATACTCCAAAATAAATCAAAAAAACAATTTAAAACAATCCGAACAAAAAGAGTAGCCTGTCCACGAAACTGGAGAAGTGTCCCCGTCTCTCTCTCTCTCTCTCTCTCTCTCTCTCTCTCTCACACACACCCGCTACAATAATAACTAGTTATTACCTTATGCTCAAGGCACCCATATGCCATATGTCATTTCAACATTAATTAACAACTTCTACCCTCCTATTCATAACCCTTATCTCAATTATAAAATAATACAGTGTATTCGAATCTTCTATCATACTTTAATTAACGTCTGAATTATTACATATACACGTAATTTTATAGTATGATAAAAGATTCTTCACTTGAAATTTGTCGTACATATCAACATTTATAATCGACTAACTAATGTATTAAAACACATTAACTATCCATACTATAATCTGATAGCTGGTCATAGTTATCAATGCCAATTTGCTCACTTATATACACAAATTTAGCTAACTTGAGCTTCACAAGCGTGTACGTACCTCGTGCCAAGGTCAACCACTTTCTCATCTCATGCTTAGCTCTTCAAAATTTTCACCAACTTTTTTGCAGCAATTATGCTTGCTTCATTTGCAGAAATATTCGTTTCGACATACGTAAACCTGATTTTTTGACCGGACTCTAGCTATATCATGTTCCTACGAAACGTACATTGATTGCCTAACAAGTGTCTTTTCCTGACACCGCGGTGGATTGAATTTGGACAAAATCGTGTACCTAAACTGAAACGTCGTGGAAAAAAAGTGGAAGCCATTGGACCTGGCTGCATTATTACCAGAAGAAATTTGATGTTCCGGGAGTTGAGAGGGCTGATCCCCGGCGGCTGCAAGAAATTGGAACTGTGTATTGCACGTAGACGTAGTAGTTGATAAGCTTCATAGACCATAATTGAATGAGCAGTGTCATAAATGCTGGTGATGACTATGTGTGGCTGAGTCGGACGCACGCACACAACACGGTCACGCGCAAACATGAGTACTTATTTCTGCGACCAGTGGATTAGTTTCGGACCAAGCAAAGAGCCCTTGTCTTGAGGGCAGTGTCAATGCTGTATCTTCGCCAATTTCCTTGTTCCAATCTTTCGATTGCGATTGTGCAATGTATTTTCGTGATGATCCATTGCACGCCGGAACCCTGGAATAGCCGTACGTACTATGATATAGTAGTTCAAATAGAACGGATTGTGTCTTTTTATGGAGCGGTCATAAGATTAAATTGATTTACACACGAATTTGCTTCCACTAGTAGATTTATAAATTTGATACGACAATCAAATTGGGAAAAAATGCAATTCTTGTCGTTCGTATGTAAAATGGGTGATATTTTTTGTACATTTTACTTTGCCTTGGTAACGAAGAACAATCATTCTTTTAAAAAAAAATGGTACATTGAAGACATATTTATCGACAAATTTTTATCAGAAGTATCTCGAACTTACAGGCTTATGTGATATTTTCTGCCCGACTTACCAATTCATGAGGACAAATGTTCTCAATATGCCACTTTTCTTCCAAATTATTGGTCTTTTATTACAAAAATTAAATTTAAGTATACCAGATGCACAATTCCGTACACCCTGTGTTTTCTAAAGTAAAGCAATTTACCTCTCTATATAAAAGATAAATTGCTTTATTTTAAAATATAGGGAGATAAATTAATATATTTTAAAAAATACAGAGAGATAAATTATTTTTTTCTTTTATATAGAGAGTAATTTACTCATTTGTAATATTACAGGAGATTGTTTGCATGTTTTCTTAATTTATATTGCCCCAGATCTTATTTTTAATAATTTACCAACCCTAGCTAGCTGTGGCTGCTTAATGGATCCTCTGCAGTGATGGGAACGCATGCATGAATGTAAATAAAGAATGTAGAAAAAATAAATCTTTTCATTGGCTTATAATTCCATGTGAACACAAAAGGTGCAAATCTTGTTACGTCTGAGAATTCCCTTCCAAAAATCATCACCCACCTTCTACGGGACTAATAATATGGGTAAAATACATATTACCCCTTGTGATATCTCAAATGTTCAAATAAGTCCCTGTGATAAAAAAAATATCATATAACCCCCTGTAAAATTTAAAAAGGTACATATTACCCCCTGTAAAATTTCATGTTCCCAAAACTGCAACTAAATATGTATATTTTGCCCATAAATTATCAAATCACCCCTGTATTTAAATTATACATATTTAAAAATAAATATAAGAAAATAATTTAGTTATATGTATATATATATATATATATAAACCTAAAAAATATAAAACAAAAAAATAGAGATTACTAACCAATGGACGAGCGATTGGTGGTGGGTGGATGTCAAAATGATCGTTGTTGGAAGGGCTTTCTAACGGTGGAAAGCACACATCGAGAGGTCGTCGGATGTAGGAGAAAAAAGCAATAGAAAATGGGGGGAGCGGGTTAGGGGCAAATATGCACATTTTTAAATTTTACAGGGGGTTATATGGTATTTTTTTTATCACAGGGACTTATTTGAACATTTTGTATATCACAAGGGGGTAATATGTATTTTACCCCTAATAATATACCACTACAAAATATTATAAATTCAGTGAATTTTAATATAATAATGAAGCTTTACTCGATTGATAAATTTGAATAACAACAACAATAATAAAATATATGGTAGACATATTTGTGTAGATGTACATAATGAGGTGGTCCTCTTATATATCATTACAAAAAGATAAAAAAGAAAAAGAAAATCCTTTCATTTAAAAAAAAAAAGCTGAAATGGTATTATCTTGACATGAACAAAGAAAAGGGAAAAGAGAGTAAGTTCTAGTGGGTTCCAATCCATCACACATTTCATTTTCCAATTCGACAATATAAAGATACATTGTACAGCTTCACTTTAATTGAAAAATAATAATAAATAAATAAAGAGATTATTTGAAGAATTGAGGGGTCCACTCAACAATTTTTTAAAATAATAAAAAAAACGAAACACTCCAAAGGTTAAACATTTGTACCTACATAAGGCCTATTTGAGCTGATTGATGAAAAATTCTTGATTAAATCAAACCTTTTGGTAATAGTACGCTAATTATTAATTAGCTGTATTCATCATAGGGGCACGTTGGTTTCTTTAGTTAGTTGTTACTTACCATTCGGGTTCACAATAATTAATCATTGTTCTATTAGAAAACAAATAATTATGTTACAAATTTGTTATTTTAATCTTGATTTAAAATTCAAATTTAAGTTGCGTATCTAATGTTTCCGAACTTCGATTTTCAAGCCTTGAATCTTAAGATGTATAGTGAGCCGAGCCCACTCAAAATCGACGTAGACCAACTGGAAAATATCTGGCCCAAGATCAGTCTACTATTGCTTATGACCGGTCATTGGACAGTTTTGGGCCTTTAAATGAGCCACAATTTGATTCATTCACAAACTCAGGTTCAGCTCGGATTAAGCTCGAATGTGCTTATTATATTTTTATTTTTTTTGAAATAAAAGTTTTCTTTTGAAGAATTACTAAAATATATGATAGTATTATGAAATATAACAAATTAATAAATTAAATCACAGAAAAAATCAAACTAGAAAAAATAATAGTTTAATTATATAATGAACTTAAATGATGATAAATTCAAAAAAAATTTATAATGAATTTTGAAAATAAATAAATAAATAATATTAATGAATTAAACTACTAAAAATTTAGAAGTAGAAAAATAATGGTAATAATTTTTAAAGTTCCAAAAGTACAAAAAGCTATTAGAATAATTAATTTAGGTGAATAAAATAAAATTTATATGTCATGCATTATTATCATAAAAAAAATGACCAACAAGCCCATCCCAGACCCGCCTTAAGACCAGGAGGTCCTGGCCCACTAGGCTAAGTTGGTCCTAGTTTCAATACCTAGGATTGGCCCAAGACCAACCCAGCTCAGCTCAGTCAGCTGTGCGTCTTGACTTGAATCCTTAAAGTACACCTGCAAACATAAATTCAGTGAGAACAATATTAAGAAGTTCCTAATTATAACTAGTCATTCGGTAGTTGAGTTAGCAATGTTGTTTAAAAATGAAAATAAAAAATAAAAAAATAACAAATGTAGTAAAACTTGCGCTTGGCGTTTGAAGAGTGCATGCGTATTTAAAAGCTTTGTCAAGTTGTACAATTCACTATGAACAGTTGGTTCAGTTTTAATTGAACTCTTAAAAAAACCAAATACATTATCGGATTTTGATCAACTCGATAAAAGCTGAATAAATACCCACAAATCCAAGATCATTTATACAGTTAAAATCATATTTTAAATGTTTTTTCGTCGCTTTTAAAAATCTAGATGCGAACCTTACATCAAATATTATTGTATAATTAAATCAATATAACTATTGAATGATGTATCAGAAAGATATGTAGAAGTATTATTGATTAATTTTTTTATATAAAAATAAATTATTGGAGAAACTTTTGCGGTGGCTACTACCAGGATGATACAAGTGTCCTCATTTCAACATGCACCGGAGAGGATCTAATTCATTGTAAATATTTTTTCAAATTATTATAAAAATCATAAAAAGATTTCCGGACCGACCGTTTGGAGTTGAAATGATCTTCAACATACCAACATATACTAATTAATTAATTATAGCCAAAATTTAAAAATTTTCATTACTTTTATTAAATCAAGATTAAATAATTTTGATTTACTATTATTTTAAAACTATAATTATTTATAATATAGATATTACGGATGATTACATTATCCTCCTCTAAGTTTTTTTTTTTTGCAATTTCACGTAAACTTCTTATGGTTTGAAAAATAACATCTAGTACCTTGAGATTTGCTTCCGTCAACATATAGGTCAATATGTTATTCAAAATTCATTGAATTTTTTGTTAATAATAAAATAAATAAATAAAAATTGATATTTACCCTTGAATCTCGATTTTACTTCTTTTTTTTTTACTAAATTATTATCATAACGGTGAAAATAAACTTTCTTATTTGTGTTAACGTATGAAGATATATAAAAATATATCATATATAAGAATATTTGATAATATAAAACTTATTTGACATGTAATAAATCAATAATAAGTCAATCGGATGCAATATATCCAAAAAAAGAATTTATTAACATCAATAAATTTGATGATTTTTCATTAACGGATATACTTATTTGTTAGATAGAAGCAAACATCAAAGGTATTGAATATATTTTTTGAATTATAAAAAAAATATATATATAATTACACAAATTTTCATGAAATGAAAGTGTAATTATCCTTTAACAATGATATATGTTCCCTTTAGAAAAAATAAAAAACCCAAGGAAATTCAAGAATGGACTGGACTAGCTTTATGGAACAGACTTTTCACCTACCTGCAAACTAACCGCTTTAGTAATTGCTAGAAAAAGGATACAAGAACTGCTTCACCCTGCAGCTTGAGCCACCAACTTCCTTCTAATGCAAAATTAACAACCAAGAATTCATATAATTTCACTCAAACCAAAACATGCAAGAAAAAACACTATCCAAAGAGAGAAGGGAACTAACTGATATATTTTCAGATGACTAAATTAAGTGTATCATCAAGTAATTATATTTACTGTACAATTTACATGCAAATATTAAAAGTAAGTGTTTGTTTTTTATATTATTCATTGGATGTGATAATGAAACCAGCAAAAAATTCTGTGTGTTGAACAGTGAGAGAGAGTTTTGGTTGCAGAAGGTGACAAAGCAAAGCAGCAAACAGTTTTGATCAAAGATAAAAAAGAGTAGAAAATTTTGAAATAATTACAGCCAAGCTGTAATTTTTCGCATTTTGTTGCTATGCCTGCTACTGTAACCCGACTTGTACCACGCTTCTTGCCTGCCCATTTTCTTGTATATATACGGGCTCTCCTCATCTTTCTGCTGCACACACAAGGCCTTCTTGAAAAGTGAACAGAACAGCTAGAAATCTTCTTGTTTTCTTGTTCTTGGGGTGTTTCTTGATCAGGGTTTATCTTTCATTTGACACTCTCATTTGCTGAGTTTGTGGGCTAACAAGACTGTGAACATATGGAGAATACTCTACACTTTGTGTTTGGAATTTTTGGTGGGTGTTTTTCTTCCTACATTCTTGAGTTCATATATGCTTTTGATTCTGTTGTTCTTCTTGGATTTCTGATTTTCTGCTGTTATCTTTGAGTTGTTGCTGTGGTTTCTGAGGCTGGTTGATTTTCTGGTGTGTTTTTTTTTTTGCTCAAACAGGGAATGCCTTTGCTCTGTTTCTGTTCTTAGCACCATTGTGAGTTCTCTTCTCCCAATCTCCACAAGAATTCATCTATCTGTTTGCTTTGTTTCTTCTTTCAAACATAACACACTGAACACAAAAATGATTAGCATTTCACTGTTTAGGATATCAAAATTGATGGGTTTTTCTCCTTAGTTCTTGTTATTAAAGGAACAGTTCTATATAAGAAAATAAATCATAATGAGGAGTTGTTTTGAGCTACCATACTCCTACTCTTTTTGTGCATACGGTTCAACTTTCTTGAAAAGGATGAATGTTCACTTTTGTGGAAATCAGGTGGACATTGTTTGGCCCATTGTTGGAAGCAATCTTCTTTTGTTACTACTATTGTTAGTTCAAGAATCTTGTTTATCATCTCTACAGATTATTTGATATGTAATAATAACATAATTTACCTGATAGGATTACTTTCAAGAGGATTGTGAAGAAAAGGTCTACAGAGCAGTTCTCTGGAATTCCCTATGTCATGACCTTACTCAACTGCTTGCTTTCTTGTTGGTGAGTTTCTTGAAATTTCTTCAATTATTTTAAGAATTCACGATGCCCTTTTCAATTCCAGACAGGCCAAACCTACAAGTTTATTAGATTTATCCTGAATTTTAAACTGTATGATTTTGATTTGTCTTCTTAGTGTAACTGGGCATCGCTCTGTCGAACGCTCAACTTGAAGCTTAATGAACAATGGCTTTTGATTCTTACATATTTATGATTTTGTTACAGATATGCTAAGGATTGGCTGAATGAAAAGCAATTTCACACTGTTTTCAGCTGTAGTTATTCTCTTTCTGTATATAAAAAAGTCACACAATTTCATGAAACACGTGGTACTTTGTCGTTGTACTAACTATGGTTTTTCCAAAAGGAACTCATAGTAGGGCTTAATTATCTGTCGACTCCACCGTCGTTTGTCAGCTTCATATGCATAATATGCTGAATTTTGCTTTGGTGATCTTATAATAGGTATGGTCTGCCTTTCGTGTCTCCAAACAACCTGCTTGTGTCAACAATAAACGGAACAGGCGCTGCCATTGAATCCGTTTACGTGTTGATCTTTCTCATATTTGCACCAAAGAAAGAGAAGGGCAAGATTCTGGGACTGCTCTCTCTTGTTCTCGCCGTTTTTGCAACTGTTGTGTTTGTCTCTCTCTTTGCCCTCCATGGCAATGCCAGGAAGCTTTTCTGTGGAATTGCGGCCACCGTCTTTTCCATCATTATGTATGGTTCACCTTTGACAATCATAGTACGTCTCCAGCCCTTTCTTTAATGCATGTTTGCTATATCTATTAGTCTAAGATTTTCTGGTCTTGAACAATTTTAAATTTAACCCCCTTTAGAATTAAACTATAAGCATGAAGGAAATATTGCACGTATTGCGCGTAAGGAAGAGTGGGTCCTTAGTTCAAAACTTTAAAATTGTATCTGCAATTATTTTGGTCTTGTGACATTTCTTACTCGTGATTTTGGCATTAAAAACCGCAGAGGCTGGTGATCAAGACAAAGAGTGTGGAATTCATGCCGTTCTTCTTGTCCTTGTTTGTATTCTTGTGTGGTACATCATGGTTTGTCTTTGGCCTCCTTGGGAAGGACCCCTTTGTTGCTGTAAGTATATATAGAAAACAATGTAATCTCACATGACTTTCATCAGTTCCAGAGCTCCAAGTCACTTTATCATCATCTGTTAGTAAAAAGATGGCCAATTGATTTCTAATCCCGTCTTTTTTTCTCACTGATCCAAAACGTTCCAGATTCCGAATGGATTTGGCTGTGGATTAGGAGCAGTGCAACTGATACTGTATGCCATATACCGTGATAACAAAGGCCAAAACAAGAAAGCCGCGGCCGACGGATCCCTGGAGATGGAGAAGACCAACAGCAAACCGCACCAAGAGAAGCCATCAAACAGTCTTCATTCTCAGGATGAACAAGTCTAGATGAGAGTCTCCAAGAACATCATCTCGATTGACTGTAGCCAATTCCACTTCATCTTGAACTTATCTGTTATGTGGAGATACTGCTTTTTAAGCCTTTTGTGCTATCCTTTTGACTGTAGGCCATGTTAATGATTCACTTGGGCCAATGATGCTAAGTTTGATTACACCATCATATTTGCTTTGGTTGAATGTCATTTTCAATTTCCTGTGTCTGAAGGTCCCTGAAGCTGACATTTTGCTCTTGATCTTCTTACATCGTGGCTGTGACTTTAACGCCAACGGTTCCCAACTTTTGTTTTGTAGTTATCCTGCTTTCTTATGCTGTTGAATTAAGTGCAAAGAGTATGCATTCAAGAACAAGAGATGGATTAAGCCCTGAGGTCCACTATTAGCAGATTATGGATATTAGTCTGACAGAGAATGGGTTCTTAGGAATTTGTCTTTTCACTCTCTTTTATATGGCCAAACAGATTAGGATTCTGAATTCTGGCCTTAAAAACATTGTTGAAAGGTCTGTAGCTGTACTGTTGAGAAAAGGCAATTCTGTTAAGAATTTGCTTCTTGTGTTCACTGTTGTATAATTAATGTCCTAATCTGAAGGACAAGTGCACAAGAAACATGCGAGTTGGTAGCTAATGTTTCATTTCGTTCCTCAATTTGTGTAATTAACGTCCTCCCTGGAGTTCTTGATGTGGATCGAATTTTGTTTCAGACAAATTATCTGACGGTTATATTATATTCGTAGCGTGATTGGTGTAAGTTTAACCAAACTATATACGGTGTCAGTGTACAATGAAACTAGGTATAGTAATTGACTAATTATAGGTAGACCCTGAGATTTGGCCAAAACAAAGAGAAAAAACATTCTTGATTGCTTCATGCTAGTAGTTTATAACTTCAGCTGTGCTACAAAACCTTATCCACAATGTTAGAACCTTTGAAATCAAAACAGAGAGATTTGAAGTCATACCTAAATCTATGAAACTATGCAGAAGGACAAGAACAACGATTTGCCACACAACAAATGTGACAATCATACTAAAGTAATGAGGTTGTCGACGAGAAAAGAAAATATATATGTGGAATTCGTAATCTTTTGAATTAATATACGCTGTCCGACAAAAGAATTGATTCGCATTTATATTGAGGGTAGTTTCAGATCAGGCAGATAGAAAGATGAATGCAGAATCTGAGTCAGATAAAACAATGAAGCTCTTAGGTTTGGTAGTTCAGACATCACATCCTTGTCCTAAGATAATTAGGATAAAGCTATAGCAGCTCCAGCAGACACCTCCAGATCAGGCGGAACCTCAGAGACAAAGGAGGAGAGAGGTGGCAGAACGATGAAAAAAACAAAGGGAAAGACAAGAAAGAAGAAACAAGCCAAGTTTGTACATAAACATTGTTTTGTGTTCAAGTTTGATCCAAGGAGGCTGATGCTGCTGCCTATATTCTGACACAATTCATGAAACGTCAACTTTGACTGTCTCAAGATGCTGTGAAGTTGATACATTGCTACAACTCAGACATATAAATATTGCTTAACAACTCATCAGCACCATCTAGAAATGAAGAACGTGTCACAAATATTTCACTTTATGAATTGATTGTGGATGTGGAGAACAATTCGTTGAAGTATACGTGTAATGAAGCATTTAACTCCCAACATCTGTGATACCGGACACAATTCAAATCCATCGCTCAATAAATGTGCGCCTGAAGCCGTTATATACTAATGGCTATCCGACAAACTAACAGCTTTACTGATATAATGCGGAGAGTTATTGAATACAGCACAACTAACGAATGACTGGCAATTCCCTAATGTAGATAACAAATGCCCAAAAACAGTTGGTTAGATTGTCCACAGAAAAAGGTTAGCTTTACGGACACAATACTGAAAGTACAAGACTAATGTAGCACAGAAAAATGGAAAAACTGTGTGAATTTACTTTTAACTTCTGATCATTACTGAGAAATTTAGCCTAACTTAAACATATCAATGGGAACTTTTCTTTATGTTACAATCCACATAGTCTCCCCTCAGTAGGTAATGTAGTCCACATAATGAGAAATTTTACACCTGGTAACAGTAGTTACTGCAGTAATGAGAAGCCCCATAAAACAAAGAAAAGTAGCAGCCAAAAATGAGAAAAAGAAAAGGGAAAAAGAAGTCAATGGAGGCTGAATTTGGAACAGATAAAACAAGGAAGATGTTGAAGTTGGTAATTTATACATCACATTCTTGTCCTGTGACAGTTAGGGATAAACCTTCAGTAACTGCAGCAGGCACCTGCAGATAAGGTGGAAGCTTGGAGATAAATGTGGCAGCAGAAAGAAAATAGGAGAAAGAACAATGTGGGAAGGGAAAATCACTATGAATGTGTCAAACTCTCTTCTCTCTTCTCTTCCCTATATAATACACCCCTTCAGCCAACCTCAGAATAGTGAAAGAAAAGGACTATGAAATCTGATTTGGAAATAGAGGATATGACGAGCCTGGGGAAAGACTTAGAGGCTGTTGAAGGTCTGAAGAACCTGAAAGGGAAAGAGACAGCAGTGGCTTGGGTCTGTGACAGTTGTTTAAGTACAATTGTCATGGTTCTTTTACTTCATATTGCTTCTAAAAACTTTTTACTGGTTTGGTTTCAGGAAGTTGCCAATGCTGCGGAGGTACTGGCCCGGATGCACTTGGGGAGTTCCTTTGATTCGGGTCTGGTTGATGGTTCCAGCAAGAAAACTGAAGATATATGCAACAAGAAAGAAGACCTCTCAGTGTCAAAAACTGGACAAGCATCAGGAAAGGGCAAAAGTCTGGCTTAAGTTGCAGGCAACCTTGAGCAGGTTGCCTCTCTGTGATAAAGCAAGGGATAGTGTAAGAAACTGTGTACCTGGACCGGAAGACATGCATTTTCTGGCCACTATGAATAAAGAATGATGCGGTGTTGAAAGATAGCATTTGCAAGTTGCCTTGGATTTGATCTTTCATTCCTCAAATATGTGATATTGTTCAAGAACATACAATCTAGAGATGTGCCAAAGTGCATTAAGATAAGATAAAATGGGGAAGTATGAATGGCCTAATTAAGGTGTTACTTAATCTAACTTTCCCTGAAATCCAATGCAGCAGGCTAATGGACTCCATACAATGTTTTGTGAATCGACGTTGCACGTAGCAGTTACGGTGGCTGAATTACTGAACTAACCCCCATTTAAAGCAAGTAAGAGGAAGAATCTCTGTCATAATTAGGGATCAAAGTCAATGCAGCACTGGATCAAATAAAGACAGAATCTGAATCAAGTAAAACAAGGCTGGAGGGTCTCATGCATCACCTTCTTGTCCTGAGATAGCTAGAGATAGACCTTCAGCAGCTTGATGGACACCTACATGTGAGGTGGAAACTGTTAGTGGATGGAGAAGAAATGTGGCAAATCAATGACAACATCAAAAGAGAAGAGTAGGAAGCAAGAAATGTGGGAGTGGCACATCACAGTGCATGTGTCAATTCCTCTCCTAACTCCTCTCCCTATTTAATTCCACCCACACCCACACATGCACACACACACCATTCATCATATTCATTAAGAAAAAGTCTATTCTCAACCGACCGAAAATGCAGAAGCTGAGGCTCCAGAGGGAGAACTCCATGCCTGTTCATCCTCTTGACAAGATAATGAAGGAGGTACAAGCAGCTAAGGTCTGTAATCCCTGTCACCAAATTTATTCTGAATTCTCCAACTCCCATCTTATATTAAATTTAAGTACTTGTTCATATGATCAGGAAGGGAAATGCAGTTCCCTCCAAGGTTCCTCTGAGCCAAGTTCTACTCAGGATGCCTGCTCCACCAAGAAGACGGGGGAGATAATTACTGAGAAAGAAGATCCTCCAAAAGCACCAGTCACTGCAGAAAAGAATCAGGGTTAAGTTTCAAGGTGGTGTAATGGAGCTTTCCTGTGTATGCTACAATAAATAAGGCTGCATACACAACTACCATGGCCTAAATTATGTACACATCATGTTGGCCAGCATGAATAAATAAACGACTCGGTGTTGCCTTGGCATTACATTCTCATCTTGCAATCTTTACTTTTTCTCTTTGCTGCTTTTCCCATTTTACTCCAACTTAGACTGCTCCAAGATCCTGCCCTGTCCTCAAATATATGGTATATTGATATTATTCAATAACTGAGATACCATCTAATTTATCGATGAATACACTTCACAAATTGATTGCTGAATCAGAGACTCACAGATCCAACTTTACGTGCATTGTGCCAATAATATTACTCCATGCCTCATTATCTTGACACATGGGGCAAGGCAGAAATTTCAGATTCTTGGCTCATTAATCTTACATCATCAGTACAACAAACTCATCCCTATCCGTATGGAAGTATCTAAGAAAAGGTGGGGAAGTTGTCAAGAATCAACAATTAACCTTTTATGTTGTTAATGAGAGAGGGGAAGGATCAAAGTACAAAGAAGTGTAATACTTTGGCATTGACAAGGCATGTGAAAAGTGAAGTATCATGAAAGAACATTTGCCATATACATAAACTTTAGTAATGGATTATAAAACCGTGCAAAGTAATTATTTCTGCAACGTGCAAGATTTGTGCATATTATCTTGTCGTATGATATTTAGGAATAAACTTGAATAAATATTTGCCATGCTTGTCCATTTTTTCATCTTCTGACTTCTTCACATAATTAATCTCAACGAACGTAATTGTTTCTTCTTTTTATACTATTTAATTCAGTATGTGCAAATTTAAATACTAATTCAATATATTATTAATATTTCTAAATTTATCAATATATTCAAAGTAAAAAAGAGAGCATAACACTACTAATTAAAAGTACACTAGTTGCCCATATTTATGGAACTTGAATTAGCAACCTTTTGTTTCTTCAAATACCAAAAATGAATGAAAAAGTATTCTTGTCGTAATATATAATTCTAAAATTAGTTGAACAAAAGAAAACATGTGCAAAACTGTCGAATCTAAACGAAACTATAACTAAAGAAGACTAGAAAAACATAATCTGGATCAGATAAAACAAGGAAGTTAGAAATTCTACTCGAGAGCGATGGAAGAAATTAGAGTTGCAATAATCTCATAATGCATGTGATCATATATATGAGAAGTAGCTTGGAATAACACATTTGGTGGCCTTAATGGACACTTGCATGTAAGGTGGAAGCTTGAAGAAATAGGAGAGCAAAGAGTAATTGGCATATATTCATTATATATGAATTGATTATAACTTTATTTATTTCACTTTATATATAAAATTATCAAGTGAAAATATGTATTGTGCATCATCTCAAGTTCTGTGCATATGTGCATTCTTTTTATGTTTTGTGCATAAATAATCAAAGTATATATGCACCATTTGTGCACAAAATTATGTGTAAATATTTATAGATAGATTGAATATTGAGATATATAACATGCAACATTTTACTTATGTCATTGTATATGTGATTTGGATTATGTGACTACACTCACCTACCATTGGCATAATATATAATTAATCAACAAATATATATTGCTTATTCTTTCTTTTTTTTTTCTTTTTTGCATAAAATATGCGTCAAATATTTACATTAGAGTTCCTATATTATAATTTTCAATAATGTAAGTATCTACTATATTAAAAATAAATACAAACATTTATTATTAGAATATAATACCTACTTAATCTAATATATAAATGATCTATTGTTATTCATACTTATTTGAAAAAGAAAAGCCATTTACAAACACATAAACAACGATTTATCGTACCAATCTTGATATTATGCTAAAAATATATTTATTATTATTAAATATTTATATTTACATACAGAAAATACATGCCACCACGGCAAATATTTAAAAGAAAAAGACCATTTTTGCAAGTCAAACCAAACCTAAAAAGTTTTAGGGTGAGGTATGCAGCATGTAAGCTGGGGACTCATGGCATGTGTCATGAATCTTGAAAACACATACATGGACATTGTTGCCCATGACCCCATGTACATGTACGTATCCATGCATACATACATACATACATACATAAATATCCACATCCACATCCATCATCATTAATAGAAGAGAAGAAGAAGATTTGACTTCCACTAGAGAGAGAAAGAGTAAAAGTTGCTGAAAGAATGAAATGAGAGAGAGAGAGAGAAAAATTCAATCCGATCCAATGCAAGTTTGACGTCCGCCATAAAAACCCACACACACAGTACACACACTTTCCCTTTCTCTCTCTTCTCTGTTCATCTTTCTCCCTCTAAAAAGTTTTGCTCAATACAACTGCGTCTTTGATTTTGAGAAGACTTTTATCACAGCTACTATCTATACGTACACTCGAGTATCTGTCTATACTTTTGTTTTCTTGATTCGGGGTATCCCTGAGGGGAATTAATTTGATTTGTTTGATTAATTGATGCTTGAAAAAGAGACGAGTACGCAGAGTGCAGTGTTTTAACTTCAATTTCGTGGATTTAACACTGGTGCCGCTTAAATCTTGCTTTGGTAAGTATGTGGTCTTCATTTCAGTGTTCGTTTTCTAAATTTGAATTTTGTTGTTTTCCTCAACTTTTAATGTTTTCAGGCAGTTATGTGGGCATGTGATGATTTACAGTTTTTTTTTTTTTTTTTGTATTTTTATCTGAAGTGTAGATAGTTTCGCTTTATTTTAGCTTTAGATCGAATGCCTTTGTTTTTCTTGCAAGATTTAGGGTTCAATCGAGTTAGCTTTTCTTGTCCTATATTTTCTCTAATATTACTAAATTCTTGGATTTCTTGGAATTCTTGGAAAGGAAAGTAATATTTCTTGTAGCTTACCTTTAGTCATTATCTTTCTTATAAATTAATTTGCTATTTTGAACTTAAAAAAATATCAACTTTTCTACTTCTAATCTGGTTCCTAAAGATTTGTGTTTTACTTGTAGTTTCCTTGTTTCTTGTTTTGCTCGCCGTTATAACCAGACTCATGCTCTTTACTTGCTGTTTTGGGATGCAGACGAGAAATCTGACTTAAATTGACTGTTTAATGCAGGTATTGATAGGGCAGCGTATGAACGATTGTCACTTGAATTTGAATAGAAGAGCAGCAAATTTTAGGATGTTCAGAGATAAAGTTAGCTTCTTTGATTTCATAGAATCTTTTTCTCAACTTGAATTATGCGAAATACACAAGCATGTCCTCGTGCTTGAGGCTTATCCCTTTGCCTTAAGTTCATTGCAGACCTTTCAAAGATTCTAACATTGGTTGATTGTGTATGTAATTTGATAGTGAGTTCTATAATTTTTTCTGAGTTTGTAGTCCCTTCGCACTTTAATGAGGTGAAGGTTTTAGATTAATGTTTTTAGGAAGTGTAATCTGTAGTGTGTATTAAGAGTCTTGTAATTTGGACTGTGTTGATTTCAGCAAATTATGATGCCTCAAGGGCCTCCCACACCGCTTGGTGGAGGCCAGCCCATTCCGCCTTCTTTGTTGAGATCAAATTCTGGGTTGTTGGGTGGTCAAGGGGCTGGAATGCCTTCACAGAATGCATTTTCATCTTTGGTGTCGCCGCGCAATCAGTTTAATAACATGAACATGCTCGGGAATGTTCCCAATGTCTCATCTTTGCTCCATCAGTCATTTGGAAATGGGGGCCCAGGTTCAGGCCTCTCTGTCCCTGGGAGCTCCCAGAGGGGGCTTATTGATGGTGGGGCAGAGTGTGACCCACTTTCTAATGTTGGAACTGGGATGGCATTTAGTCATCCTTCTTCATCTTTTATGTCTTCATCTATTGCAGCCAACCCAAATTCATCTGGTCAAGTTCAAGGGCAACAGCAACTTGCAAACACGTCTGGCAGCCAGATGGTGATGGACCAACATCAATCTCAGCAACTTGATCCTCAGAATGTTCAACACAATCAGCAGCAGTTTTCTGTCCCAGCAATCCCCACCAACAGCCCCAACCCCAGCAATCACAGCAGCAGTTTCAAGCAATGAGAGCTGGATTAGGAGGTGTTCGACCTGTTAAGCTGGAGCCACAAGTGACTAATGAGCAAGCACCTCAGCAGCTGCAAGCTATGTGGAATCTTGGTTCTGTGAAATTGGAACAGCAGCAATTACAGAGTGTCAGAAGCTTGGGCCCCATCAAAATGGAACCTCAGCATTCTGACCCTTCGCTGTTCTTACAACAGCAGCAGCAACAGCAACAACAGCAGCAGCTCCTCCTGTCGAGGCAGTCCTCTCAGGCTGCTGCAGCTGCACAAATTTTGCATCAACAGAGGCTTATGCAAATCCAACATCAGCAACAACAGCAACTCTTGAAATCTATGCCTCAACAAAGATCCCCACTGCAACCACAGTTTCAACCACAGAGCTTGCCTATTAGATCTCCTGTAAAACCAGTTTATGAGCCTGGAATGGGTGCCCGTAGGCTGACACATTACATGTACCAGCAACAACATAGACCTGAAGTAAGACACTATTACTACATCAGTTGTTACTTCGGTAAACAGAGGACTTCCATTGGTTGCTAATGGAAGCACACGCATCACTTGTTTTGTAGGATAACAATATTGAGTTCTGGAGGAAATTTGTTGCTGAATATTTTGCACCTAATGCCAAGAAAAAATGGTGTGTCTCTATGTATGGAAGTGGCCGGCAGACTACTGGAGTTTTCCCTCAGGTCCGTTGGATTATAGACTCAATAATTGATGGGCTTTAGTTATGCCATTATTTGTACCCTGACTATTATCCTAGGTTTCAAGTTTAACAAAATATTTCAATGATTTAGAAGGTGCAGCTTATCTCTGTAACGAAATACTCTCCTCTCTCTTCATTTATGTGTATTTGGCTACATGACAAAGTCGAGGTGTCTAATCTTTTGACTAATTAATTGATTTTGTGATAATTTTGAAATTGCAAAAACATTCAAATATATTAGTTATGTTGTTTATGGTTATCTGAATAATTTAAAGATAATCAATTTATACGTTTTCAGTATTGTTTTCACAAATATGCTCTCCATGTCAATTGAATTTTGTCAGAGGTAGTTTGAAGAATGATGTTATAGATCCCATGCAGCTTTTGAGATTCATTGTTCACCTTTTAATGTTGTACACTAAGGAAAGCAATGTGACCATCTGCTTTTCAGGATGTTTGGCACTGTGAAATCTGCAACCGCAAGCCTGGTCGTGGATTTGGTGCGTTCCTTCTATGTTTTGCAGAATTATCTTTGTCTTTTCTTGCTGTCTATATGTTGATTTGTTTGCCTGGTGTGTTGTTCACTTCTTGTTTCTTTTTATGATTATCATGGTTTTGCATGCCCTTGCTCTGATGGTCTGATCTGGTGTTCTTTTCAGAACACCTGCTTCAGAATGTCAAATCCACCCCCACCTCGATACTCCTGCAAAACTAACCGCTATATGTGGAAAAGGGAAAAGATTACTAAATAGGTAGATAAACAAGACTATGCATGCATGTAACAGTATTCTGTATGATCTGTCAGAGGCCACTGTTGAGGTTCTGCCCAGGCTCTTCAAAATAAAATATGAAAGTGGTACTTTAGAAGAACTACTCTATGTTGACATGCCTCGGGAGTACCAGAATTCCTCTGGGCAAATTGTTCTGGACTATGCAAAAGCCATACAGGAGAGTGTATTTGAGCAACTTCGCGTTGTTCGTGATGGTCAGCTTCGCATTGTGTTCTCTCCTGACCTTAAGGTTACACTTAGACTTACTGTTACTCTTGTTGTTGTCTTAAAACTGCTATTTTTTTTTATTTCTCTGTCTCCCTCACTTAACTAACTTGTCAGATATGCTCTTGGGAGTTTTGTGCGCGACGTCATGAAGAACTTATTCCCAGGAGGTTGCTGATACCCCAGGTTAGCTATTTTGGTAATCAACTTGAACAAGTACACCTGTTATATGTGCGAAGTTTCTTTCGGAAATAGCTTGGTTGAGGCAGGTGGTCCACATCTATAAGTCTTTTGATGGTCTAAGCAGAGACAGTGTCTCATAATATTAATGTGCACCGGTAACATATCTCTTATTTTGTTGCAAACTGCAGGTTAGCCAACTTGGCGCTGCTGCCCAAAAGTGCCAGGCTGCTACACAGAACTCGTCAACCAATGTCTCTGCTTCTGAGCTACAAAATAACTGCAATATGTAAGTTAGAGTTGTTTGCGTTCCATATGAATCTTGATATGCCTTTATGCAGTCCCTGTGGTTTACCCGTTTGGTCAATGCATTCTTCTTTTTGTCTTCAGGTGGAAAATGATGTTTTTTTCCCCTAGTCTGTCATTTGGTGGTTTTTGTTGCATGAATGTGATAATTTTATGGTCAAAGTACTAGGTTTCAACTCTTAAAACTCTTAAAAAAAAGGGGAAGGCTCCCGTAGCTGCTGGGGGAGGAGAATCCGTTTCTGCCAGAGGCACTGTGGCTTGATTGTTAAGATCTGGTTTATAGTTTGACTGTCATCCTGATCTGCTTGTGGGAATTGAATCAAAAGAAAAAAGTGATTTTCTGTCTCTGTCACTGAACTTCCTAAGTTCATTTACATGGCTTCTATAACGCCCTCTCCTTTTTTTCTATGATGATGAAATGGCTGAGAATGACTGAATTTTGTGAACATGTATGGAGTTGTTGCACTCTATTGATGGTCGCAATTTTTGGTCTGCAATTCACCACGAAGGAAATAGAACATGGTTACACAGTCGATGCATGTAGTAAGCTGTGGAAATGAGTCCCTTTTGTGCACTGTGTATTTGAGCTACATAAATGCCTTTATCTGTCTCTTGGGGATCCTAAGAAAAGAAGTATCTAGTTTGCGATGGAAATGTATTACTAGTGAAATAAACTCTATCTGAGTGAAAGTGCGGTAAAGTCTTTCTTATTCTGAACTAGATTTTGTAGTAAGGAATAGAGATTTACTTGTTTTTCCCTTTGCATTTCCAGGTTTGTTTCTTCAGCTCGTCAACTGGCCAAGGCATTGGAAGTTCCTTTGGTAAATGATTTGGGATATACAAAGAGATATGTAAGATGCCTGCAGGTAATATGCATTTTACATCTTCCTAGTACATTCCTGCTTCAGGAATTGAAAACCATGGTTTAGTTCTCCTACCAGCAGTCTTGACCCACAATGATAGAATTGAAAGGGCATGGCTCAGTAGCTTTTCTTTTACTCATTCACTTTTAGTTCTTTGTAGATTGCCCCTTTCTACTGTGTTTCAAGAGGTTGCTAGCTCTTGCTAGGACCCTCGTTAGTTAGTGAGTGCCAATTTAAATTTGGTGTTATCTAAGCTTCACTTGATTGGTGAAGGCAACACTGTTATCATAGTTCGCTCATGTTTTCATTAGTCATTATGATTGCCAGTTGTTAGTATCTTTTGTCATCAACTTGTAGTTGTTTTTTCAATTTGCATCAGGAAAGGATAATAGCTCGCTCATGCTTGAATTTTTCATTTATACTTATGAGTCATTATTTTTCAACTCAGTAATTCCAAAGAAAAAGTGTGCTGCCCATGATAGAAGATGAAATATTGAATTTACAAAAAAAAAACATTAAGGAGTGCAACATGATATCCACCGAAAGTGTATGTAAACTGTTCAGAGAAGTTGTTTCTTGCAGTATATATTTTTACCTATTTGTCAAAGTTTGGAACCTGAACTCTATACATAGACAGCAGCACTCTGTAGTTGGCAATTTCCTCTCAAATTCGTCCAGATCCCTAGATAAGTTTACATGCTGGTTAACTGGATTCAATTAAATAGGAAACTGCCAATTGAATGAGAGTTCCTTTAAGCAAACTTATTAGGGCTGTCGATAAATGAGAGTTAGAGTAGCATTTTCTGGTGTATTTGCATGAATTAGTTGCTGAAGGTAAATTCAACTTGCATGCCTTTTCAGTTGAAGAACTGGAATTTGTTGACCTGGAGAGTGACTGGATATGAAACGTGGTTTATTTTTCCTGTTTCCTATATTTTGTACTTGTGCATATTTTCTTGAAACTTTTGTGCTAGGGTCACATGTAATAGAAATGTTCAACAACATGAAAGATGACTTTTCACTATTTGTCCCTGCTAGTGGATGATCATTTGCTTATACTTCTTTTCCTGATGAAATTGCAGATATCAGAAGTTGTGAATAGCATGAAAGATCTTATTGATTATAGCCGTGAAACTGGAGTAGGTCCCATGGGTAAGCTTGATCATTTGCTCTCAGTTTGTCTTTGTTTATTCAACATGGCCAACTAGGAAGTAAGCCATAGGGCTTAAACTGGACAAGTTGCCCAGGAGATGTAATGATTTCGCCGTGGTTCAGTAAATTGCATAAATTAAGATTTACGGACAATAATAAGTTTGTGGTGTATTTATTTTGTCTGTGTTAAAAAACTATCAATTAGTAAACGCATGCGTAGTAATGTGTTTCCATTCATTTGTAGCTAAGGTGAGCAACTTAAAAAAGAGGGGTGAGGTTTTCTTCGGAACTGCCTTTTTTATTTAATTTAAATGCCATTTCGGTAACATCACTACTGCAGTTAATTACATAGCCTGACCATGGGTATTTCATGTCTTTAATGCATGTATATCCTTTCTCATACTGGCGATTGCTATCTGTGAAGATAATGAGGTTTTGAATTAATTGCAAGTGCTAAGGACTTTGGTAATACTCTGATCAAGTTTGTTTACTGTTGGAGGTAGGTAGTAAGAGAATGACATTTTTCTTATGCTTAGGAAGATAACCTCCCAAGTTTTAGTTAATTCTTATATCAAGTAGAGGCTTTGCAGGTCTCTGCAATGAGACTATGCTCCCCTTTGGTTCACTAGAATGATCTTCCATGACAAGCCTTACTGGAAGACATGTTGAAACATAATCTGGAAGCAAATATATAAACATGCAACAAGCCTGACATGAATATTTGCAATTTAACTTCACTCTGTGCTTGCTGTTTTAACCTAGCTGGTGCATATATTAAGAAATCAAGATTGGTTATTTTGTCCATCTTCCCTCAATTACCGACTTGCACTTGTTTCTATCATTTATTAGTATTTCTTCAGTCCATCTTTCCACAAGTACTGAATTTCTTCTGTCCAGCCAGAGGGTCAACTCTCCAAGTTTTTCCATCTACGCTACTGCATGTATAACTTTGTTTTATGTATGACCATTTCTTGTTAATTTTTTATTTTTCAGAGAGCTTAACGAAGTTTCCTCGAAGAACAAATCCTTCACCTGGGCTTCAAGATCAACTTCAACCTGAGGGTCAGCAGCAGCAGCAGCAAAAGCAACAAACAATGGGTCAAAACTCGAACATTGATAATTCTGTCCAGGCCACAGCTGCGCAACGTACCTCTATTAATGGCATCCCAAGTCTTAATAACACTATGAACTCCGTGCCTGCTACTTCATCAACTGGTACCATTGCTGGGCTGCTTCATCAAAATTCAATTAACTCTCGACAGCAGAATCCAATTTCTAGTTCGAATAGCGGCTATGGAGGTAATGGTGTTCAGATGCCATCTCCAGGTTCTTCAAGCACCATGCCGCAAACTCAACCAGCTCCTTCCCCCTTCCAGTCCCCAACACCATCCTCGTCAAATAATCCCCAACCAACTTCACATAGTAGTTTATCAGGTGCTCAGGTGAACTCAGTGAATTCACCTAATATTTCCATGCAACAACCTTCTCTATCTGGTGATGCAGATGCAAACGATTCACAAAGCTCAGTCCAAAAAATTATACATGACATGATGATGTCTTCACAGCTTGGTGGGGGTGGTATGATGGGAATGGGGACAATGGGCAGTGACATGAAGAATGTTAATGGAATGTTGTCAGCAAGCAGTAATACTGGTACAAATGGCAGCAATACTCTCGTAGGAAATGGACTTGCCAATGGCAACCCTGGTATTGGTGGTTCAGGATTTGGGAGCATAGGGAATGGTCTTGGGCAAACTGCCACAGTAAACGGGATTCGATCAGCACTTGGAAATAACTCGCTGTCTATGAATGGGAGAGCAGGCCTGACAATGGCCCGAGAACAGAGCATGAATCAGCAGCAGCAGGATTTGGGTAATCAACTGCTTAGCGGTCTTGGGGCAGTCAATGGCTTTAATAACCTTCAATTCGATTGGAAGGCATCACCTTGATCCGTGCTATCTTATTCTGTTGGTGGGTTTTAAGTAATAGCTGTTTGTGCAGCATAGAAAATCACGAGTTTCCGTAGGTCGGGGTGATGGAAGTGCACTAAGAAAAGGGAAATGGTGTGTGCGTCTCGCCTCCTGGTTGTGCTAATTTCTGATAAAGGAAAATATAAAGCATAATACAAATGTTCTATTATTATGTTCCTTAAAAAATTCTTCTAACCAAATTTTGCGGTGGTTTGTAACAGCTGGCTATCTATACCGACTGTCTCGAGGGGAACAGCAGCAACGACCTGGCTGACTGGATTCACCTTGTATCAGTCTTCTGCTTGTGCCCTGCTTTGAAGGTGTCTGTAAACTACTTTTTCTGCTGAGGCCTTCTGGTTCCCTCCAAGGCTCCTACTTTTTCCTAATATGTGAGTGTACATAGTCTGGATTGCGTTAAGCCAATCTTATTGTAGAAGTTTGAAGAGTTGCTAGAATTGGTTTCCACTCTGTGATTACTGTATTCATCTTTGATAGTTATATGTAAGTGCTTCCTATAGGTCGTTTGAGTGGTAGGGTCTTCATAGCCGGCCACCCCACCCTCAAGTGACAAAGACGAAACTAACCCCATGAGGTCTGCATGGGTGTGGGGGCTGAGACAAGCGGCAAAAGATGATTCTCGCAATTGAAAAAGAATATACATCTGCTGGGAAGCCTGACATCCACGTAATACAATGGATTGTGTTATGAAGGGAGAGGGGAGGGAACTCAAAGTCACCCCCTTCTGTGTTACAATGCACCGAGTGATAACATTGCCAATATTATTTGTGGGGGTTGGTCCAAGGAAACAAAATGCAAGCTGGGGTGCCTGTTGTGGAAATTAACATATGGATGGTGTCCTTCAACGCACAAGGGAGATGGAGAACTCCTATTCCAAAAGGCATCATGAACTTCCCATCTTATCGTGTTTGATGGATTTGGTGTCTTAAAACCCAGGTTGTCGAGCCAATTATGTTTCTGAACATTGACAAAACATTTATAATTGCAAGCGGGATATGCTACGGCGGCGGCTGCTGCTTCCGTTTTTCTATTTCGTTTACATTTCGAATTCAAGAGCGTCTGTCGAATTATTGCGGGGAATTCTTCGAAGTTACTTTGCTCAAAAAAGTGATGGCAAATATTTGATATGAAAAAACCTTGTGCCTATACATCCAGTGCAGTAGGTGAAGCATAAATCTATATCTATAAATCATTATATATATATATATATATATGTAAATTTTCATTTACAAACAGCGATTTGAAGCCTTACTGCACCAGTTTTGTGTGTATAATTCTCTCAACATTTTCTATGATACAAGAAATGCGTAAGTACATTAACTAGAATGATGCACCAAAACTATCACCACATTTCTTTTGGCAATGATTAATGCCTCAACCTCCATACTCTTCAGTCTGCAAGAAATGTAAACTTTGCAATAACTTTTCTATATTTTATTCTTATTTATTATATATTTTAAAATATAATTATACGCACACAATATAACCAACCACAACTGGTAGTATGCACCAAATGCGAACTGCTCAAATTCAGATGCATTTGCCTCAGCTAATTTATCATCAAGGAATCAAGCTTTACTAAAAAGTGCACACCTTTGTACTAGCTCTCTGTGATACAAGCACAGATCTAGAAACCATTGTCGTGTACTACATCAAGAACCTCCGTAGAAAAATAACACAACACAAACTGCACACGCCAAGAGATATAACCTGTAATCTAAGTACTCCTTGCAGCTACTAGACTTCTCAAGTTGTAACAGTACATAAGAATAAAATGTTAGCATCCATCATCATATCCTCTGGTGCCAACTGTTCAAACATGCTGAAAACAGAGATAAGAAGGCGCCCCAAGAATGAAATCAAAAAGAATAATCCTTCAAATCAGCTCTCGAGTCACCAAGTTCCAAGTCAGCCATGCATTCTTCAGCAGTAAGAGAGAGAAGTTGCCTGGTCTTTCGTCTTAGGTTGTGCTTATGCCATTCACTCTTAAAATGTTCCCTATACTCTTTCGCATCACCAACAAATGCATCGCAAGTACTACATTTTTGCTGTTTTCCTTCTCCCTGAGAACTCCCATCTTTGGCAGAAATGGCCTGCTTCTGCAATTTCTCACTCAGTTCAGAAACAGGGCCGACGGAATCTTTCTGCATGCTCAATGGCTCATCTTCCAGATCATCATAATTATCCACATGGGTATCACTATCTAAGTGCACATTTACTGCAAGAATGTCCAATCTTCCTTGCAGATTCCTGACCAGACCATCACAGTCACGAAAAAATTTGGCTCCAATTCACAGATCTGCCAGCAGTAAGGATTTGATTAAAGAGGACCATGGGAGAAAAGGGTAAAGAGACACAATGTCAAGCCACTGTATAACCAGAAAAGAGAGGATATTGAGAACGGAATGGTGCCAGTGGAGATGGAAGGAAATAGACAAGCACAAAATTAAGAGGTGGATCCTTTCCTTTGCTAAAATGAATAATAATTCACATTTGTATATTTCCTATGTAGATCTGTTACATACCTCACAAGTTAGACATAGGTTAGAGATAAATGGTAGCAAATGTTTAACAGCAA
This sequence comes from Sesamum angolense, assembly GCA_034509725.1. NCBI lineage: Eukaryota > Viridiplantae > Streptophyta > Magnoliopsida > Lamiales > Pedaliaceae > Sesamum > Sesamum angolense. The sequence goes on from JACGWL010000012.1 coordinate 12,443,228, forward strand.
CTGACATATAGTAGATGGCAGAGCTTGCGACAAAGCTGTGCAAGATTTGGATGTCAGCATGATTATATTGATAGAGGTCGGCTATTGTTTCAGCAGGTGATGGTGCTGCTGCTTGGGTGGTGAATCAACAAAATATACAAGTTGAGGAAATTATTATCAAGTGGGTGATGGAAGTGGCATGAGGTGCACCCACAACATGATTATATAGCAAGTTTTTTTTTTTTTTTTAAAGACATCAGGACTTACTATGGATCGCTGACTTCCAGATTCATCTCTTGAAATAATGGTAGAATTCCAACCATTGATCTTGTCCAAGAGAGGTGAAATGTTCTCTTCAGGTATGGTTAATCGCAGTCTCATGGGGGACCTTCTGATGGGAAAGTGCTTTTGAAGCTCGCGAATCACTTCTAGTGCCTGTAAAATATTTGAAACTGTATTAGCAATATAAACTGAAAGAACAGTACCAGAGACATTCTTAAACCAAATGAAATCAAGATATAACTGAGCTGAACATGGACAACTAATCCACCTGCTTCTTTGAGCTGCTATGTGGATCAACAGCAAAATGTATGTCATGCATTAGACGTTCAATCATGCTTATCGTATAAGGTCGTTGAGTTTCAGGATTAATAGTCTTCTGCATAACTATTGTGGCAATATCCCTAAATTGATTGGATAATTGGGACTCTCTCTCCTTCCCTGCAACTTGTAGCTCTCCTTTCTCCAAAATCTGCAACAGGAAAGCATACGATTCATTCAACAGATGGCATTCACCAGTCTTCTCGTGTTTTGGTGAGCCAACATTTCATGCAAATGTTAAGTGATGCTATATGAAATCAATAAGACAGCAGTAATAATCTAAACCCAAAATCCCTTCACAGCCACACCCCACCATCTCCAGAGCCTTATGCCGAGCCACAGCAGAAATACATACCCAGAGGCCAAATGCAACAAATTGTGTTGAACCACATCAAATATGTACCATCTTCGTCATATTTGAAAGAGTGCACCCAGTCATAAGACTCACAACCACAATGGCCAGACCATTACCCCAATATTCATGATTCAGTCTTGGTTGCAAATTTTTCCTCTGTAATAAAAGATTGTAGATTATCTATGAAGATCAACCTAATTCATTTTCCCATAGGATAATGTCTTCTGATTTCCACATTTTTCTATCACAGCTCCTACAATACTAAGACATTTATTAGTATGCCTGAGTTTACTCCAATATCTTGTACACACTACATGCTAAATCTATATCATGTGCCACAACTCACAACAAAGAAATTGACAGGTTACCTCATCAAGATGGTCCGTCTAGTGTCAATACTCCATGAATCTGGTTACATTATTCAGACTATAATTATATATTTTTCCATATTCTTTCCTAAGTTTTTTTATTATGATTCATATGACAAAATGTGCACAATGACCAACAGCGTATGATACACCCAATGAAAAAGTGTGCTCCAAGATGCTAAACAACATTTTGCCAATTTTTAAAGACAATTGACAACCAGCCATATACTGCAGCACTATTGCTGACTCTAAATCAGTTCAATATGGCAAATATTCCTACAGTAGAGCACAAAATGTGACACATAAAAGCATTGTAGGGTTGTCAAAATCATCAATCAAAATGTAATCCAAACACGAAACTACGAACCTCCAAACATATTTTAGTTTGATCATCTGTCCCAAATGCCGCCAGTAAATCTTTTGACTTAGCAAGAACACCTTTGGAAACATTGGAATAAACAGTATGAGACTGCAAGACTTCATCCAAATCTTTCTCTCTGCGTTAAGAGATCACCAATATCATTTCTTCACTCAAAACCGTAAAAACTTATTAGAACAAAAACAATTCAAAAAACCTCATCTCATAATTGCAACTTTAGTGACTCCCCCAATATCAGTCATTATCTTCGATTTTTCGTCCTCCTATCAATTTTTCTTGTTTAGTTATGACAAAGCAGATGCCAATCGTAAAATCAAACCTTTTCCAGTACAAACAATTAACTTATCTTTTAACAGTACAATGATTACATCTCTAGTCTTATTTATATTAAATAAACAATTGGAGCAGGATTTTTTTTTTTTTTGATTTGGAATTGGAGCAGGATTTTGCTTCAAGTTCCAAGGCCTAAAATTCATGATCACCACCCAGCCCGATAAAAATACAAAGAAATGAACAAATACGTACACGCGAGAGCGCCAAGAGAGGACTTTGTTCTTGTAGCAAGCAATTTCGAAGCGGTTGCCGTGTTTCTTGAGGCGGACCACTGCGACGTTCGTCAGCCTCTTCTGCCCTATCGGCTGCACCAGTGTCTTCGACATTTCTCTGCCTCTATACGGCGGCTCTTGGAGGTGCCGGCGATGCGTGCGGTGGTTCTATTCTAGAATCAACCAAAGGGTTGATCAAGGAAATGATAAATACCGAAAGTGCTATGCTGAATGGGCCGCTACAATCGGGCTGAAATTTTGATAACATTTGGGCTTCAACTAGACTTGTAAAATGGGCTTAATGGAGGCCCAATAGTGATTCAAATTAGACAAATGCAAATATTGTAATTACTGTGAAATAAATAGCCTACTAAAGACTGGGTTGAAATTTTGTTAACATTTGGGCTTTAACATTACAGGCCCAACATGATGATATGGATCTTTTATTTCACATTATGTTGCATTTTCTATCTCATTAATATATATATATCACGTGTAAAGTATACAAATTTATTTTATTTAAAAATATTCTTTATATGTATAACATGTATATATTAAACGAAATAAAAAATACATTAGGTTTTGTAATAGAGAATCCATTCAGAAACAAACTTTCATTGCATGAAAATCCCAATTGATTTCATTTACAAGAGAGTTCCTTCATAAAGTCCCATAGTCAGGAGAACCCTCAATTTTCTGTTTCTCTCACGCACCTCGTAAACAAGACCACCTAAAGCATTTTGGCACAGAATAACAGGTCTACTGCAAGCCTTCAGATTCTCCACCATCCCCCTGTAATCCCCTCTATCAACATCGTATGTTGCGCCGAACATCTTCAACTCAACTTGATTGTAGTCATCCGCACATCCCGCGTAAAGCTGTCGCCGCGTCGCGTTCTTCTCCGCTGCCTCTGCGTTCTCCAAGTATATCTTTGTGTCTTTCGCACTGCTCAGCGTCAAGACAATGGTCAGTTTAGTGATGCCGATAAGATCTGTGGACGGCGACGGGAGATTTCTGTTCAAAATGTCGTTGCAGTACCCGAAATCCGACGTCTGGCGGCAGATTTGGTTGATTAGGTCCTGTGTGGAGTTGCATGAGGAGAGGGAGAAGAGATGTGAGGTGATGAACAATGAGAGGAGGTGGAAGCAAGAGAATTTGTTCATGGCTTTGGATTTGGGAAATATATATGGGAGGAGATGAGTTTATGTTGAGGAAGTTTTCGAGAGCTGGTTAAATAGAATTATTTAGTGCTGTGCTGTGTATGTATTGTAGGCAATTGTGTATTGAGAACGTTGTGTGATGATGATGGAGTGTATTAACTGGTGATTTTGTGTAGTTCTTTGATTTTGGTATCAAGATTGAAATGTGATTCAAAGTCTGTTGGTAACTTGGTAGACAACAGTAATCTGACTTGAAAATATAGGTATTGAGATAATTTCACTCCCCTCCACTCTCATAAAATTTGAGTGTAATTACACACAAATTTTTTATAATTTGAAAAATTACATTTAGCACCCCTGATGTTTGCTTTGTCTAACAAAAAAATTCCTACGTTAGTCAAAATTCACCGAATTTGCTGATATTAACAAAAAAAAATTATATATATATGTATATATATATATATCACTGATTGATTTATTACTGATTTATAGTAGATTAAATGAATATTTTCATGATCAAATTATCTTCATACGTCTTCACCATTATAAGGATAGTTTAGTCCGAAAAAAATGGTTTGATCTGCAATAAGTCAGAAATAAGTTAATCGAGTGTAAATATTAATTTTCATTCAACTTTTTCGTTAATATCAACAAATTCAGTGAATTTTGACTAACGAATAATTTATTTATTAGATGAAAACAAATATCAGGAATACTAAATGTAATTTCTAAAACTGTAGGGGTTTACGTATAATTAAACCAAACCTCATAGGTGGAGAATTTAATTATCCCATAAGTATTTAACCAGATTTGGTTTTGAATCTAATTTGAATTGAGTATCTAATCATGTTTGACTCTTGAATTTGTTAATATCTTGAAAATCTTGGCATAAATCCAGAAATGATCCTTCGTTTTTTCTTTTATAAATCAATATAATATGGCATTGCATGCATTTGATTCATGTCAAATTGGAGCGTGAGAAAGTTAAAGATTGACTAACGATGTTTTAGTTTGATGATTATGCTGAGGTTTTATGAATAAATTTGAATTTTAATAATATATAAATACTCGTCTCATTTAACATGTGTTTATGTAATTTACAATGAACTTGCTAATTGTATAATTTATTAAGACATTCATATATGCAACCAATTTGTTTTTTCATAGACCCTATGTAAGTTTTCCTTCTAAGCCGGGGCTTGTTTACTATGATTATTCGGCACAAGGGATCGATCGAACCAATCCATTCATGAAGCAAGTTTGTGATTAGTCATTTTTTTTAAACTGTATATTAATCATATGAAAAATGTATTACACTTGCCACGTAATTGGTTCAAGTTCGATCAAATTAAGTTCAGATAAGAATTTTCCTAAGTCACCATAGTCATGTATGTATAGTAAATTTGTGTTATTAATTGCTATTTTGATTTAAAACTATATTTAATATGGATGTGTCGTGATTTGCATTTAGTCCAAAATCAAAAGTAAGCCACGTTGAGAAGTTTTCATTATTGATTTATATGTTTTTGACTTTTAATCGTATTTGTAAAATATTAGTTAATAACCATAGGGATCTATTTGTTTTTCCTCACTCATGCATACATCTTGGACTTGAAGGCTGATGCCAAGTTATCTGATTTTGTTTCAAGTTCAAACTGTTGGATTATTCCCTAAAAATGCAAATATCATCTTACTGGTTGATTGTTTTGTAGATTTTTTTTTTCTTATTAGAACTTTTATAATAATAATAATAATAATAATTTTATCCTCTCAGATATATTTTTTAAAGTCTAAAAATAAAGAAATGGGCCACAAATAGCCCAACAGCTTAAGTAGTGTTGGCCTACGAGCAAGACATCTAGCCCAAAGTATTCTTTTTTTTTCTCTAATTTGGCAGATCAAAACAACGAGTTCAATGAAGTAAGACGAGTTAGCATATAGTCGGGACGACACGTTACGCATGTGTCGGCTGCTCCTATGACATGTCATACTAAAAAATCACCAACTAATGTTGACTAGTCCGGCTGAAATCAACTAATTCTTGAGTTCTCCAAATTGACCAGGCAAAACTTTTTCAAATAGTCACAACTCTTTCCAAAGAAGTCTAAATCGTAAATCATTGTTTTTTTTTTTTTTTTTTTTTTTTTGGATTTAGTTGTGGAACTTTCTAAAGGTATATCATTTGCCACAAATACTTCTTGAATTTTGCTTTACAAATGCTTATAAATCGACGTTCTATGTAGTCATTTTGGTACACATTCTCTCACACTCTGACCCTCGTTTTTTCTCGATTTTCAAACTACTTTTAGCTCATTGTTTTGCATTCAACAAGAATTATATCATTTTATTACCATATTCGATCATTGTTTTCACATCATTTCAAGTGATTTAAGTATTGGAGTGCTAATCTTTTTTTGGATGTTAGTTTCCTTTGAATTTAGATTTTCGTAAAATTCTTTAATTCTTGTGGTGTTGATGGACCTGATATGCATCTATATAATAATAATAATATTATTAATAATAATATTAATAATATTAATATAATAATAAGTCTTAGAAATAATTCTTGTAGTTATAAAAAAAATATCTATTTATTTTAATTATATTTTACAATTTTGTTCAACTCGACATGTGAATAAAAGAACTGTGTTGCTTGTTTGCACTATTGGAATGAAAGAATCAAGGTAATAACTTAGCAGGCGTCTACCTGCAGGTTAATCAAATTAGGGCTATTCCTGTCTATTACTGAACTTCAAACCCTAGGTTCACATCTGCACACAATCTAGTTTCACATGTTCAAATTAATCTAAATTTTGAGCAACTAAATATAGGGTTTTGACGGAAATCAATCAATCCGTAAAAATTCGTAATTTCTTTTCATTTTACTGTGCGACATGAGTTCTTCAGACGATGAAACGGAAGCATGCAGTGAAGGAAAGTCCGATGTCAAGACCAATGCAAAAGCCTTCTTTGATGTTTATGTCCAGAGGTTAAATGCCTTTTAATTTCATAGTCATTTTAATTTTTGGATACTTCTCCGGGATTCTTTAATTTTTCTTGTTCATATGTATATCCTCATGTGGTATTTTTGGTACCATGGGAATCTGCAAATTCGGAAAAGATAACTGAAATGATGTGATTGTGTGCAAGGAGGAATAGAAGGGCGTTCTAGAAAATTACATGACATGTTTATTCAGCGTGTCTTGTGTTTGTTTAGAAGCAGGTTACTTTACGAAGTTTGTGTGGCTTCTGTGTGGGTGAATTTGTGCACTTATCTCTTAAAAAGCTCCTTTTTTTGCAGTACTGAACTGCTTTTATGTCTGTAGATTAGAAATTTTTAGTTGTGGCCGTTTGGTCCTTTGAGCCATTGCTCTTGTATATGTATTCCTAGCTTGGCTTGAGCTGTTTGTAGTTGCTGAGTAATAGAGAGGGATGAAACTTGAGATTTGAGTGTGTTGCAGGCTAGAGCAGAAGTTGTTTTTAAGCAGCCAGAAGCGAACTCAACCTTGAATCTCCATGTATGTTATGAATTTAGAACCTGGATTTCTGTAGTCCTATCAGGTCATGTCAAAATTGGCATTGCTCATTGGTTCAAGTGTTGTTACAGGATGTCCAAGGACTTGCCTCCTGGGTGCTTGCCGAAGGGTTCATGCCTTCGTGGGTTTTTATTAAAGTAAAGAATTTATCTAGTGCTTTCCAGTTCAGTTTAATACGGTCAACCTCCTTAAAGATCTTATTTTTTTGGTTACTTGAGTAAAGAGCCTATTGTTCAAGACCACCAAAAAAAAAAAAAAAAAAAAAAAAAGAAAAAAAAAGAAGTAAGTAAAGAGCTTGTTATTATGTTATTTTACTAAATTTTTCTGTCATGTGCAGAACAAGCCCTTAATTCCCAAAGTGGTCATGCTTTATGTCCCTGGCCTTGATGCAGCACTTTATTTGTCTCAGTCTAAAGTGCTAAAAACTTTTAAAGAGTGTTGTGGAATTCCAAGAGCAGTTTTAGCTCTCAGGTGATTACTTACCTACTTAATCTCAATTTCATTACTCTTTTTACTATTATAGTTACTGTGGTTCCCATTTTGGTTATCTGCTAGCTGCGTATCAGATGGAATGCAGACTGTAGATGCACTTCTAACATGCAAATTAAAAAGAAAAAGGAATGAAGCTGAACTCATTCAAAAGAAAGCTGCCCGGACATCTTATCAGGGTACATTAGGAGAATTTTTACTTGTCGTATTAGTAGTTTCCAGACACTTCATTGGAATGTTTTGCCAGTAATGATCTTACTGTAACAGCCTACACAACTGTTTGGTTGCTTATAAGTGTGTAATGACTGTAATCACATGCTAGTTGGAGCATGAGTCGTTTTTTTCTGATATGAAGCTTGCATATCCTTAATAAAGTCCAGGATCAAGGAACATATGTCAAAGAAAATTAATGAAGGAAATGAAGGGAGAGAAAATTTTATGATTCTGGTTTCAGCATTGTATAACCTGGTATTGACTGCAATAGCCGAAGCTTAACTGAAGCTTTTGCCATATCATACTTTGAGCAGATAATCACGACTCTGTTTCAGATAAGGAATCTGCTGCTGATTTAACAAAAAACTTGCCGTTCCCAATTACTTACTACACGCTTAGTGCCAAAGAATTGGAAGATAATGGCTACTGTTGTAAAAATCCAGGTATTGCTATAACCTGTCAGCAAGTTTTTTCGGCTGTTCTCATTCTACATTTTCTTGTTTTTGGAAATATTTTGTTTTTATATAGCTCCTCAAAATCTTTGGCTCTTGCAGAATTTATCTCAACAATTCCTGCTCCTTCTGGAACTCCATTACATGAGATTTTGGCTCTGGACTGTGAGATGGTATGCCTACAGAGTATGGTTTTCATTTAAATGTTTAAACAAGGTAGACACTTTGGATATACAAAAAATGTATATGCATTAATTGGGTAGCATTTCGTGTTGGATTATCAGCTTCAAAATAACGAGGAAAAACAACTGTAAGCGAAGTCCTTTACTTGCTTATTGGCTTTGTGTGGTTCTTGCTCTTGTAGAGTTTGTGTGCTTTGGCTGTGTAATGAATTTAGCTTCATGATGTGTTTATTGATTGTTTCAATTAATAAATTTAATCAATTGTTTTTCAGCAATGATAAAGAGTTAGACTAAAGATTGACATTTATTCATTTTCGATGAACAACTTTTTTATTTTGCCTTTCTCTAGTTTTAGGTACATCCGCTGAAATATGGTTGATTTGGTGTCACCAGTTAATTGTTTGCTTTTTCTTTTTTTTTTCCAGTGCATTACAAGTAAGGGATTTGAGCTTACTAGGGTTACGCTGGTGGATATTACTGGACAGGTAGACCTAATCTCCTAGATCCTCTCCCCCTTTCTTTACTGTCAATGGATGATAAATGTCATCAGAAAACAAAGTCACAAGTAGATACCATTGGATGTCATTTACTTTGGTAATAAATGCTATTCATCTAAGAATTTTTTGAGGATGCATCCTAGTTATTGATATGAAAAAGCTTCAAACAATTGAAAAATATTACTGGTTGAGTGTAGTACTGAGCTTGGGGGGTAATTTTTGTAAATCAAATGTGGGAATCTGGGAATAAGGTTTAGGATCTCCTTGTTACAATATATCATACAATTTTTGTCATTCCCACATTTTAAAACCACTATATCTAATGACGCTCGCACTTTTGACCCTGTGAACCATGGGATAGAAAGTATAGTTCTCTTAGAAACTTTGTTTGTTGTAATATCACACCCTGATGGTGTATTTTGTCACTAGCATGATATCAGCTATTTAATCCTCTGGAGTATCTGAGATCTTACGCCCATCTTTCTTGACATTTATGCTGTGTGATATGGTGTGATATGCACCATTGATATGTAGGAGTGAAGCCTTTTATGTAGGATCAAATGCTTCTGTGTTTTCTGTATCATTGTATCCTCTAGCTTATGCTGTTGGGAAACATATTTGGCTAATTCCATTGTATATGCAGGTATTGTTAGATAAACTTGTTAAACCAGCAAATGCCATCACTGATTACAACACAAGGTACTTCCTCTCTTGATTTTTTGGGCTAAAAGTACTGTAATAATGTGCTGCTTTCTATTGACTCTGCATGATTTGAGATATCAGGCTGAATCATTAAAAATCCCGAGAGCCTAATTAGTCTAATTGGAGCTCCAACTAGATATATTAGGCATTTGTTTTTTCCTTGTGCTTGAATTTGGTTCATTTATATTTTGTTTTTGTTTTTTTCCTTTTTAGTCTTTTCATTAGTTTCCAATTTTCCATATAGAAGTTCTGCTGCTTGAGACTTATGTAGCCTCTGATGTCGCAGATACAGTGGGATTACCCATGAGATGCTGGAAGGTGTGACCACAACCCTTAAAGATGTGCAGGTTTAGTTTGGGCCTTTTGCTTTTTATCATTGTCAATTCTAATAATCTTGGTTTTCCAGATTGACATTTTACTGGTCGCCTCAATATTGAACTGATTTTGTTGTATGTATACTCTATTTATTGTAACTGTTACTGCTTTGTTCAGGAAGATTTTCTTCAACTGGTTCACAAGGAGACCATCCTCGTTGGACATTCCTTAGAAAATGATCTATTGGCTTTGAAGATCCGCCATGAGTTGGTGATTGATACGGCTATCTTATATAGGCATCCACGAGGTAGATCTTACAAACCAGCTTTGCGTGTTTTAACCAGGATATTTCTTTCCAGAGAGATACAGGATTCAGGAAATGGACATGATAGTGTGGAAGATGCAAGAGCTACAATGGAGCTTGCGTTGCTAAAAATTAGACATGGTATATATTTCTCTCCATATATCCAACTTTTCCAAAAATTGGAAATGGCATGTGATTGATCTCCATGCTATATATGGATAAAGAAAATGATGCTAATGGATCTTCCGTATGTTTTCGTTGAAGTCGTAATTAGTATGATAACAGATGATGCTGAAGGATATAGACAACATGCTATGCATGTAGTCTAGTCCTAAAAGCTGCTATTGATACATTTGGTAGAGTATTTAGGAAGCCATAGAGTTTGTTACTTCACCACAGTTACCATGATCATAGCTGTCCCCACTGGATTCAAAATCTTTAGTTGGATCACTACCATTTGTTGGGGGGGGGGGGGGGGGGGGGTTTGATACAATACGTGCATCTAAATGTGGCACGACTTTCTGACTCTTGTTTTATTGACAAAATAATGGATAAGGCCAATTTTTCAATGATTTTAACAAGATCCAGGAGTACAGTTATGCATCCTTTTGTGGTTGATGTTATCTGAAATGATCCCATTAAGTCTTGTAGAACACTTGACACAATGTTATCAATTCTTGTTGTATTAATGTCTTTTATCCTGAGGAAGTTTTGCAATTTGATGCCATTTTTCTTAGGTTGAATCTCATATATGTTTGTATCTATTAATTTTACTTTGGATCATGATGGCTGCATTGGGCCTGTTTTTCTGGAATCAGGGCCTGCTTTTGGCTTCCCTTCGGAATTTGTTCGTAAGAAACTCCTCACAGTATTTAGTGAATCTGGTAAAAGCTCATCATTGATGTTATCTGAAATGATCCCATTAAGTCTTGTAGAACACTTGACACAATGTTATCAATTCTTGTTGTATTAATGTCTTTTATCCTGAGGAAGTTTTGCAATTTGATGCCATTTTTTTTAGGTTGAATCTCATATATGTTTGTATCTATTAATTTTACTTTGGATCATGATGGCTGCATTGGGCCTGTTTTTCTGGAATCAGGGCCTGCTTTTGGCTTCCCTTCGGAATTTGTTCGTAAGAAACTCCTCACAGTATTTAGTGAATCTGGTAAAAGCTCATCATTGATCGATAGTGTCTCCATAGTGAAGCGATATGCCTCCGAGACATCTCATTCTATTCCAGTATCCTCTGATGATGAAGCTCTTATGAAAGTGAGAAAAGAGGTAATTGTAATTTTATTTCTAGTGAGTTAAAATTTCCAAGGGAGTGGGAAGCCTGCTTATTGATCCTTTACCCTTTTACCTACTGCCTCTGGCAATTCTCAGGTAAAAAATGAAAGGGTGCATTTTATTTGGACCCAGTTTACAGAATTGTTCTCTTATTTCAAGAAACAAGCGGATGACGATGAGAACCTAAACACAAAGTTAGCAGAGATGATTTCATTGCTTACCTGTAGCAAGCCTACTGGTAGAAAAAGCATTACATACAATGTGAACTCAGAACTGAAGAACATTCTCAGTCGGATTGATAACAGAGTCAAAAACCTATACTCCTGCCTACCGTCCAATGCTATGCTCGTTATTTGTACAGGCCATGGAGACACTGCAATTGTACAAAAGTAAGTTTGCATTATTGAATAATTATCATGAATGATTTGCTTCTACTCTCTGTTATAACCTCTCTTTGCTTTTCTTCTACCTGTACTCTTTTGTTTTTAAAAGAATCAACAGATGCGGCAGAAAATGAACTTCATATATTATGATTTACTACATTTATTGCTATGATCAAGCAGCATTGAGCACCATGTAATAGTTTTAAACCAAAAGGGGCTTCATCTTAAAAGTAAATTTGTTGTTTGTGGAAAAGTACAGTTAACATCTTCTCTACTAGCTAATCGAGGCAGGTTTTAGTCTTTAATTGCACAGAATACTCATTTACAATTTGTTTTTCCCTAAACAAGTGTCTTTTTCTTCAGAGTTCATACCTCATTAAGTTACTTGACTTGGTTTCTTTATTTGAAGATTGCGGAAAATGCTTTCGGAGCAGAGAGAAACTGCACTCTGCCGAGAGAAGATAGTGAAAGTGCTGGAAGAGCTGCAGGCGCAAGCTGAAGTAGGCTTGTGTTTTGTTGGCATTAAACACTAAATATATGGTCCCGTGTCTCGTCCGCTCCCCCTCTCTCTATGTTGTAATATAATCAAAATCTTTTGAAGTGAATACGAATGCCTTATTCAGTTGGCAAGGTTATGTAATGGAGATCTGGGGTTTGCAAAAGTTGCGCAAATTTTGATGTGGTATTTGTAAATGCTGGCCGTTTTCAGCTGCCGATCTATGTGGAAACATTAAGTTTGCAATTTCATATCATAGTCTCTGTTAGACCGATAGTGTATGGAACTAATGTCTACAGGACCTCTGGCCGCCAATAGGATTTCTGCTCCGTTCCGATATAGAAATAAGGAAAATCTATATGCATTCGTGAGAAAATAAATTGAGGCAAAAAACATAGGAAACTGAAACAAGCAACAAGCAATTTTCTCAAACAATTTTATGTCTGACCCAAGTACAGGTCTCTGCCCCAAAAAGTTAGATTTTGTTGAGAAATCAGAGAAGAGATACACACACACAGTTCATCAATATCATCATAACACACTACTCAGCAATAACAGATAACGTTCTCAAGGATAGTTATCCACAAAAAGTTGAATATTCTACAACAAACCGAAGTTTGCAGCTCCTAAATCTCACGACATATAGCCTACTACATCAGAAAGACCACAGTTAAATCTTACAACATAGCCTACATCAGATAAACCAAAGTCAGAAAGTATACTGCCATCTGACCATGCATTACACGACTGCTATGCCGGGATCGGATGGAAAAAAAGAGAGAAGGAAAATATTGTTACATAGTTATATATAAGTTGGATCAAACTACTTCATTTAATGTTCATCCTAGTCTCAGCCACCATTTCACTTACCTCCATGCTGAACTGACTATCAAGATTTTGTCTTCCCACCCGAAATGGAGCGCACCCATCTCTTCTTTCACCTTGTATCGATCAGAGTACTGTTTTATGAGTTTCCGGATCTCAATGTTCACATTTTGGCTAATTGGGGATGGGCTAAAACCAGCCATACTCATCCTTGCTCTCCATTTCCCAGCAACTTCATACCGCTCTATTCTTTCCTCTCCCTCACACGCAACAACGTTAATGATATCACGAGCCAGACACTGCTTTTCTACATTCATTCGATCCTGGCTATCCCTTGGGAGAGTGGCATCTAAAGATTCAAACACAGCAGAGTAGTAATTGTAGGCTTCCGCAAATCTTGACAAGAATGGGGCAGTGTTCGTGTTCACATCTTGTTCGACGACAGTAACAAGTTTTGGTTTCAAGCTTTTGACCATCCGAAGAAGCTGGTCTCGTAGGTTTACAGTTGATACACTCTCGTCGGGCATGTGGTGGAGCTGGAACGCAAAGTTCACCACCACAGCTTCTCCTGGCTGGCAGTCAAGCATTGATGGAGAAACCAAAGCGGTTTCAGCAGCTACAGCATGGAACTCGAAGGAGAGCTGCAGATCTTCAGCAAGTTGTTCGAGCCTCTGCCCTATGATTTTCAGGCCCCCCACTGCACGTTGAACTGATTCGGGGTCGTCAACTCCAGTTAGTCTCACATGGGGTCGCTTTCCAGGAGATTTGGCCAGCGTTTGCAGCAAAGTGTAATACTGACTTCCTTGGTTGACATCAAAATCTATGATGTGAACTCTCTTTTCGTCTTTACATGCCTCTAAAATCGCCCCATTTGCTGTCATGAAACCAAATCTAAAACATGGACATACCTCAAAGAGGACCTGCATTGCGGAAAGTCGTTCAGAAGAAGGTGGCTCTTTGCATTTTAGTGCTTTGTAAAGACCTTTTCCAGATGTAGCCATCCGAGCCGCCAGAGCTTCTACCATGTATGCTGCAATCCTTTCAGAAGGTTCTCCCTGGATGGAGACCCTCTGACGGAGCACATTTATCATGTGTGATGCTTCCTCGAAGTTGCCATTGTGGATGGCAGCAGCACATTCAAAAAGCAAACTCTTGGGAGTTAGAGTGGTCAATGATATTTCCTTGGTACTGCTTGTGCTACTGAGGATGGAATCTGAGGATGAAGATTCCTTTGGTGAGTCGTAAAGCAAAGGATAACGGGTGGTATCGGACCATTCGCCATCAATTTCCATACTGTGTTCATGATTATCACTATCATCATCATTGGTGGCATTATCATCAAGAAGCGCCTTCTCAAGTTCTTGAAGCTTTAGTCTCATCTTAGATTCATCATAGTTGATAGCGTCCGGACTTTGGCTGTCAAAGTATTCTGATTCATAATTGAACTCATAGGCATTATGTCTTCTGGTTACCAAAGAGGAGGTCAAGGAACCATTTCCAGCCACAAGCTGGTAAGAAGAGGCTCGTGGCTGGTGAAATGGATTTTCAGAGGCATCGGAGCCGGATGTATGCACGAGATCATCTGATGGCGAGTCGAGGAAATACTTTGGATCATAACTGTCACTACTGTATGATTCACTGGAGTAAATAATCCCATGATTGTCCGTGTTAAAGATGGATGTTGATACTCCAGAGCTGTCATTTCCATCCTTCCGAGAGTAAACCTCACGATTACTGAACAACGCAGCAGATCTGACTAAAGACATGGTTCACTTCAAATTCCAAGTTGTGAAAGAAAAAGGTCCCTCCACAAGAAAAATACTGAGCCTGTCTCTGATGAGATAATGAAGTTGGATACAGCACCGGTAGCAAGAACGTCGCAGATCTTCCTCCAGAGAAAAAACTTAAATTCTCTAATTAGTAAAAGGCAGGAGCTAGCCGGTTTCCTGTACGAGTAAAAGAAAAAGACCAACAAAATAACAAAATTAAAAGAGAGGTAAAAGAAATTCAGAATTTGTGAATATAATGACAGAACCTAACATCACAGGCTTTCTTTCAGTTCACCAAACCCTCCAGATTTTACCTTGTTCTATTTGACAACTCATGTAGCTGGTTTCTTACTCAGACTACTCTAACAGAGTAAGAATGCAAGTATGCAACTTATGTCCAGTGAAGGATTTTTTCAAGAGTAAGAACACCTCATCAATACAGGAGTAGATGATTTCATAGACCTCAAAATAAAGACATGAAAGATGAATTTGCAATTCCCAAAAGAACTCTAGTTCTTAACTCTTAACATGGATTTGAGCTAGTTTTTGCCAGATAACGAGATAAATCTTATGTTTTCAGCCGATTCGTATTCTCATACAACACGCAGAACCGCACCTGAGTGTGGCTTTTCTCTTCTCCATCAGCATCTGAATAAAGAAACATAGAAGGTATCCTAAAAGCCCTATACCCAACTACGTATATGTGCAACAACTTAGTTAAAAAAGATCTGAAAAGACTATTCTCCGCCATAGGTGAAAACAATTGTCTTCCTAGAAAATACTAATCACTGAATACTCCAGCTTCTTCAAACATACATGAATCTCAAAAGTTTCATAACAAGATAGTAGCATACAAATTCGGACTCAACGTCCGAGCAATGAATACCTCTTCAAGGGATAAAAAAAACTATAAGCTAAAAGTTAACCACTATTTTTACCTGTTAAACCAAACAGAGGGCAAGAAATCAAGACTGAGCCCACAAAAGTTAAATCACCAGCAAGAATCTGCAAGTTCCACAGGTGAAGAAAAAAGTTAAGAAATTTGAGCTTCAGATTTGGGCATGAGAGCTGAGGGGAAGGCAGTGGGAGGGTTTTTGACTACTCAGAAATAGTAAACAAAGGCAACCCTCTAACCAGATATACCTTTTTATGGCATCTTTTTTCAATAAAAAAATCCCAGATTGTCAGGTTGGTTCGGTGATTAAGCAACAATCATCACAACAGATCAAAAGTCCAAAGGGAGAGCAATAAAGCTTCAATCTTTACAAACAAGAACTATTCAAAGAACAAAGCAAAAAGAAAAGGGCACTAAGAACTGAGAATCAGATTGATTTTTCTACCCCTACCCCTCAATATTCATTCACTTAACATGATTTGAACTGGTCAGAATTTAAGGAATAGCAGAAAAAGAGGGACATTCAAGGAAAATAAACACAAAAGTCTTCTGGAAATCCAAGAAAATGAATGAGAACTTACCACCACTCCACTATTCTCTGTTTCTTGGACAGAACCTTCTTTAACTTTTATTTTCTTACATATATATGTGTGTATATATATATATATATATATATATATTTTACTTTAACCAGTTCTTGTTTGTTTTGTTTTACATCGAATAGTCCGACCTTCTGAACCAAGATTTCTATATTTGTTTTAAAAGGGGGGTATCAATCCAATCCTCCCCATTGAGTCGCAATCCAAATGTATGCTGCGAAATACGCGTTGTCTTCACTTCGCGTAAGCGCACACCTCAGACCATATTTTTATGTTTACCCAAAATGTAAAGAATACAGTTCCCCATACTCTTATTTCAGGCCATATTGCTTTCCATCTCTCTATTTTTATGATGTTACATGTTTTTTTTTAAATATTAAGTACAATGATTAGTTTTAAACAAGTACGTCTAATCTGCAAGAAGAATATTGATTTTTTTAAAAAAAATAAGCTAACGATATGTTTATTTTAATGGGACTCGTTATTTTATTTTAAGCTATTCATGATATAATCGGATTAAAACATTTAGTTTAAGCCAGGCGCATCCATCGTCATCAAAATTTAAAATTTATAGCCAGACTTTGATCTTGAAAAAGAAAACTGTAGCCAATAAAGCATAACTTAAATTATTGATTACGTTATATATTATAAAATAATAGTTGTTGGTTTATTGTATGAGTAATTATTGATTAATTATATATATTTGATATTAAAAATTATTGATTATTCATATTAAAATTTATAATGTAAAATCTCAAAAAGACAAAATAAAAATAAAAATAGAGAATCGTGAAATGTACACGCAGACGGTATATATGAGAGCATAATTTTTGATATGGTCGCTGATGATATGCCAATGTAATTATATTACTCAGTATAGTTAAAAAAAAAATAGTAATTAATGAAATAATGATGAAAATTATTATGAAAGAAAAGCAAAAAAGTGTTGAGGTCCCCCCAAACTTTAAATCCTTGTGATCTCAACAAAGACACATTCAGTAGTTTCCGTGTCTGATCCAATTTTCAAAAGCGTGTTTCTGTGAATACATAAATTACTATTCCTCGCATTTGAGGGGCATCAACACAAAAGTAATATATTTATGTTTATGACGTATGATTTATTTATACAAATTATTTATATTTTTTTAAATTGTACATATACTAAAAAAACGTTAATATTATTATATAAATTATTTTTACTGTTAAGAATAATATCTGTAATTAGGGTAATTTGTATAAAAAAAAAAATCATATATCAACAAATGTAAATGTAATTATTTTGAAATAATTTAAAAAGAAAGTTGGAGAAGTGGATAGGAACGCGGAAATTATCAGCTGTAGTGGATCATGAAGTCTATCCTATGTCATATATAAATTATTATAGCATTCAGAGCTTCAAATTTACTAAATATACTTTTAAATTTAAATTAAGAATTCATATTTATGACAAATTTTTAATAGTATTCATATATATATATATGGTTGTTGAGTGTTTTTTATGAAGCTTTTAGAACAGAGGTGTTCATTGAATTTGTAACTCTTTATGGGTTGTTTTTTTTTTTTTTTTTTTCTTTTAAAATGATAATTATATGATTATATCAATGTCTCTTAAGTTTTGAATAATACATCAATTCGATTAATATTTTAATATAACTATGAATAATAAACAAATTAATTACAAAATATTCATATAAAAAGAATGAGACAAACATTAATTTTTCATGCTTGATTGCTCATATTTCTTGATAATTAGAGATTTTAGCAATATGGAGAGAAGGGTTGAAAGGGTAAGTGTGAATGAATCTTTAGGACAGTATTGAGAGTAGTGGAATTATGGGGGTTAATAATTAGGTGAAACATCATTTCTCAACCCTACACAATTACGTGTATTTTCCATTTTCCAATTATAAGCTTGTCTTAATCATCATCACATATCTATGCTTCCTTATCCATAAAAACACAAGACTTGTCGAGACGTAATTGTACAGTTAAAATACAAACATTTTTTATAAAGTAAAAGGTCATTAAATATTGCACACTTGAAACAATAATAATTACTCAATGACTCTATATCACATTGTGTCTTTGAAATTTCTTCATCCCTAATAATAACTTCATTTCTTTTATATATATTAGTTTAAATTTATATAAGTACTTTTTTATTATTAAGGAGGATGATAATAGTAGTCGTGATTTTATCATTATCTACTACGTACCTCATATTTGAATTTTCATATTCCACTGTGTATATATCTGAATTATCAACATAGTGTTACTTTTTTTCCATGTAGAATCCATCAAAAGTTGAGAATAGTACTATAGTTTATAGAAGTTGGGATTGAGAGTGTGTGTCACAGATATATAAAAGACTTAATTAGTAAATTACAACTATCTTCTTTGGGATTTGAAATAATTACGAATACCTCCTCGTTGTTTAAAAAATTACAAATATACCCTTTCAAACAAAAAATACTTATGTAGCCTCTAGACAGTGAGGTGAAAATGACTACTTACATACACTTTAGGGTGAACTTGGAATCAAGTCACACCTAACCACCGATCTTATAAATCTGAGTATTTTCATATAACTTTAAAATAATTACCGTCATGCTCTCATTCCACATCAATTGGAGCAAAATTATTAAACCTCCTTCTACAGTGTGACACTGCTCTTTCTTAGTAATCAATTTTCTAAAAAAGATATGGGCACGTAACACGAAAATCAATATGCTGGCAAAAAAGAATAACAATGTAAACAAGTAATAACATACACGTCCATACCAAAACAGCTTAATTTCAAATTTTCCTAACCTAGTTTTTAGGTCCTTGTTTGAGGTTATGATCTTGTCAAATGTCAAAATTGACAATAATTGGCCAAAATATCACTGAGTGGTTACTATAATAGTCAACTGCTTCAATTGTTGAACAAACTGAAAGTGAGCGTCGGAAACTACGTGGTCCAATTCGGACCAAATTATTAGAGCTAGCAGGTGAAGGTTCACTTCATCATACGTACACCGGAGGCAGACCGAAGAGATCATTGGTAAGTGCATATATGTGATGAGCCAGCCACCCCAGGGTCGTAAGGTCGGACGACCTGTGGCTGCAAGACTGGTTGTTTTTTAAGGAAGTAAGATAGAGATATGGACAAGGAACGAAGTCGCGTAAGCACTCCAATAATTAGAAGAGATGGAAGATTTATGGGCCGTTGGAATATAAAGGTAATAAATATAGGAATCTCATATCCGGAATTTTTATAAATGAGGACTTTTATGTATCCCTTCTCCAATGTACAGTTTGCTTTGCTTCGCTTCTGTCTACGCATGGGATGATGACACTTGTTTGCTGTCCTCTTATGTCGGAGCTCAGTCTGGTTAATGGGCTCCCCTTTCATGGGCTTTTCCATATGTGGACCTTCCCTTATTATTAAGGATCCTATTTGGGTCTTCTCTATTATTTCTTTATTGGGCCCAATCCAACCTGACTATCCAAGCATCTAGCTCACATCAACATGGTATTAAAATAAGAGATAATAACACTGTATACTTTTAAATATGATGTGATTATATATAGATTTTTTATAGTTTAAAAATTTATATTAGTATTTCTGATACTATTTCGTATAACAAATAAATTTTTATTAGTTAGAATTTATTGAATTTGCTGATATTAATAAAAAACTCATGATCACGCATTTTTAGTTCTCAAAAGTCAGGTGTACTGTGTTCTTGGGACTAAAAAGACTTAGTTTGGAATTAAAAAAGCAATGTGATTTTGTAACAAAAAAGTCTCAAAATTGCACTTTATGGGACTAAAAGCGAAATCTATTATAATTATAGTACCAAAAAAAATTCTATCATTTCTTTTATAGGATTAAAAAAATATTTTACCCCAACCTTTTAATTACAAAAAAGGTTAAAAGAGTGTTACACATGAAAGTTGCATTAACCCAGTGTGGGTAGTAGGAAGGAGGCTATAAATTAGGGACATGGGCTTCCTATTAATCTTATTAATCACAGTGATTTAGTAAAATGGGCTCAAGCCCAGAAATGGTCCAGGAGTTCACCAGAAATTAAGATAAGGA
Organism: Sesamum angolense; assembly: GCA_034509725.1. NCBI lineage: Eukaryota > Viridiplantae > Streptophyta > Magnoliopsida > Lamiales > Pedaliaceae > Sesamum > Sesamum angolense. Next base: position 12,463,645 of record JACGWL010000012.1, read on the forward strand.
TTTATGAGTCTAATTGTCATTAATTTTCAATGAGTAAAATTAATATTAGAATAAATTATATTTTGCCACCCAAACTATATATGTTTTTACACTTTACGGTTGAACTTGTTTTTTTTTTTTTTTTTGTTTTATCAACTTAACGAAAGTTGCCCTTTGCCATATATATATGACCGTTTTTTTGTTGATTTTTTTGTCGAAAAAACATCATATGTTGTGCATATGTGACATAATTCATAAACATCACATGGGCATTGCACGTGGTTGTTTTTCGACAAAAACTTCATTGAAAAATAATTTTAAATGGCAGAGTGCAAAATTTCGTAAAATTAATATGATAAATTGACAAAAAAAAATAGATATAAAAACGATCGTAATTCAAAGACAAAATGTAATTAACCCATAATATTAAATGAGTTAAAAATGATTATAAGGTATGTTGTTGATAAGTGTTTGGGGAATTTATTGGGGGTAGGTAAGATGTAGTAACTATTCAACTTCCACTAATATTTATATATATGTTAATTAAAAAGTTACAGTAATCCACTATTCAATTCGATGACTCTTACAAGAATGGCGGCGTACTACCATCCATTAACCAACTTCCTCTAATATATATATATTTTAATATTTGATTATAGCAAGTTTGAAAATCATTAACACTTCATTTAATAACTATCGAATTACAAATACGAAGCAAACAACAAATTATTACTTATGAAATTACGGGATTGATCCACGCAAAACTTGGATTTATTTATAATTAGGAATTGATTTAATTAGTAAGTTTGCGAATATGTGCAGGGAATTTGAAAAGAAATATATATGCAAAATACAATATTTACGTTTCTCTACTGAGTTAGGACTGAAAAATAAATTAAACTATTCGATATTCACGATAAAAGTTCGTTTAAATTTAATTTATTGAAGTTAACATATTAAACTTAAACAAAGTTTTTTTCTTTTCTTTTCAATAAACTATTGAGTTTGGCTCGAGTTCGATTCGATCAGTATATAAATAATAAAATACACTTAAGAACATCAAATTGCTGGAGGCTCGATTCATGTTTAATTTGATCCAATATTAATTAAAACTCGGTTGAGCTTAATTAGATATTCAATAATCAAACAAAATTCAAACGCAATTTTTTAAGTTCGATAATAATTCAAACAGTCAGAATATGTTTTACGTACTCAACTCGAAGCATTTTCAACTCTATCCTCAGTTGCTAATCAAGTTCGAATGTAATATTGGATCAGACTCCACACTCCAACATTATATATATATATATATATATATATATATATATATATATATATATATATCTGAAATGAAAGTTATTAATGAGTAACATGAAATATACCAAATATATATACGAAGTTGTCATTATCTAAAGAAAATCAAATCCGAATTGTGTTTGAATTTCGACATTCTGGCATGATTATTTTTGCCAACTTAAACTAACTATAACCAATGGAGTCAGATGTGTTGTCTGAAAAAACCCTCCTACGTCCATATTAATTAATATAAAATAAGATGGTTCTGAAGAATATATGATATGAAATGAAATGATGATCACAATTTATTATTAAAAAATGTTAGCTAAAGTGTCGCAGTCTGAAGGCCACATACTTCACCTTAAATTGAGAAATGAAGGAATTCATGTTAACCGAAAAGGAGAGCCAATCTCTCGAAGTGATAGACACAAAAATCCCAACTAAATGTACTTATAATTAGACATAAATGATAAATCCAACATATTAATTTAGTAGAGATAGAAATTGTGGGTTGGTATTAACTGAATTTCAACAAGAAATGTCTAATCCAATCCCCACACACACATACATTCTTATGGGTTACTTCATTTGGATTTTTTAATGTTGTTTTTTCGTTGGACGACACTCCACCCTTTTGCTACAGCCATCCGTTTTTTTTTTTTAATTATTAATAAACTTTAATTAATTAAAATGGCTGCTATGCTAATTGCCTTTGACTCAAGGAAGAATTATCAATTTCCACCAACTTTGCATGTGATTTTCTCTCTCTACTTTCTATGTATATATATATATATATATATATATATATAATTATTATTACATATATATATATATATATATGTATATACATAGATGTATGTATCATAAATATTTTTATCGAACATTGCATTTTTCATTCTACGACTTCCGTGACATTTTTTATCCATTTCAATTTCAATTTCATTTTTCCAACGAAGTTGTATATAGTTATTTGCAAATAAATAGATTAAAAAACGATCATTTTTATACAAATAAAATTTATCGTTTATTTGAAATTAAGATCCTAGATTCACGAGAAAGAATATAAATATAATCGTCTATCTTAAAAAAAAAAATATGAGAAGGGGTACGTGTTTTGCACCCATCGAACATTTGTTTTTTTATATACTTGTTTTATTTTTTTTACAGAGAGATCTTTAATTCTTAAGACGGGTAACTTTTATACGTTATGAATTTAAAAGAGAATAAATTAAAATGCATTAAACCTAATTTTGCATTAATGTAAAATTGGGTATATATATGCAGGTGGAGGGTTAATTGAATGGATTAGTCAAATTAAGATTGGTGGTTGATGGTTAATTATGTATATGAGCGTTTGTTGATGTGTTGCTGATATTAATATATACATATATATATATATATAGGTATGTAGGTAGTAGGTTTCTTGGAACATTTGGATATCTCATATATATGTATATGTATATCCTCATGCTATATACATATAGGTTTAATTTAGCTTTGCAAGTTAACTTTTGATGATTTCATTGATTGAAAGCAATCTTGGACCTTCATTAGATAGGGTTTGATGTTTTCTCCACTCCATTTTCTTTAATTATACATATACATATATACTTTTTTTATTTTTTCACTCCCTTTTTATTTAAAGTGAAAATAATGAACTATTATTTATTACACTATCGATATCAAATATAATTATCTAATAAATACCAACAATAATAACAATAATGTATCATTCAACAATATCAGCTAGGGTAAATTACAAGGGGTTCCACTAAAGTTTATCATAATTACAAATACACTCTCGTTATTTGAAAAATTACAAATACCTCCATGAAATTATAAAACAAATACCTCCATTAAATTATAAAAACAAATAGTCCCCCTATAATGTGCTGTCATAAGGGGGTATTTGTTAGACTATTTGTAATTTTAGGAGGTGACCTTTCAAATAACGAGGATATATTATAATTATGACAAATTTCAGGAGAGTATGTTGTAATTTACCTTACAGATAATTATATCTAATGAACACCTACTATTAAAATAGAAATATCCCACACATTGGTATATGGTATTTAATTATAACTCCATTTACACAGATTTTCTGATAATAATATATTAAACATTTGAATCTTAATACGTATCATATCAATTGATCATATATATATATATATATATATATATATATAATATTAAAAATTTGAATCTTAATACATATCATATCAATTGATCATATATATATATATATAATATATATATACTATATTTAATTATTTTTAGTAAAATATTATTAATTATTTAACTAAGAGAAGTAATCAATTGGTCAAAATCTAGCTATCATATATATATATATATATATGATAATTATGATACATAATTAATCTTACTAACTAAAATTAAACTGTAAAAACACAAGTGAGATGCTGTTAAGTTGTGATTAGAAGATTGGGAGTTGATTAATTAGACATATCACCACAGGGATTGATGAATTGATTTAACACCAACCGTTGGAGATGGCTTCTGTGTTTTAATAAATATTGATGTTAACGGATAAAACTATTCTACACGACGTCTTTAAACCGTCGGATTAATATATAGAATTATATTAAGTGCTAATTAATTAAATTTCGTGGGGTATGGAATAATCAGTCAGTTAAGAAATCAATTTTATAATCAAGTTTTTTAACTATTGCACAATGCATGTCTTTCTACGGTTGCTAGCTTTTGACTTACCATCTGCATCAAAATTACTAATACAACATATTAATTATAGGGTGAATAGCAATTTATCATGTGATTTTATGAATTAGCAAATTACTCCCAATGAAAACAACATAGCAATTTACCACCTATGCCTTTTATAATGAAGCAATTTATCTCTCTATTTAAAATTGGGCATGGGAGGGGGAGGAGGCTGCGGCCATGGGGGAGGAGACGACAGCGACGGCGGCGGCGCGAGGATGAGGGAAGGGGGTCGCGATGGGTAGGAAGAAGGCGGAGATGGCGGCAACGCAAGGGGAGGGGCTGGGGTCGGCGGCGGCTGGGTAGCTCCGGCGGCGGACTTCCGACGATTTGAAGATGAGGAAGGAGGGAACTATATATATATATATATATATATATATATATATATATTATATATAATATATTAAATATATTTTATAAAGATATATGTATTAATATATTAATTTAAATATATATGAATAAAATAATATTTTATTGATTAAAAGAATACCCAGATACACACGGGTTGTGTGTAATTCACGACTAAGCCTAAAGGGAGTATTTCTCTATTTTATAACACAAGAATGGTGAATTGATGTGTTTATATATATATATATATATATATATATATATATAAATTGCTCATTTACCATAACACAAGGGGTAAATTGCATTTTTTCTTATTATATGAGACTAAAAGTTCAATTTTCCCCGGAGATGGGGCTAGTATAGGTTACTGCACCTAATTAGAAATTGGGAATCATGGTATTAACATGGGCCTAAGTACTCTTTCAATTTCGCACTAAAAGAAAAATTACTATTAATTATAATTTTATTATTTATAATTTAATATCCTAGAAAATAATTAATATAACAAAAATTTAGATTATTCACAATAAAAAATATTTTTGCTATAGTTATAATAAATAAAATGATTTGTCATGATTTTGGGCCATACTTGTAAAAACTATACCTAGTAATCGTTGCATGATTGTGATAAATGACTATTTATATATTATGATTATTTATTTTTAAAAATGATAATTAATTATAATTAGATGTTAAATTTTTCCCAGTGTTAGTAATCAGACAATGTTTATTTCACTTTGGATTGACCTTCTATATATCCAATCTCCTTCAATTTTTCGATTTATGCTTTCATTACATGTGTCATGTTCCTGAAATATGGTGCCCTCAGTTAGATTTTTGTCTTGGTGAATCAGTAGGCATATGGTTCTTTGTCTTTTTTTTTTTTATTTTATTTTAAATAAGAATAATGAATTGTTATTAATTGCAATAAATTAATTGCAATTAATATTCATATCAAATATTATTGTGCTCTCAATAATATCAATCTTACTATTACAATAGAAACAATACCTACTATTAAGTAGAAATAACACACATACTATTCAGTAGACACAATATCCCATGCATAAAATTCAATTTCATTCCCTCACATTTCAAACAAATTAATTCCTCAAACAAATTTCCAGCATCGATTTCTTGCAAAATTATATATTTTTTCTATATTATCGTACCGTTCTATAAATTTTACCTTATTGAAACAAAATTATTTTGGTCATGAACGTTTAAATTTCAACTGAAATTTACTAAAAAATAAAAAGGTTCCAAAATTGGTCAAGATTCAAACTCACACTGTTAATAACTAATAACTACTCATATTTGACTTTTGTTTGTTATTTTTGATCTACTCACATTTGACTTTTGTTTACAGAATGCTAAATATTATGATATTGTGAGTTTGAAAAATTACTTTATTGTAACTGATAAATCTAATTAATCTGTTTGATGATGTACATTTGAAAATAACCCATTTTTTTCATAGAAAATTTGTTTCGGAGATATCATACGTATGCATATCCATCTCACAAGTTATTATAATTTGTTATTGTTCTAATTGATATTATTGTGTACAACATCTTTTGCCACATCACAAAGGTCGAAGAATCTCCAAAAAAATTCTAAGATCAATGGCGGTTGACCTTGCAAAATAAAAGTTAGTACTAATGCTTAAGTCAGTACCGATTTTATTGAAAAAGAGTAAAGGTACTCGAATTATAGTGAGAATAATGGTGTGGAATGATGATAAGATGCAGATATTTGTATGGAGTGCAAAAAGAGAGTTTAAAACAGCCTAAAAACGAAAATAGAGATGAGAGAATAAGTGAGTGTTTCAGAGTGAGGATGGATATTATCAAATAAAACCTCTATTTATAGGGATGTATAAACCATAGTACTTTTTTTTTTTTTTTTTTTTTGTGGAGAGTCCTATACCATTTGAGAATATGTTATTAGTCAGATTCTTAGCTCATTTGTCTTCAATCAACTAAGAGTCACTAGGAGATATTTTAGAATGGCGTGTCTTAATATATTAGCAAGCTATATGATGTGTCCGCTTAGCTGTATTATGACTTGTCTGTCTAGTTGTATGATGACGTGTCCGACTGGAATAGACTTATTTTTTGAGCCTGCCGATTTTAATAAAACAGAAAGGGAACCCCTATACCTTATTTGCTGTTGGATTAGCCAGCAGACCACCAGCTGGGCTAGTAGGATTTTGGGGCTATCAGATGTATTATGTGTTGAATCATTCTAATTTGTTACTGTTCATAGTAATATTGATATATTTATTAAATCACGAGTTAATAGAATTTATTCTTGTTCTTTATATTAATGTATTAATTAAATTGATGTACGCATTACTTAAAAAAAAAAAAAACTTCCAGAATTTGATAAGATTCAAACTCTCACAGATAATATCTAATCATATTTGACTTTTGTTTACAGAAGATGCTAAATATTATGATGTACATTGAAAATAACCCATATTTTTTCGTATAGAAAATTTGTCCCATAGTAATGATTTTGTTAGTGTATCGATTTCATTTCCTGTTACTGAATGAAACTTTTAATTATTTTTATAAAACAATACAATTCATGGTTTAAAATTATTATATTTTATAGTTAGATCATTTTTTAAAATTTGTTCTGATATAATTAATCAATTACGTATATAATATATAATTGTGTTGCACTAACATCAATTGAAAATTTTTAACCATGAGAAAATTAATAATAATACAATATTTCCATGTAACTACGGCTCAATATGCTCTATAATTGTACATTTTCTTTTCTTATAATAATTAGCATTTTAATAAAATTCTAAATCACTAAAAACATAATTCAAGTCCAAATCACATGCGGATTTTTGGGTTAGTTAATTGATTCAGAGGGTTTTCAAATGGCATATGACTCTACAGTAAACTCCCGTAATATGTTCTATACAAGCCTATAAATAAAGGACTTGTGCAGTCATTCAATAACATAAATTTAATTTCACCTATTCTCTCAAATCTCTCTTGGTTTTAAAATTGTTTTAAGTTTAAAATCCACACGAATATATATCATCCTGACATCATATTTCACCAACTTTGATTCAAGTTTTTCTTTTATTTTTCTCAACAGACCGTTACTGACTTAAACATTGTAGTGATAAACTTTGTTTTGCAGGATTAGTTCTCTGTTAATTTTTTAATTTTTTTTTAAAAGTCAATCGACCCTTATGGTGCAGTTGAAATTTGATGCGCATTAATTGTAATACAAAATTTGAGAATAGAAAATCACAGGTACCAATAAATGTAAACACCAATAACACACAGAAAGTTATTCAATTTTCCAAACAAAGATAGGAAAAACAAGAAATGAAAAATTCCAATTCATATGAATTTGATAGTACCTAAATCAATACCAAATGCAATTAATGCACTTACTCTCTATTTGATTTTCAAGTCAATCTATTTTGAATAAAAGTTTTCTCGAACGAATACCTTTATTTTTAGAGACAGAATAAAGTGGCACTATTTTCCGTCACTCTTGACTGAGCCATAATAATACTGCTGCATTATCCATGACCTGCTAATCTTGCATGCTCCGCCATGGCATCTTGTACGAGGGAAGTCACATTCACGTAAGAAGAACCCCCTTCCTCCACTGCCTTTTGGCTATTTCCCCGAGCTCTTTAGCTCGGTTTCTCATCTCATTCGCTTCTCCTCCCTGCTCCATCAACTTCTCAATAACCCTCTTAATCTCATCCTTCTTAACCTGCACTTTCACCTCATCAGGATCTTCCAAGAATACAGGTTTTTCAACACCAAGTGTTAATCCTATCTTCATTACGTTCACAATCAACTTCTCATTGCAAAAATGGTCTGCGAAAATTGGCCATGTTATCATCGGCACGCCGGCCGCTGTTGCTTCAAGCATCGAGTTCCCTCCACAGTGTGTCAAGAATGCCCCAATAGACGGATGAGAAAGTATCAGCACTTGAGGGGCCCAACCGCGGATCAGGAGGCCTCTGTCCTTGATCCTTTCCTCGAATTTTTCTTCCAAAAGCCATTTTTCGGATTGTTCAGATGCATTTTTGAGAACCCAAATGAAGGGTTTGTTTGAAGATTCCAACCCTAAGGCGAGCTGGATGAGTTGAAAAGTAGCCGGGGTGAACTGACTGCCGAGGCAGACGTAAACAACAGAGCCTGGTTCCTTGGAATCGAGCCATTTCAGGCAGTACTCGTTTTCAGCTACGGAGACTTTGTTGCCTCTTTCAACCTTGTCTGAGTAATCTTCGTTGCATAAGGAAACAGGACCAACACCCCAGGCTCTTTTTCCTGTGTCTTTCTTGTATATTTTGATGTATTCAGATTCCAGCTCTTCGAAAGTATTGGCAAATACTGATCCAAATGCTCTTCCTCAGCCGCTCGCATTTCATTCCAAAAACCATCCCATTCAAAACTCGGATTATTCGAAGCGCCTCTGATCTGAGCTTTTGTTAATTCAATCCTATCAGGAAAGCCAGGCATCACAAAGTACTCAGTGTCAGAAGTCACAGCTTCTAATTCTTCGCAGGTATTTAGGGTTTGCTTGCATAGTTGAGAGAAACAATTCGTAGCATAAAAAAAGTTCTTGGAATGTTCAACTTTAGAGGAACATTCGTGGCCCAGCTGGGAAAACATGCATCAGCAATTAAGCAGTTCGGAGAGGGCTTCAGTTGCCGGCCGAGCGATTCTTCAACCTGATCTTTCAGCATGTCTATAGCTCTGAAGATTTTCACTACATCATCGTTCGAGGTGAGCATGTCGAAATTCTCACAACCATCAGGAAGCCCAACTTCAGAACATGGAAATTTGAGGTGGTGAACATGAATGTCGAGTCCGGTACCGATAGCACGATCGATGACTGACTGAAACCGGACGGCATTGACGGGGGTTGTTAAAATGGAGATCGTCACACCGCGCTTGGCTAGCAGCCTGGCAAGATCCACCATTGGAATGATATGGCCTTGGGCCAGGAATGGAAGCATGACAACATGAGGCTTTTGTTCTTGGATAGTCGACATTGATCAAAATGGAAATGGAGGAATTTTTGTTGTACGTATGTCAGTGTACTTGGGTGTGAGTAGCTTGTCATATTTTCGTGTATATATATAATAGTCTCATCAATGCAGCTGGAACCCGCCTTCCTGCTGATGAAAGCAGCAGGATCCTCCGCCGCTTTCAATGCCTCGGGAAGCTCCAATGCGACGGCCTTCCCTCTTCATAACTGCTGCTTTCAATGCAGCGGGCTGCATGCCCCTGCGTTGACTTGCTGTATGTCCGGGTTTCGTGGAGCATTATTAAAGAGATTATTAATATATAAATGTGTTTTTCAAGACTAGTAATGAATACTACGTTACACACATGAAACACTAATGTGCAAAAATAATATTATAATTTTAAACTTTAATAAGGAAATGTAATCTATTTAATTCAAAATAAAAGAAATAAGTTGTCAAGTTGTTTGTCATCTTGAATAATTGCCCTAATATACGGAAATCTTAAAGAACTCGAAACACAATAAATTCAAACAACAACATGACATAAATATATTATAATGTTCACCAGTCTTTTTCGTTGTGATCTTGGTCCCATGTAATATCTCCTTTTTATTTTTATTTATATATTTTGTTTCATACTTTTTTTTTTAATTGTTAAGAATGTTATCACCATCACTCTCGATATTTGTATTTGAGACTATTCTTGTTTTTCCTTCTTGCATCATCTTCATTTTGTTCTGCTTTCTTCGGTGGGGTTATTCATCTTTATCTTTAATTTGAATTGATGTCTTACTTTTCTTACCAATATGTTTTGCTTTTTGTCCATCATCAATATTGTTATAGCTGATGTCATCTTTTTTACTCTGATTTTTTGACAGGTGTTGTTTATTTTTTATTACCTCTGTTATTACTAGGGTACAAACGAGTCGAGCTCGAGCTCCTTTGGTCGAGCTTGATGAGCCTGACACCTACAGGCTTGGGCTCGAGCTTGAGCACCAGACAAGGTGCTCAAGTTCGATCATGTGTCGAGCTCATGAACAAGCCAAAAGCTCGAGCTCGAGCTCAATTTTTTCCTAAATCATCTTTAAAAAAAAAAAAGACTATTTTACTATCTAAAATACTTTATATATTTAAAATCTAAATAAGAACTATGAATAAAGCATACACAACAAGTCCAAAAATAAGCAATACGATGAAAAAATATTGACAACCATGAAAAATCATTCTCGATCCAATTATTTAATGAGAAGAAATAAAAATAAAAATAAAATATGAAATACTAACTAATAATTCTGATATACAGTTATTTCGAAACAAACGTATTTTGTTGTAGTGGATATTGAAATCTAACAATAAAATTCATATGCATTATATTAAATATTAAACATTTTTTATATAAAATCAAAATATAATATTAATATCATCTAAAACTAAAATATGAGACGTTGGCTAATAATCCTAATGTTTGGTGAATTATAAAAATAAATGCATTTTGTTGTAGTAGATATTTAAACTATAACAATAAAATTCATATGCTAATAAATATTTATTTATAAAAAAATTATCAAAACTTACTAGATTATTGATTAAACTTATTTTTAGATAATATAAATATAAACACCGTATTTTATTATCATCTAACATTAAAATATGAGATGTTATTGACTAATAATTTTGATATATGATGAATTTTGAAGCAAATGTATTTTATTGTATAATATTGAAGTACAACAATAAAATTCATCACATGCTTATATTAAATATTTATTTACAAAAAAAATATAAAAAAGTATTAAATTATTGATTAAACTTATTTTTGGATAATATAAATATACATATTTATATTTTAATATCATGATCTAATACTAAAATATGAGATATTGACTAATAATTTTAATATATGAAATTTGAAATAGTGCTTTCTGTTGTAGTGGATTATAAATTATAACAATAAATTTCATTTTCCTGATATTAAATGTTTATTTACAAAAAAATATATCAAAACTTACTAGATTATTGCTTACGCTTGTTTTTAGAGTTAAAATTTAGATAATATTATATTTGATTAGGGTTAAATGCTATTTACCCCCTGTGTTATGGAAAATGAGCAATTTACCCCCTGTGAAAAAAAAAATTAGCAATTTACCCCCTATGTTATTAGAAATAGAGCAAAATACCCCCTCACGCGTTTCGTATGTTCCACGCGCTTTTTTCAATTTTTTTAATTTTTTTTAAATTTTAAAATTTAAATAATATTTAAATCATCATTTAATAACTGTTGGATCTTAATCAATATAAGGTCCACATCTAACTAATAAATCAACGGTGCAGATTTTATCAATTTTAAATCTACGGTTAAAATTAAAGTGAATAAAAATAAAAATAAAATATTATATATAATTAATTCTGAATATATATATAATATATATATATAATATATATATATATAATATATTTATACTTTTATAATAAATATATATGTATTTATATATAGTCTATATATATATATATATAGAGAGAGAGAGAGAGGAGAGGGAGAGATGCCGCCGGAGGGGAGGAGGAGAGAGGCGAAGGGAGGAAGGAAGGACGCGAAGGGGAGGGGAGGAGAAGGAGAGGACGCCGGGGGGGGGGGGGGGAGGGCCGGATCTGGTGCGGGAGGGGGAGAAGGGAGCTGGGTTCGGCGCGGCGGCAGCGCGAGCGGGGGAGCTGGGTTCGGCGACGGCGCCAGGCTCCGGCGGCGGTTCGTCGATTTGAGGAAGAAGAAAAGAACTATTTATATAAATATATATATAAGTTTATATACTAATATAAATTAATATATTAAATATTATTTATATATATTAATATATTAATTAAATATATACAAATAAAATAATATTTTATTAGTTAAAAAATATACCCAGATATAAGGAGGGCGCGTGTAATGTACCGCTGGCCCGAGGGAGGTATTTTGCTCTATTTCTAATAACATAAGAGGGTAAATTGCTAATTTTTTTTTTCACAGGGGATAAATTGCTCATTCCCCATAACAAAGGGGGGTAAATTATATTTTTCCCTATTTGATTATTATGTCAATTTTATCGTCAACATATGACAAAACTTACTACTAATGACTCAAGTGGATGCAAACATCATTAGTTTTATTGCCTAAGTGAAAATTCTGGTGGACATATGGCAACTTCTGGCGAAAACTGTTGAAAAATCGAGTAAAAACCCTATCTACTAGCAAATTAATGATAAAAAATCGATAATGATAATAATTAATGGACCAAATAATCATATCATATTGATGATTTTTCCCACATTTTTAACTGTTTAATTGAAACAAAAATATGCATTCTGATCGGCAGACGTCTTTAATATTCTATTTGATTTTGTGTAAAAGAGCAATGTAAACTCATACTATATTTAAGCTATTTATTTTCAAAATTACCAGACTTAGAAAGTTTGTTGCGTATAATTTCTTTGCATCAATCATATATTAAGATATGAGCAACTTAGCATAAGGTTAATCCTGATCAAGTTGCTTTTTGAAGTTAATCCTGAGAAACTACTCATTAAAAATGAATCCATTATGACTTATTTTCTTAGAGATATGTCAATTTTATCGTCTCACATGGAAGTTATTGTGTATTTTGGTGTATACAGATTTTGTGATATATTTATATTTTATTGTAATTGAATAACACCTAATTGGTGTCTTAATTTTTTTTGGTCTGTTAATTTTTTTTATTTTTAAATTATTTATAGTATTTTTTTTTCTCAACTTCCAACTCTCTCTCTTCGCCACTAACTTCTCACAATCTTTATTATTTTTCCACTATTTTTTCAATAACTTTCTACAATCTTTATTATTTTATAATTATAATTGATTTAACTAATATATATTTTTAAAGAATCAATAATTATATTATTAGAATGTTAAATTAATTACACACACATAGAGTGCGTACAAATTACTAATAATATATTAAACATTTGAATCTTAATACACATCATATCAATTGAATATCTCATATATATATATATATATATATATATATATATTTATATTCCTCTCCCACAAAATTTAGTGTAATTACACGTAGACTCTCTGTAGTTTGAAAAATTACATGTAGCACTTCTAAGGTTTGTTTTCATCTAACAAATAAGTTCCTCCATTATTACCCCAAATTGACTTATTACTGATTTATTGCATGTCAGATAAATTTTTTATGACCAAACTACCTTTATACATCTTCATACATTAATACATGTGAGGATGCATATCTTCACCGTTATAAGGCACTACAAAAAAATTATTTTATAGTAACGGTCAAGTTATTAATTTGGAACAGCTTTTGAAAGTTGTAACGATATTTGTAGCGACACATCCTACCGCCTTTTTTTTTTGGCATTACAAAGTATTTGTAACGACTTGCTTGATTGTAACGGCATCTATAGGTTGTTACAACAGTAGTCGAATTGCTAAAAATGCATTTGGACCTATTTTTGGAACGGCAAAATCAAATTTGATTTAATTATTATTGGAAAGGCTTTTGAAACACTTTTAAGTACGGCTGTGCTTGAATGTTGGATCGGTTGTTGGAATACTGCTTAGCATTATGTTGTAATAATTGTTGTAACGAGCTTTGTATTTCTCTTTGCAACAGTTTTAGTAACGGCCTTTATAACTCCAGATGCATATAGTGGTTTTAGTTTTGCATCTACATTTGTTACTATTTTTTAACATTACTTAGTAACGACATTTTGGATGGCTTTTTTCAAAATTAATAACTGTCTTTACACGGTCTTTGTAACATTTTTGTGATTCTATAACTACAACTTTTATTTCAAAAGTTATTACAAAAGCAGTGACAAAATATTTTTTTACAATATTTAATTGTATTTATTCTATTTTAACATTTATTTTAAAAAATAAATTATTGAACTTTTTTGTTATATCTAGGTAGTTTAAATTTCTTAAATGTGAAATATCATATAAAAAATATATAATATAACAAGAAAATAAAAATAATTTAATTGTAAAAATAAAAGTATTGTTTAAAGATTGTTTTTATACAAATAAAAAAATCTAAATATAAATCAACACCCCCTTTGACCGTGGGTTCGTCGTTGTCGCCGTCGAGCACTTGGGGATCAGCTGGAGGCTGGGGCGCTGGAGGATCTGGCCAGGTGGGATCCATATGCCGCATCCACTCCTTGAGCCTCACTACCCGATCATCAAGGTCGGGGCGCGGCGATTGTGGTAGCGAGGGTGATAGAGCTGTGGACCCGTTGGGTTGTAATAGTCCAACAACAATGTGGTGGTCCTCGGAGTCAAGACTGAATACTCCGCCCCTACTCCGGCCGCCCGCTGCTAACAACCACATCGACATCATCTTTAGGAACAACTCATGCGAACATATTAAATAGTTAGATTTTAAAAAAATAATTTTAAATTTCAAAATTAAATTATTTTTTATACTAACCGCGACTTCCGCTACCCTCAGACCGCTCCATTGGTCGTCCTCCTTCTTTTTGTAACACTTCAAACACATCCATCTGTTTGACGGGGCGTCCAAGTTGTGTCTCCTATTAAAAAGTTATTTAAAGAAATATTTAGAAATCTTAAATATTGAATTAAATTAATAATATAGGTTAAAATACACACCATCTTACGCTTGTAGGCCCTAATGGAGGACGAACCCCCACGGTAGAAGGTAGCAGCTACGTTGGGTTGGCTGCCCGGTTGATCTTATTCTTCTCCGACTGTGTCTGAAATTTTGGGCTCACTCAGTACTCAAGAAGCTGGCGTCGACAAACCGCTTCCGCAGGAACTTACCCGCCTGCGACTTGACGACCTTTAACATCGATTTGTCGTCGTAGTCCCACCGCTAAGACAACTGCAAATTTCACATATTAAAAAAATTGGTGCTCCAATGGGATTTGCGATATGTTTCCCTAAGGATGCGGATAATATTCTTTGATCGTAACATGGATTGCAGAGGTCGGACCTGAAAAAATAATTTAAATATAAAATTAAATAAAAATTTATAAAATAATGCAATAAAATCTGGGAGATTGATACAATGACTCCGGGATAGGGGTAGTGGTAGTGGTGGTGGTGCATCCCAAGGCTTGGGTTGGGCCATTGTACTACTGGGCCCCACCGTATTTGACTCCACTGTGGGGGAATCTGCAAGAATCAGGGGCGGCAGAGACGTAGACTCCGGTGTTGGGGTGCTTGGGTGCATCCGCACTAACAGTAGGAAGGACTGGGAGGCCAAGGCCGCGTGCACAACCACGACCTCGTCTTGGAGGAGGCAGAGCACCTATAATCATGGATTTAAAATGTATAAAAAAATATTAAAATAGTCATCGACTGTCCAAAATTACATAAAATTTGCATTAAATTTTAAAGTCCCAAAAATATTCCTGAAAATATAAATTTTAAAGTCGAAAATTTTCATTAATTAAATTCCACATAATCCTAAATTCTGTTATTTTCCTAAAATTTTAGTAAGGTCCTTTTCCCCTAATTCTCCTAAACTGCATAATTTTTCTAAGAATCCAAATAAAGGTCCGAATTTTTTCTAAAAATTTCATTAAGGTCCAAATTCTTTCTAAAATTGCATTAAGTTCTAAATTTTTCTAAAATTACATTAAGGTCTATTTTTTTTAATATATGCAGAAATACATAACATAATTTATTTTTATAGAATTTTTTTTTGAAATCACCAAAAATTTACTAAAAATATTAAAAAATAGAAAATTATGAAAAACATTAAAAATTACAGAAAATGATTAAGATTTTTTAAAATTACTTACATTTTTTAAATATTTTTGAAATTACAAAAAATTATTAGAATTTTTTAAAATTACAGAAATTTATGCTAAATTACAAAAATTATGATTTTTTAAATTACAAATATGTATTAAAAATTTATAGATTAAAAAAATTTAAAAAAATTATACTTTAAGAAATTCAGAAAAATAAGAAAACCTTTAAAATTAACAATTTTTTTTAAATTTTAAAATTACAAAAATGTTTAAAATTTTCATAAATTTATAAAAAAAAATAATAGAATATTTTTAAATTAAATTAGATATATTTAAAAAATTCCATTTAAATTAATGGAAGGGCAGTCACAACATCAAGGACTCCTACACCATCTCCTCGCCATGCAAATTCTAATTATAATATTCTGGATAAGCCCTCACACATACAAGTGGTAACTGACATCGTCGGATGTTCTGAACTTTGTGTTTTTGCACTTTCGGTAAGGGCACCTAATTTTGTCTCCATCCATATGTCCACGTTCACACTTGACCCACTCTATGAAAGCCTTAACCCTATCCTTAAACTCAGGTGTAAGACCTGCCCTCTCTTGGAGGTTCTTATGATACATCCATCTCCTCAGTTGTGGTGGCATGGTGATATAAAGATAGAAAAAATATAAAATTAAAATAAGTAAACTATAATTAATTTAATTAACACAAAGATTTAAATTAATCATTTTACCCAGTCAACCAACTCAAGATATCAACAGTTGACGGTCCAAAAATTAAGCAATCTATCTAATCAAGTGTATGTACACGAAAATCTAAGAGATATTGAGAGTGTGAGTGGTTAATAGAGAAAATTACAATTTTAACCATGTAACTTAAGGGGGTGACATTTTTAGTCCTGTACGAATTGATTTTAGCAATTTAGTTTTGTAATTTTATAATTTTGGTTATTTTACTCCTTTTTGGCAGACAATTGCCATTTACTTGCTTTCAGTCCTACAAATAAATTCATACAGGACCAAAAATGCCAACTCCTCTAAGTGATAGGATTAAAAATGTTAATGTCCCTTAAGTTATAGGATTAAAAGTGCCGAAAAAGGATGAAAATTGCCAAAATTTTAAAATTACAGGACTAAATTGCGAAAATCAATTCGTACAGGACAAAAAATGCCACCCCACACACACACACACACACACACACACACACATGTATATAAGCTATTTTGTACCGGCTATTGTAACAGCCTGTGGAAAGAAAAATATAGCCGTTGAAATATAACCGTTAAAAATATAGCCGTTATAATGTCCACATGTGGAACGACTTTTGTAATACATGCGTGCAAAAACAATAATCCATATTCCCACGGGTTTTGTAATAACAGCAGACATAGCATTTCTCGCGATTTTTATACGCCCTTGTAACGACCTTACATTCTTTTAATAAGCCGTTCCAAAGTTAAATAGTCGTACCAAAAATCATATGAAAATAGTAACGGTCGAATTTTTTTTTTTAATTTTGTAACAGTCTTCTTATTTCAAAACTTTGTACCAGCCTTTCATACACTATTTGTAACGGCTGACATTATAAGAAACTTTGAATTTCCCTAATTTAAAAAATAATTATAAAAAACCGTTATAAATTGTAACGGCCTTTATGTTGTAACGGTTTTCGTAATATGTCCTCATTGTCACGGCGTTGGCCGTTACAACTTCATGAAATTAATATTATCTCCAACATGACGTCAGCATAACTTATCCGTCACAACATTGTACCAAAAATTGTGTGTATTGGAACGGCCTTATGACCGTTATAAATCCCGCATTTCTTTTTGTAGTGTGGGTAATTTAGTCGAAAAAAGTTATTTGACCTGAAATAAGTCAATAATAAGTCAATTGAGGGTAAATATCAATTTTTTATTCAATTTTTTTTTTTAATGTCAATAAATTCAGTAAATTTTGACTAACGGTAAATCTCATGGTGCTAAATATAATTTTCCTAACCACAGGAGTTATAGATGTATTACACCAAACCTCAGAAAAAAGGAGTGTAATTATTCCTCTATATATGTACTATACTTAATTATTTTTCATAAAAGATTGTTAATTATTTGACTATAAGAAAAGTAATATTCAATTGGTCAAAATCTAGCAATCATATACAAATGATGATTATGGTACATAATTAAGTTTACTAATTAAAATTAAACTGTAAAACACAAGTGAAAAGCGGTTAAGTTGTGATTAGAAGATTGGGAGTTGATTAATAAACATATGATGGGAAATTAATTAGACATATCACCACAGAGAGTGATGAATTGATTTTACACCCACCGTTGGAGATGGCTTGTGTGTTTTAATAAACGTTGATGTTAACGGACAAACTATTCCACACGGCTTCTTTAAACCGTCGGATTAATAGAACTATATTTAATTTCTAATTAATTAAATTTCGTGGGGGTATGGAATAATCAGTCAGTTAAGAAATCAATTTTATAATCAAGTTTTTAATTATTGCACAATGTATGTCTTTCTACGTTTGCTAGCTTTTGACTTACCATCTGCATCCAAATTATTAATATACAATATATTAATTATGTATAAGTTTGTTAAAATTATAAGTTCGTTACTTAAATTTTATATATATATATATATATATATAGGTATTTCTTTGAGGTGGTAAAAAGAAATTTTCTTAAATTTATATTATAATCTCGTGAGATTCATATGAAATCAGAATGGACAATAATTCTGTGTATCGTCAAAACGAGAAGGTTTTAGAGCTTATAAATCACTCAAACATCTTATTTGCAACATATGTAGAATGCTTACCAACATCACATCTAAGTTCTAATACCACATTTAATATAAAAAGATTATTCTAACAATACATTAATACATGTATATTTGATGAGATTCACGTCCAAGATTTGAAGTTTTTTTTTTATTTATTTATTTGAAGCACGTTACAAATAGATTATGAATTGCAATGTATTTATCATTATTAATAATTAATACATGACAATTATCAATATAAAAATCTGTAAATAATCAACAATTATTACAATTACTTTTATAAAATCTTAATTTCGCAAACTAAACTCGACATCGTTGGCAATAGATCATAAACCCTGGTTAATTAATTCAGAAGCAATGAATTTGAATTTCCTAGTAAATGCTAATTTTCAAGACGCGCATATCTGACATTTTCTCTAATTGCCTAATTAATTAACTTAACCAATCCAATAAATGCAGTGATTAGCTAGGTTTTCATCTTACTTAACCTTCATAATTTTGAATTAATTAGTTCTTGCCTTGAACCAATTAGTCAGAAGTAAATCAGGAAAAAACGTGAATTAAATTAATTATCAACCAGCTGCTAGTTTAACGATAATCAAATCAAGTTTTGACCAAATAAGAACTTGTTTCAACAATAAACTAATTCAACTTTGAACAAGTACACACACACACACACGTAGTAATTATTATATTAATATCGATAGTTAAACAGTTCACTTTTTTATGATGTTTCTTAAAAATTAAAATTTGCAACAAGATACGTAAATACGTATAAGGTGGTGTTTCTTGTTAAAGACGTATAGTGACAATAATCCGATAACGTTAAACTTTTCAAGTATATAGAGGTAGTGAAAACATGGAGAGGTCACCAAACATGTACAATAATTGAATAAGAAGCTTTTCATTCCCATTCCTGACCTACAGCAGCTTCACCTTCTACTTTTAAGCTTTAAAAGCTTACAATCATTAATTCTTGACAATGTGTATATATATATAAAAGCTTGTCTCAAGTTAAAAATCGCTTAATTCCCCAAGCTTTTGATCTTCCTCGCGCCCCGCCGGCCGCACTCTGATCATCATAAATTCCGGCGACCGGTTGATCCAAAAGCTCACCCAGCTTTCCCTCCTGAATTGATCAAGGTAATATGCTTCTTCTATTTGCATATTCAGAGTGAATTTCATATGCTTGAGTTGTCTTGATTAGCATTTGATTTTCTCACATTATACGTACGTACGTACGTACCACCCCCCCTCTCCCTTTTTGTGTCCAAGTTTTGTGATTTAACTATGATCATGTTATTGGTCCTAATTTTGCTGTTAATTTTTAATTGCTTTCAACTCGAATTATATATCGATCTTTTCCATTGATATTTTAACTTTATATAAACCCAGAAATAATTCAATTTTTAGAATTCATATAAGCTGGGAAAAAAGAAAAGCATATATCTGTAAAGATGTCAATTAATTTGAGAGATATACAACTCTTCTCAAAGTTAGTTTTCTTCTCTTGCATGCACTCTATTCTACGAGAGTTGTCGCATATTATACATACATATATATAAGTGAGCGTGTGTGTTTAGTGAGCACTCCTTAATTTTGTTTACTAGTCACCTAATTTCACAAAAGTACATATGAAAAATTCTTATTCAAATCAGTTTCAGTCGAATCCAACCAAGTTCAGGTGAATCAAATCAATCGCAAAGTAAATGCGATATATTTGTCATGTGATTGATCACTTTTCATGAACTGTACCCAGTAACGTAACAAGTGTATTACATTTGTTATATAATAAGTTCAAGTTTGGAGAAATCTAAAATCTGTGTTAAAATTTCCCAGTATATATATCATTGTAAAATTGGTTATTATCACTCCCTATAGATATTATTTGTTGTGGTAGTAATTTCGGGTAAGATAATTTACTGACATTCAAAAGAAGGAAATTCTTGTCCGAACTTGATTCAGCCGAACTTAAACCATTTTAATTTACAAGTGATTAGTTTTGTTCGGCCAAAACTGATTTGGACAAGAATTTTTCTTCATAAGAAGTCATATTTACACAAAGTAAACAACTTTTTACTGTTGATGGGCCACTAATTAGCAAGACAAACAAGTCTTATAAAAGTCCATTTTGTGGCAAAACGTAACCAACAATTCTGTGTGTGTGTATATATCCATTTCTCCTTTCCATTAATCTTAATTAGGATGATATGCTAGTTATTCACCTACTCATTATCTCCATAATTTCTTTCTAATAATTTTGAAAAATTCCCAGTTATTAATTTATAACCAGTAATTCCGAACTTGGCCGGCCATGGATGACCAAGCTACGTGCGGGGGCTCAAACGACGATCCAAGAACTTGTCCTCGAGGGCACTGGAGACCGGCTGAAGATGAAAAACTCCGGCAGCTCGTCCAGCAATATGGCCCTCAAAACTGGAATTCTATTGCTGAAAAACTTCAAGGAAGATCAGGTAAACATGCAGGTGTCTGTGTGTGTGGAGCATACTTGTATATATAACCCTAGTTATGTTCAAATTCTCATTTCGATCAATCTTGTGCCTCTGTTCCCAAGATTAGGGTTTCATATATTTCTTGCACCTTTCATGGTTTTCCCAAAACCCTAACAAAGTTGGCAGTATTTATGGATAATCTGTGAAGAGCTTTTGACCTAAATTTAGGCCTCCCTCTATATCTTTTTTTTTTTTTTTTGAAATAGTTAAGGAATAATTAATTGTTCAAGAATTTAATAATTTTTTCCTGTTAAATAATTACGCAGGTAAGAGCTGCAGATTGAGATGGTTTAATCAACTGGATCCAAGAATAAACAGGAGGCCATTCTCAGAAGAAGAGGAAGAAAGGCTGCTCGCAGCTCACAGAATCCATGGCAATAAATGGGCACTGATTTCCAGGCTTTTCCCTGGTAGAACTGATAACGCAGTCAAGAACCATTGGCATGTGATCATGGCCAGAAAGCAAAGAGAAAAATCCAAGCTTTGCGGCAGCAAGAGAACCACCCATGATCAAGATAATTATAATGTTGCTCTTAGTACTCACTCCAAATCTCCCACTAATTACATTTTTCGTCGAAAGAATTCAAGACTGCAAGAGGATCATGATCAGTTTGGCTCGAAGATCAGCTTTGAGAATGGTGGGATTTTGGACTTACACAGCCAAAACAAAGACAAAATCTTCTCCATGTCCTCGTTCTCTGGTTCGTACACACCGTGGCCTAGTAATTTATCTCCTGATTTATTAAGAACAAAAGGTTACAAGTCGCCTAGTTCTGCATCGATCGGTTCAAGCCATCAAACCAACTTTTCGATATTCAGTCCCAATTACGAGGATTCCGTTGCAGCCCTCAATAACAAGAGGATCGTTTCAAATACGTTTAGCTGTTTGGACTACGGGTTGAAAATTAACAGAGAGTTAATGAGTATTGGAGAAAATTCACTCTCGTTTGGCAAGACGAGGACGAATGCTGATCAGCAGCAGCTTGAAGAGAAGAAGAATGTTCCCTTCATAGATTTTCTTGGTGTTGGAATCTCTTCTTGATGATTGGTATATTATTCACTTATTTTTCTATCTTCAATTTACATAGTTAAATTGAGGAAAATTAGGTTGGCAATGTTCGAATTTAGGGTTGTGTAGTGTTGTGTGTTTGCATGGATGTATGCATGTTGGTCTAATTAATGTAGTTCCCTTCTGTAAGTTAGATTGATGATAGGTGAGGATGTTGGGTTTTCTACTTAATTGTAGCTAATTAAGATCTTTGTTGAATTTAGAACCCCTCCTGAAATTTGCAGGTGGAGTGGATTTAGCATTTAGGGCTTGAATGTTTGTGATATGTAGCTTACAATTTTTTGGGAAGATTTCTTTTGTATGAAATCCTACAAATTTAGATGTGGAGATCATAAATTTTGTGAGTTTCCGATTAATTATTTGTTTACTACACTTAATTTTATACAAGGATAATTGCATTCCTCTACCTTGAGATATGATGTAATTACACCTAAATTTTCTGTGGTTTGAAAAATTATATCTAGCACTCAATCTAACAAATATTTAAGTCCCCATTATTCAAAATTTACTAAATTTACAGATATTAACCAAAATTTTAAATGAAAATTGACAGTGAAAATATACCTACTCACATGCATTAACTCGTGAAGACGTATAAGGGTAAGTTGGTCATAAAATGATTTATCTGACCTTCAATAAATTAGAAATAAGTCAATTGAAAAAAAAATATATTTTTTAATTTAATTATCCCTTATATTATATGTATATATATATGTTGGAGTTAAATTTTTGCGTGTTAGTTAATTTTATTAGGGAATCACAAGCAAGGGACTTGATTTTATGTTTCATTGCATTTATTTAGTTCTGTAATTACAACTATTTGGCATTTTAGTTGTCTAATTTGTTAGGATAGTAAAATGATCCTTCATCTTTTTTAATTTTTAATTTTAGGATAAAACTTGTCGGAAGGTGAAAGAATATTTTTCAACCCTAACAAATTATGTGATTGAAAGATTAAGGGGATATAATTACAAAACTAAAAATAGAATTAAACCCGCAAAATCTTAAATACATACAATTGATTAATTTTGATATGTTTCCTGATGAAATGTTGCAGTTGATCAAGGTAGAGTTTCCTAAATAACATCAAGTAATTATTATGGTTTATTTTTTTTCCATTTAACATAATTAATTAATTAACTGTTCATAGAACGTGAAATCTGCTCAATAAAATATTACTATTGTGTTTATTTTATAATAGCTATTTGTTTATTTGGCCAAAAATTTAAAACAACTAGAATAAAATGTTTATTTAGAAGAAATTATATATATATATATATATATATAATTTATTATTTTTTGCCAAAATTGAGAACATGCTGTTGAGCACCTAGCTACAAAAACAGTCAAGTCTCAAGAAAATCTATTGGGCCCATTGGTTTGAGTTGAAAAGCCCAATTCACTGACCCAACCCATCTTATTTGGACCTTGACCCTGACCCAGAGAGTCTGTCTCCACCCGACCCATTACTAAAACCATATCCTCTCCACTTTCAGATGAAACCTCTCTCTCTCCTTCTCTCTCTACAATGTCGATGGAGGGTTGCAACGGTAGCAACAGCATCATTCCGACGTCGTTTGATTAGAGATCTAGGGCAAGAATGCAGACGCAACATGCATATCCACCGTCTGATCTGAATAAGAATTTTCCTAATATATGACAGTAATATGACATCAGAATCGTATATCTTTTAGTGCATATTTAATCACCATAATAATAATAAGGGTAAATTACAACCATCTCCCCTGAGGTTTGGCATAATTACAAATACATCCTTGTTGTTTGAAAAATTATAAATACTCCCCTGATGCTTGATAAAATTATGTAATCTTTGGATGGAGGTATAGAAATATCAATTTTGCCCTTACTGTATTTTTCTATTTTTTTAAAAAAAATTAAAATCTTATAAAAATATTGAATGGGATAGATGAAAAAATTTTAAAAATTATAAAAAAAATTATCCCCTTAATCGATAAGAAAATATTTTTTTAAAAAAATAAATAAAATTATAATTTTTTTAATTCATAAGGGTATTTTGGTCAGTTCACTATAAAAAATGGATAGATTGGGGTAATTGTTATATGGTTGTTAAAATTAGGGGGGTATTTCTAATTTTTCAAACAACGAGAGGGTATTCGTAATTATGACAAACCTCAGGGGAGGTAGATGTAATTTACCCTAATAATAATAATCATCATTATAATTATTATTAGTATTATTAATAGGTCAATTTTTAATGGATTAGTTACGATATCAATTTTTTAGATCTAATGGAGCAGTTGCGACAACTAGTGGACATACAAATCACTTAACAACTAACTAGAAATTTTTATTCCAACTAAATTTAATATTCTAATCAGAAGATAGATGCATTATATTTGTAATGTCATTAGCAAACGAAAGTCATTATATAATATATATATATATATATATATATATATATATATGTATAATAACATTTATAATGTCATTGCTTCAATATTATCAAATTTTATTCTTGTAAATATTTTAAAAAAACGATATACTTTGGCAAAAAAATGTCTAAGTACGACCGCCACCCACTTTCTTTCACAGAAATGGTGATTGTATAATTACATTAATACTGATAACTACGTCAATTCAATCAATAAAATTCACCAAGATTATAGTAAACTTACTAATACTCATTAGAATAAATTCGACAAAAGATAGACTCAAACCATTACCTCCCGCTTTCTCTGCAACTTAAATGTACAAAGTTATTATTTGTAAATTTAATAAATATATTTGAAAATTAATAAATATATATGATCAAGGCGACCAATTCTTATTGCATGTAAAAAAAAAAAAGAGGCGACCAATTCTTATTGAGCAATAGTTACATATGTACAAGTCAAGTAAGCATAAGGAGATAACTTGTGATGAATAGAGAAGTCAACTACTTGAGAAGAATAGTCAATATGTAGGCAATGTAATGTGTTGAATATTAAGCGTGTCTGCTGCTAGCACTTTTTATCCACCCATTTCTTCTTTCTCTATATATCTATATATTCCTATAAAACGTGTATGAAACGTACTTCTTCTGATTACTGTTTGAAAACTTTCTATATTCCTTTACAAACTTCTTGTACGTACATACGTATAACCCTTTGCCTACATACATACGTACGTCTGTATTATTCATTCTTCGTGCGAAATTGAATCCTAGATTTTCGCTAAAACATCATCATGTCCGTCACAGCCAAATCTATTACAACTAGTGTCTTTTTGCCTAGCCTCCATATCAAGCCTTCCCGTAGGTTTCAAGTCCGTATATCCTTGATTTCGTCTTCAAATTTTGCGACTTTCGATCATTCAGATCAAAGTGTTTGGTGGGGCAAAACGAGAAACACCGAAGGATGAGAAAAGTAGAAGGTACGGATTCGTTTGAGCACGCAGTCACGTAAACTGCAATAGAGTCGTGTCATGTGTTTTCCTTATACTTATTGATTAATATTTTTCAGGAGATTTCATGTATGCAACGTTGTCGAACCCGGAGCTCCGCCGCCATCTGAGCCTCCTTTCAACTTCATGTAATTAATTGATAATTAGTTCGAATTTGATCATTAATTTCTTTCATCAGCATGTATGTGATCTCTTAAGCTTGTGGATTAATGCTAATTAATGGTTTAACAAAATTGCAGAAGTTGGATTCTGGAGTTGCAATAACAGTAGTTGTACCCTTCTTCAGTGGAAAATGGGCCTCACTTCTCAAACTCAAAAGTAAGCTGCACATACATACAACTTAATTAGCAGCTTCTGCTTCAATTTTCATCATTTTTCGACCTACTTTGATGTTCAGATGAAGTAGAAACGGCGGTGGAGACGGTAGAAGAAATTGTGGAGGCGGTCGAGAAGGTGGCGGAGGGGGTGGAGAAAGTGGCGGAGGACATCGCCGACGACCTCCCAGAAGGCGGGAGACTCAGAAAAGCCGTGGATTTTGTTGAAAGTGTGGCTGAAAGAGCATCCAAGGATGCTCATCTAGTCGGCGATTTTATCGACAAGGTATATTAATTTATTTTTATATATTAGATAATTAAA
The DNA here is from genome assembly GCA_034509725.1 of Sesamum angolense. Classification (NCBI taxonomy): domain Eukaryota; kingdom Viridiplantae; phylum Streptophyta; class Magnoliopsida; order Lamiales; family Pedaliaceae; genus Sesamum; species Sesamum angolense. Next base: position 12,490,241 of record JACGWL010000012.1, read on the forward strand.
TCAAATAATTCGTTCATCATCATATAGTATAAATTAAATTACTTTGATATTGATTCAAAATTGATAATTAATTACATCAATTTAAATATATATATATATATTCATTTGTAATAAAATGCAGGTTCAGGAAGTAGAGGAAAGAGTGGAGGAGTACGTAGAGTCTTTGGCTGAGGAATCCACCACTCATGATCATCCCATAGAAGAGCAAGAGAAAGCCCATGAGCCTCCCAATCAAGAAATTAGTGATGTCGACGCACACAAACATCATTAGAGATTGATCGAAAATTAATTAATTGAAATGTATAGCGATGATCATATATATACATATATACATACATTCAAGGTTCGAATGTAAGAGCCCTAATCGATTAGATTATCCCTTAAAAAAGATACAATAGTTGTATGTACAATACAATTGACGTAGCAAGAAACTGTATAAGAATATTTCTTTATTATTTCAATCCACACGTAAAAGTTTCTGTTTAATTCAATTCAAATATATGACACACGAGCATTAAACTATTTTCTTGAAAAAATATTCTAGTGGTAAAGAAGTTTCAGTCAGACTTTTATATTACACATTGATATCACATTCACATGTGTATAATATACGATTCAAAATTTTAAATTATAATTTAATTTAACTATATATAATTTTTAAGTCGAAAACGAATACGTGTCAATCACTTATTAATGTGATACTAATACGTAACATAAAAATGTAAATAGAATAGAAAATCTACCTTATTGTTGAGGGCCGGCCTACCTAAATATGATTTAATTGCTAGCTAGTACTTGGTAATTAAGTTCTTGTTTGGTTGAACAGAAAAAAAAAAAAAAAAAAAAAATAGGCCGGAAAGTGTGCATCATTTGCTTTATATAGGGAGATATAAAATTTTTCTTCTAAATTATTTAGTATAATAATTCAAATGAAAGAAATTTTTATAAGATAACCGGAAAAGAACGATAAAATGTACTTAAGTAAGCGATGGACGGAAAGGAATATAATAATAAATACTAAAATGACGATTTTTTTGGTTTGGACTTTAATTATGCTTCAAAAATTTATCCCAAAACTGATTTATGGAGGGTTAATTAATTTATATGATGGTGTAAGAAATAGTAAAAAGGGTGATATTTCGTATATTTATAATGAAATATAAATACAAGTCTCTTTTCTTTTCTTTCTCCTCCCATCTCAATAAAAATGGGGTATTTATACTAATACAATGCTATACTAATTTGGTAAGTCAATATTTCTCTTTTTTTTTAGTTCATATCCTTATTCAACACCTTCCTTTCCTAGAATATCCACCTTTGCTTTATTGAATCTGGACTTCTTTTCGAACTCTATTCATGTGAGTCATTCTACTAGTAATCAATACATTTAAATTTGGACAGCTATATAAGTTTCATACATAATCCTTTTGAACTTGGACCAATTTTTAGGTTTCATTCATTAAAGAAAATTAAGTTACTTACCATATTATTCTTAATCACTTAATAATGAAAAATACCATTTAATATAATATACTATTTTTGAGAATGTCAACATTTTCTTAATTTTTTTATATATTTAATCTCAATTAAATATACTATTATTAAAATTAAATAAAATAACTATATTAATAAAACTCGAACTCACAATATGAAGCTGAAGCAGATAAACAGAATCTGGAATATTCTGCGGTGGCTGAAGAGGGTCCAGATAATGCCAAATATGGATTCCGATAAGGCAGGCAGCTGCAAATGAGCATGCATAAATATCTGTACGTATGCCAATATTGTCTAAAAATTACACCATAATTTCCCACACCCGTCCTTGTCTTTTTAGGGTAAAAGCAGCCACCCACATTTGAAATTCATACACTAATTTTTAGGTAAACACCAACCCAACGACAATGACCAATAATAGCTTTCGATGATAACCTTCCTCATTCAAACATGTTTAACTATATTTTCACGTGATCCAAGATGGTTACATTTTGTATTATTATTATTATTATTATTATTATTATTATTATTATTATTATTATTATCAATTCTATGCAACAACGTTTGAGGTATGTTTCACACCCACCCTAATAAGTATTTTTTAAGAAAATTTTCTGTCAATGCGAATATATATATATTATTGGACGAAAGAATTGTTTCCAAATTTATTAAATGAATCTTGAAATTCGATTATGACCAACTTAATTATAAAAAAGAGATATCTAATAAATGCGTTTGATCAGTTCGTTATGCAGAGCTTATATGTGTGTGAGAGAGAGAGTGTTAATTATATATCTTATAATTTTTTAATTCATATGGGGTGGGATATTACAAAAATTATAAAAATAATTATTGTTATTTCGTCCAAAAATTTAGATTTAGTATATTTTCATTTCGTTTCTAAAATTTTATATAGGTTCTTTGTTTTAATATAATTAAAAATTGAATGTGTATAGGGTACGTATTTGAATCGAACCTCAACATGTTCATTAATTAATTAATTTCTAGGGCGTAAATATATTTAAAAAAATAATTATAATGATAAAGAGCGAGAGAGTTTAAACAAGAAAGCTTAGTTAGGCATACTATAAAAAAATACTTCCACCAAGAAAATTCATTATCATTCCTAATAATATATATGGATAAGATACAATTAATGATATCATCACACATGCAGATTTGATAATTAGTTAATAATTATATAAATAAGGTTGTGAAAAAAAATATAATTTTAGTCTTGTAACTTAGTGAAGGTGGTATTTTTTATGCCGTACGAGTTGATTTTCGTAATTAAGTTACATGACTAAAATTATAATTTAATTTGGTCATATGCAAGTCACTTACAATCCTTCCAGCCAAACAAACTAGTTGAAAAATGATTAAAATTGCCAAAATCAGTTCATACAAAATAAAAAATGCCATTCCCACTAATTTACGTATTAATTACAAAGTTTAATAAGTAAGTAGCAAGTTGCTTCCTTTTTCCCTGACCTGACCTATTCCACGATAACGTTTGATTTGTACATGTTCTAACATATATACTATAGTTTATTGACAAGACTAAAATCTTAGTACATACACAATAAATCTTAGCAGCCAGCAACATAGATTTTTTCAAACTTAAAACTTTACTTCTCCTTTGTCGATCCCTCCCTCTGCGTGTCTACCAATTAACACGTTTCTCCCAATGTCTCTATCTGTTCCAAGATTCCAACCCTAAATTCCCCCCTCTAGCTACATATATGTATGTAAACTTCACTATAAATATATCTTGTCCAAATTCATTTATTGGAACAACCCTTGTTTACTACGACAACTACATCTATATATTTCGATTAGCTACCAAAAAAAATTAAATATATTGTAATTCAATATTTGATCGTTGATCAGTTATGTCGTATGCAACTAAATCCATCAGCATGTCGATCAGAAAATTGTATTCGACATATTATGCGTCTCGTGTTCTTGCTTCAAACGGTACTAAACTACTCAAACATCAAAGCGTTGCTCAGAGCTTGGGATATCGGTATCTTAGCAGCTACAGCAGAACGCAAAAATACAACACCCATAGAAGGTAGTTCATTACATAAATTAACCCTAATTTTTTTCGTGCTTTAATTTGATTTTTGCTTTACTATTCTTTTGGTGATGAGATTTTCGGAAATCACCTCAAGTTATATTTTCTCGATATCGTCTAAATTATAATAAATTTTCTCAATCGTCGTAATTATTAATTTAATTTTGTTTTTGTATTTTTCAGAAATGTTTCTGTCTACAGTAGTGTTCAACCAGGTGCTCCATTGCCTCCTCAGCCTCCCTCTTCATCTTTGTATGTATTTTTCAGGAATTTTATTTCGTCAATAAAAAAATAATTGAATTTTAAAATAATCAACAGGCTACATGATATATATATATATATTATATATATATATTAATCAATGCTGGAATTTAATTATATATATACATGCAGGAGTTGGATTCTTGGGATAGTGCTAACAATTATTTTACCTTTCGTGGGCAACAAATGGACCATTGCTCAAATTCAAAAGTAAGATTAATTTAAAAAGTAAAAAAAATTATCAGAGCATTTATCTACATTTCTTTTCAATTAAATTTCATCTTAAAATACTCTTTTTAATTATACATATTTTGATAAAATATATATTTTCTATTTTGACTATTTATAGCGGAAGTTGATACTGCGATTGAGACTATAGAAGAAATAGTGGAAGTGGTAGAAAAGGTGGCGGAGGTCGACAAGGTGGCAGAGGGCATCTCCGATGACCTCCCGGACGGCGGAAAACTCAAGAAAGTGGTGGATGTTGTGGAGGATGTGGCTGAGAAAACAGCTCAAGATGCTCGTACTATTGGGGATGCTATTGACAAGGTAATTTACATAAAAGTCATAAGATTAAAAACTAATTAAGAATTTAAGTAATATGCATACGTGTTTTGGTAATTAAATTACTGCGACCGGTCAGTCATTAGATTAATTAATCAACAATTAGACAAGTTTCATGCATGCCTTGTTGTCTTAAAAAGTGATTTTAGTCAATTATTTGACTTTTCATCAATACTCATTGTCATAATACAAGATAGAGATTATCATATAATCCCCGGTTCTATCCTTTCCACGATGTGCGGCACACGCATGCTCGATCGTATTTTCAAGATACACTCGATGTGTTATGATCGCATAAATTAATATATGATATTTTTTTTTTTTTAAATGTTTAAAACTTGTAGGTCGAAACTTTTAGTTTATCGATTAATTCCCGATTACTGGTCAGCATGAAATCCGATACTATGTAATAATCGAATAAATAATAATTAAATATATACATTAATATTGGTGAAAAAATTATGTATTGAATAAATAATAATGTCTATTGGATGTGTGAGATTACCAAAAATTGTATTAATTAATGAAAATTTCAATCATGTTTCAGTTTCAGGAAGTGGAAGAGAAGGTGGAAAACATTGTTGAAACTCTGAGTGACGAAGACGATCAGCATTCTGCCCCAGGGAAATTATGATTAATTACAACAACTGATTTATGGAATTAATGGATAGGGGTCGAATTTATGTCCCTGTAAAAAAAATTTCTTTATTGTCTATAATTCGCTCTGTACCATACATGTAAGAGTTTTCAAGTGTAATTAGTAGTATTTATTTACGAGAATTATGTTATTAAAAACGATATTTAATTGTTATTAGTTTATAGTAATACGTAAATCATGACGTGTTTATGAATTAAAAAAATAATAAAAGAAATTCATCCTTATCAATTCCTCCTTCCTCAAAATTAACCATATCCCAAGCTACGTACTACATAAATTATAAACTTATAAAGACACCAATTAACATGTGTAACACGTAAAAGTATGTTCTCATTAATATAATTATTATATAAAACGGACAATAACTATTCAACTTCTGACAAAACATTATCGATCGCATCTTGTGATATTGCAAATGAGCAAATTATCATCCTTATGAAAAAAAAAAATAGTAATTTACCTCCATATATTTTTAAAAATACAACAATTTAGTATTTTTTAAAATGAAGCAATTTACCATCTAAAACAGAAAGGTAACTAATTACTTGATTCATTTCAAAAAACATAAAGTGGTAAATTGTTGTTATTTTTTAATAGGAGTAATTTGCTCATTTGCAATATCACGTGGAGGTAAATTGCTTTAGACGCTATATATATATATATATATATAATATGATATAATGCAAAACAAATATATAACTGCGATAAATACAAATTTTATGTAACTTTCTAAGACAAAAAAAGTGAGAGAAGACTCAGTAGTGAGTACTACAATTCTTGAATAGCCGCCCATGAGATTGCAAAGAAAGATGAATCTGCAGCATCTCCCACCCTTCTCATCCATCATACGAATATTCAAAGTTTAACATTTTACAATATTAGTGGACCACGTACCCACCTACGCAACATTCTGGGAATTCTTTTTTTTTGGCATCTTTTCCCACATTTCCACCAACACTACCTTCCTATAAAAATCTACACTTTTTTGGGGTAGTTGAGAATAGCAGCACTGTTCCAATATTCACTTCCGTAATAAACCCTTTTATATCACAATCCTTCTTCAGTTCATAATCCAAACAACACAGATACTACTGCAGAAATCATAGACATGTTGTTCCAAATCAGACATATTAATCCCACTCATTCTACCTTGACTGGCCCCCAGCATCATACCACTCTCCCCCATAATCCTTCCTCAAACTTGTCCATCCTCAATCTCCAAGAAAACCAACAATTCCAAACTCTGAGGAGTTCTTATGCAAGACTGCGAAATTATGACAACACCAGAAGGTAATTATTGGCATACTTTTCGTTATTCGATAGATAAACATCGATTCTAAGTAACGTGGACGATCTTGTTTCTACGAACCTTAATTACTATATTGCAGTTTATGTAACTATATGTTTGGTTCCGAAAGTCTGAAGGATCGTTTGATTACAGGGACTTTACAGTCCACAGCAGTGTGGAACCAGGAGTTCCGCCACCTACCGGTCCGCCTTCAAATATTTTGTGAGTCGATTAAATTCGTCTATTTTTATTTTTATTTTTCATTTTAATATAAGTACGTACAGAGTTTCATGGGATTTTCTTTAATTTTCCATCCCGGATTTTATTTTTATTTTTTTTCTTATGCAATTTGTTCTTTATTCTGCCTTTTTTTTTTTTTTTTATTGGACAGAAGCTGGATTGTGGGAGTAGCTATAGCAATAGTGGTGCCTTTTATCAATTACAAATGGGGGCCATTACTGAAAGGTGAGTTGTTCAGATTTTTGTTGCAAATCATATTTCATATATTAAGTGTGTAAAGATGATATTATGTATTTTATTAAAAAGAAAAAAATTGTACACTTGAGGCATGTGTATTAAATAGAGTAGAAGATGATATAGAATTTGCAATAAAAAAAATCGTATAAAAAGACGAGAATATATCTTGGATATATAATTAACATTTAACTATGAAATAATTGTGTAATTTTATTTTCCTAGCTAATATATGCAACCAATTCAGATAAAATCGTAACCGCGCTGAAGATGACGGAAGAGGTGGTGGAGGCGGTGGAGAAAGTGGCGGGGGAGGTGGAGAAAGTGGCGGAGGACATCGCCGACGACCTTCCGGAAGGCGGAAAACTGAGAAAAGCTGTAGATTTTGTGGAAAAAGTGGCTGAAAGAGCAGCAAGGGATGCTGGAGCAGTTGACGACTTTATTGATAAGGTAATTTTGTCTTCACCTAATATTTTTTTTCTCCACGCTTTTTAGTATTAAGACATCGTCAAATTCTGTCCAGTACTACCCAATTAATTAATTCTTGTTTCGATATAGAGAAAATTATAATTTTAATTCTATAATTTAAGGGGATGGCATTTTTAGTTTTGTAGGAATTGATTTTAGTAATTTAATCCTGTAACTTTATAATTTTGATAATTTTAGTCCTGCAAATAAAATTATGTAGGACAAAAAATGTCAACTCTTTTAAGTTATAGGACTAAAAATGCCAATGCCTCCTAAGTTACAAAACTAAAAATGCCAAAAAATGATGAAAATTGCCAAAATTTTAAAATTACAAAATTAAATTATAAAAATCAATTCGTACAGGACCAAAAATATCACCCCCATAAATTACAGAACTAAATTGTATTTTTCCCCGATAGCTATATATAATGTACAACTGCGTCAGTACTAGAGCTTAATTATTCAAATAACAAAGTCAATATAAATCTGCCAAACACTTAAATATTCACGTGGTTGGCTGCAACATACATGAAAAATAATTATTTCTACATTATAGATTATTATAATTTAAAATTGTGATGGAAAAGTTTCCATTTTGATCAAGATTAATAAAAATTATCATGCTTTTATCTATGGTCAAATATTTTTACCGTACTTTTAGTTGTAGTCAATATTTTAGTCTCACTTATATAAAGAATATCTAATAGCCGTTGCTTAGTAGTAATTAATAAATTACTATTGGCCATAAATATTTTTTACCATGATAAACTTCTAATTTAAATATTAGTAATAATAAAGCTTTGGTTTTCTTAAGATTTGCATAATATAGTATATTAATATTAATTATGACAAGTTTTAAACAAGGTATTATAATTGTGATCATATTGGTAGTAATTAATTAAGCTTAATGACCTCTATATACATAAGGTTTTAACACCAGATGCTTTCATTAATTTATTTTTAAATACAAGTATCATTTAATTTTCATTTTATCTATGTCTTATTATATCATTTAATCCATATTATATATAACAATGTTGTCAATATTGAGTGGTAAATGCAGGTTCAAGAAGAGCAGGAAAAGGCAGAATCGTTGGTGGAATCTCTCAAGGATGAATCAGAAAACCCTCCAGAGGAATCAAAAGATCAAAATTTAAACAAATAGGCACCATTATTAGAGTAATTATTTAGGACGTGCAGTGCAACTTTATATACAATAAATGATGACATTATAGTTAATTTATTGTGAGTGTAGTAGCTACCTCTAAATTCATTTCGATTTCATACATCTATATATATATATATATATATATATAATATATATAATATATATATTATATATATAGTAAGGTATAAATAAATGGGTCGTGATAAAAATGAATTATATATATATACATATATATACGTTCATTTATCTTATAATAATGTATATAGATATTATAGTAATTAATTCATTCAGAAAAAGAAAAAATATTTTACCCGAATAGTTATGTTCCTTGCTATATTCTTTTTATTCCAAATAAATAATGATAATTATTTCTGCATCATTTTTATGTGAAATTTGTTGTGAAACAATGAAAAATATATGCTGGAGTTGTGAATTGTAAAGTTGATACAAGAGTTAGACTCTTTATCTTTAAAATAAATACTGCTCTTTTTTAGCGCCAATGAATATGGCAAATTGTCTTCCAAAATACAACGACTCCTATCTCAAAGTAGTATGTAGCACTACAAACTTTGAAAAATGGTGAACCAAATAATAATTTGAGATTCTCTTAATAAAAAAATAAAAAAACAAGATACTACTATTGCTAATACTTTAAATTGGTCTAAAATGCTTTTGAATGAAGTAAAATGGGTCCTATTTATAAAAGTTAGAGAGCAATCATTAAACGGCCATGTTTAGTCTAATCAGAAAAATATTTTTGAAAGGTTACAACTTTTTACTCAAATAGATGCATTGTTTCGGTTTCACCCGACGTCAACCAAATGACACACATTCAATTGATTAGACACGATTGGATGATGATTGGGTGCCATCAACTATCATCCACGTACATGTCACAAACTTGTTATGCGTCGCACATTGTAACCAATCATTTATTACAATTTAATCTAATCAAAATAAATGTATAAATCAAATTTATTTTTCAATTTATCTTTTACCATTTTTTGATGAAATCAAAATTTTTGTGAAGCAAATTCAAATTCTTTGGTTATAATTAAACCTCTAAATATCTCAACTTTTAGCCAAAAAATACAATAAAATTAAATATTTAAATACTGATATTCATTAATAACAGTTTAACATGGAAGATATATAAATATATATCTATACTATTATAAAGAGAAAGGGATTTATAGATTCAAAGTGGTAGTTCTCATACCACTACATCAAAATTTTTAAATACCAAAAATGCCCTTCCATTATTAGAACCTATTTAACTTCCCAAGTCATATTAAATTAACTACTCAGTCATCTCACTTAAAAATTAATTTCATGAAATTACTACATCCACAAATTTAATTTACTCACTTCAGTTTTATTTTTTTATTGATTAAATTTAACACAATAAATTAGTATTAGTTTTGCATGTGAATATAATCATGACTACTGATATAATATATAGAGTACAAGTTTAATTTTTAATTTAATTATAGTAAAATATGTATAATGTATTGACAATTAATGCATTAAAAGGGGTTATCATCAGTTTTTGTATGTGAGGTTGCGAGACAATAATAAACTTTAATATACAGAAATAAATTCTGAATTTCAGTAAAATAAAATATTATTAAAATTTCGCACGCAAGTACTGCATGCCACAATTTCTAGTACATATAAAATACAAGAGGCTGCAGCACCACTGCACATTATTTCTTTTTTTTGGTTCAACACAGTTTCAAGTTGACTGTACATAGTGTTCGCACCTATCAATTATTGTGGCCTAAAATCGCACTTATGTCTCGCGATATAGCTTTGGCATCGTTCGATATCCCAAACAATCCGCTGCTTGCAAATCCAGCACAGTAAATCCCGTTTTCTCCTTTCCAGTGATTTGGACTTCTCTGTTTCGGCATTCCATCTTCATTGAACAGCCCCCCATCGTCCTACATATATAACAAACATAAAATCGTGTTTTTTACTTATTTTCTTCAAAAAAAAAAAATAATAATGAATAATCTTTGGAACATTTATACACATGAAATCAAACTAAAATAGTTTAAATTATGAATAGAAAATGAGAATAAAATGATAAACCACCTTAAGCCATTTTCTCACAGTGCTCTTGTAGCCGGTCGCGAAAACGACGGCATCGTAACTCTTCGTCGTGCCGTCGGCAAACTGAACATGATCTCCATTCACCTTCTTGATTGATGGAAAAACCTAATTCATATATACATTGATCAAACATTTCAGCATCTGCATGCATGCAACATTCACACACACACACACACACACACGTGTGTATGAGTGTGTAAAAGTGCGTGAAAAGGGGGGGGGGGGGGGGGGGTTGTATTTACCTCTATTTCTCCTTCTCGAATTTTGGAGACAGTCCCCACGTCAACAACAGGAGATCTACCAGTTGCCCTTTTCAGAAAAAAGGGTCCCTTTCCAGGCCGTTGGATGCCGTAATCAGACAGATTATTTCCATACTTGATTTTGCTCAACGTTAGTACGATGTTGTCCACAAGATCTAGAGGCAGATACTTGAGTAGTTCCATCCCGAGTTTGACCATCCACTCATTCAAGATATGAACCTGTGACGCGGCAAAAAATCAAATGAAAATCAAATCATTTAGCATCATTAATTCACAACTCAAAAACGACTAATAGTCGTAAATAGGTCGCTTACAGGACTACGAACAACGAGCGAAGTGCGAGCACCCCAGTTGCACAAATCAAGTGCAATTTCCATGCCGGAATTTCCACTCCCCACGACCAAAACATCCCTCTTTGCAAACCTCGTCCCGTTGTCATAACGACTAGAGTGGATCACCTCCCCAGTAAAGGAATCCAACCCTGGGATTTGAGGGATGTATCCCTCACTATTCTCCCCAGTCGCCACCACAAGAAACTTGGCCACGTACTCCTCGGTCGTCCCAAGTACCGTATTCGTGGCCACAACAACCCAATGTCCATCGTTGTTGTCATCAAACGAGGCACATGAAACGTTGCGATGGTACAATGGGTTGATGTTGAAATTGGAAACATAGTCATCCAAGTACTGGATAAAACCATGTTTGGGCACAAATGTCGGTGCATTGGGAGGGAATGGCATGTGGGGTAGTTCGCAGAATTGCTTAGCAAGATGAAGTTTGAGTCTGTCGTAGGCTCTTTTTTTCCAAAGGGATGCAAAACAATCTTCTCTTTCTAAGACAATGTTTGGTATGTTGTCTAGGTTTAGACATGCAGAAGTTGCCAACCCTGCAGGCCCTGCCCCCACAATTACCACTGTAGTTTCTTGCCTCATTTCTCTCTCTCTACTTTCCCTGTTTCTCTCTCATGAATCGTGGATGCTTTTGGTATTTATAGGCAAAATTATAGTCGTGGAATGAAACATTATTATAAGGTAAGTATAATAACACAAAATGAAATGAAATATAAAAGAAACAATCCCTTGATTATGTAGATATATGGTCAGTATTTATTTCATATTTATCTCTTGTTTAAAGTTATAGTGATAAAATTCAATTGATCATTAGTAAGTTGACTATTTGAAACACGACTTTTATGTTTATGGTAACTAGTAGCATAACGGAATTATCACTTTTTTAATAAAAAAAATCAAGGTAATTAATCCACAATTAATTCAGAAAGATTGACATGGAATTAATTAATACCATACCCAGTACGTGCAATTGGTTTGAATTTAATTAAGCTTTTATTCCTTTTCAGACGATTTTTGAAGCCATTGCAACTTTTAATTCGGATTGTTCATTAATTAGTCGAACTAATTGTTTAGATTAATTATCTATGTCCGACGCTTAAATTCAAATTTAAGTTTTAATTATTGAGTATAGTTTGATTTGGAATTATATATAAAATTCAATTTGAGAATTATTTTGCAAAGTTTGGAGCCTACTCGCTGTTCATGTGTTATTCAGAAATTAATTTTAAAATTAAGTGATGAATTCATGGGTTTTTTTTTTTTTTTTTTTTAGTTTAGCACAAAGTAGTCACAAACTGAGGATAAATTTTGAATTCCATGCAAATTCAGACAAAAATTATGTGTGTTAATGGTCCACAAATATTGGAGAACATGCTTTTTATGGAAGTTACCATTTATTCAATTAAAAAAAGTATTCCAAAATATGGGAGAACTCTATCCTAACTTGATTATTTTTTTTGACCAAGCAATCACGAAATTTGATTTCTGAAACAGATTATGTTAAACATGTGTAAGCAATTTTTAAAGACAACTTATCGCTTAATTGATAAAGCTGAGACCCCAAATTATAAATATATATATATATATATAGATTATTCTTATTATTATAAATTGCTATAATTTTAAATCATAACTATTTAATACGGTCAAACCAGATCAATGTGAAAATTTAAGCTTTCACCAAGATGAGTGATGAATTAAAGCATAAATTTAATTAAAAAAATTTATTTCGATTAGGTTAAATCGTAACAAGTGATTGATTACGGCGATATGCATAACAAGCTCGTGGCACGTACATGATGATTGATTATCTTTTGGTTAAAATGATGTGTTCGTTGGATCAAATCCTTTGGATAAAAGGGTGTGTCTATGTTTTGCCATTTGAGTGAAATATTGTGTTCATTTGGATGAAAGGTTATAACCTTTTAGAGGTATCCTTTTCTGATTGAATATGTACATTCAATAATACATTTGCAGCTTCTATAAATATCTACTCATTTCATTTCATTTCATTTCATAAACTTGAAAAGTATTTTACAGTACGTATTTCATAAACTTTGCTGAAATTGTGAGTCTTATCTTTAAAGGCAAATTGTGTTTTTTCGTTAGTACCAAAATAGGGATATTTTAAAAATAAAAAGTCAAACTCTTGCATCGACTTCCTAATACAACTCTCGCATATCCCTTGTTTTCACAATAATAGTAATAATTGTTATACACGTTTATATTGGCAATTGACACATATAGATATTAATCATTAAAATTTATAATATAATAATAATTAATTCACTCAAAAAAAACATATAAGCAATTTAATCTCATATCTGTATAATTAATCAAAGATAAGATCATAAATGAATTGTGCCAAAAGAATCAGATTATAATAATCCACTAGTTTGGTAATATTTAATTAACCAGTGGAGATATCAAGACACACCAGATACAATGTAAAATATACATATATATATATATATATATATATATATATATATATATATATATATAATCAACTATAAAAAATCGCAATGAATTAAGAATTAAATTAATTAAAACTAAATAAGTAATTATATATTTCTTGGTCAGAAACTTTGAAATAATAAAACTACAAAACACAAGAACACGTCCTAATGTGTTCTGACTTTGGATAATTTTAATCCTCTCTAATTTTTTTAAAAATCAAAGATGAAATTGTTTGTTTAATCTCTGATATTAATGTAATGAAAAGTAATTGTTTTTAATCAGCTAGATCAAAGTAGCCCACGTAATTTCTTTCAAAGAAAATGGGAAATTAATTTCATTAATTAAAAATAATGTAAAAACATCATAAACTAACATCGCAACATGAAATTCTCCAAACAATTCGCATTAATTAGTACAACTTCGTACAGTTGATGCACAAGTATAAACTACAATCTACGAAGTCAATAAATACATAAATAAGTAAACAATTATTACCAATGAGCTTCATTAGTAAAATTGAGATTTTACAATTAAAATAATTCTATGTTAGAGGCCTCTAGAATGTGGGTAGATATATTTACTTTTATAAAAATTTGTTAATATTTTTTTTTCATTTGTCGTTGATTTGAATTATTAATATATTAAATCAGATATTGTATTTGAATATGTGTTAAATTTTAATTAATTGCTTTTTTATCTGTTAATTAAACGTATTCAATGATTTGAACTAATACATTAATTCAAGGCTTACCCGGATCAAAAAAATTGCGTCTAAAACAATGATATTGGACCTACAGACCAATTGGGTCTTGAGGAGCTTCGTTAGGATTTCTGTATTGTTTGATAAAATGAATATGTGACGGATTTGGATCTTAAAATTGAGACCCATTATTTGAATTATTAGACATTAAATTAAATATATTGAATGATGTAATGAATCGTAGAAACAAATAAAAAAAACAACCATGGACGAGAATGTAAAAGCATGAAACTCAAATTAGTTGGGTTCATTTTAAGTGGGCTATTAAATAGGAAACACATTGGTGGACGGGCCAATTTCATGATCACAAGACCAGACCCACATAGTGACACCCTTTCTGTTTCCTATGCCGCTGACGTGGTTGACGTTATTACACGAATCAGCGGGTCATCTGCTGCCTACGTGTCAGATAATGTGTTCTCAACAAGGCAGCTAACCCATGTTGACCTCCTATGTGTTCTCAGCAAGGCCTGCCGAAACCCGAAAAAAGAAGATTGCATTCAGATATCCCCCGGCGACAGTCTAACTGCTTGTGCTCAAAACTTCCTACACAGCTTCTTATATTGGAACATGGATGTGTATGGGGTGCGTGTGAAACATACAAAGATTGCATTCAGATGAAAACAGTTCGGGAAACGTACGAGGAGGATTCAGAAAGACTACAGTTACAAAACCCTTTTAGTTGCCAGATGCATCTACACAAGGAGCTAACAGAAAATGTGGCAGGCCGACTCGGCATCCGTCTTAGCCCAGGAAGAATTTTTGTTTGGGAAGAGCATCTGGAACAGTGAAGAGGACATTTTCACTAGGTAGGGTGCAAAGATTATTCTCTGGTATGAACCTGAACAGCGCGAGCATTACCCATCGACAGGCCTACAGCACTCTAGCTTTTAACAACATTATTGAGGTGAGAATCCAGATGTTTTCTAACATCAATCACAACTCATCCTCAGTTCCCTGCTGCTTATACTTAATGTTGCAATATTAGACATAAAAGAGTTCATAAAGTATCACACAGCACAGATAAAGTAGTCCGATAAACCAAATCTCCAACACATTAGACACCCCCATAAATGTCCGATTTAAAAGTAAAACAAGCTTTATTTACAGAACAGGCCTACTTTGTTTTCAGCCATGGAAACTTGAGATTTTCCTCCACCCTCAGCTTAGTGGGCTAGATGCGGAATTGCAGGTGTGGTACGGTGTGCTTGCACCGCACATGCACAGTGCACCGACGTTAAATTCAGGCAGCCACTAATTATAAGGGAATGTCGACCGGGACATGTATGAAGAGCCGGAAAAGAGTCGCATAATGCCTGCACGGCTGGGGGAGTGAGGGCAGTGCACTGGCTGATATTAAGGTTCGTGAGCCCTTCCTCTTCATATCTGTTCTTTACGGGTGCCCAAACTTGATGCTTGTTTTTCACCCGACGCTGGGCCAGAGAATACATTGCCCTGTCCGTAATATTCTGACAATAGTAGAGACCGAGGGACCTCAGGTGAAGGCAGCTGTTTGCCAATGCAATCACACTCTCATCTGAGATGATGATACACATCAGTCAGCAAGGTTCAATCTATAGCACCAAAGACAAAAACTACTAGAGAAACTTGTATTGCTAGCTCAAACAAGAACATCATCAAGGATGTGAATGTATCATATCGAGCCATTGCGTGCAGAAACATAAAATTCAATAAACCAATCAAATGAAAGCCGAACCTCTGTTCCACAGTTTAATATATTCCATTTTCATTTATGGTAGGTCTAAGACAATTGTGTTAGGGAATAAAAGGTATACCTGTAATAAGAACACATCCACACAAGTCAAGAGCTCTTAGATCAGGGCAACCGTAGGCTAAGCTCTTTACACCTTCATCACCAACACGGTCGCACCATCCGAGGTTCAGCGACTGCAATTGATTACAGTTGTATCCAATAGCCTGCATAAGTAGTCATAAAGATTTGGTGAGCCAGCACATGTTGGGAGGCATGTCAGTAAATGAGCTCATAAGTTTTCCCATACCTTCAACGCCCTATCGGTTGCGGCCCTAACACAACCACAAAGATTTAAGAATTTCAATTTTCGGCAAAACCCAGTCACGTATCCCAGAGCACTATCACTGAAAGCCGAACAACCACTGATATTAAGCTTCACAAGGTCTCGGCAACCATGTGCTAAGGCATACAAGGAACGATCAGTCAGTCTAAAACTCTTGCTGAGATCCAATTCTTGCAGATCATGGCAATAAGTTGTAATCTTTTCAACAGCATCATCCTGTAGTTGCGGTGTGTCTTGCCGCAAAATCAGAACCTGCAGTTTCGGGAACTTGGGAACTAGAGACAGAACCAGACTATTCATGTTTTTCTTGCACCTGAGGATAAACAGAGCTACTCAGCAACCATCGTAAGTACTACAGACAGAACATAAGAGGAGGCAGAAAGTACGAGGACTCCATCACTCATTGTCACGGCAATGTAAAGTTTCAAAATATTGTATAGAAGACATGCATATGAAAAAATCATAACAACCATTCTTCAGTAAGGATATCTGCATTTGGAAACAAGAAAAAACCGTTCTTTCCCCATATGGAACACCCACTTCAGACTAGTAATACTAATCAAAGTTGTTATATGTTCAAGTTAAGGCACACTGACTGGAATTCAATCCCAACAAATTAAGGTAAAACAAAGATCTGACATAGCCATATACTTAACCTCTTAAGGATAAAGTAAGACGAACCTAATCAGGCTCAAAGACAATCACAACAAGATCAAACGGGAAAAAATAAAATGAAACTAGAAAACAGAGGATCTTGACAAGTAACTGAATTACCATCACTTCTAAACAACCCTACGGGCACAGATGCTATTCAAGAACACATGCTTCAGTCTCAAACTTTAAAAGCATGTAACTTCTTTTTTATATAATAACCAAACAGGAGCGGAATTATTTCAACCCTCCTGTTTTCTTTTCTATAACAGGACTCCTATAACTATAAGCGATAGCAAACAACCAGAACAGGGCAATCTGAGCAAATAATGTTTTGCAAACCGGGACACATACGCTTCTCATAAAACGGGCAAGAATAGAAGACCTGAATCCTGTACACGTACTGCAAAGACACAGAAAGTATCCATCATATAGGCAATAACTGAAGAAGGGACCAAAGATAATATACCAAGAGAGGGAAAGATGGGTGAGGCCCCAAGAAATGGCTTCCCTCCATCCATGGCAAACCCCAGAAGCCACAATCACCGTCTGATCATCCACCAGAGATAAAATCCTCAGCAACAGCTCCACAGGAATATCTTTCCACTCACTGATTCTCAGTCCTCCACCTAAACCACCCCCAACTTCACCACCACTATCACTTCGATTCATATTCTCCAAACCACCAAAAACCATCAGCTTCTCGAAACTCAAGTCCAAACCCTCTGTCCCCCTCATTCTTCGCTATCCACGCCTCTTTTTATACAACCCAGAACAGGAAAGTCAGAAAAGTTGCAGCCTTTATGTCAATCTGAAAACCACAACGGCAAAAAGAAAATAAACTTGCAATAATTTCAATAAGTGGGAAAGGGCAAATAGCAGTTACCAATGCAAGAAGGTAACGAAATTGTCAACAGGTGTCAAGAATACAAAGGGGCTTCTTCAGAGAGTGTCACCTCCTTCTAGAAAACTCCACTTTCTTTTTCTCTTTCTTGGCTGTTTTCTTGAAACTAAAATTTAAAGAAGTAATCTTTACATTGGCCCAAGAAAATATTTGGCAAAAAGGGTATCTTTTTATTGCTATATTTCAATAAAAACGCTTGATCATAGCGAGATAATCAGACAATATTAATAGTTCTGAGTGCTTGTGTGTGTGGATACACAGAGGAAGATGATGGTACCTCAGAGCTGTTTCCGTTTATGTTTTTTCGAGTCAAAGGGAATGGTACTTTTACCAGGTAAAGGCTATTTAGTATTTAGCACTTAGCAGCAGTTGTTTATAAGAAAGAGAGAAGACAGAGAGAGAGAGAGAGAGAGAGAGAGAGAAGGCAGAAAATTGGGCGACGAATACAAAGCCACGTGTCATATGAAGGTGGACAGTTTGTGATGACAAGACTAATTAATCTGCTTTCTCGAGAAAACTAGATCCTTAGTAGCTGCTTATTGCAAATTGAGAAATTCTATGAGTTTAAACACATTTTATATGACTAAGTATAATCATTAGAATGGATATGATATTAATCATAACTAAAAATCAGAATATCTTTTCTTGAAATTTAATATAATTATATATAAATTTTTTGGAGTTTGAAAATTTATTATTATAATATCGTTGATGTTTGTTTCCATCTAACAAATAAATCTCTTTATTTATAAAAATTCACAAATAAATCTCTTCGTACGTTAATGCATATGATATATATCTTCACCAGTGTAAGGCCTGTTAGTCAAAAAAAAAAAAAAAAAACTTATTTGATTTGTAATAAATCAATTACGGGTAAATATCTATTTTTATTCAGTTTTTTTATTAAATCTCGACAATGACAAATAGAATGACTTATTTGTTAGACAAGTGCAGATTTCAAAAGTATTAGATATAATTTTTTGAATTACAAAAAATTTATGTATAATTACATCAAACTTATAAGGGAATGAACGTAATTATTGCAAAAGATTATTGAAAATGAAGGTACTGGCTAATAATTAAAGAAAAAAACTCAACAACAATGAATTTATGAGAAATAGTGAATGGCAATACACATGGAATTTAATTGAAACCTTCTGGTGAGGTATTGCATAGACTTTATCAATGAGTACTCCATCTCACAAAGAAAAAATTATTCATATTCATCTAAATAATTTTTTTTTAAAATTAAATAAATTAATTTAGGAAATGATTAATTGTAAATTAAATTGTCTTCTTTTTTTCTATTTATATATTATATACGACAACAATATTGATAACGACAATCCACATAAAATAATATCAGTCTTATGCCACTAGACTTATATACAATATTGTTAATTAATCACTTGAATATTAAATGAAAAATTGAAAAACTTAACAAAATAAAGTTAATTAATTATTCGCAACTATGTTCCCAGCTTATAATTAAGACTTTTTAGCGACAAATTAGGTACTACACCATGTTGAGTACTAAACTTATATATAAAGGGATAATTACGCTTTCTTTCCCTGAAATTTTGTGTAATTATACGTAAATTCCTTTTAGTTTGAGAATTTAAATTTATCACCTCTGAGATTTATTTTCATTTAACAAATAAGTTCCTCCATTAGTCAAATTCACCGAATTGACTAATATTATAAAAGAAATCAGAAAAAAAAATCCATATTAACATTTAATTGACTTATTACTGATTTATTGCATGTCAAATAAAATTTTTTATAACCAAATTACCCTCATATGTCTCCATGTGTTAATGTATGTGAGGATGTATATCTTTACCATTATAAGAGTAATTTAGTTCGAAAAAATTTACTTAATATGCAATAAATCAAGTAATAAGTCAATCAAGGGTTAATATATATTTTTTTCTGATTTTTTTGTTAATATCAGTTAATTCGATGAATTTTGACTAACGGATGGACTTATTTGTTAGATTTAGGCAAAACCTCAAGGGTGCTAGATATAATTTTTCAAACCACAGGGGGTCTACGTATAATTACACTAAATCTCAAGGGAGGGGAGTGTAATTATCCCAACTTATTAATATTATTAATTTTACGAAAAATAATGTAATGAGTTGTTACGATCAACAAAAGAATAATTTATAAACATTAATTTAAATAAAAAAACATTACTTCACCAAAGAGAAAAAGAGAATTATTCAACTTAAAACGTACCTTACTTCTCACTAGAAAAAGTATTCCCGAATCAAACTTCTTTAAATTTATAATAATCAAACTAAGGTGACATCAAATGGGAGTTTTTTTTTTTCAATAAATCGAGACAAAATAATATAAGTTTTTTAGGAACATCGTCATATATGATTTAATTATAGGGTAAATTACAATCACCTTCTCCGAAGGTTGATATAATTATAAATATATTTTCGTTGTTTGAAAATTTATAAATATTTCTATGATTTTAATGTTCGTCTAATAACGAGCCAACTCCGTTATATTTTCATTCATTT
The DNA here is from genome assembly GCA_034509725.1 of Sesamum angolense. Classification (NCBI taxonomy): domain Eukaryota; kingdom Viridiplantae; phylum Streptophyta; class Magnoliopsida; order Lamiales; family Pedaliaceae; genus Sesamum; species Sesamum angolense. Next base: position 12,510,784 of record JACGWL010000012.1, read on the forward strand.
CTTATGATGAATTGACCAAAATACCCTTTGAATTATAAACTATAATTTTATATGTTTTTAAACAAATATGAAATATTTTTATAGACTAATATTCTCTATAAATTATTTATTTTATCCACCATCAATTTTTTAAAATATATAAGCAAATCTATTTTTATTTTCTAAGTAGTAATTTTCGCCTCACCATTTAGGCATCACTTAATTATTTTTTATTTGAAGGGAATATTTATAATGAATTTGTATTTTTAATTCTATCAAATTTCAAGAGGTAATTTCAATTTCTCTTTAATATATAATACAATACTTTATTATTAATTTCTTAAAGAAAAAAAAATGAAGTGGTGGGGTCCACAGCATCAATTTCTTTTTTTTTTTTTTCCCCCCTTGTCTGATTAGAGCTAAGGTATGAGGTTGATGTGATGGGCAATTTGAATATGAAAGCAAAGATGAAAATATAATAATGTTGAGATACAAAAAAAGGTTAATGGAAAATTGGTAGTGTAGGCAGTATGATATGATATATTGATACCTAAAAGAATGGACCAAAATCAAAGTGGAGAACCCTTCCCACATTCCCATTCCCATTCCCATTTTTGTGCAAAAACGAAGCCGTCTCTCATAAAGTACTCCTTCATTTTCGTTTTATTGCATCTTTACACTTTTTCTAAACTATCCCATTTGTTTTTTTTTTTTTTTTTTTATGAATACGATTCGTAATATTATTTTCGGCACATTTACGTAACAAAAAAACTAATTAAAAGGGGTATTCGTAATAACTTCTAATTTGTTTTTGTCGGAAGAATTAGTTGTAAGTTAAACAGTTTTTACTAGTAATAAAAATTACGAGTGTTTGAAAATGAATGTTAAAAAGTGAAATAAAATAATAATAAATCATTGTAAGAGTAGATATATATATATATATATATATATATATATATTATTTGGAGTTTGAAGATTATTCATATGCAAAAGCTTGACGATAAATTGAAGTGAAATTAATTAATATATTATTTGATGGAATTAAATTTAAGTTTCCGTCTGTATGAGACTTTGAATTATGCATCATAATAATTTAAATATTTGCATTGTAGATTAATATTAGTTAATAAGATTAGGCTTATTTATTTGGCATAATAAAGTATTAATTAATTGACAGATCAACGACAGAATAAATATGTATATATATATATATATATATATAAAAAATAATGGAGAATTATTTAGTGACAAACGACTTCAATTGTAAGTAGCAATTACGTAGTTGGACAATATTGTCGTGATTTAGAAAACAACTTTATGTAAGAAATGGAAGGTTGGGCAGCTACGTACGTAGACTTACGGGAAAATCATGCGTGCACTTGTGAACTTGTAATAAATTGAAAGGAATAAATTGATTTTGCTTGTAAAGTGTTCTTTTCCTTCCACTTTCAACTTGCTTGCAAATTAATACAAGAGAAAGTTCTCTTGGATTCATAAAATGCTTCAATCCACGTGTAAAATCTCAAATTTTAATAGGAGATTATGTATTCGAACCTCATTCTATGTGTGAGATGTTGTTTTACTTTATTATACATGTTGTTTAGATTTAATTTATCTGATATTATTGATTAGAGTATTATTATTATAATTGTCTTTGTTAGATATGATATTGATAATAATAATTGTAATCGAGCTATTTTAATTAATAATAGTTTATCGTTTTAAATCAATATATATGTATATATGTTTTTTTTTTTTGCTATTACCTAAAATTTCAAGATTGATTTATTTTCAACAATTTTAGAAGAACGATATATGTAATTTTGCACTTGTGACGATCGATTGATATATACTACTAATTATGGTAAAAAAAATCAAATATATGAACTGTTGTGCTATAGATTCAAAACTTAATTTTATCTTACTTTAAAAAGATGAGAAAAGAATTAATTTAATAAACTTACAACTTATTTTTTGATGAATCAAATGCAAAAATGTTTTTTTTTAGCCCTAGAATGCTCAATATTTGTTTTCAGGTCTTCTAGGAAAAAAATGTTCAATTTTTATAATATTTTCTTGATTGTTATTGTCAAAAGGTCCAATGTTAAATCCATATTTGTATCTCAATTTAAATTTATAGTAAATTAACTTGTTACACGTCTCTCGTATTCCTAAACTATTTTTTTTCTCCTATTATCGGTAATTCAATATTTCATAAATAATCATACTTCTATCAGTAATAAATAATCAAATAAATTTATATAAATAAATAAATATTTCTTGTTTATCGTATCATGACCCATGATCTCATTCTCACAGCAACGATCATAAAATTTCAATTTTAATCATTTAGAAGAAAGTCTTATAAGTTATAAATTAGGGTTGAGGAAATCTTTTTATTACAATGCATTGATTATATTTTTTCTACACCAGAGAAATTTAATATTCAACCATAGTTAATTACCATGATTAAAACTAAATAGTCATGGTAAATAGCCATTGACCACGTTTTATAAAATTATTGTTGGCCGTTGTTTTACGAATGTGGCCAATATATTTATCATGACATAAAATCCGTAACAAAAATATTTGATATGACCTTATTTATGGTAAAAATATATAATTTCTATAGTGAATAATTTAAGTATTTTATTTTATTTAATTATAATTAATAATCATAATTTTAATTTATAATTAATAAATTATAGCCAATAATCAATTTTATCCGAGAATCGACGTTGTACTTATCTCAATAACTCAACCACAATAAGCGAAATATAAATCGCTTGTCAATTGTCACATATGTATACCAACTTCCCAAAAAGCCCAAAATTCCATCAATTATACTCAATAAAAACAAGAAAAAACAAACACACACATGCAGATAAATCATCACTAACAATCAATCAAATCCAGTCTATACTCAATTGACGAAATTGAAATCTCATAACTATAAGGTTATGGATTCCAACCCACCAACATATGAGGTGTTATTCAAGTCTAATAGTAAGTATTCATTAAATATAAGTATATGATATTGATGAATAGTATCCGACTATTATAGTTGTCGATAATTGTCAATATAAATATTTAATATTAATAATTATAATCAATTTACTCAACAAATAATAATAATTTATCGTTTTTACTTTAATAAAAAAATCAACCACATCCAACATATCAGAGTCCAAAAAAATAAAAATAAAAATAAAAACATATGGATTGGAAGAGTGGTGTGGGTCCGAACACATGCCATCCATTTATCTTGTTTTCCATGTCGCAATTGTGACTTGTACCACATCAAACATTTTTATCTTGTTTCCTTTTTCCTTCCCATATTAGACATTTTCTTTCATATTTTTTTTGTCCTAATCGGCTTTGTTTGGTTTCGAGTTTTTTTTTTTTTTTTTCACTACCTAAAAGATAATCGAAATATTTTAAATATTTACTTATATTTTTGTAAGACGCATAGTTCAATATTATTTATATTATATATTTATATAAAGCATGGATTGAAGTTTCATTTCTAAACGTTATAGAAAAATTATCAAACTAAAGGAATATAGAAAATAATCATAAAAGAACATTTTTAAATATTACCTTTATCTTTTTAGTTCGGACATATATTTTAACTTTACATTATTAATGTCAATCAAAATAATTGTATAATTATATATTTGGAATTATTATTTGATGTAGTTGCTATTGAAATTAAATAATAATATTATAATATTTATTATTCTTCACTATGTGTTATAAAATATCTTGATTATATATTGAGATATGCATATAACATTTGCTAAATTCGTAATATTAGATTGGTTGTCATTAAATAAATATTTATATGTTACAGCAATAAGTTATTATATATTTATAGCTGAAAGTACTATAAGATAAATGTTTTGCTAGAAAATTAAGAAAAATAAAAAAATATTAGGAATCTCAAATATTTTATCGGGAAAAAAGATAGAGACGGAGAGAAAGTGATTCGGAGAAAATTAAATAATTTTGAAACATAAATCATAATTTTTGGTTTCATAAAATAAAAAATAGAAAACTTTACCATAATTTCAGTGGAAACATAAGGAAATTTTAAACCATAATATAAAGTTTAAAACCAAACAGAAAAAAAAAAATCAATAAAAACAAAACCAACTAAAACCATTTTTCCCACTAACCAGAAAAAAAAAAAAAAAAAAAAAGAAGAAGAACACTGTTTGGAACCAGGTGAGGAATCCGAGGACTTTGTCCAAACAGGTTTTGAACCTGAGTAAAGTTATTGTCCAGGTACATTCTTGAGCCCAGCAATGATTAATTGTATGTGTGTAATTAAGGAATTATCTTCCGACATTTTTGATAACACCCATTTGTTTACGTGCGTGTTGGGGGAAATATGACAGGATTTGGTGCTACTTTTGTTTGTATTCACTTAGTGGAATTTCATTCATTCCAACCACTTTACTGCTCGTTGAATGTGCGCCACATCTCGGGGGGACATGATAATAATAATCTGGGGCTGATATGATTTATGATAATATATACAATGTTGGCAAGTTTTTTATATTTGTCGTAAATAATAAATTTGCATAGTTTATAAGTTTTCAAGGTTTTTTTTTTTACCTAGTGAGATGCTTTTCATGACAAATTTGTAAGGTTTTTATGAAGTTAGAGCGGACAATACTTTATGCAGTTAATAAGGTACTGATTAAGTCGTAAGTCTTATCATTTGGTGTTAACTGTGGGACGAGGTTATGTGCCCTTCTAAGCCCCTCATCCTGCGAGGCTGATGATGTAGGCAAGTGTTGTCCATGGATTGTCATACGAAGAACTTGAGTAACTTATAAGTCTCAAGGCCTCCTTCCCTGTGAGGCTTATATAAAGTCAGAACGGACAATATCTCGCACAACGGTGTATTGATCAAATCGCAAGTCGCATCAATATATTTGAGTTTTTCCTTATTATTTGTAAATTAATAATTTAAATAATTGAATTATTAAAATATTGCTCATCTAACAGTTCATTCTAATTAGCCGGTCCCTGAAAATTGAAATATATACATATTTACTACTTTGGCTCTACTTGTATAAGAATGATACATCGATACGATTCTAATGTTTTCGTATTGATCAATTCCAATACTAACAATGCATTTCATCTTATAATAAGGTTTTTATATGGTAAGATTAGGTCTATTTTGAATTCATAATTTTATAATTGTTTAGGTGATTAAAATTGTAGTTGTCTTTCAGAATTTACCTCATTTTTAAGGTTAATGAATGAATTAAAAATATTACTTAATAGCTTAATAACGGGTAATGAAATAAAAAAATAATAACAATTATAGTTGGATTAAAAGTTATAAATTATAATTTTAATCGAGATAAGGTCAGATAAAGATTGTGTGTTGCACTCGAAATACAAGTTTAGGCAGTTCAATTGCAGGGCCCAACAGAGGGTGCTGCCGTGTTCGTTTTGTTTTGAAAGTACTCATTGATTAGATATAAATATTGATATAAATAATTAATATATTAATTATTAATTATTAAAATTCATGATATAATTGCATCGATTTAAAAAAAAAATTCATATCCGTGCTATATATTACCTAACATGTAAATAAACTTGGTAATTTTCTGTTCTGAACTAATTGATATGGTTTCTTGGCAATCTTCTATTCCTAGTTTTCTAATTATTTTCATTAATCGCTAAACTTTTAGAGATTTAAAAAAAAAAATAAAGTTAAGTGCATGATTATTGTTTTTTTCACTAATTATATATAAAGGTCATGAGTTCGACCCTGCTAGGTGTGTGGGATATTATCTGTTGCATAATAAAAATTGGTCTATTGAATAGTATGAATTGCAATCTAATAATAGTATGTGTTATTGAGTATGATATGATTATTATAATAATTTTTGTTAAATATTAATATTAACATAAATGATTGTACTTATAATTAATTTATTTTAATTAATAAAAAATTCATCATTCTTATCTTAAAAATATTTATGCATATAATTGTCATTAAAGATAATAAGTGACACTACGTCTAATCACCGCCTAACGACGACAATTAGTAACGCAAGTTATTGATAACTAACCTGACAAGCCCATTTTCCAGCAACAATGCGGCCGTGTGGGGCTTCAGCTGGATTTTTGCGACATCTCGATGAAATGTTTGAATGGATTATCCAATGAAATTTCAAAGTTTTAAATTGTTTATCAATTTGATATGATTGACCATTTCTTGAAAATACGACATTTTTACTTGACTGAGGCCTAGCTTAATTAGTGAAGTTGAAACTTTATAATTTTAAAGGTTATGAGTTCGAATCCCATGAGCAGCGTGGGATATTGTATGTTATATAGTAAGTGTTGTTCTAATGTTGTATTACCTCAAAAGAACGTTTTCGTATGTCCAAAGGATTGAGGGATATTTCCATGATTCAAAATATCGGATATTGACAGATACACATTAGGATCAACAGTTGATTCGCTAAAATCGAGCAATACCAAATATTATTCAAAATTATTATTTATCATCGATATTATTTAATATTAACGCTCATACAATTTTATTATTGTTAAAATTCGATATTTTAGAAAAAAAAATTAAGATTGTATGATGTACTTTTTTCATGGCGCCTGATAATGTCTCGTTACGCCGAACCAATATGGAACACCACCCACAAATATTATCACCGATACTTCGACTTTGAACCATGGATATTACATGGTGATTGTCAAAATGTGAGTAGGCTACTAACAAGTGCACTAGCTATCAAGTGGTATAATAAATATTAATTCCACGAGGATTTTACGAAATAACTACCATAACTATAACTAATCTCCAATTATCTAGACGATCGAAAATTGAGTGATAAAACTACTACTACTAAGAGAAATTTCAAATGAATGAGTTGGAGAAAATTCAAGGATGTATAAGATGCTAAGACTATAAATCCACTTAATTGATCCAATGAATATAACCTTAACGGATTAATCTAATAAGCAAATATTTTTATAAGTAAGGGTTCTTCCCCAATTAATTCGATATACTCTTTCGCGTTATACCAAACCTATTATTACTAAGGAATTAGTAAATTTCTCCTTTCTAAAACTCGTGATAATAATGCATTAAAATTTGGGAAGAACGTTTGTCACCACCCATATCTGATAACCCAATGTTCCGCACCACCCATATCTGATAAACCGACGTTCTGCATGCATAATCGCCACCACCACCACCATTACCACCAGCAGGGGAAGCTTATGTGAAGCCCTGGCCTGAACATTGATGGTTTGTCTGCACAAATCACTTACTAAGAGATCCACTTCAATCAAATTTGTACATCCTTTTATTGCACTTGATTTTTTTTTTTTAACTTCACTTGTAATGTTGAAGGCAGTTGAGCCATGCATCATATACATAAGCTTGCAAAGAGATGTCGAAACATAAAATTTCAGAAACAGAACGGCATAGAATAATGGCAGTGTTTGGATTGGAACTTTTTGTACAAACTTAAGTGAGGAACTTCTCCAGTAAACTTCCGAAGAAGAAGCTCGTCTTTGCCCATCCACTTGCTTCAAGTGCTTTGGTATTTGTCGGGGCCTTTTTCACGTTAAGCCTCATCGTCTGGCCGATTTCCTTGCGTAATTCTTCGATGGTCTTTGCATCCACGGGTTTTCCAGAAGCATCACTCACGTAGAATACGTTCATGGCTTGCTCCCCAACTGTCGTCACGCCTGCTCTTGTGACTGACAGCCCGTTTTCTCGGAGAACTCGTGTGACTTCTGAGAGCAGCCCGACTCGGTCCTTTGCACATAGTTCCAAGCTTAGACCCTGATGATGATGTTTGAATCAATGATCACATCCTTGTAAATTTAGTGTTTTATGAGAATGATGGAAGTAAAGGTCTTTGTAAATCTTGAGAATCCAAAAGTTGCATATACAGGCAAGAAAGAATGTTTAAACATGCATAAATTTGATGAATTTAAAGTAGAATATAAAATGGGGGATCGAAGTGTCAATGACATGAAAAGGTGAGATTCAACAAAAGTGCAAGAACTAATTCCGTACTGGAGTAATATATCTTCATTACCTCACTTATTCTTCGTCTAATTGCTGCTTCGAGACACTTGATGACCTTTTCTTTCTCTCCTTCCGTTTCTAGCGTGCAACCGTCCATGTGACGTATGTAATATTCCTACAAGTTGAGAACCTTCACTTAAAGAATATGTAGAAAACAAAACAATGTTCTGAGTACAAAGAAAAAGAACACTGAGCAGGTACCTGTGAGGCATAGGGGCCGTCGGATGAGATAGTGGCATGAAAAACGACATACTGCAGGTCCGTGAGGGTGCACACTATGTCAAACATGAGTTTTGGTCTATCTTTGCACCTGACAGTTACCACCGAGTAATCTTTCTCTTCGCACCGATCGACTGTGACCTTTGGTACAATAGGACTGTCTGGCTCGTTAGCTGCAAAAGTACCTTCATAGTCTCTGTCAGAAAATAACAGCTGGTGGAGCCGTCTATCGACGTGGGTGGAACCCAAGGAGACACTAGTATGACCCGCATTATCATCGTTACCACACCCACGAAGAAGGTTTTTGAGCTGCTCCTCCATAGCCGATAATCGTGATTCATCATCCACTGCACGGTTAGTAGTATCGTCGTTAACATAAAGAACACATGCTATGCGCCGGTTATGGGTCCAAACTTCGGCCGCAACAACATTGATATGGAGGTTGGCGAGCACGGCTGAGATCTCGGACAAGAGACCAGGGCGGTCCCTGCCTATAAGCTCGATAGCGGTGTAATCACCCATAGAGTTTACCCCAACCCTCTTCCCAGGTGAAGTCTTCAATATGCCTGAAGTGTGGCCCTTGGGTCCTAAAGCCTATCATTTATGTATTCCGGAGGAGAATTAAAATACGGAAAGTTAATTCATTTTATTCGAGTTGTACATATTATGAGCAAGAAAATTTTCAAACACATCATCTAAAGCTATCTAGATAACTTTGATACTGCTATTACTCGCCAATCAAGCAGACATGATTTCCTCAAATAAACTAAGAATAAGAAAACAAATCCTTACCTTCTCTATGTGCTCAATAGTCCTGCTGTCGCTAATCTTTTGCCCTTGTTGATCAGTGACATGAAATACTGTCAAGAAAGACCATAGTCGGTAATGAGTATTTTAGCCATGGAAGAAACCTCTAGGTAGTTCTCAGTTGGCTAAATGTAGCTAAATGAATTTTTTATGTAGTGACCAGAATTCGAGTATGAAGGCAAGAACTGTAAATCTTTATCTAGAAGTATATGGTTGAAGAAATATTGAAAGGAATAGCATGCATACCATCCATAAACCACCCTCCATCGGAGGAAATGTAGGCTTTTGTAATGATAAGATCGAGGTCAGTTAGGATTTGAACCACCTCCAGCAGTATCCCTGGCTTATTCATGCTGTCAACCTGAATGAAACAAAAACGTTGATTTGCAGTTTCACCAAGAACAAATATTGGACACAGTCTAGTTTGACAAAAAAATTAAAAAAAAAAAAAAAGAAAAGAAAAACTAGGTGACCATTAAGAAAGCAGAGCTATATGTCAATATGTTACGGTGTTGGCTTCTGAAAGATTAAAATTGCAAGAATACGGTGTTTCTCCTGGTGTGAACTAAACTCTTATAGAGGGTTACCTTGACCAGAGTACATTCCTTGCAACTCGAGTTGTCCACAGAAACCCTGAAACGAGTGAGCGGAGACAATTAAACAGTGAAAAACCTGAATCTAGCATGACTGGCTATCCAAATTCAAATCCAAACGAGTGGGCGGAGACAATTTAAATTTTTAGCATTAAGATAATTCAAAACTCTTAACAAGATAATAAATGAATTGCAGAATAGTTCTCTGAAATTGAGAGCAGATATAAATATCTCCATCATGCATCAAAACCAAAAAGGCAAAGGTATTGAAACTGAACTGTGGAGGATTTATTCTGATGCTCAGCGTTTCATACTCGGGATCAAAGTACGCCCATGAACCCATTCTCTGTTCTCTGCATCAAATGTAGATTAGCATTACTGACAAGAAAGTCACATGGCATTTCAAGAAACACCATAGTTATTTAAGCTACTGAAGATGGGGTTAACTTTCTCAAAGTAAGGAAATCTCTACTGTCATCAAAGGTTTGGAAAGCCTTATGGCTGTACTATGATTGGTGTTTTTTTTAACAGGTGATCCAGAGACATAGTTGTCTGACATAATTTCGGTCTCTGTCATAGTTGAGAAACAAGGTATCTAGTTTCCGTTAATTACTAAATGAGTAGAAGATAAAGGAAAGACAAAAAAAAACTGCATATATATGTAGACTCGAGAAAATAGTCAGCCGCATAGGCAATATGTGTCCTTCGATTTGTACCAAAACACACCCCTTTCATACAAGATAGTGTGAGTAGGGAAACAGTGCAAGTCACAATAAGTAAAGAACATCTTATTGGTTTCTGCAGAAACATACAAGACTACCTTGGATGAGAAAGTCGGCAAGAACTTCAGTGGAAAAGATTAGTTCCTTTCCAGGTGCAGCACATTTTATTCAGAAACGCCTTTACATTGTGGCAAGCACATGAAACTGCAGAAATTAGAGTAGTTTTACAATGTAAGCAAATAAAAAATGTCCACCAAAATAAGTAGACTAGAAATTTTTGAGTCAAAAAACTGGAAATGGTCTTATCATGTTGTTTCCAAAGAAAGGTCAATGTGAATGGCTTGCAGTATGCTATTACAGAACATAAGATTTCATTGGTCTGGAAGGCAACAACTATGCAGATGACTGTCACCCACTGTACATAATTATCGCACTGAGAAATTTAAACGTGCATGCATTTACAGATGAATGAAATACATAACAAAGCTTTGTTGCACTTCATATCTTAAGCGACCCCAGCCCCACCCCCGATGGTCCTAGCACCAGTAGCATATTGACCCACCAGGCAAATTTCACCCATTCAGCACACAGGAGAAGTATTGATATACAGCCTACATACATCACAACTTGTTACTTGCAATGAAAAGTCAAAAGACAGATGAATTTGGGCTTGTCACGAGTTCATTGTGACAAATATACAACAATTCTTGCAGGTAAAATTCAAGCTCAAGCATAGACCTTCCATAAAAACTGGGAGACTACACTAAGTAAACAAACAACCCTTTAACTTATTTCAGTGAGTTCTGCTGGGACCAATTATCTGTAAAATTACGGTGAACCATTTAGCTGTCAATATATTGAGATGGCTGAAAGTATGCATATGACCACATTACAGGGGTAAGTCCTAACTAGAATTACCGTCTAATTAGACAAATTTGAAGCAGATATGCCTGTTTATACAAAGAAAAAACTCCCAGACAGATGTAATTTATCACCAGTGAAGTTACTTGTAAATCGCCAAAATTCTTGACAAGTTCCAGCACTGTAACTAAACACAAAATCCAGAAAAGACAGCTAGCTAGATAGCAACTAGTAGTTACAGTTTTACCACACAGAACTCTTTGTCCACAAAGAGTGATTAAATGCTTATGAATTCTATTAACCCCCCACCCCAACACGACCACACACACAAATCCAGGCATTAAGCCTGCGTTGAAAAACATACCTCCACAAGAATTCACAAAATCAGTGAAGCCCACTAACAAAAAGAAGGAATTTGCAGAGAACTGAGCAGCAAATCACAGTAAGAGAAAGGTAAAACAAAATTGATGCCTCAAGAACAATCTTGGCTACAATTGAACTACATCTCAGCAACAATCTCACACACACAAAGACAGAAGAGAAGATAAAATTCACTGACCTGGTTTTGAGAACTGGTAGCGGTTGACAGTTGGCTTCACATAAATATGACGTGTGAGTGAGTCCGCAAAACTGAAGAAGAAAAAAAAAGAAGTAAGAATGAGAACTTTCGACGTTGGAAGAGCACTACCCACCACTACAATTAACAACTCCTCTCTCCCTCCCTCTCTCTCTCTCTCTCTCTCTCTGTGTTAGTTTCTCTCTCTACAATAGTGCGTTAGAGAGAGAAAGAGAGTGAGTGAGTGAGAGATGGAATCTGTATCTTTGATAAAAAAAGAGAAGGTGGAGAAGGAGAGGGCAGTGGGTGGTGCATGGTGATGGGAGAGCGAGTGGCGTTTGTGTCGTCATGTGGAGCGCGTGGGTAATTAGAGAAGCGTGCCACTAGAATAAGGAAAGATTAGTATCCATTATTGTATCGGACAAAAGTACAGCAACTGCAGTATTAAGACAATGACGCGGCGACCGAACAGTGGATCCCTATGCCGCCACTACACTTGTCTTACTCACTCTCCACGTAGAGCGTGCGTGCTACTGTCGCTCCCCAATTTACATTCTTGACCCCTCAGGTTTGTGGATCAATCTATTGTGGTCCATTTACTAGCACCAACATATTTTGTCTCTCACATTCCTATTATTATATTATATTTTGTTATTCAAAATATACTCATATTTATATTTTATTATCTAAACTCTATTATTATGTTAATTTACAATTTTGACTTTTCAAACTTTGCAAATTACCATATATAATCATTTTTCAGTCAAATTTTCAATTGAAAAAAGATCACATGCAATGCACTGTACGTGTTTTTTTTTTTTTTTGACAAAAAATTGATCAAAAAATAGTCATATATGATAACTTACAAAATTCACAAAATTAATATGATAAATTGATATAAAATAAAAAAATTAGATGAACAAAACGAACATAGTTCAAGTGGCAAAATATAATTTACTCTAAAAATCTTTTAGTTTTAAACTCTTCTTGCATTTCGTCCCAATAATTTTAGCTCAAACTTAGTTTTCAAAACTCTAAGCCTTTTTGTTCGATTTATTTTTAAGGTATTTTTTTATTTTTTTTAATTTAATAGATAAAAGAGAGAAAAATAAAAAATATATGGTTTTTTTTAGGAATTTTATGTGTTTGATTTTATATTTTGTATTAATATTAAATAAATTAAGACAGACTGAACTCTGCGTCTTACGAAGATATATGCAAATATTATAAATGTTTTTCACTATCTTTCGAATAATTAAAAAAATGAAAAGTCAAAATTACTTTTTCTGCAATATGAATCAGCAACTTTATGTAAACATATAAAAGCATTAAGACCATATTATTATTTTTTTGTTAAATGTCAAATTAGCCATGTGTTTTTAATTAAAAGAAAATAGAGAGAAATATCTATATATTCTTGAAATTTTTGATGTATGAATTTATGACATTGAAACTAATTATACTCAAATTAATTAGGAAATGTGATGGGAAAGATTGACACTATTTATTGTTCATAATTATAACAATAGTCATTTTGTTGCAACTCAATCATAATGTCTAGTTCTTTTTTTAATATATAATGACTTTCCAATATATTAATAAAGGAAAAGAGAATCACAAAAGCACACTTTTAGTCTCGTAAGGAAAAATTCTTGTCCGGACCTAATTCAGTCAAATTAAACCAATCACAGATGTGTAATACACTTGCTCTGTGATTGGTCACTTTTTCCTAAATTATACACCAATCACATAATAAGTGTACTGCACTTGCCATATATTGGTTTGTCCAACCAAAAATTTCTTGTCTCATAAGATACGAGACAACACTTTTAGTTATTTACTTTACGAAAGTTTTGATTTAGTCCCAAAATTAAAAAAAATCGATATTTTTAGTTAATATCGAGTTTTCAGTCAAAAATATATGAAAATAACATGTACTGTGCAGATATTCATTAGTCAACCGTTTTGGAGGAAAAACATCGACAAATATATGTACAACTGCCATAAATGATTATTAAAGGAATAATAATGCAATGAAATTTATTAGTATTAATGACAATTACAAAATATCGATCCAAACCCTATATATAATTCCATTTCCATTATTCCAGTGCAAATAACTATATTCCGAATTTTATTTAGGTTTTAGTGGGACATATCCACGATTGAACCATTGTTTTTTTTTTCAAAAAAAAAAAGAAATAAAAAAATAAAATTGGTATGACATTAACTAATCAAGCTCTAATCCTTATCATAATTATTATTTTGAGGTAAACAATGAACTATTATTATTTGAAATAATTCGATTACAATAATTCATATCGAATATTAAATCTAACAATAAAATCAGATAAATTACATCTAAACAACACCTACTATACAGTATACTAGCATCCCACGAATCAGTGCGATTCAAAATCATAATTTTTAAATTTCGCCAACTGAATTATGCCTCGTTGATTAATCCTTATCATAATTATGAAGCAGTGAGTTAGATTATTGGCTATCTGATGATTGGTATCAAAATAAACTTAGTACGTAGGTTACAACTTATAAGTCCCCACCATGCATTTATATACCTAAGTGCTATCACCTCAGACTTGGCATAATTTATTTGAACCATGAGAAACAGAATCACATTCCACCTTACAATTTTTTTATTTAAAAAAAAATAAAATAATATATGGATATGCTTAATTTATCTGTTCGTTCGGGAGAACAATGAATCAGGACCAGATTATACAACTTTAATTTTCTTCAAATTTTCACCTCTGATTCTTCTAAGCTGCTTTTGTCCGGATCACCACTTTTGTCTTGAAGAAATTCAAGAACATCCTAATTAATGGTCCTGGAAACTTATTTAAAAGTATTAGTACAGATTTAATACGTTCCATATTTTAGTTTATTTTACGATTCGATCAATTTAATCCCATAAACTTAAAAAATTATAATTTACGTTATCCATTTTCATTAAATTATTAACGAAAAAAACTCGTGAAATGCAAAATATGTATGTATGCACTTTTGTGGGCTCAAGAAATTGTTGTGATTAGGGGCGTCTTTAGCAAAATAATGATTGTGAAGCCGTTGGTTCATCACCTTTTTAATTGTATGTATATAATTATAGGGTTATAAATTAAGGCTCTTGGTGATTAGTATATATAATTATGATACTATTCTTCTCTTTCTAAAATAACAAAGTTCTTGACGTTGGAAAGAACCCTACACTTATCTTTTTCTTTAAAATCAAATTTTAATACTTTACACATTGTCGGACTAATTGTCATTAATGTTATACGTAAATTGATTTTAAGTCCAAAATAGGGTTCAATAACTTTACGTTTAGGTCCATCGACTCAATTTCAGATCAATTAACTTATTCTTATATGCGTACACTCACAAAGGTCTTTCGGAATAACACTAGGTCCGACCTTAATTATGGCTCTCGATGCTAATCAAATTAGTAAAGTTGGAGGAAAGTAGCTCGAGAATAATAAATGCCATGAAAGAATATTCTTGACATCTAAAGCTACATCTTAAAATTAAAATACATATATATTATGATCCTAAAATTTCCATTTGACTTGTGGCTGCATATTTCAATTCACATAATAGATGATAGACCTCCCCAAATGATTCAGAGATGCAAAGCAAATTGCAGTAGCCAATTATATATGCATGTGTATATATATTTCATATCATCCCTTTTTCCCATTTGCAAGGGGGTGGGGGTGGGGGACCTCAACCATTAATATTCACCACAAAAATTGGGAGATTTTGGGAATTTTTATTTGATGAGTTAGAATCTGAGTGAATTAATGCATGTGCTCATCACAACTTGTCATCTACAAATTGGCAGCACAAAAGAGACAATTACTAATACAAACCAATCCACTTCCCTTTTTCTCACCTCCATCCCCTTCCAACATCACTCATACTTTCAATGGTTACTTTACGAGATTTTTAAAATAATTTTAAAACAATTCAATAAAACTCAACGCATTTAGTTTATAAATCCGTAAAATAGACGATTTTCTCAATTTTAAAACTATTTTTAAAACTTCATAAAACAAAGAACTAAATGTACGAAAATTTCGTAAAGTATATGAAATTAAATGTGTTTAACCCCCTATTCTATTGAATTAAGAGTAAACTTTGCACAACATCAACCAAAGCTTCTTGTAGTATGGTGCGAATATGTTGTTCTCCTCCCCCCCCCCCCCCTCCTCCAAAAAAAAAAAAGGAACAATAATAAATACTTGTTATGTGATTAATATATTTTTTAAAATTTGTATATTAGTTATGGAACCCCTTCTCTAAAAGAAAAATAAACCAAGACATAATATATTGATGTGATACCACTAACAATTCAGAATTAATAAAAATATAAATAAAAATTTTATTTAAAAAAAAAATATTGATTTGACAGCACTAACAATTAAAATTAATGAGAACAAAACCAACATGAAGTTTTCAAGATTACATCAAGATGGGCAGCCCCACCTCTAATTCTTGTTCCCCATATTTTGGGAAGACCCATTATTCATTTCTTGCTTAATTTCAACGTCCAAATTATGTGCAAAAGACCCAGAGAATTACATCATCAGCTCAACCCAAATAATTACTTCAAACTGTAAACATTTGAGTTCTCACTGCACAGAATTTTGCAAGAAATGAAAGCAAGAGAATGGACAAAATTCCAATATATATATTAAACTCTCAATTTCTAATTAAAAGAAAAAGAAGGGTCAGAAATAAAAGTGAAGTTAGGACATGGAAAGAAAAATCATCATCAAACACCAACAAACCTGTCTACTGCATTCCTAGTCATGAAACAAAACGCTCAACTGGTGGCCACCACTGTTACATAGGTCAATCTTACAATAGTGCTAGTTTCAGTCATTGCTGCTCCATCATGGTTGTCACAAATAATTCAAGAAGGTCAGACTACCACCACTATACTACTGATGTTGCTGCTGCTGCTGATAATAATAATAATAACAATAATATAAAGAGAAATCAATCATAGTCGATCAAAGTCGGAAAACTAAATATAAGTCTAAATTTTCTACGGTTCCATAAGCTTTAGAGTAATCTAGAAATTCAGTAGGATTATAAGCTTAGCTAAAAATCGTTTCATATGAAGGCAAACTAGGCAACCTTGTTCAAGAAAGAGCGACTTAGCAGGTATGTTGCAGAATGCAGTGGACTTTAAGGCATATGAGTATGAAAATAGATTATGTCGAACTTTTACCAGCACAGGAATCATGTTAAAACTATCAAAACTAGTCTCAAGAAGTACTTACTGAGACAGAAGTAGAGAAACGTAAGAACAGATCAAATGTCATAAAAAAGTTCATAGGTAATTCCTTTTGGCTTTTATTTTTCAGACTACAGAGGATTTGCAACATTTTACGTGCAAATATTGCTTCTATGTGAACAAGTTTGTGTAAGTAGTATAAAGCATAGTGGAAAGCAAAGTTCCCAAATAGCTATAGCCACCAGCAGCAAGTATGTTGGGGTTTACGCCTATATTAAGATACTTAAAGAACATATACAAAAAGTCGAGCATGAGCTGCACTGGTGGCGTAGAGATACAGCATATGCCGTCTGTGCTGTTATTTACTATAATGAGGTATAAATGCTCTGTCAAGTGTTGATACTGATCACTTTCCCCCTCAAGAAGGCGCAAAACCTGCATGAGATAACCAAGGTTGACGAATGCGTAGCAGATAGGTGGAGAGAATTTTTACACAACATAGAATCTGCAGGACTAGAATACTGAAAGAATGGAAGCAATCGAATTGACAGTTTAATGTCAGGTCTTTTCCAACTAGAATGAGACAGAATAATGTGTAATTTGTTCGCATGAAAGTTCCAAAAGATTAACATGGTATCGAGGAACAGAAAAGAAGCTTACTTCCGCCATTGATGGTCGCATCAGGACACATAAATATGCTGTTCTAGCCATGTGGTAGATTTCATATGTGTTATATGAGTCACCAAGACGGGGATCCGCAAGCTCATGTAATGCAAGTGTCTCAATCAGAGGTAATGCCTGAAATACCATGATAGACGTCTCAGACCAATGCAAGATGTTTCAACAGAAAAATAATACAACGTCAGAGAAACTGGATACTTTTATGCAACGTTTGAGAAATTAAAGTAAAGGTGGCTGAGATGAAAATGCAAGTTCTCTGACAACATACCCACTGTCTAATCGACAGTTGTTGGCCTTCTCTGGTGTCCACTGCCTTGCGTCCGGATATCAATTGTATCAGCACAATGCCAAATGCATAAACATCAGTTCGTACGGAGACAATACCATTCTCTGCATACTCTGGGGCAAGATATCTAAAAAGCGCAAAAAGAAGCGTCAACCTCACTCGGTTTAAGGATATCTGAATGCAGTAGATGGCAGTGAAGCACCCATGATTTTGATACTAGTATAACTCATACACTCACCCAAGAGTGCCTAGAATTCTTGTCTGCATGTCATCGTCATCTGTCTTCCACTTTGCAAGGCCAAAATCCCCAAGCTATTCATGACGAAAATCAATAGAATCAGAGACGGAAGACACATAACCTCAAAATTACGTCCAGTAATGATATATGATATTTCTAAGAGAAGAGCAATTACGATAATATATCTCATATATAATGGTAAGCATAAAGAAATATGAACCAATTTTCATCCACATTTCTCAAGATGAATACCTAAGAATGAGTAAATCTTGTAATAAACTAATCACTAGTTGTCCAAGGGTTATCTCCTAAAACTGAGCTAAACTGATTTGTAGTTTGCCAAGTTCACCAGAGCTATAAATAAGACCATGAAAACTTAACAAACATATTTCCTCCAGTTGAACATATAGAGTAATTAGAAAATTCACTTACACTGAGTAAAGATATAGGGTCCAGGAATTTACCATTGGAACAAAGTCATGTGTCAGCAATACATTGCTTGGTCGCATGTCCCTATAAATGATGGGACTTCCTCGGCACTCTTCATGTAAAAACCGCAACCCTTTGGCAGTACCAATGGCAATCGCACGTCTTCGGTGCCATTCGAGAACATAACTGGTATTCTCTGTCGACATTCATTCAATCAAGAAAGTTGGTTTATAAGAGACAATGATAAATTTATGAGAGTGCAGAGGTGGCTTGAGAAGCTCTAATATGTAAATTTACTCACCAAATAAATGCCATTCAAGTGACTTATTGCAGATGAACTCGTAGACTAAGATATTAAGGTTTTCCTTGCAACAATAACCAAGAAGCATCACAATGTTCTTGTGGCGTGCAAAGCTTAGGACAAATACTTCAGTAAGGAATTCCTCAAACCCTTGAGTACTTGCTTGCTTCCGCACCTTCGCAGCAATAAGCTGCCCATTCCTCAGTTGGCCTTTATACACAAAACCATATCCACCTTCTCCTAGTAATTATCAGATGCAAAATCATTTGTTGCAAGCTGAATCTCTGGATAAGTATATCGCATAGAGTCTAGCTCTGTCTTCAACCCACAAGCAATGCAGAGAACAGGTACATCAGAGGATCTACGCCGGCTGGGTTTTCTTCGTTGCTTTGGCATCACTGTGGGAGATGCATAACGTTTAATATCCACTCTAGCATAGTTAGCTGCAGACATCATTCATTACAATCACAGAGAGATCTGAGATCTTATGAAGATGTGAATCCTTCTGCTGCTTAAGCTATGAAATCTTATGCAAGCAATATTAGAATATTATCAGAGGAATACAAGACCAGCATCTTTTTCCAAGTTAAAAGATCCCAAATGAAGAGGAAAAGTCAAAACAAATTTCAGTACAAGAGAATGCAATTTCCCTTTTCTTTTTAGAACACCAATGTACTGCCTGACCTTATATTTACTTATATGAACTAAGACTGATAAGGGAAACACTGGCATTTTCTTTTCACCAAGAAGACACAAGGTAAGAGCTACAGGCTACTGTTGTCGCCAGGTGAAATATTTGTAACAACAAGTATATTCCCTGTCAAAAGGAGAGATTAAAAATCGAAAGAAAAATGAAACATTGACAATGTTAATTGAATCTTGTCAGTGCCACAGTGTCGGAAAGGGCTAGTGTAATGTTTAGCTGAGAAATAATGTTTACGGAACCGGAAGGTATCACATTAAATGGGAAGATGATGCCTGTGTCCTAAAAGTTTGATATCTTAAAATGTATAAAACTTTTGCCAACCTGATTCCCCTTGCTTAGGATTTGACCCAAATTCATCCTGCATGGAAAAGCTGTAATCCTTGGAGTTAGATGTGAATGATGATAGTGAGCTGCTTTTGGCCATATCAGAGCTTTCTGAGGAAGTCGCATATCCATCATGGCTGTTAGTAGTGACTGACTGCTCGCTGTTCTCATTATCGCTAACTGGTGGCAGTGGAACAGGCTTGGAAAGTGAGTGAAACTGCTTATCATCAACATAATCAGTTTCCCTATCAGCACAACAAGATCTCAAAATTTCCAGTGACAAGTTATCCTGGACTAGTGCAACCTTGCAGGAAATGTGTTTCAGGTAGTACCGGCTTTCCCTTCTTAGATGCCTGTCATTGTAAATTTATCATCTATCTTTAAAAGTATAGTAACTGAAGAAAACCAATATACAATTTACAGTTAGAGAAATCCATATGAAATTAGTATAGGATCAGAAGAAACAATTTAGTTAGTAACAGCTATTTCTTAAGACATTGGACTGCCAGAGAAGAAAATATATCCTAGTATAAAATACTGCAGTTTAAGTATTTATTCTCAATCACAACCAAGAGACTTGAAAATCTCAAGGATGTAAATATTGTTTTGGGTGATTGATCTGCCTCTAATAAGTTGTAGTTGGTAATGGGAAGTCAAAAGTTGGGTTGGATCTTTGCTGCAACATGGAACACATGGAAGGATCAATTTACTTTAAGACGAAAAGTAGGAGCAGCAGAATGTGAAGAACTTTACAAAAACTAAAATGTGCAAAAATTTGATTCACAAATATCTATTTAGAAAAGCTACCTATCAAGTATAACCCATGCTGGATCAGAAGTTGCAACTTCTTGTACGATAACCTTCCTTATTGGAGTTCCTGCCATAATCTTAACCTTAATATCGACCTGCATATGGAGAATTTGTTGAGAAAAGGAATAATCTTGAAGACAAAGCAGGCTACTCTCACGAAAACTCACCAACATGTGTGAATAATCTGAGAGTAGACAAAAGAAACTATTATTGCAAACAAAGGGTGGTATAAAGTTAGGACTCTGGACAACTTCTTAGTGCCAGGCCTAACTTTTTGCTTGGCCACCAAGGCATACTACTCGAAACGATGTTCCAAACCGATGCACTTCTAATGCATAGAGAAATCCTCTGAAAAAGTAGTTTTCTTATAAACTATTAGCCTCTAAGATTAAATGTTTATATGGACAACATAGAAAGGTCAATACATTACCCCTTGTTCTTCACATTCTTCAGCACTGTACTGGAGCATGCCCACATACATATCAACCCTTTTTGAGACTTCTTCTTCCATTGCACGGATATGTGTTGTTCCAAGGACATAATCAGGGGTCACTCCCATTTGGTAACCCACTATGTAAAAACAATGATCAATAAATTAAGAATTACATAACACAGTTAAGACTAAAACATGACTAATCAAATCAACTGTAGATTCATTAACCATATGGAATTTTTTCCAATACTTCCTCTGAACATACTCATGATATTGTAGGATATGCAACACCTTTTCCAAGCACATGCCTAAATGAAAGATGTAATGTAACTTCCCATGCCTAAGGCCCCGAGAAGGTAAAAGGTTCACACAAGCAAGAACCAAGCAACTAACTAATAATGTCATATAGCATTAAGCAAGGAGCAACCACTAAAACAAGCCATCCAAATAAAACAAGAACAGCAAAAAGGGTGATATCCAATTTCCTACCACCATTAACAGAGAGCTGCAAATTATAGATTACTTGAAAAGCATTAAACCAAAAAAAGATAAAGACTTACTGGGATGCAAGATTCTATGCAGCACTCCAAACACCGTAATCGTGTCCCCTGGATGCACGATTCCTCCCTGCATCCGTATATTATGAATAGTGTGCCTAAACTCGTGAGGACTCCGATCTTTAGTGGCATCACAGACAACCAAGATTCTTGACGGCATGAAAGCATTATCCTTAGAACTACTATTACTGCTCCCCATTGCTGATGACATATAAACTCAGGAAAATCAAACTCCCAAGAAAGCTGAAAGCTTTTCTTGTTGAATGCCACTATACCCACTCGACTAGTGACGAGCCCAACCACATATATTTATGGAGCAAATCAAGAAATGGGCAGAATTTCAAAATGGGATTGAGAGTAAGAGACTGGCCAATCAAGAGTTGCTTCAAAAAAATCTTGAACCAGTATATTTTTGACCTCTTCATCGTCTGTCTCAATCTTCCCGACTGCGTCTGCGTTGGGGAAAGAGAATGAGGAATAATTCGGAATATTTTTCAGAGATATTCGAGGATATCCTTTCACAGTTGTGGCGGGAATTGAGAAGCCGTCTGCTGATGAGTGACAAGAGAGATGATTGCAAAGCATCAGACAAGTCTAAAGAACCCATTTTTGGGGGTTTCTGAATCTTGGACAGCCAGACAGGTTTCTTGGTTTTCTCGTGGGCTTGGCGTCCGTACAGTGTTCGGTTTGAAATATATTGCAAATTGCCTCTGAAGTTTGCATTATTCTCAGATTTTTCCCTGTTCCGGAAACTATATTTCAAAATACCACCGATGAATTGCCTTAAAAATATCCTTAGATCAGCTTAACATATAATTACATATCAATTTTTCTAGAGGGAAAGAAAAAGATATGCTTAATGCATATATATATATATATATATATATATATATATATATCTTTTTTCATTGAATCTGCATTTCAATGTAATTTGGCATTTAATTAAAATATTAAGTAAAAATCAAATTATAAAACTTTCGACAGCATTTCAAATTCATATTTATAAATTTTATGTCCGCCATATACAATTTTATTTTTAAGAAAGGAAACCTTACCACTGTATCAACCACATATGATCGAACATCTTTATATGTTGTCAAGACCAATAAAACAACAATTGTACGAGGGTATAGTGTTATCTTTGTATACTAAAACAAGGTTTCAACTAAAACGAGTTACACCATCTTTTTTTTTTATTTATAATTCATTTAAACTCATCGTGTGCTTGTCCATTAGCCAAATGGCTGTGCACATAAGTTTCGGAGATTTGCAGGTTTGTACATATAGATTTATATATGTATTATATGCACATTAATGATATGAAGAACAATTAATACTCGGCCCAGAGGCAAAAGCATGTCGATGCGAAAGATAAAACGTCGATTGTCAAGTATATGGAGTGTCCAAGAACACTAAGAAGATTATCCTTATTACTTGAGTTCTGTAGTTTGGAGTGTATGTCTAAACACCCATGTTGTAGGCATCTGTCTAATTCTTAAAATATGCACCAAATATCATCATCAATGTTATTAAGAATCAAAGCAGTCAAGACACAATGTCTCTATCAGTATGCTTGAAATACTGAGTGCAATCGTTCGACAAGAAACTTAAAAAATTGTCCGAATACATTACTTAAAACTCGAATTAGCCAAAGCATCGATCTCCTGAAACTTTCAACTGATTGTGGTTGCTCAAGCAGATATGTCGGCAGTTGATATGATCATGTTGCAAGGAAACGTTGCAGTAATAGGCGTTTGTGATGTGCGTAAGAGCAGAATCTTGCGAAAGCATGACATTTCTTTAATATCTTAACCTGCTTCCTGATGATTCTGAGGAGCTCAGATCTTTCTTTGAAAGACAGTCTTCTTTTCTACTTCTCTTAGTCTATATCCAAGGCTTTCAAGCTATTCTCTACTTCCAATTCTCATTCATGGGCTGATATGTGGTAGAATCATCTCATGAGGAGAGGGAGTCGCGATCAAACCACAAGGGCCTGATGATAGCAGGAGAGACGTTGAGACAGACACATTTTATGCTTGGAGTAGTAATAAGGTTCAAGGAAGATCGAAAGAAAAATACGGTTTCACCTGAAGTAAGATCTGTTTCTGTACGTTACTGAAACGTGGTATGAATTGCTTTGTTAGGTGTTGTAGATGATCATTTTTCCCCTCAAGAAGGTGCAGCACCTGGGACAAGCATAGTGACTAGTGAATGTAACACGTATAGATTAAAACATGATATAAGTCGACGATTCTTTAGTAAAACTATAAAAATGGCAAATGTATATATTGAGATAATAATATAGTGCTATGCCAACGTAGAAATCCAAGAACGGAAGAAATAGAAGGTAACTGGCTTCCGGTAAGCTGAATTTAGCAGACACAAGACATCGTTCAAATTTTATGACCAAAAATCCAATTCATTACAGCTCAAGTGCTTTCATGCTTCCATGATATCAGAAAGATTTTTTAATTTCATTTGATGAAGATGCAAGAATAGCTACAGCAACTGTTTCAGGACAGTAGAAAAAATTAGATCATCTATGAAGAAAGTTGAGTGAAAACAGAATCTAGAGCATTGTATATTTACCTCTCCCATCGTGGGGCGCATAGCAGGTTTAATCTGAATGCATAAGTATGCAACTCTAGCCATTTGGTACAGTTCATATGTGTTGTATGAGTCCCCTAGACGAGGATCAACAAGCTTTTCGAGTGCTAGTGTCTGAATCAATGGTATAGCCTGAAATACAATGAATTCACAAAGAGTATCAAGAACAGGACAAGATTGGACTGGGACTGGTCATACTATATATCCAGGCATTAAGAGGAACAGAAGGGCCGGAAATCGTACCCACTGTCTAATGGATTGGTGGTTGTTGTCTCTTGTTGGATCCACTGCCTTTTGTCCTGATATCAGCTGTATCAGAACAATGCCAAATGCAAAGACGTCTGTTTTCACAGAACAAATGCCGTTCTCTGCATACTCTGGTGCCAAATATCTGCACAAGGTGAGAAGCCTCAATCTCAAATAATCAGGAAACTCGTGCACTAGGCATTTAATCAATCGCTTCTTGTTACATGGTAAACGGATATGTACTCAAGTGCGCCAAGAAGTTTTGTTTGTATGCCATACCTATTTTTTTCCCACTTAGCAAGGCCACAGTCCCCCAGCTGTGCATGAATAAAAGAATTATGATATAAAGACTGAAAGTATGTTCACGTTATGTTATGCCCCTGAATCGTGAGATCCAAATGTAAAATGCAGTAAAGCATGATGGGGATTCTTGAAGGACTCAACATGGTAGAATGACTGGTTCAGTTTCTTAACAAAAAGAAACAAGAGAGACGATGTATACATGATTTTACGTCTAGCTTTTATTTGATCAAAAGACATCTTCCAAGAGAATATTGTGTCATGGCATTTAAAGGTTCAATCACATATAAGATGTGAAGACATTACACAAAATGTACTGGCTATAAAGATTTACCAACGGAACAAATTCATGTGTGAGATATATTTTGCTCAGCCTTATGTCCCGATGAATGATTGGACTTCCCCTACATTCCTCGTGTAGGTAACGCAGCCCTTTTGCAATTCCAATAGCAATAGCATGTCTTTGATGCCATTCAAGAACATGTTTCGTATTACCTGTTGCATGAAACAAAGTCATTACACATGAGAGAGTGAGAGGAGGGAACCATGCTACAACAAAATGCAATCTTTTCTTTACGAAACATAATAGATTAAGTAACTTGACCAATGCAATAATAATTGCCTGCCTTAGGTTCCATATTTACTACAGGTGCTTACCAAATAAATGCCACTCCAGTGATTTATTACAGATATATTCGTAGACCAAGATGTTTATGTTTTCTTTGCGACAATACCCAAGAAGCATCACAATGTTCTTGTGACACACCAAGCTTAGGAGGCATACATCAGAATGAAATTCCG
Source organism: Sesamum angolense (assembly GCA_034509725.1). Lineage (NCBI taxonomy): Eukaryota > Viridiplantae > Streptophyta > Magnoliopsida > Lamiales > Pedaliaceae > Sesamum > Sesamum angolense. Next base: position 12,536,592 of record JACGWL010000012.1, read on the forward strand.
AGAGACCTTGTGTATTTCCTTTCTTTTGCACTTTTACGGTAATGAGCTGCCCATCCTTAAGCTGACCCTTATACACAACTCCATATCCACCTTCTCCCAGTAAATTTTCAGATGAAAAATCATTTGTCGCTATCTGTATATCAGAATAACTACAGGCCATAGAATCCAGCTCTATTTTGATCTCATCAGACGTGTGAGGTGCATCACAATCTATCTGCAGTTTTGTTTGCTTTTGCATCATTATGTAGGAATCAAGAGATTTCGTTTCCACTTTAGCATTGCTTCCTGTCAATCGTTCATCAAAGTTACAAACATGTCGAAAGCAGAAACAGAACAAGGACCTTTATATACAAATTCACACCCACCATATCCCTCTAATTTTCCAGATGAAAAATCATCCCTGGCAATCTGTACCTCAGAGTAATTGCATGCCTTTGCAGCCAATTTCATTTCACTAGCAGGATGATGAACAGGGACATCGGAATGACTCCTCAGACCTTGTTTTTGCATCACTGGTGGGGAATTATCATACTTATTTCTCACTTTAGTATAGCTACCTGTTGAAGGCAATATTAGTGCACTCCTTGAGCACATAAGGAATAGGAGAACACCAAGCTCTTCATCAATAATTAAGGCTAATTTCAACAGTTCATCAGAGTCAAAAAATGGTCAATGCAAGAGCAACAGCTCAAACAAAAACTTGGCATGGAAACCTTACAGTTGATGCTTATACCAGAACTCTAAATTCAATTATGTTCAATTAACATTTCTAACCTGATTTCTCCAGCTGATGATTTGAGCTAAATTCATCGGGTGAAAAAAAGCCTTGCTCCTTAGATTTGGATGTGAGTGATGATGCAAAGCTGCTCCTCTCACTATCAGAGCTTTCCTGGGAACTCATAGATTCACGGTAGCAGGGAGAAACGCTTGACTGCTCGTTGTTGGTATTATATTCAACAGGTAACAGAGGAACAAATTTAGAAAGTGAGTAAAACAGCTTATGCTCAGTATTAACAGTAGCCTTGTCAGAACAATAAGGCCTCAAAACCTCCAGAGAAAAGTTATCAAGGATCAGAGCGACTTTGGATGGTATGTGTTTAAGGTAAAACCTCGTTTCCTTTCTTAGGTGCCTGTCATTGCAAATTATCAGCTCCCGGTGTAAAATAAACATCAAGAATGTGATGAAGGTAAAATTATTATTCAACTTCAACTTCTGAAGATGCTACAATTGATTTATCATCAACAGGGAGACCTCTTACGCTTTTGATCTAGAAGTGAAAATTTTAAAGTCTTCATATCATTGTTAGTGCTAGAAAGTTATTTGAAGTTAAATGCAACAAATAAGTAATAATAGAATTGAAAAATGATTACATTAGTTCACAATGTATGCAGATTAAATAATTCAAGATAGTAAACTAAAGTCAAACAGTACCTATTAAGAACAACCCATGTTGCGTTTGAAGCTACAGCTTCTTGTACGACAACCTTATTGAGCGGAGCTCCAACAACAATCTTAACTTCGATACCAACCTAAATACAGGGAGTGTTATTTACAAGAAATCATGATATTGGACGAGCACCGCTGGCAACACTTTGTACTTATAGATAGTTTTTCTTCTCTTCAGAAAGAAATTAGAAATAATGCTAATATCATAAAACATTTTTGCTAGCAAACGTCCCTGCTGGACAAGCAGATTTTGTCTTTGAGCAATCATTAAAATGAATGCAAGAGCATATTTACCCCATTGCCTTCACATTCTTCAGCACTACGCTGGAGCATCCCTGCTAATGCATCAACCATCCTTGAGACTTCTCCTTTGATTGCTGGGACTCCTGTTCCAATGAAAGAGTCTGGCCCTATTTGCATTTGGAAACCCACTGTGGGGATATCAAGGTTACAACGGAAACTTAAAGACGTGTTCAAAGTGAAAAGGCAAAATGACCGACAAAGCATATTGAACCAAAAGCATGATTATCACTGCTTCTGGTGCAACTCAAGTTTAAGAAAGTTGACTCTTCATCACTCAATAACACTACCCAAACAAAAATTTGAACCAAATTCAGACCAACTACACCCATAGACGAGCCAAACATTATTCTCAGAACCCCAAGCAGTTCGACGTAAAAGGCATCATGAAGCACATTGCCAGACAATAGACATGGACTTACAGGGATGAAGCACTTTATGCAAGACCCCAAGCACTGTAATCGTATCCACTTCTTGAATCATGCCATCCCGCATCTGTATATTAGCAATAATCTCCTGAAACTCCCGAGCACTATGATTTTTAGTCGCATCATAAGCAATCACAATGCGTCCTGGCATGAGAGAATTAGTACTTCTACTACTGTTGCTCCTTTCACCGGGCGATGCCATATAGCTAAGAGAATTACAACGCCACAGAAACAGGGGAATTCTTGAATGCAATGCTCCAAGCTAACTCAAACCGATACGAAATCCGCAAGTGCAAGACAAGAGAAAGGAGAAATCCCAACTCCTACAACCAGAATTCTTGAACAAGAAAGAACCTTTCGTCCTAATGCTGAAACCAGAATGCTATATAATGTACAGTTGTCTGTGGTAGCACAAGAAAAAGGGCAAAGTTCCAGGTACGGCTTCAAGAATTCTTGAACAAGAAAAATCTTTTCTTTCTGCTGATACACCTTTGTTTCTGTCTCATTCTGTCTGGCTGTGAGTGTAGAAAAGGGAGAATATCAGGAGTATATATCTGGTTGGGAGGGAGATATTCGAAATGGGTTGTGGCGGCAATAAACAGAAACCGTACATGGATGCGCGACAGCAATGATGATTGCAAAGTTGCTGTAGATAACATCAAAGATTCCATTTTTGGGTGTTTCTGTATATTGGGCGATCAAACAGTAACTTAGGTTTCTCCAAAAGACTTTATAACTGTTTCATCATTTCTTGCCTTAATTACGACAGTGTACCAAGTTTCTTTCCAACGGACTCAGTCTGTTACTAAATTTAGCTTAAATTTGTTACTCATCGGCCAACTGTTCTTCAACTGTTTTGTGACTCTATTTGGCACTTGTATGTTGAATCTGGTGCCGTAAATATTTGTATGTCTAACATATATCCTCTTTAAAAACATCATTAACGATAATAAAATAATTAGAAAAGAAAGCCAATTTAATATTTCAAGAATTTCATTGTTCAATGCAAGATCATCCAAACTTATACCAGGTGACCACGGATCAAAGCTTTGGCCATTGATCCCATTAGCTAAAACTTCTTACAAGATGCTAAACTTGGATCTTGCATCCAGAGGAGCTTTCTGAAGACCAGTTGATTAGTGATAATTGATAAGTGATGACTGCAAGCATCTCTGTAGTTGAAAGATGACTGATTCAACAAAGGGCTGATGACAGAATCTAGATTAAGGCAATGAAGAAAGAAGTAATTATCATTAAAATCCTATGTTTTTATTGCCAGCTCCGTACTTTTGTTAATTATATACATACATTTTGTCAAGTTATTGACTTCACGCGGATGGGGTGCCTATAAATGGAACATTCTGGATTTTGATGATATCCGGCCCGCACATAACATTGTACGTTATGAAATAGTATCTACAGGGGAACATCAGCTGGGAAATCCTCCCCATGCCTCTTGATGGTTTCTCTGAGTGATTTCTCTTGATCTTGGAGATTCGACGGCAGATGGTCATAGACATCGGTAAATAATTCTTTAAGAGAAGATTTTTCTGTTTTATCAGCCACTTGAATTGCATTCATTACCTGCAGCAGAACATGATAAGCAACAGTTATATGGGCCCAGTACAGATGTGGGTACAACAAATAGAAACATGCAGGTTTTTGTTACTTCAACTCGACCTGCTTCCTTATGCTTCCGCGAAGCTCAGTTTCCTCCTCATCGGTCCACCAACCGTTTCTCTGAACCCATTTTCTGAATCGGCCCAATGGGTTTCGAGCTGTTTTCCAGTGTTCAATCTCATTCATTGGTCGGTATTTGGTGGAATCATCTGATGTTGAGTGGTGACCTACTCGATATGTGAGGGCCTAAACATTGATACAGAAAAACTGGTGGAGTTATTATGCTCTAGATAAGAGTTTCATCCCGAAGAAAAGAAATGTGGAGAAACAGGTATGTGGGAAAGCTCAAACTTCACCTCAACTAGTATTGGCTTCTGCTCACGTACGACCATATCTCGAGCTGTACGAACTGCAGTATAAACAGCAAGAGTATCATTTCCATCTATCCGTACACTACGGATTCCATATGCTTGGCCCTTAACGACAACACCATCGCCTGCCACGTATAAACAAAAAGAAAATTCAGTTGATATCTGTTTCAGTTACATCAAGATATAAGAAACTACTCTACTATCATCAAAGAAATCCACGACTTGATAGCTTTTCAGTGTTGATAAAAACGGAAAGCATTTCAAGAATATCACTATTTCTTGCTCGTCTATGCCGTTTTCATATTGAAATGTGTGTTAAACGTGAGTTTCTTGTTGCTACTATCATATGAAAGCTAAACTATACTTCTGAATTGGTCTGATATTGGGGTGCTTATGGCCCATCCATTGTTGCGGCAAATGAACAATACAGGAGCTTCCATAACTGCTGCAAAATTCAAGCCAGCATGGAAATCTCCCTGCCAAAGATCTGAGCATGTTAACATGTGCCAAGATCTCATTGCACAAATATAGAGAAAAACTCATACAACAAAGGGCACAGTCATTGCTTGCAATAACAAAGTCTACCTCACTCGTGCCTCCATCTCCCGTGAATGCGACTGCACATGCCTCCTTGTTATCCATCTTAAGAGAGTAAGCAATGCCAGCAGCCTGAGGCAGCTGCGTTCTGACATAAAATGCAACACGTAAATTTTCATATGAACAATTTATCAGTTCCAAAAAGCTAAAAAAGATCTAAGAACCTACGCAATAGGTGATGAAACAGTGACGAAATTATGTTTCTTAGAACCATAATGCACGGGCATTTGCCTGCCTTTGCCAGTATCATTTTTCGTTCCAAAGCATTGGTTGGCAAATTCTTCAATCGTGAACCCACGCCACAAGAGAATCCCAGGTTCCCGATACTGCATTACACAAGATTGTTCTCAGTTAAACCTTTCCCATAGCAGAACAAGTAAAAATGTATATCAGCAGACATGTACTCTACCCTCAAACAACATCCAAACAATCTACGGTATATCATTTACCTGAGGCAATATAATGTCATCGGGTGAGAGTGCAGCAGCAGTAGCAATGTTGATGGCCTCTTCTCCCATTGAGGTCATGTAGAATGATATCCTCCCTTGTCTTTGAGCTTCGTAGAAAATATGATCCATTATCTGAAGGGTCACCATGCTTTTGTACATCTTCACTGCGGTTTCTTTGTCGACCTAATGCATTTTTGTACACAATAAGTCCTTACATGACATGATCATTAACAAAGAAAACACGAAGCAACTCCAATGGGTCTTATCAAGTTTCAAGCTCTATGCTGAAGCACCAAATAAACGAAAATTGAAATTCTTTCAACAAGTCCATGTTCTTGAAATTTAAACCAAAAAAAAATGAATATTATTGTATATACCTGCTCAAATCTGCTGCCTGCAATGGGATAGCCATCATCATCAAGAACGCGATAACAAGGAACTCTTTTATCAGTGGACTCCGAAATGAACTTTATTTGAGGAGTAAATGTGACCCTTCCACCAGGAAAATCAATGGCCTGTAAATTTGTCAGGAACCAAACAATTCTTCAGTTCCCTTCCAACTTTTCTTGCTCATAAACTTCATTCTACACCTCATGGGGTCTTCACGATAAAGAAAATTGCAAACTTTCTGGTAAAATTCCAATCTTTCGCCATGTAATCACCCTTGAATTGATAGAATTACAACAAACCAATTTCTTGCATAACTTGTACACTGTATACTAAATTCCTTGATCATCAATAAACAAAGCAAAAAAAGAAGCATCCAACATTGTCCAAAACAAAAACAAAATCACCTGAACATTAACATTGTGAGCATCTCGTTCCTGCAGGTTAAGTAAAGGAGCATGCTGTGACAACAATGTGTGTGCTGATTTGAAGAGGGAAAAGCAGAAAAGAGTGTTATTGACTGCAGGTAGCAGAAGGGATTCATGGAGTTTGGCAAACAATGTCAGCCTGCAACTCCTATGATGAATCAACACAGATTTCCGGATTGGTTGTTTGAGGATGTTGGTGAGCAAATTCATGTCGGAAATGAGTGTGGGGATTGTTTGTTGGTCAGAATTAAGGAAGAAGAAAGAGGGTGGATTTTAAGGAGGGAGAGACAGAGAGGAGCAGCAAAATTTGAACACGAGTAAATGCATGGAGGAGCGAAACAGACATATGCCACAAAATCATACATGACATTAGCTGACTTGTCATCTCTTCCTCGTTCCTACACTTTGTGCCTGCACCTTACACTTTTAGTGCCACTGGTTTCTACACTTTCAAAATAATTCTAAAATTGAAAAATATTATTATATTTAATTTTATACTATACAAAATTTTTAAAATTATTCTAAAATTGAAAAGGTTTGGCATATTTAATCCCATAAATCTAATAAAAAAAATTAAATGTTTACGTTTTCTCAATTTTAAAATTATTTTTCAAATTCTATAAAGCAGAGACTAAATGTATCGAATTTTCATAATTTTGAAATCATTTTAAAAAACCCGTACAATAAATGACTAGAAGTGTTAGACCCTATTTAATGGAAGATTAATAATGTAATTTGCCTTACATTTTTTTGTTAATAAAAACCATTGGTTGTAATTTTAAGTACATTAAAATATTAAAAAAATAATTAAGTATATCAATAAATTTGAAAGCGCACATTAAAACATAATAAATAGATAACTAGGGGATGTTGTACTTGCTTGATTTTAGTTTTTAGAAATCATTATATTTAGCCCTGACCTATACTTTGTTCATAAAAATTGTTTTTGCCTTTTATATAATTATATACACACATATTTAAAAATATTAATAATATATACATTCCTCAAAAACGTTAATATCATTACACAAATTATCCCTATTTTTGAGATGTCAGGAGTGATGTTTGTATTATGCAAAAGGCAAAAATAATTTATCTATATAAACGATAGATCAGGGTGTGAATGATTGAACGTGATTATCCCTAATATTTATAAAGTCCACGATCTTGAATTTTAATAGTGTGTATATAATATCAAAAATTAAAATCTTATATGTAAAAATGTAAATGAAATATATAAGTATAAAATCCTAAAACTCTCTCATATTTTTATTAATACTTGTAATCAACACCTGTTACCCTTGATTCTTTTGAGAAAAGGTTAGAGACCATTTAATTGCGTGATTAGGATAAATGATTGATGGAGCTCGATTATATAACAAATGTGAAGTAGGATAATGTCGTTAATATGATGTTTAATGTAATGAATAATTCGATATATTGAACAGTCTATAACGAGAATAATACTGTCCCATCACCCAAAGTGAGATTACTTATCCAACTTAATTCGACTTTATCCTGAACCTCTTGGATATCTATAGAGCTATAATATCTCATCAACAAACGTTCATTCCGAACTTCTAAAAAAAAAAAACCTCACTATCTTTTAAAAAACAAAGCAATGATGCCCTTTTCACAACCAGCTTATTGCATTTAATCTTAATTTTTACAAAGAGATAAACATTTATTAGTCACATGAAACAATTTCTTGAAAGTAGCTTTGATTTTCATTAAATTTATACATAACACAGAAGCCTACATGTATATTGCTTAAAAATAAATCTACGTGTCTGTTTTTTTCCCCTCTTGTAATAAGTGATGTTTGATATTTTGAGAAATGAGGGTGAGACAGCCCCCCTAGACGTTTCTGCACCATTCCACAAGCCATGGAACTGTCACTAGAAATTCTCCCAATGGGCCAACATTTTGGGCTTATCGTTTGGGTTCACTCCAAACTTTCGCTTTCTGAGTGGGCTCAGATGGTAACCCAATAAGCTGCTCACTTGCATCCTAATAACCTCATAATATTATAATATATATATGGAGAAAGAAGTGTGCTGCTGTAAACTTATATGTCAGAGAAAAGACATTGATTTCAATATTTGCCGTACATTTGGATAAGGAACGACAAGTGGATAATAAATACATTGCATCAAATCACTCGTTTCCTTTTTTTTTTTGTGGTCTACAGATTTTTTATACTCATCCACTTGATTTAAAAAAATATGTATATTTTTATTTAAACTGTTTTTGTTTTTCTTGTAAATTATATTAATTCACATCCCAATCTATAATGTACTAATAGTGTCAAAAATTACTCACTTCATGTCAAACTATCAAATCACCGCAACTGCTAAAATTATACTTTTGGTTCTTATATTTTGAGACAAATTCGATTTTGGTCCTACAATTTTTTGAAATATGATTTTCATTCTTAAGTTATACATATTGTTACAATTTTGATTTCTAAACTTTTTTTTAGATACGATTTTGATCTCTAATTTTTATAAATTATTATGATTTTGGCTCATCCGATTCGCACATAACATAACATCTTTAAACTCAATTTTTACGATTGGATCAAAATTGACTTTAACCCAAAATAAAGGGACCAAAAGTATAATTTACCCCCACACAGAACATGTCATGTATGGGATGAAAAGGCAAAAAATTCAACATGGTTAATTATGGCGTGTTCCACAGTTCACATGACATGTCTGCATATTTCAGATACAAATTAAAGAGGCTTTCTTTTTTCTTTGTTTTTTCAATTTATTTCGGAAACACAACATTAATTAATAAAAGTTAGCATAAAGATTAAAATGATCACAAGTATGCTTCCTACCAACAGCACACATGCACACACATACATGTGTCTTAATTATACAAATGTTTACATAAAATAAGTACTTGTATATATTGGACAGTCATGTCATCTGTGTAACAACCTCAAATTTCAAAAACATATGTTGTATTTCAATATTCAAGACGTGTTGTATAAATCTCCGTCGATAAGTCTAAACATTAAACACTTGGCATGAATGATTGTCGCATGTTCTTTATATACTGTTCCGAACACGATATGAACCAAACATCTAACCATGTGCAAGAACGTTATGCTCCTAAGGTACGTACGTTTGTCAAACATTAACCTCAATCAATTTTAACTAACTGATATTATTACATGCAAGAAGTTGAGGGGAAGAAACAAAAGACTTGCAAAATTCAAGAAACATTACCTGGTTTTCATCCTCATCATCATCAGTATAAGATACTGCTTCAGCTTGTTCCCCAGCTCTGGCTGATTCAAACCGGCGGAAAGCCAGAATGTTGGCTGTCTGATCCCACGATTCTTGTGGTCTTCTGATGAAGTTACCAGCCAAGGTCTTGTAAGAAGAGTAGGCATGAAAGAAAGAATAATTTGGAGTAATAAACCTCTCATGAGTCTCAAAGGGACAAATCTTTGTCTTGAGAAAGCATGTTATGGTTCTTGATCTTGCAAGTCTGTAGAAAGACATTGGCAAAAACCGTTTCTCAGAAAGATTCGAAACCAATTTGTTTGTGGGGAGGGTGGGTGAGAACATATAAGAGGGGTTTGTGTGTGTAATGACAAATTAAATGCATAGGCCAACCTAAGACTATAAATGTGGTTAAGTTCATGATATTTGACCAATTTCTTTGGGATTGAACTGACAGGAGAGAGTAGGACAATAAATACCCTATAGTACCAAACCCGGGGGACATCTGTAGCCCATATCTCCTAAGCAAATATTTCGTTTTTCTTTTTTATTGTGTGTTTGTGTTTGTGTGTGTGTAAGAATTCTATCAGTACATCCACATCTCTGATGTGATGCACTAAACTTTTGAATTCACCAAAATTTAATTCTGAGAAAAAGAAACACAAGAATTTAAATTGGAGGGCTGAGAGGAGTTCAATTCAAGTCTTCCACGTTTTTGTTCAACGATTTTAATATTTTCCTTCTTCCAAAAAATTTAATATGATGCTTGAATCTTTTAGAAGTTGCATTTTATGTGGCAAGTATAATTTCCTAAAATATATGTATTCCGTCGCCAATAATCATTTTTGTTACGATAAGTCCCATCTTTACCTACAAATCTCCTGACATGAATAATTTCACAAAGTAAAATATTCAAACAAAGGGTAAAATACACTGGGTTTCTATCCAATTTATCATAATTATAAATACATTTTGTTATTTGAAAATTTATAAATACCTCTTGAAATTAATAACCGTGTGACAAACACCCCTTACAGTGGGCTGTCAAGAAGGGGTATATGTTAGATAATCGTTAATTCTAAAGGGATATTCATAAAATCTCTAGAGAGCTCGTTGTAATTTATCTAAAAAAAATATTTCACTGTTACCCAGAATTCTCATATTTATTAGAGGTCACATCTCTACCTACAAACCTTTAAAACACCCCCACCCCAACCAAACAACCCGAGAATTACTCATAGATGCACAGTTGAAATCTAGAATCAAGCTCACATTTTAAAGCTAGAGTGTGGGAGAGCATTAGCTAAACAACGAAAGTAGAAATTATACAGACAAGGGATTGCTATGATTGTAGTGATAAAGATGCCAAAAAGTAAAGTGGAAGACAAAGGATGGGATTGAGACGGAAGCATATCAACAAGGACCAACCCAAGTACGTGTCGCTCTAATCTTGTAGCAGTGAAATGAGATCATTAATACATGATTCCTAACTCATTGTTGTCCTTTCTCAACCTATACCAATCCTGCCTTAGGGAGGGCTGGCTGGCTGGCCGGCCCTAGCTGGCTATCAAAAGAGGGATTTAATGGTATCAAACAGCAACAGAGAAGTTCTATTTTCCTATCTCCGTATTGGTTCTTGGCTAAAGCTGCCTAGTTCTACTACCCCTTTTGGAGTATTTAAAGCATACTAGTAGAAGTTCAACTGTAACAGATTAAAGATCCATGTGAAATTTTGGCCAATTGAGTTATGATAGGCCAGCATGATGTGGGGCATTCAACATCAAGGGATTTCTCTTTCTTCTTGCCTGATTTTTTGCATGTAGTTTCTACTAAGTTGTTGAAAGTGTACTTAATTGATCCGATTGAATTCCTGTGTACAGAAACCGGCAACTTTAACGACATTAATGGAATGATGGAAAAGGTAATGCAGAGGAAGGTGTCGAACTGCAGAAGTAAAAGTGATGATAGTGGTCAAGAAAAATGTAATAAAAGCACGAACTGCATTAAAAGACGGCATAACTCATAGTATCCATCACAAATTTCTTTGATTTGGAAATTAATAGTTACAAATACATTATGATTTTTCAAAGTTGATTCAAATTATTGAATGCAAGTCACTTACCAGTTGCTAAGCATTATTTGCATCCCATGTCTCTTGGGCCAAAAGCTGCAAAACTGAATAGATTTCCTTCCCTCAATGGAAAATTCGGTTTCCTTCAATAGAAAAGATGTGGTCCCTTCTAACTGCAGCCCCAGCTACTTTCTTACTGAAAAAAGGGTCTCCCATCTACCACTCTGCCCATACATGCTAACCGAATTTATTGAGAGAAGCTGTAAATGTGTTTGCAACGGCATTGTCTTATGTCCTACTTTCAATTATTTCCTGGTTTCTGAAGTCCCCAACAAGGACAAATTATGAATTCATACAAATGCTGCGGGTTAGGTCGAAATTGCAGTATCGGGAATAAATCAATTGCGCCTTCAGTTCTACCAGCTCAAAACTATCATCTGCACCATAAAGAAATAACACTCATTTATTTTGTTCAACCACATGCTGCTTCTGCATTGAACAGGGGGAATTTGGGAAAAAGAAATGGAGAAAAATGTAAGAAATTACTTGATTAGATTTGATCAACAGTTTAAATAGCAGAAATAAGGCAATTCTAGAGATTCACCTTTCATACATCCAGTAGATAATGTACTGAACTTTACATTTGCGGGAGCATAAATGACACTTTTGGCAAGTCTGTGAATGTAGTGTTGAATCTGGTTCTTTAATCAATTGCAAGAGCAGTCCTAACAAGGAGTTAAAGCGACAACTACACATTTCACCCAAACATAATATTTATCAAAATCATCATAAATTCAATTTAGTTGTGATGTAGGAAGAGATATAGCATGGTCCTTTACGCTAAGTAGCTAACAGCATGTTTCAAAAGAGCAGCTATCTCTCAGAGGTTGTATATAAATAAGCTATTTCACACACAGCACATATACAGATCCAAACTTCACATATAGTGGTAGCAACAAAATGTATACAGCATTCTGCAGTTACATTCCATTTGGCAGAGAAAGTTACTAGCATATGTCTCCTTGCAAACCTAGTGAGGAGAAGAAGAGTAGAAAGTCCGAGCTTGAGCTAGCCTACTCAACTGAATAATGGTCCTGACCTCCATTACTCCGTTACTGGGAAGCAATTGACTTTAACTAGACAGGACACTTCCTCCTATAGTTTACCTTTACTTGCACTCAGAGGACAATTGTACCCAAAAAATAAAAAATAAATAAATAAAATGAAAAGAAATAAGGTAAAAGTCCTTGTGGTGCTGTAAAGCTACCCAGTTCAAGACGCACAGACAACTCAGAATTACTGTATCTATACTGTATATTAAGGGAGAACACTCTTTGGTGTCTCTTCCTTTTTTGATTTGTTTTAATTTTTTATTTTTAATTTCATCTAACTCCCCACTCTCCCATCATATTTCAATAGTTATTTAATTTTTATTCATCTTTTTTTATCACAATTCTTTTTATAAATTTAATACTAACTTATTATTTTATATATTTTGTTAAAAAAGATTATAAATATTTTATTTTAAATGGTATCTATAGATGTTGCACACGTATAGAGTGTGCCACAAATTACTAGTAAAGATAATTTACGTAAGTCGTTTAAAGCGAAGGTGCATCAAACGAGTCTTTTACCTCCAGGGATTAATCTACATTCTTTCTCAAAGACTGCACCAGCTTCTGCCAGGACTCTTTTGGATTTTCATATCTCTCATCAACTCTCTCACCAATGCTGATTGCTTCCAATCTCCGCTAGAGGCCATTACACCTGATAACTGTACAAGAGCACCTGAATTTTGAGGATCAAGTTCAATAATTCTCTTGGCCACGTTTGTAGAAAGAGACTTATCTCCCTGTTCTATGCACCCTCTAAGAATTGCTGACCACATGTCCGCATCAGCCTGATGAGGCATCTCATCGATAAGATCAATAGCTTCTTGAAGACAACCTGCTCTTGCAAAAAGATCTATCATGCAAGAGTAATGTTCAATACCAGGATCAATATGATAGTCGTGTTTCATTAGGTAAAACCAATTCTTTCCTTCTTCTACTAGTCCACAATGATCACAAGCAGATAAAACTGCAGTAAATGCGACTTCTGTAGGTATCACACCCTCATTTCTCATCTCATCAAATAGAGCCAAAGCTTCAATACCGTAGCCATTTGTAGCGTAACCCATCAACATTGAATTCCATGAAACCTCATCAAATTTCATCATTTGGTTAAACAGTTTTCTACCCACTTCCACAAAACCACACTTACAATAGAAATCTATAAGGGATGTAGCTATAACCTGATCAAAATCCACACCAATGACAGTAGCTCTAGCAAAAATCTGTTCACCAAGTTCAAGCGATGGAATGCTAGCACATGCACTAATGGCACTAGCTAGGCTGAACATGTCCATGCTTAAGTTGATCTTATTCATCGTGCAAAAGAGTTCTAATGCTTCCACAGAGTAGCCGTTCTGAACCAGACCCACTAGCATGGAATTCCATGAGATCAAACTTTTCAACTTCATATCATTGAAAATGCATTTAGCTTCTTCAATTCTACCACAATCACAATAAATGGTGATCATAGAATTCAGCAAAACAGTATCATAAGTTTTGATCTCACCAAATAAGTTACATGCATCAATATGACTCCCACACTTGGCATATGCATCAATTAATGCACTGGCAACGACTAGGTCATGAAAAATCCCCAGCTTATAAGCATGGGCATGCAGTTGAATGCAATTTTTACGAGTGCCTGTACTACTGCAGGCACTCAAAACACTAGAAAACGTAGAGTAATCTCCCAGAACTCCTTTCTTGTGCATGCTTACAAAATAGATTAGAGCCTCCACTGGATCATCATTAGCAACATACCCTGAAATCATACTATTCCATAACACAACACAAGGATTAGATTTGAGTCTAAATATTCTTCCAGCATCACCCATTCTACAGCAGTTTGCATAGCCTGAAATCAATGACGAGAGAGTATAATCATCTGGATCCTCCATCACATTGAAAAGACGGCTGGCGCTATCCAAATCACCGCACTTTCCATACATGTTCATGAGAGAACTTCCCAAAACCGAATCAAATTCCACATCGTCGAGTATCATCCTAGCATGCACTTGCTTCCCCAATTCAACGCCTCCAAGCTCCGTGCAAGCTCCAACTACTGTTGCCAAAACAAACGGGTCCCACCTCAATATGCCACCACTTTCATTCATCTCCCACTTTATAAAATCCTTAAACAACACCAAAGCCATCCCGGGTTCCCCATTTCTAGCATACCCATGAATCATCGTATTCCACACAATTCCATTCTTACTCGGCATCTCATTAAACAACCGCTGCGCAGTATCCAACTCACCCCCTCTCGCCAATCCCGAAAGTACAACATTCCAAGAAAACTCATTCTTATGTGGCATTGAGTAAAAAAAATTCAACAAACCATTTCTATGTCCTGACCTTGCATATCCTTCGAGGAGGGTATTCCAAGTGAAACAGTTTCTCTGAGGCATCTCATCAAACAGACGTCGCGCATGATCCACTCTTCCACACCTCGCATACATTTGCAGAAGGCGATTGGCAATGGAGAGAGTCGAAAACAGGACACCACTTTTGAGAAACAGAAGGTGAAGCTGCTTTCCCCGTAGAATGGAACTGGGGGTGTTCAAGGAATTGAGAAAACGTGCGTATGAGTGCAAGTCTTGAAAGTCCATCGGTAGTAAAACCAACGGTCGGTTTTTGCGTTGGTTTAAAGACTTTAAGGCAGCAACTAGTTACGCGATATAGGTTTGAAATTTGGCGGCTAAAAGTCAAAATCTTGACCAAAACTTCAACCACATTTCTAAAATGAGATTAACAAGTTTCGGAGTTAATTGATCAGCAGGTTCTGGGTTTGAATTTGTGGTTATACATTTTTCATATTCGCTCTTTCTTGAAAGTACTGAGCAAAATTTTCACTAGTCAACAAATAATAAAAATTTATTTTATTTTATAACTATTGATCGTAAAAGTAATGCTTGAGAATAAGGGGTAAAAAATTTATCATAATTATAATTATCTTATTATTGTTTAAAAAATTATAAATACTCAATAAAATTAACAATCTCTAACAAACTGCCTTCGCAACAACTCTTTGTAGAAATATTTGTCGGACGTCCGTTAATTCCAATAGGGTATTTATAATTCTCCCAATGACGAAAAAGAATTTATAATTATGATTTTTAAAAAAATCATTTCTAATTTCCTTTGAGAAAAATGGTACAGCCTTTTTCCTTGTTTTTTTTTGGGTAAAAATAAATTGCATTAATAAGTAACGAAAAAGTACCAAAGATGCAATACTTGTGCACCCACTCTATACCTGAGCGTACAAAGTAGTAAAGAGAAGTCCATAGATGGAAATCGAACAAAGAAGTTTGTTTCCAGTAGAGTTTAGTTATTGATTAAGATACAGTACAGATTGGAAGAATGAAATACTGATCCAAATGTATGGTGACAACCACCTTGATAATCTTCTTGTACAGGGAGTATCACTCCATCTCCTGATTATATATAATAGGATACAAGGACGTAGGAAAAACTGAATGGATTTTCTTGGTTTTGGTAGCGAAAATCCTTGCTTCTTAATACTACTCTTGACGTCTTTGCATCTTGAAGATATATAAGAAGAGTTTTTCATCGGCACCAAGCCAACAACAGCTCTTAGCTCCCTTGTGCACGCAACCGTTCAAGAAACAGAGAAGTGATTCTGTACGTTCATACCTGAGAAGCTGCTTGCGGCAAAATCTGATAGTATCCTGTACATGGAGAATATTTAAATTTTCACATCCCAATAGCATCTTTCTGCATGGCTTTGTAAAGAAAGTTTGATATAGACTTGGTACCAAATTGTGAACAAATTCCAAGGCTTCAGAGTAGAAAGGAAAACACCAATCATTCAAGTTCCTGCAATACAAAATTGATCACGGATAAAAGTTTGACCTCAAGAAAACCCCATAAGCATTCAGACCACAAACTCCAACGGTTAACTTATGCTTAGGGTGATGCAAGCTAAATATTTGCTTGTGAACCGCTTTGCATAATGTTGAACAGCAAACAATTGTGATCAAGTTCACTTGCCTAAGTAGGAAATGCACCATCTGAGAGTGAGACCAATGATGTGAAGCCTTCACGTACTAAGGGTTCTCATCTCAGGTTGTACAACATTCTACTCAAACTAAGCATGCAGGCGCATCCAAAGAACAAATAGATAAAAGTGAGATAATGAAGAGAACTAAAAATAGAGTTGCATTTTACTCTGCCCTTAGGCTAGCTGATTTATGTAAAATCTTTGATATCAATATTCATAAAGACACTGTCCCAATCAATTTCATACCTGGGATGCTTACACGGCTCGCGAAATTGATGAGGTCCGTGATCATTGACAAATCTCCTGAAATTAATGTATGTGATCATTAGATTGGCAGGGACGTAATACTAAGCCACAAGATTGACATGAAACTTTTAAAGCCAGGACCAAATTAATACAATTCCATACCTAATTAATCATGGAGCTGCTTAAGAATTGTGGCTTATCTTTGTTGACCTCTACTGACAGGATAGATCCCTGAAGGGACCAGACTCACCACATCCACTGTAGCCAGAAACTCCCAATTGTTTGGGCTTGTGTCTGATGGCCACACATTTCATATATACCGGTCGTATATAGTTGTGGGTATCTCGTGCAACTAATTAGGTGTTATCAATAATTTCAAATCGGAATGGAACCAAGGGATTTAATTCATTGAGTCGATCAGATGCCCACTCTCCTAGCCTGAAGCACTTATATTTTCTACTAAAATCAAATATTTTTGTCAACATAGTAGCAGTCGGTTTGAAAGGCATGTTTTTGATAAAAAGCTCAAGCTCATCCATATATCCATACTGACCATATAGCTCAATCATGGAATCATAATGCTCCAGCTGAGGCATCAAACAGTATCTATTACTTATTAGTTCAAAATACTGCCTACCCAGTTCAACTCGACCATCAGAAATACAAGCACGCAAGACAGCTTGAAAGGTGACATGATCAGGCTTAATGCCTTCCTTTTCCATTGTCTCAAACAGTTCAACCGCCTTCCCACCCATCCCATTATGTGAACAACCCAAAATCATCGAATTGAAGAGAATTACATCTTTTGAATCAGCCTTATTGAAAACCTTCATGGCATATACAATACAGCGACATTTTGAGTACATGTCAACTAAAGCTCCACTGATGACAATATCAATATCATAACCATTTCTGATCATAAACGCATGGATTTGTTTACCTAGTGCAAGTGCAAATATATTTGCACAAGCAGCCAAAAGTGTTCCAAAGGTAAATTTACTTGGCTTTGTCTCTCCCAGCATCTTCCAGAAAATCACCATTGCTTCTTCACTCAATCCATGACGAGCATAACTAGTCAATAAAGCATTCCAAGAAACCTTATCTCGCAAATGGCTCATCTCGTAGAACCAAATTCTAGCTCTAATCAAGTTGCCACACTTTCCATACATGTCAAGAAGGGCATTGCCAACAAAAAGATTGGAGTAGAAACCATGCCTATACGCATATCCATGAACCTGCTTCCCCAGTTCCAAATCTGGAATTGCTGCACACATATTCAAGATCAACCCAAGTGTAACATGATCAATATCTTTAGTCCTTTTACGCATCAATATTACAAAGTCCAGTGCTTTATCCCACTCAAAGAACCGTGTGTAACCTGCTAACATCACATTCCAAGATATCACAGTCCGTTCTGGCATCTCATCAAACAACTCTCTCGCTTCTGTCATTCTCCCACTCAAAGCATACGCCGACACCATACAGGTATAGCTGATCAGATTTTTGGAACAAGGCAAGTAAAAAATCCTCCTCGCACTCTCCAAATCCCCACACTTGGCATACATGCTGATTAAAGTGCTTGAAACCACTTCGTCCTCCTCAACATTAACCTTAATTCCAAATCCATGAATTTGAATACCTTCTTTAAATCCACCAAAACTCAAACAAGCAAGAATGGCATTGGAACCGTAAACTCATTGGCCTTGCCTTCATTCTTATCATTTTAGAAAACATGTTCACCGCCTCATTTCCATCACCAGCCTCCAGATACCTCCTAACTATCACATTCCAAGAGACATCATTTGGACTCTCAATCCCATCAAACATCGTCCTCGCATCACTCATCATCCCACACTTCCCATACACATCCACGAGCGAGCTCTCCAGGATAACATTTCCCACAAAGCCATATTTAAGAACAAGGCCATGCACCTGCCTTGACAGCCAAAGCTCCAAGACATCTCCACAAGACCCAAGAACACTCGCAAACGTGACCTCACTAGCAAACAACCCCTCCGCATTCATCTTGGAAAATAAACCCAATGCATCTTCCGCACGCCCATTCCTCGAATATGCAGTGATCATAGCATTCCAAGATCCGCCATCTCTCGTCGGCATTTCATCGAACAGTTCCCTAGCATCCTCCAAGCAATTGCATTTCCCGTAACTCTCGATCGCCCTGTTGAGCAAGAACACGGGTGGATTCGGAGTGAAGGTTACTAAATGCGATTCAAGCTTCCGGGCCTCGACGATTGCTTTGTTTGACGCGCAAATTCTGAAGAGATGTGCGTAAACAGAGAAAGGAAAAGGAACTGCGGACGAGAAGAGAATGGAGACTGCTTTTGCAAGGCGGCCAAGGCGGACGTGGTTGAGGATTGTAGTGGTTAGCGCCTTAGTGGAGAGCGGCGAGTCGGGCCGCTGGCCGGTGACACTTGTGGCAGCAGAGCCAATAAGGTTGCCGAGTACAGAGCCTGCTTTCGCGCCCATGTAACACGAAAATATTTCTCTGCTTCTTGCTTTGTTTGCTGGGGCAAGCAATAATGAGAGTCCATACCTACATGGGCCTAAACCCCAAAAGGAAATTTGGGCCTAACCCAATTACCAACTTCAGCCCACTCCATTACCCGTTATCAACATATCCATTTCTTAAACCCTGCCACGGTGGCATGTAAAAGCGTCTTAACAATTTCAATGAAATTAACTAAAGGCGTGGTTGTGACACAAAAAAAAAATGAACGTTGACACTAGATAAAATAGTGGGTTTCAAAGAAATTCCCTAAATTTATTGTAAGTATGATATATATGGTGATATATTTTTTTTTAATTAAAAAAAATCAAAAAGTACAGAGTGTAATTTTAATGTTTCTTTTTATTTTCTTTTGAAGGAGGATCAAAGTTAAAATTTCAATTCTCCCTTATAACTCAAATTCTTTTATAGGGCGTACGTTACGTGTAATCATACAGACTTGAATTGAAAATTTGATATACCAAAATAGTACTAAATATCCAATTGAAATTTTCCTTTCGATTTAATTAAATGATATTAACTTTTTTTAAGAAAAAATAAAGTTTAAAATGACAAGTCCCGAACTTACCTCTTGTAACAGAAAATAAATTATTTTCAATTTTAAATTTCAATCATACATACAAGAAAATAAAATAAACCAAAGATTCTAGTTCCAATACATAAAGAAAAACAAAACATCAAACACAAGAATCTAATCATCTATGCTTCATTGTTTTTGTCATTCATATTATTAGGAACTAGGACACTTCTTTCATATTTTAGCAAAAAAGAAAAAAAGAAAATATGTATTCTATATATTAAAAATAAATAAATTCGATAAACTCTAAGGCCTACTCTCCCTAGCGAATCGTCTTTTCAATTAAAATCGTGAGACTCATATAAAGTCAGAGCAAACAATACGTCGTGCAATGTAGCACAACTTGAGTGGCAAGGTACATCACTTGGCACTGTTTATGAGAACGAGTTAATATGTCCCTTCCAAATCCCTCCTCTAAGGGACTGATAATATAAGTAAACGTTCTACATTGACTGCATTCGAAATGCATAAATGACTTATAAGCCCAATACTTTCTCCCCATAGCGAAGCTTTTTTAGAATAAAATCATAAGAGCCATATGAAACCACAATAAATAATACCTCACATAATAGAATACCAATCAAATCACAAACTGTACCAGTATTTTTCTCATGGGTTTCACCTCTCAGTGAATGTCTAGAGTAAAGATAAAGAATAAAATAAAATTAAACTTTATACTATAAGTGGGCAAGAAAATGATTAAATCACCTTTTACAAAAAAAGCCCTGTTTTAGGGAACCTAATCAATTTTTATGATTTTTTTTCATCAAATTGATCCCTTGCACTTTTTAGAATTAAATAATAGCCCCAATTTGAACCTTGCTAGGGAAGGGACAAAAAAAATTAATCACTATCTTCATCTAATAACATTCCATCACATTATTATGAAAAATATCTCACTTTTCTTGTTGTCCATCCCACCCTTTTTTTTTTTTTTTTAAAGAAAATTTATTATGCATTATTTACACTGCAATATATTTATATTTATTTTAATTCTAAGACCACATGATGACCCAATTATGCAGAAAAAGAAAAATTATAAAGAATTTAAAATTTTAAATAAATGTATCTTCTACAAAAAGATTATGCAAAAAAAAAAAAAAAACACTAGGGTTATCTAATATATAAATGGTAGTTCTTTTTTTTTTTTTTTTTTTTTTTGCGGAATTACATAAATCACATTTGTCAGCAAAAAAACAAGAATAGTTTGTGTAATGATGTTGACGTTTCTAAGATTTATATATTTAATTTTTTAAAAAACAGTAATAATTTAAGTAAATAATATTAATATTTTTAGTGTGTAATTTTTGAAAACATAAGAATATGATTTATATAAATAGATTATAGATTAAGGACAAAAATATAATTACCCCTTTCGGTAATAATTTAACATAATCGGTCACTTGTGAAAGCCGCAAAGGAGAAATAAACTTTGACCCACCTAACTCATTAGTACTCATTACTGTTACGTCAAGTGTTAGGAAGGATTAAATTATCCGTATATGCCCCTGAGTTCTCCGAAATTATAAATCCACCTCTTGTCATATCATAATTCTATTTGTAAGACTACCATTCTCTTTTTTTTTTTTGGTAAATTACAACCATCTTTCTAAAATTTGACATAATTATGAACACCTTCTCGTTATTTGATAATTACAAATACTTCCTAATTTTTAACGCTTGTCCAACAACGAGCCAAACTCTGTTAGCTTCTGTTAAGTGTTCATCCAATTATTATGATAAATTGACCAAAATGCCCTTTCGAATTATAAATTAAAATTTTTTAAAAATCTTTTTATGAACCAATATTCTTTATGGATTATTTATTTTACCAATCTCAATTTTTTTAATATTTTTCAATATTTCAACAAATGTAAAATAATAATGTCCACATCACTATTTAAGGGTTATATAATTATTATTTTTATTTGAATGAGATATTTGTCATTTTTCAAACAATAATAATTATTCATAATTACACCAATCTCAAAAGAAATATCTGTAGTTCACCCATATTCCTGTTTCTTGTAAAGTACTTCCGTTTTTAAAAATACTTAAATCAAAGTATTTACATCTCAATTTGGGTATTTATAATATTCTCAAAATATTATTTCACCCTCAACTAAAATCGTTTAGACGATTGATTAGTAATAGTCAAAGTATCTAGAAACAATATCTACGTGACCAAAATTTCAAGATTGATCTTAAATTTTCATATAATATCCTAATTGTTTATCGTTTTACAAAATATTTTTTCTTTTAATAGTATATGATGTAGACTATATATCTACCCTAGGACGAAATATTGAACCACACACGTGTGGGTACATAGCTGGCATACTCCATGACGTCACATATACGTAATATAAGTCGCCTCCTTTTTTTTTTAAGTACAATTAATATTAATTTTTCAACTCTCTCATTATGGGTTCGTTTGATTCAAATAAGAAGAAAAGAAAAGTGGAAGGGGGAATGGGAGTGGGAGAGAAAGAACACTAATTTTCTTTCAAGTTATTTGGTATGATTGAAAATGGAGTAAATTTCAAATAATTTTTTATATTTGGTACGAGAAAAACAGATTAAGGAGAAAATAATAATTTTTATAATTTTACTAAAACCCTTCTCTTCATTTTATATTAGAAAATAAATTAATTAAATTATACTAATATAATTTTAGCATATCAAAAATTTAAAAACTTTATTAATAAATATATTATCAAATAAGAATAAAAGTATTTGTTTTTTATTAATAAAAATATTCATCAAAATTGAGTATTGTTCGTTAGTTTAAATTGTTAAATATAAATAAAGTAAAAATTAATAACAATATTTTCAACTAATGAATTCGAATTCAAACATCAATGCCTTTATTGATACCAAGAACAATTTCGGAGAAAAATTATATGTATATATATATATATATATATATATGGATAATAGAATAAATAAAAATAAAAACTGTATATTTTTTTTGTCGTTTTGGCTTTATACTCCACTTTTTTCGCTCAATTTTAGACGAAAACAAAATTGGACTACAAAGGGCTTCATATACATCGAATTTTACTTCATATTCATCTCATCCCCTTAACCAAACACCAAACTTATTTTATACACCCACTCATCCCAACTAAACACACTCTAAAATTCTAAATCGTAACCTATTTTTTACCGGAACAAAAATACCATTCATTGAACAATTTGATCGTACTTAAATTGATTCTCCACTGATTCAACGACTCTAATATACAAAAAAAGATTTCGGACACATTTTGTTTTCTATAAACTTGATAATTCGTTGCATTTTTAATTAAACAATTTAAACTCGAATCATAAATTTCCAAATGCTTATATAGATTTTGCAGAAATATATTATGCCCATTTTATTATTGTTGTCATGAATGACAATAATTAAAATAAATATCCAAATGCAATCAAGTGTGTGTAATTACTTTCGTCCCTTAGATTTTCCAATGGATTCCCATTATTTTATGAATTATTTGTTGCATTTTCATATAATTAGCTATGCAAAAAATTTAATTTTCTGACCATTAAGCCGAATCCTAGACATTAATAATCGTGCTAGATTGCGTTAATTAATTATATAATCCATAATTATAAATTCGATTTTATATTTCTTAATAAAAAATAAATAATGCTGAAGAATCATTTCTGTGGATGATGACCTTCTCATTATTATAGCTCGTGCCAATAATTAAAGCATGTTTAGTAATAAACTCTCCAGGGAGTAAAATATACTCTCAGTTTTTTATTTAATTTTAATTTTTATTATATTCAAGTTTTAATTAAGAAATCATCCCTACCACTCCTGTATTTATTACACAGATCCAAAACTTAATTAATATAATTCATAACACTTCTTTAATTAATTAAATGCTAATTAATTAGTTTATCTTTTATTAATACTCCTAGAGCTAGCTTTGATCCTCTATTAATTTACCAGTATCAGGCTGATTTCCTTATTAATTTCTAATTAAATTGTAGCTGATTTTTCCAATTACTAGTCTTAATTATGGGTTGGCCTGATTTCAGTCTCATGTATTAACAATTGAAAAATTCTTATCCATACTTAGTTTATTCAAATCAAATTAATTATATAGTAAATATGATTTACTTTTCATGTAATTGTTAATTTTTATTAAATTATATATTAATTACATCACAAGCGTATTGCACTTATCATATAATTTATTTAAGTTTGACTGAGTTAGATTCGAACTAAATTTTTTCCAAAAAACGATGAGAAAAATTTGGCTCCCCCCTTCCCCCCAAAAAAAATAAATCTAGAAACTCTTTTGCTTTTTTTATTTTTATTTTTTTAAAATAAGAACAATAAATTGTTATTAATTAAAATAAATTGATTACAATCATTTATGTTGAATATCAATTATTACAACAATCATAGCTAGTCAATAATATCAAATAAACGAAATTTAATCAACACTTACTATTACAGTAGACACAACATCTCACATAAAAGTCATACTCTGATTAATAATATAAAATAAGAAAAAACCCTTTCACCTTTTATGTGTTCATACTTTGTTTGGCACAAAAATAGATCATGAATTCGAGTTTTGAAAAAAATGAGAAATTATTTAAAAGGAAAAACTCTCCATGTTTCCAATTCCTCATGTGTAATAATAATAATAGTTATTTTTTATGCACCTAATTCTTGACCTCTTAAAAAAATAAAAATAACAATTTTGAGTTAAGTTGTTATTTTATTATTTATTATATTTTACACATACACCATACATGTATAAAATAATCTAAAAAATATAAAAAGAATTATGAATTCTATATGCAGAATACTGAATGATATCAAGTGTGTTAATTAAATACTTTGTTTGTATATTATAAAATACTACTAACGAATAATACATAAAAAAAGGTATTATATTTGTAAAATATGTTTATATATATATATATATATATATGTATAATAAAATAGTAATTTAAGATAAATAACATGAACCTGCCGATTAAGCACTTTATTACCATTAAAAGGGTAGTGATGATGGACTTAGACATATTGATTACATCTCCTCTCTTCCCCCTCCCCCCTTCATTTTTCACACGAAATCCCTCCTCCAAGAATCATGTTCGATCCAGGAACTCAATCCTCCAACGCGCACAATCTCCACGACTACCGTGATAGCAATTGGTACAGTGATGGATTACTGCAATTCCGGCCCGGCCATCATCAAGAATCCATGGACAGCGGCGATACTTCACCGCCGCTATGGAAAACCTGCAGCCCCAGCCCACAAAAAAGCCCGTCCCACCCACTCCTCAGCCACCAAAACCACCGCTCTCTGTCTCCGGATTCTCGGGCGCAGGCCATTGCGAGAGGGCAGTGGGAGCTCATGGAGATGGTGAAGAACATGCCTGAATCCTCCTACGAGCTTACCTTAAAGGATCTCGTGGAGTACCGCAGCATTGAACCTCAAGTCCCCGGAAACGAGCACCGGCGGGGAGTTGTGAAGGAGAGGCGACGAGAGATCGGCAGGAAATACGAGAGGAACGCGATGAGTTTTGAGAAGAAGGGGGTGTTTCTGAATGTGGTGTTTCCGGTGTCGTTGGAGTCCAGGAAAAAGAACAGTAGAGGGAAAGTTTCTCCCAAGCCTGAGGGATTGAAGGGCGGTGGTGAAAGAGACTGGTGGAAGAAAAGATTTACGGGATCCAGCGACAGTGATAGCAGTAGAACCAGTAATGGCAGCAGCGGCGGCGATAGGGGCGGCGGCGGGTATGTCGGTCGTTATATGTGCTAATTAGTGATCAATTTATGTTTCTTAATTTTGTTAATAAATCCCAGAATTCAATTATTTATTCAGAAGCTTATGGTAAAACATTTGTGTTGGTGAAAATGCAGGAAAAGACATGGTGGCCTATCTGCTTGCTGGCCCTTCTCCCACACCTAGGGAAGCAAATCTGTATAGTAAATCGGAAATTTTTAGTCGAATCAGGTTTGATTGAATTATATCAATTACAGAGAAAATGTGCACACTTGTTATATAATTAATCATTTATCTGGATTTTACATCAATAATACGTTTTTTCCCATATCAATTTAGGTTAGATCGAATTGGAGGCGAAGCTAAGTTTGAATTAAAAATTCTTGTATAGTAATACTCTTCTTGATAGCAAATCTCAAATTCTCGAAAAAAATAATCTTGCATAATTTTGAAATACACATGATAGCATACTTCGAAATATACCTGAATAACGTACGTTGAAATTCTTGTTTAGATTATATTCGATTTTACTTAATATTACACAACAGGTGTTATTACATTTTCGACAAATATTTTTTTTTTTAAAATTTCGATGAATTGTGTATATTCTTTGATTATTGACATTAATAATACAACTATCCAGATTTTAAATAAAAGTTTGTGGCGATACATAGAGGCACAACACGTACCATAGGAGTGTTTGTGTGGAAGTTAGAGAAAGATGAAACATAGCCATCGGTATATTAGTCTGTATTTATGAGTGTAGGACCACTAGCTGTCTCTAATTTCCAATTTCAAAATATTTGATGTAACATTGAACTCTTACGTGCCCAAATTCTACGACTACACCTAACTTACGTGACCTTACCAAATTAAAATGGTTGCCTTCCAAATAAATGAAATTCGGACAGGTCGGTACCTAGCTGTCAAACTTCATTTACATTTATGTTTTTGTTTTCGGTAAATTGCATCAATTTCAAATACATAATATATTGTTTTTTGTAAAATTATAAGTATATTTTATATTCGGTGGCGAAAATTTACACAAGCATTTCTTAAGGTATGCTACATTAACACCTCACTCAATGAGTGTACCTGTAGTTTTGTAAATGATTGATGATATTTGTGTATTTGAACTCGATTACTGTAAGGGTATCAGTGTGATTTATCCCCCTCCCCCTTTTCAACCATGAGTATTTATTTTAGGAATACTTGCTTTGAGATCTTAAAAAATTTGGTGTAATTACATAACTTCGTTCATTATTATCATAATTGCACTAAATATCTCTGATAAGGCAATAATTTGTAACTTTTGCTATGCAAAAAGGCCGATTTAACTGCATAATGTCTAAGTTTCAAATACTGATGATGTTTTAGTTACCACTAAAACAAAATATGTTTATAGGTGATACGGTGGTCGTCTCCAATCAAATTTTCAAGAGAAAAATGCCCTTTTGAGGCAAGATTAAGAATTGTAAAAATGGTTCTGAATTCATGTATTAGAGAAAATGTAATTAGGTTATATATATTGGTATTAATTATGAAAAGTATTATTTTTGGTCCCACGTGATAGAGAGTCTTGCAATTTTTAATCCCACAATTTACAGATTTATTGCATTTTGTTTCATGAGATAAACAATTGTAGTATTTTTTGTTCATTATAGTAAAAAAATTATATCACATTTGGCAAGTATCTTGGCAAGCTATATGACATGTCCTCCAGCTGTATAATGATGTGTCCGGCTGAAGTGGGCTTGTTTTTTGGGTCTGTCAGTTCAGTAAAACAGCATGTAGGCTTGTGTGTTTTTCTTCCTTGTTGGTGGGCTTTATCTGTCCTGCTTGTGGACCCTTATCCATCATACTGATGAGCTAATTGGGCTAGTATGTCTAGCTTGTGGGCTTGACCCAATAATTTTATAGGGCTCATATATATAAATAAAATTTTTCTAAAAGGTAACGAGCTTCTTGAACTTTTCAATAGAAAAAAAAAAAAAAAAAACACTTGAAATAAATAAGTTGGAGAAAAAAATTCAAACAAAATAACTTGTGAAGTTATATATGTATATCTATATATAAAAGTGAGGGAGTAATTTTTTGTGAAGGAAAAATTTCAAAAGCCATGATGTTATTGAATTAAAATAAATAATTAGTGTTATCTCAGTCAAGTAGACTCGTGTATATAATTATATTTTTAAATAAAATATGTGCCATCCCCCATATTTGATTATTTAAATTATTTTCTCCGACATATTTATTTTAGTACTTTTCGTATAAAAAAATTAAAAAGTTTATTAAATTCACAATAACTATCTTTATGTCATTTATATAGTTATTATATAAATAATAGCCCGATGGTAAATTCTTCAAATTAATACAATTATATTTGTCTAAATTTATGAGGGAGGGACTAAATTACAATATGAAAATAAATAACGAGGAATTAAAATTAAATAATAATTTTTTAATATAAAAAAAAGGTTTATAAATAACACAGGAAAATAATCTATTAGAGGAACTTATTCAAAATAAAATATAAAAAATATTTTAAAACTGAAATCAAATAAATTTTAGTCTGGTTACTCAAGTAACTCCTTATCAACATTTGGATTTCAAATGTTTGACTATTATATTTGTTGTCGGTGTGCTTCCACTTTTTAAATATAAATGTACAGTTATTTTAAGCATACCCATATCATATCTATCACCTATTTTATTCCGATTCCTTTTGTTTTTTATTAACACCTAACTAACATAATATTCCACTATATTAAAAAAACACCTCGTGCATCAAATATTTATACAGTATTACAACCTCTAGAAACTTTAACCAAAAACTTGGTTTCTAATTTTTAATTGTTTTCAAATTAAAGATTTTCTATTCGAATAATTCAAAAAATAAAATAAAATAAAACTTCATCCTCGAATATCATTTCCCATGAACTAATAATAACATTTATTTTTTCTTTGAGTAAATTACAACGGACTTTCCTGATATTTGTCATAATTATAAATACTCATCTGAAATAAAAAAAACATCTCATCGTCACAACCCAATGACTCATTATAGGGGTATTTGTTACACGTCTGTTAATTTTTTAGGGGGTATTTGTAAATTTTCAAATAATAATAAAGTATTTATAATGACAAATCTCAACAAAGTTCGTTTTAATTTACTCTATATATATTTTTTCTTCTAGAAAAAGGGGAGCTAGTCAACCAATCTTCATTAAGACAAAACACCTTACAAAAAGATATCATTATAACCTAAGTAAGGATTAATAAAAGCAGAAAGAAACTGCACTAGTATTTTGGGCCCCAAACAAACCTCAATTCCTCCAATCCATACCTGGTTTGTTTATTTGTCTTAATTATGTGCTGTGTCAATGCCTTGGTCTGATTCTTCACTTCATACATCATGGGTGGGCTAAGGATAAGACCTAATGCTTTTAATAATACGGATTTTAATCAATATTTTTTTATTCATTTTTGAAAAATATAAAAATAAATTCTTGATTCAATAAATAATTAAACTTTTCGTACTGAATAATTTTATTAAAAACATACAAGCAACGAGTGAATACCCAATTATTTTAAAGAAATTGTTTTATGGGATTAAATAAAAAAAAAATTGGGTTAGCTACACTTAACTCCCTCTAAAATATGAAATTATATATATATATATATATATAAAAGATTTTAAAAATTAAATTTTGTACCCTCCAAGTATACAAATTTGGGTTAGTTACACTTAATTCCTCTAAAAATGTAAAGTTATATATTTTTTAAAAAGTATTTTAAAATTACACTTGCAACCCTTTGAAAATTCTCTATTTGTAATTGTACCAGTTTTGTGAGTGTTTGAACTAGAAATGCTGACTTAAAAAAAAAAAAAAAAAAATTCCGTACCTTATGGTTTTACACTCCATTCAACATTTTGTTTTCGTTATTAAGAGTATGACTAGTTTATTCATTCATCAACGACTATATTTTATTTAATGACAATACTTCAAAAATATTATTTTATCATAATTATATCTTTTTTGAGTTCTTTATATATTACATTTACCCCTTCTTAAGGTATATTTATTAATAAATTATATGAAATTATGTGCAAAGTTAAAAGTTTATTATGTAATTTGTTTGCCGCCTTCAGCATTTTTTTGTCTAAACATTAACACAACAGGTAAACAGAGAATTGTCTTGTCTAAACATTAACACAACAGGTAAATAGAGAATTGTCAGAAGAGGTGTAAATATTATTTCAAGGCTTTTTGACAAGAAGTACAATCTACTAATCCTACTTTTGTTTTGTTTTTAGAAAATTGATTATAATAATTAATATCAAATATCTATTTTAGCAATTACAGACAACTATAACAATTATATACTTATCATCAACATCAGATAATTATATATAATCAATAACTATCGATAATTTTAATAATCATATAATAATCATTAATATCATAAAAACTATATCTAATAAAAAAACTACTATTATAATAAAACGACATCTCATACATTTGATGATGTTCGAATTGATAGCCCTATAATTCAATATTAAAATATATAATTATCGTACAATTCATTAAAATACTCATAAAATGTCAAATATGAACAATTTAATTATATTGTAGGAGTGGGACTATAGATTTCCGGAATCGCAAAGAAGAAACACAACAACCAAACGAGTCTTTAATGGAAATATATTTCATAATTGGAAAATAAGTGCAAAAATTGATGTATAATTAGGAATTAACGCAAAGGTATGAAAGGTCAATGCAAAAGCAGAAGTCGTGCTACATATAGACCAATTTGGGGAATGGGGTCTGTGGGCAGTTCAAAACGCGCTTTCTACCTTAGATTATTAGCCGGCTGGCCAAGAAATAAAAAAAGTCAAACCAAAGAATGATACCGCAGCAACCGTCAAACGCCGGTCAACTGTTCCAGCGGAGTCACCTAATTTGCCTGTACCCGACCATAAGAACCTCCACCTGTAGGTTGAGCAAAGGGAGGGTGTGTTTGGGGGAAGGGAAAGTAGGGGCAAAAAATTATGTGCATATGGAAATAAAATAAAACTATCTTTGCGTTGATGAATTTGAATTTGTGAAAAAATTAAAAAATCAAATCAAATAATTTATAATAAAATAAAAATTATAATTAACAGTTTTTTTTTGCTTAATTCTCAAGTAAGAAAAATAAATATAGATTTTGGTTTCTGCAGCCAAACGCGCCCTGAACCTAGAAATTCTGTGCAAAATTTTCTTGCTTCTTCTATTTTGTTAGAAGGTTCAAAGGTTGAAACTTTGACACACGCATTACTCGCATCGCATCAAGATCCAACAAAACAAAACACATAGCTAAAATCTAATCATTCTTCGTCCAACAATCCATCTATATTGTTTCTTCCCTCTCTAAAGGATAAAGAATTTGCTACCGTATACGAAAAATATATATATCCTCTTCCTTTTTCTCTCTCTGTGGACTCGTCTAGACTTGAAGGGTTCTGGCAGGTAATCTTCTAAAGATCCTGGTTTTTTCTTTTTTGGTTTTTCTTTGGAATTCTCGTCCGCGTTATTTGATTCCATTATTCTTGATCTTTGTTATTGTATATCCGAACTGGGTTCTTTTGATTTTCTGGAAAAATAGCATGATCTTTGGGGTTCTCTTTGCGGTTTTGCTTCGAGTTTGTGTTTGATTTTGGACTTTGGGGTTTCATCTTTTCTTGGGTATTATTTGCTTTAGTGATTTGCGCTTGCGGTATATGTAATCTGTGTGTGAGTTCTGATTATTCATTTGATATCAATTTTTCCCTTTAATTACTTCAGGATTTGCTTTTTCTTGTGCAAAGATAATAGGAATTAGAGCGTGGTTGCTTTTGATTTCTCTGTTGATTGGGCATCTATTGTTTTTAATGGGCTTTGGTTTGCACCTCATAATTTGAAGGTAATTGCTCATGATATGTCTGAGTATGTTTTGTGCGGGCGTTGAATTTTTGTATTGTGCCCTCTTCCTTTTCATTTTTCTCGTTCTGTATTTGGAACTTGCATGTGTTCTAGTGTATCTGCGGTTTTGTTTATTTTTTAATTAAGGGTTTCTGTTTCTTAGGGTTTAAAAACTGTTATTTGTCTGATTCGGTGTTTGTTGTGGTTTAATTCTGTGCATATCATATGCAATTGGTCTGCTATTTTGTTCGCATGTGTGTTACTTAATTGATGATGTGGTTTGGATCGTTTATTTAGGAATTGAAAGGACGTAGCAAAAGAGAAGCAGCAAAATATGGCAAATGCGGCAGCTGTTGCGGAGAGGGCTACCAGTGATATGCTGATTGGTCCAGACTGGGCAGTGAATATAGAGCTATGTGATATAATAAATATGGAACCCGGGTATTTGTTCTTTTCCTTGAGAAAGTGCTGGTTAACTTTTCATTTAATGATGTATTGCAGATGACGTAATCTTTAACGTATCTCATAATTTGACTTCTAATTGCAGGCAAGCGAAGGACGCATTGAAGATAGTCAAGAAAAAACTGGGAAATAAAAGCCCTAAAATACAGATCCTTGCTCTGTTTGTAAGTTTGTAAACTTCTTTGTCTTTGATTATGTTTACTTACTCCATTTCGAAATGTGCTGATAATTTCCAACCTGACTGGATCATGTCATTAATTTTGTGTCTTTTCTTAGTTGTTGGTTGCTTGTATATATCTCCGCTTTTCCAACTAAAGTCTGTCGCAGCTATTCTAAATGGGTTGTGTTTAAGACACCGGTGTTGTGTGTGTGAGTACGGATCATGTTTTTGTATTTCTTTTTCAACTAAACACGATATCTTCAAGTTTCTTCAAAAACTTTTCCAGGATGATCCCTCAAGAAATTTGGCCTGGACATGCTGTTAGTATGTATTTCAATGTCTCTGTATGTATGTCTGTGATGGCATGCATGTGCTATTTAAGACAATTCAATGAACTTTGGCCATAAAAAATATCTAATAATTTATGCTTCAGGTGCTGGAGACTCTTAGCAAGAATTGTGGGGAAAACATGTTTCAGCAGATTGCTGAACGGGATATTTTACATGAGATGATTAAAATTGTAAAGAAGAAGGTGGTCTACTCTTTCTGCCTATGGTGTTCTTTATTTTCCCCCTTGATATCCAATGCACCTTATATTCCTTCTGATATAATTTGCAGCCTGATTTAAATGTGCGGGAGAAGATTCTAGTGCTGATTGATACCTGGCAAGAAGCTTTAGGGGGACCTAGGGGAAGGTTTCCCCAGTTTTATGCTGCTTACAATGAATTGAAGGTGATTGAAATCTCTCAGCTTCATTTCTGTCTGTCAATTTTGGTTGTGTGTTGAGGTAGCCTCTGTCTCTCTGTTCATGATTGCTAGCTTTGTGAATGTTGAGCCATCTTTGAGTTGGATTCTTAATTAACTTGAGGCCTTTGTATATTATGAACCATTATTCCTATGAGGTGTACCTCGATACTATTTAGTGACCAGAAGAATATATATAAAGTGTGAGAGAAGCTTGGTCTCTTTACTGAATAACCCAGTCAACTGGCCAGCTCTCCTGTCCAGTTTTATGGAGAATGTGGATATTTTCCCATTTGGGTGGTGGGGGGCCTTTGATTGAGAAAATCTAGTTAGACGTTATTGGAGTACTTCTCGTTATAACCAACTCTGTGTTCTGTCTTTCTAATTTTACAGGCTGCTGGGGTAGAATTTCCTCCTCGAGAGGAAAATAGTGTGCCATTATTCACTCCACCACAAACACATCCAGTAGTTCGCCCTACTTCCCCATATGAGGAAGCTGCTGTTCAAGCCTCTCTTGAGTCTGATGCTTCTGGACTCAGGTATATCATACATATCTTCATTTCTCTTGAAGTGTGCTTGATGTGAGACATCAATGAATAGAAGGGTCTCATTGGTATGAAAACTTTTTATTCATGAAGCTTTTTGCTTGTCCAGGGCTGTAGTCATAGTCATCTATAAATTATTCTGGATAATATGACTGTTTAAAGCCATTGCAAAGTATTTTGTATGATTATTGAATCAGCTTCCTTCATTACTCTTTCCGGATTTGCATGACGTTTTTGTACATCATTTAGTGCAACATGTTTTTCTAATATTTAACTATTCCTGCCACTAGGTGCATCCTATTCATTTTTCTTGTGTTCTCTTCTAGTTTGTATAGTTTACCTTTCCTCATTGGCACATCTGATTATTTAAAATAGTGGAAGTGAATATTTAATGAGTTCAATTTCAACCGAC
The DNA here is from genome assembly GCA_034509725.1 of Sesamum angolense. Taxonomy (NCBI): domain Eukaryota; kingdom Viridiplantae; phylum Streptophyta; class Magnoliopsida; order Lamiales; family Pedaliaceae; genus Sesamum; species Sesamum angolense. The sequence continues at coordinate 12,570,436 of JACGWL010000012.1, forward strand.
CATACGATATGTGAAAAATTATGTTAAATCTTCCAGTTTGTCACTTATTTGTTTTTCTTTTACGTCTGCAGAAATTGCAAACATTGAATGTTTACCCTATCTTTTTTGATACAGCTTGCCAGAGATTCAAAATGCTGAGGGACTTGCAGTTGTTCTTATGGAAATGCTTACTGCCTTGAGCCCGAACGATCCTCAGGTTGAAGTTCTTTATTCTTGTGGTCTACTTCCCTTTTATTCTTGGAAGCATGCATATTGTTGGCATCTCATGATGCTCTTCCTGGAGATCATAATTAATCTAGTTGATGGAAGTCCTTGGTATTCCAATTGTTTCCTGTGCTCAGCAATCCTGTTCCTTCTGATTTATATGCTTTAAATTTGAAACCACACTAGTGCTATGTTTCTTTTTGGGCATGGTTAGATGTCAGTGCAAGTAGTCTGCAAATGCGATATCAAACTGGTTTTATTTTGTCTTCTGACATATGACTGATGAGACATTTGGTTGAAATTTGAAAATGTTTTATCTACTTGTAATGGTATTTTCTGTCTCTGCTCAGGTGTTTTCGGGATAGTAATACTTTGTCTTTTAATTGTTAAATAAATATTTAATGCCTGATTGGCTAATGTAACAAAATCTAGCATGTGTTTTGGAAGAAATGCCACGCGCCACAGGCTGCAACTCAAACTTATCAATTTTTTGGATGTGACCGTAGGGTTTGAAGGATGAAATCATTGTTGACTTGGTTGATCAGTGCCGTTCGTACCAAAAGCGTGTCATGGTTCTCGTGAATAATACTGCGTAAGAATACTGTTGACTCTTTAGCTTTCTGGACATTTCAAAGTATGTTAACTTGTAAACATTACTATTGCCTTTTGCAGAGATGAGGATCTTCTATGCAAGGGGCTGGCATTGAATGATAATTTGCAGCGCGTTCTTCGTCGGCACGACGACATCGCCCAGGGAACACCGGCAGGTTCAGCAGTGAATATGGGAACTCCAGTTGCACCTCTTATGAATGTGAATCATGAGGATGATGAGTCTGAAGACGACTTTGCTCAGTTAGCACGCAGGTACACTGACATAGAAGTGAAATCTCAACCTTCTTAGATACGAGTATGATTCTTGTATATTATGCAAACAAGGCCTTCCCCCCTCCCTCTCCTATCTATTTTTTTTGAATTGAAATATCCCATCTAAGGGACAGAATTTTGGAGATTGACATGCGTCTCACCTCTCCTGCTTTATGTGGTAATGCTGTTTCATAAATGTTAATGGAAATGACATGATTCCAGATCATCAAGGGATACACAAGGACTGGCCCGTAAGCCAGCAGTTGTCAAGAGTGAGCCTGTGCAGATCAGACCTATTCTTCCTCCTCCACCGTCTTCAGCAAGACCAACTAGCATGGATTCTGGCATGGTTGATTATCTCAGTGGTGATGTCTATGAGACAGAACGGTCCACAAGAAAATCAGGATCGACAAATACTGCTGTTCCAACTCATGCAAGCAACCAAACCACCATTGCTCCTCCAAGTCCAAAACTATCTTCCTCTCCTCCCGATGATTTCATAAATCCCACAGCTTCAATGTTTGCTCCAAAGCCAACACATGATGAACCTGCTCCATCAAGCAAATCTGCAGACCAATTGCCACCAGCTCCTTGGGAGGTCCCAGCCGCTGGCAACATTCCACCTCCACCTTCCAGGTACAACCAGAGACAACAATTTTTCGAGCAACAACATGGACATGGTGGTGGGCCCTCTCGTTCGAGTAGTGGATCTGGGTCTTCCTATGATAGCTTAGTTGGCCAAACACAGAATCTCTCGATCAAACCACCAGCTGCCTCTACGCAAGAAAAACCTGAAGATGCACTTTTCAGAGACTTGGTTGATTTTGCTAAAGCCAAGTCTTCATCACCTAAACCCAACAGGTCGTTTTGAGTGGAATGCTGGGTTAAATTTGTCTTTTCGGCTGACATTAAGCAAGCATAGATTGCTCGATTGACTTGCTTTTGTCACATCATCGAGACTTTTAAATACATATTTATGGACCTCTGGCTATTATGTTAAGGACTCAAAACCTCTGGGCTTCTGTATATCTGGGTAAAGATTTAGCTGAGATGAACCTCCGGGATATGATTTTGTGGATATAGGTTGTGTTTTTTCCTTTGTCACTATTGTTTGTTTGACCATATTTATTGTATTTCTCTTCTGATGCTGGCTTAGGCCAGTGCTTTTGTATGCTCTTTGCTGTTCTTTTATTCTAATTTCCTGTTGTAATTAGACTCTTCATGATTTCTATTGTTGTGCTTTCCTGTTATCTGCGCCTGCTTCTTGAGGAAAATGGTGATCTGTTAAACTGCACCTGCAGAGAATATTAAATATAATTCGTTGCTTTCCTGACAGGAATCCGGCATCTTAAGCTAATTCATCTAGGTATATCTGCCATTCCTTTGTATTCAACTACTTTATCACGTCTTGTGCGGTCGGGTAATGAGAATGAGAAAAATTCTTGATAGCTGATGGGAATGAGAAAAATTCTTGATAGCTGATGGGAATGAGAAAAATTCTTGATATTCCTTGTAATTGATGTCCTGATACTCTTCACAAGAACACGTAGCCGATAATGTACAATTTGGCTTCGGTAACGTACTGAACAATCAGATGATCTTGTGCTCAAATGCATCATGCCAGGTGCCATGTCTTCTTTTTCCTCCTCAAATGTCATGTAAAAATCATAGCAGGAAGGTAAAAAGTGCTTGGAATATTGATTTTGGACTTCCCCAGAATTTGTGAGCATGAGCGCTTTGCTTGCTTGCAAATAAAAATGCATTTATCTTATCTACTCTTTTTCCCTGAAATCCCACCATATGTTCATTCAGCAACAGCCGCATTTCAGGAGAATATGTGCTGTACATCAATGCAGTTCGAAGTTGGAAAAAATACTTGTGTTATAGTTAGTTTTCACCTACCAGAGCAGCATCCTTCAATGGTCCCCAACACTCCATCCGGTTATACTTCTTGGAGCTAGAATGAAAATACACACGCACTAAAGCATCCATTAGTTGTTTATGCTCTCTGAAAAGATCTGAATCTCCAAACACCACAGCCTCAAGAACCTGAAATTTCAATGTCAAACTTACACAACTCCCAACTTCCAACATAAATCCGACGGTGTTCCTAAGTTAGAATTATCATGTCCTAAACAACAAATTATCATGAAAATGCACTGAAACTCAATTGTCCAGGAGAAGCAATTTCTGATTATGCTAATAATTTGATCATATTGTCTGATCAATCATTGTGTTGCACAATGCATGCAAACTGGAACTCATAACCAGAAACTCCAGGTAAAGTGAATGTTTGACATTTGACCCTTCATACCTAAGGTCTGATAAGGCGCAAAAACATCAATGTTTTTAAGGGGCACAAGCTTAAAACGTGGTTCTTCATGACGATACATGATCAACTTACCAGTGGCAGTTCCTTGGAGAATATATGGTATCTGAACTCTGCAGCCATGTCCAACAAAGAATTCGGTCCACTCACATAACAATGAACATTTAGAAAAAGATCACCGTTCACATCTGTCCATTCAGCAACAACGTCGTCTTTACTATACCAGCCTTTCAACTGCAGAAATAGTAAACAGCAACACTCATTGTAATAATTCCAACTCAAAATATGACTTTGGTTGAGCCACACAGACCATTTTACACAATGGTCAATGATTTGTGATTATAGCAAAATTGCCAACAATGTGATGAAGGCCACATTACCTGATCCCGCTGAACAAGGTTAGAAATGGTTAGAGTTAAATCAGCAGTGAAGTCACAGTGAGAGAGGGTGTATGTTCTTGGGACGATTCTTGTTGGCGTGATGACTTCTTCTCCCATAAACAAGACCTTTAGTTTTGAAGCTTCAAATCTTGCCGGAGGACCCAAAAGTCGTGCAGCCTATACACAGAATGTATCACTACAAAAGCTAACTAAGAACAGATATTGTATCTGTAGAACAAACAGTTGGTAGACAGTCCAGTTAAGCTAAAAAATTTATATGTAAGAGAATGCAATGGCCAAGAAAATCGTAATAATTTGAGTAAGTAGATAAATCTTAGTCATAAAAACTTGGTTTCAGTACTATGGATTCTTCAAAGGTTCAAGTTTAATGTTTGGACATTCCTTAATTTACACAATTCAATTCACACAGTATGCATATTCCATCACCCAAAAACGCCATTAAAAAAATCACCCTAATCAAAGATCATTCTGCCCCATCAAAGATTTCCCCTCACACACAGTTCTTGAACTCTAGAGCAAAGAAAGCAACAGAAAAAATCAAGAACATATAACCAATATATAGCACAGAGATTGAAACCATTACATAAAATCACAGCTAAAGAAAAGGAACCTGGAAAACAAGGGAATTGTAAGAAGGTGGTCGAGCACTGGAAGCGTGAGTGAATAGCAGAGCAGGGGGTGAAGGCTTGACTCTGCAATTACGGACGTAAGAAGGTGAAAACACAGCAGTACGAGCGGCCATGGACTCTTAGACATACCACTCATCGCATTGCGTTTCCTTCTTTTAGTCAGTTTTCCTCCAAGCACTTCACCCCCACCATTCTCCTCTTGCTTTCTTCCGGACTGTTACTCTCAGTCTCAGTGTGTGTTGTGTGTGAAAATCTGTGATGCAAGAAAGAGAGAGAGAGAGAGAGAGGTTTCTGGACATGACGAGAAGACAGTGGAAAAATGTTTGGAGTGGCAAGAATTTGCTTTGTGGGCCCACAAAATCCAAGATTAGCCAATCACACCACTCGTTTTTTAACTTCTTCTACATACGTATGTATACCCGTATTTACGTGTATACGTATGTTTTTCATATCTCGGAATTTTAATTAAATAACAGTATGTTCATTATTTGGGCCGAGACTTATTTCCATCAGATTAATTGGGCCTCCGTTTGGGGTTAAACATTGGGCCACTTAGCAGTACTTGACCGATCCACTAATCCACACATTAGGCCCATTATCTATTTAGCAATATTTAATACAATTGGAAATATATTAGGACAAATTACATTCTCACCCTTGAGGTTATGCCTAAGTTCACAGAATTGAGAATCTATTCATAACTCAACTTTAATATCAAGGGATGAACTTGTAATTTAGTAAAAGACAACTGATATTTATATAATTAACCTAACTCACACTAATTATCATACATCTTTATTAACTATAACCTGTCTTATAAGAAATATTCATTTAAAACAAACAAAACAAATCTTATAAATTTTTATCAATATATATCTTAAATAATAATAGACGTTGTCAAAAGTTTATATTTACTATTTCACTGATGTTTTCATGTACACAATCCAAAAAAAAAAAATAGCAAAGTTTCTAGCTGTTATAAATTTTAAAATGTAAACTCAATAAAAGACTAGTGTATCTGATAGTCACATAGCTAGAACTCCCAATTTCAAATGTCACGGTTGATCCACCTAATAAGAATAGCAACACGACTCAATATCTAATTTGGCTAGTCAGTGTGATATATCTCCTAAAAAATATATGACAAAGAATGAGTTGTCTAATCAATAAATATAACTAATTAGTTAATATACATAGACATTGGAAGACAAATATTATTTTTTTTTTAAAATTAAAATTTCAAAATATTATAAAAAAACAATAGGTATAAAAAATATGTCATCGTTCAACCAAAGCGAAAAGAGCCATTATAAAACGAGACACATTTTCACCAAAAAAATGTGGAATTATTTTCTAGATGAATATTATATTTGAGATGGTTCCACAATATATATATATATATAGTTAATAAATATATATAATCTTAATATTATAATAAAAATAAAAATAATAAATTGGGGAATCCTAATAGCAGTCATGTGTCTGAATATACACAAAAGGTGCAAGATAGATGGCCCATAATTTCTTTATTTAAGGTAATAATAAAATTAGTCCCCGTGTGCACTTCATTTTAAATTCCTTAAAAAAAAAAGGACTCCACGAAATGAAAAGGGCAAATAAATTAATTCCCCACATACCCCAACATTCTATGATTATTATAGTTTGGACCACCACATTATGCTCCAACTCCTCATTGTCTACAAAAGCCTCTTCAACCATATATGTTTATTCACTCCTCTATGCATTCAAACTCTCAAGAAGCCACTATACCATCCTTCATTTTCTTTTATTTAAAGAATACGATTTATTGCATCATTCAATGCAAAATTAAACACAGATCAATAAATTAGTAATTTCATATCAAACAATACATTCAAATATAATAAGAAACTGTTCACAGAAATAAATATGTAACGTATATTGATTGGAGGGGATTTGAATCCTTTTATTGTAAGGACTCAGTCTTACTACTCAAGCGAGAATTTATTTAAAAGACGTTTTTTAGGTTGATTGAGTTTTTTTTAGTACGCATTAATATTAGGTTCGGGTAAGAATTTTCCAGCTAGGGAAATTTTTGCGCGGATTGGGCTCGACCAAACTTGAACCAATTACATGACAAGTGCAATACACTTGTCATGTGATTGGTGTACAATTTAGAGAAAGTGATCAATTACAGAGCAAATGTGATACCCTTACTATAGTTGAATTGATTCGATTGAATCACATTCGGATAAGAATTTTCTATGGAGCTATGGGTTGATGAATAAAATGAAGCTTTTGGTTTGATGGTAGAATTGTTGTAGTTTGATGATGTTGTCCCATGGAGTGAAGGAGGAGGTGCTGAAATCAGCACCTTTTCCATGAAATGAAAGCTTATATTGTTAAAAACTGAGAGACAGAAGTACTTACTGCCACTCATTCTCTTTATTTGTGCATTCAATATATTTCATTGTTGACAAAAGGAGTGGACAAAAAGTGTGGAGTTGCTGCTCTGGGGACTTCTCAAACACTTTACCTTTTGAACTGGGCCTTGTCTCCCTACTCATTGCCTAACCATTATTGAAATCCATTCCCCCCTCATGTTTGCATGATTGAATTTCAAGAATCATAAACAAATTTATTTTAATTTTTTTTAAATAGAGAAAAACCCTTTATAAATTTATACCAGAATTTTAGATATAATATATATATTTTTTAAATCGGAACTATTCTGATGATTCTTGATGGGGGTTTTCTTCAATTTTAAGCTGGTTTTCATTTTATTTGGTAATTAAACTTGCTAACGATTCTATACTTCATTGACATCGATTGTATTGATCTGATCTATTATTAATAATTCATCGTGGCCACTGATTGTTGCGACCTAATAGTTAAGGTCGAATATTAGTACATTTACGGTATGTGTTAGCATTCTGGCTAGTTGGTCAGTTATATGGACACACACAAGACATCAATGCAATCCTTGAAGATGAATATGTAGTATCATTCTTACTTTCCAATTTTATAACAATTCAAAAAAAAAAAAAAAAAAAAGTTAGTAATTCACCATGTAGCTACATAGTAGCATGCCATGTACAAAGTCAAATGTTGTGTAACATAAGGGAAACAAAGTGTACAAAAACAAATCAATCCAGTGACACTACTGATTGTTTTACTGCTTTGACAAGTCTGACAACAAAGATTTGTCTCCCAGTATAAAATGGTTAACTCCAACTACTGTGGGGTCTGATGTAGTGGGATCATTCCCTCAGCTTCCTTAATAATCAAACATCACTTCTTCTTTTTTTTCTGGTTGGATAAGATAATAAAAAGCAGCAATTACAAAATTTGCACAACAGCTTAGGATTATAATATTAGCTCACTGTCTGCCAATTGTTTCATCTTTCCTCTAACAAACAAGTTGGCAGCATTTCTTAGATTGCTCAACATGTCTGCAGCCACAGGCTACCTAAAAAGCAGCTAAGTCTGGGGGGAGTTAAAAGAGGCTGTGGGAGAAGTTGTTTTGGGGCATTCAATATTCATCATGTCAGGTTCTTGCAGGCACAACTGCCTAATAATCTTGAGTTTTCTTGCTCTCATTTTCGTCTCAGAGGCAGCAAGATTGCCAAAGGCTGTAAGGTGGGAGCAGATGCTGCCTAAGAAGCTCCCAACTCCCTCTTCAGCTCCATCAAGAGGAACGAATTCTGTAACTATGTCGACAAAAGCCATGGAAATGGATCAGAAGAAGCTCCCTTCATCCAACGGGAACGTTTAGCAGTTTAGCCGAGTAGTTAGCTTAACTTCTCTAACTGTAGGCAGACGTGGCACGCGAATGCAAAGAGAGGTGGAAAGAAGCTGAATTTTGTGATAAAATCGTGCCATTTGCTATGCACCTCTGTGCTGAGGAGTCAGATTGATTGTTGCTAACGGGATAATCTGATGAGAGTCGATTGTATAGATGGAGGGTTGATGCAAAGTCAGTGAAAAAGGCTTCTTTTTGCTGATCCCACATTTGGATTTCAAGAATGCATAGATGTATGAAAATGCTGGCAACTGATTGACAGTAAAGATCTAACTAGTTTGTATGTAGAATAAATTGGAGATCTTGTGATAATATTAGAGACTATTTCGTATACACTGTAATGTTAGAGTATTGATTGTTTCCTCTGAGAATGAACAGAAAGTTTTCATTAGGATATATATCAGAGATCGTGAGAATAAGGCCGGATCATGATCAGATGTTAAGTTCTGATCAGATGAAAACATTCAGAGAGTAGTCCTCAACTGAGAACTTGAAACTCTGCTGCAATTACAACCTCTGAAGCCTAATTCTACCTGGAGCCAGAGTTACGTACACTTTGAATGCTCAAGCTTATGCATACACTATTGAGTCTGTGATTTTACAATCTGTAGTCGATGACACTTTTAAGCTTAATTTGGCAGAGAACAAGAAGCTACAAATGCGATATCCACAAAGCATTTCTCCTTAGTAATGATGAAACTCACACTGGAAAATGAATGAACTATGGTTCTGGATTCACAAGATCAAATACAACTAAGAGTCTGTATGCTTTGAAGGCTGAAGCTTTTAAGTTGTTTCCTCTCCAAGCAAATTTAATCATAATTTGGCTATAGAACAAGAAGCTATGTTTCCATTTCGACAAAGCATTTATCACTAACAGTGATGGAACTCAAATGAAAAAATTATCAAAACTTGGGCTCTGGATTCACAAAAACACAGACAACTAGAAGCTCCTGTTTCGTCTCACAACTCTACGTGTAGTTGTCTGCTGGCTTGAGTTTGGATTGATTGTTGTTGAACATGAATTCATGCTTATAAGGTTGTCCAGTGTGACAGCTGCTTCTCGCATACTTGGCCTGTCCACAGATGAATGGGATAAGCACCTCTTTGCTAGCTCAGCAACTTCTGTTAGTTGCTCAATCCTACCCTCACTTACCAAACGATCATCCAGTATCCGGACCAAGTTATCTCTAGGTGAAGAGACAAAATACTTAGGCAGATGTTCTTCTCCTTGGGGCCTCTCAAAACTCACTGCCTTTTCACCCGTCAATAGCTCTGCCAGGACGACCCCAAAACTGTAAACATCACTCTTTACCGTCAAGTGACCACATAAGTAGAACTCGGGGTCCAAATAGCCAATTTCGGCCATGAATGAAAGTGAAGCAGCATCCTGTGGTGAAGTTATTAGTCTAATTTCGGGGTCCAAATGTATTTTCACAGTATAATCATCGGTTAGTAATATGCTAGAGCTGTTGACATTTCCATGAATAATCTGTGCTAGTGCTGTTCAGAATGCAAGTATAAAAGTGCTCTGGCTGTTTCGGCAGCTATCCTCAGACGAATGTCCCATGAAAGAAAACGTGCACGAGCATATCGTGGATACAATCATGAAGGGTATCAGAAGTGATGAATTCATAAACCAATAGAGGGACTTGTGTCTCTAAACAACACCCTATCATCCTTACCACATTCCTGTGTTGAATTCGGGAAAGAATGGCTACGTTATGGATAAAAACCTCTACATGGTCTCCATCAACTGCATGACACTTTTTTATGAGTATTTTCAAGTTCGATCCATCAGCTAATATACCTTCATAAGTTATTCCAGAATTACACCCTCTGTGATGAATTCTGTTCTCATCATAATTGTTTGTGGCTTCTTTGAGGTCTTCTGCTGTGAAAATTGTGAAAGGTGTTGTCTGACTGGACAACATATATTTTAGGAGAAGGCCACCATTTCTGCGGAACAAATCTTGCCTTAGTTTCACCACTTTCTTTTGCTTACGCCTCCAAAATATCCAAGAACTGCCGACAGCAGGAACCGTGAAACCTGTTTGGACATTGTAAAATTTCAGGTAAATCCTACTTTACTTTGATGTGTCGTTCATTCCCCTACATATTTAAAGAAGTCCCAATAAAGATCTAAAACAGAACAAATGCTAGCACACAAGTAATCGCAAACTATTGCTCTAATTCCGCATCTCTTTTTCTTTGATTCTCGCAATGAAAACATAGTTGAAATCACATGTAAGAAAAAAAACCACAAGTTTAATCTATCTGGAGTCCATAATCAAGAACTTACCAGAAACAACGTAGAATAAGGTAGAGCCATTAATTTGACTTTTGTGATGACAACCAGAGCCATCCTTCTTTCCATCACCTTCAAACCCCTTTGGACAAGAACATGAATAGCTTCCCTCCAAATTTGTGCATGTTCCCTCGCAGGGCTTCAGAGTATCACACTCATTAATATCTGAAAGTCAAAGAAATGTTATTCACGAGAGGAAATCTTAACCATTTACAGAAATAAGACAAGTATTATAGTACCTTCACAACCATCAACAAGGTAAGGATTGCCCAGAAATCCAGTGACACAATTGCAACGATAGCCGAGACCAGTGCTGGAATCAATGCATTCACTGTGGTTGGCTCGGCAAGCGAAGCTGGAAACATCTTTTCGGGCATCTTGGCAAGTTATATTTCCTACAGTCCAATCAAGAACAACAGGGACAGTCTTTCTGTTCTGTAAATCCTTTAAGTCTGGGGATGAGAACTCAAAGGCCTTAGCTTCAACTACGAATGCATAGCCACAAGGATTAAAACTTTTCACCCTTGTGTGGTTTCTAAAACTCCGAATATCCACCAAGAAGTCTTTTACTCCTTTAGGAATCGAAGTCTGGCAGCAGCCAATGCCAGAACAAGTCCTGTTAACCACACTTTCAACGCTATCACACCAAGAAACACATCCAGCACTCATCTGCTTCCATTCATCAGATCCTTCGACCAATGCATACGTGTCGCATCCAACAGCAACGAACTTGTTTTGTGTGCTAGAAATCAAGAACTTAGAAAGGGTGAGCTCTGAGACGGTGCCGCTAATTTGTGCACCAGACTTGTCATAACAATCGCTAGCAACAGAAGATGCAACTTTCAATAATCCATCAAGGGATATGTCTAGAACTTCAATGCTGCCTGAGTTTAAGAAGGGCTTGGGAGGATTATAGCTATGGTTGCAATTGATAAGGAAAGAATAATCATGACTACAATGATTACTCGTGCCGAACGGATAAGGAATGGTCAGATTTCCACAGCTGGTAGCGCATCCTGGCTCTGGGGATGGTGCTGAATTGATTTCTGTTGCCAATAACATAATTGTCGCAAGTATTAGTTGATACATCATGCTTTTTTCTGTTCGAAATTATGAATGGCTATCTCCTGGGAAAGAAGTGAAGGCTTTAAATTGTAAAAGACTTTGATTAAACAACATATTCAAGTTGATTTGCAGGTTGAAACATGAGAGCAAGATGGTCGTCTTCTGATTCAGAGTAGGTGTTTTTGTCTAGACATTCATCATAAAAACAAAGATTAAGAAAGACCAAGAAAGTATCTTGATTGAGACATCGGAAAGTTGGAGGAAACTGGTGAGGGTTGAGGAATTGCATTCTTTATGTTATTATTACAGTGAAAACGAGGATCATGATAGGTTCACCTTGTCAGCAGTCGGCACTGCCTGTTAAGAAATTACCACACGGCTACCAAACCACCCAAGATATTAACAGAAAACAAGATAACTTCATCAATTTTTCTCATTAAAAACTCAAATCTCCATGCTAAAATCTTATCATGTATTTTAATATAATAGATCATTTAATGTACTAAAAAGGTTTAAAGTTTGAAAAATGCACTAGGCAGGATATGAAATCCGAACTTGTCAATTCTGCCTTAAATTTCAAAACGCGTCCTGAATTAGGTTATCTTTCCTTTTCATGTTAAATTATGTCATCAGAAATCGATCTGTAGTTTTCACGAAACAATCCTTGTGGAAACTCTCTGTAAATGTGATTATAATATTGCAATTCGTCGGAAAATTCTTGTTATTATGCCTACTCACGTATTGACTATTGACACCTAAATTAAAGAACGATGTCATCAAAGGACAGGGCATGTCTAAGAAAACTGTAGGAAATGTTGTCCACTTCATTATTTTCAGAAAAATTTCTTTTTGTAAGGGTTAACAATGTCTGAAACAAGAGATGAAGTCTCTGTTCGCATAGACAACATACTTCTTGAGTTACCTTCCTCGCGCTGCAAGCCCTCGATCTTCAGAGTCAATGATGATATACGCCACACAAATGGGAAGCTTTATGATCCTAAAGTAATTTCAATCGGCCCATTTCACCATGGCAAAGACCAGCTCCGGGATATGGAGCAGCACAAGTTCAGGTACCTAAAGCTTCTACTCAAACGACGAAATGAGTCCAGTGTGGACAAATATGTCATGGCAATGAGATCATTGGAAGGAAAAGCGCGCAAGTGTTATGCAGGCCCTGTTGAATTTAGCCCTGACGACTTTGTACAAATGTTGCTTCTTGACGGTTGCTTCATCATTGAGTTGATCAGGAAATACGGAATCGATGAGTTGAGAGAGAGCGATGATATTGTTTTCCAGTACGAACAAGTTCTTAGCCAGCGCGGCATGATTTGATGTTAGTTGAAAATCAGGTCCCTTTCTTTGTTGTTGATCAATTGTTCAACATGACAAGAACAGGAAATCCAGACGATCATATTCTTTTCTGATCCAGCTTTTCATCGATGACATTTCTCCATGGCCAGAGGCTTCAGAAATGACCGGAAAAATATCATTGAAAACCGTTGACCACCTTCTTGGCCTGGTGTATAGGATTTGGTGCTCTTCATTTGCTAAGATTACGGCGAATAGACCTATTAAAGTAGTAGAGGAAGAACATAAAATGGTGGCCATAAATTCCACAACTGAGCTACAAGAGGCAGGAATCAAGTTCCAAAGGGACACACAAAGTAATTGTCTGGACATTAAGTTCATCAAAGGGGTGATGAAAATTCCAGGTCTCAGTGTTTCTGATGAAACCGAGTCGATCTTCAGAAATATTATGGCGTATGAGCATTTCTTCATTGATAATCAGTCCAAATATGTGACAGACTATGCGTTTTTCTTGCACTGTCTCATTAACTCCTCAAAGGATGTGGAAGTACTACGCCGTCATGGGATCCTCACTAACTTGCTAGGCGACGATGAGATGGTTTATCATATGTTCAACCGTTTAGGCACAAATATCCTCATGTCCTCTGATTTCTGCTACGCAGATGTCTATAAGATGGTTAACGGGCACTATGGTCGTCGGTGGAACAAATGGATAGCGAATTTGAGGCGCAACTATTTCAATAGTCCTTGGGCATATACATCATTCTTTGCTGCTCTCTTTTTGCTGCTGTTCACCTTGATACAGACTGTTTTTACAGTTCTCTCCTATGTAAAGCCCAAGGCTAAGTGAACAATCTTGAGGATTTCGTAACTTCCTAGATCTTATGCCCTGTAAATCTGCTGTAAGGCTTAGGCTTGTATGAATTCTTTCTTCACTTTTGTTCATCACTCAGCTTATCCAAATATTATAGTTATCTTTCTTCTCACTGATGGGGGTTGATAGTAATACCTCTATAAAGGCCTTGTTTAGTAAGCTATAGAATTATACAGCGCTTGGATAGAATTGGGATTGCCCTCCATTGGTTGGGATTGGATAAACGATCTCTTATTTACTTACAAATTTGCCCACAAATAAGACAAAAGACAGAATAAATAATTCAATGTGTTAACCATTGTTGGCCTATTTTCATTCATCCAAAACCTGAAATTCGCTTGAAACTCAATTGGGTGCACCATTTCAGCTTAGATAACGGGGCACAAGTTGATATCTACATAACAGGAGTAAAATTAATTCTCGCTTCACATTGTTTGAAGATCACCACACTTGAGAAATAGCAAACAGTTGGACCAAAGGATACAATGCTAGAAAAGTTCGAAAATCTGCATCCTTAACCTCCTTTGTGTGCTAATCTCCAAAATGTTGGACTCCGCAATTCACCTTCACCGGAGTCGAAGAAAAAGAGGGAAATGCAAGAAGGAGAACAAATAACCAGAACTTCCTAAAGAAACTATAACAAAATTTGATCTTGAAAATTAAAGATAAATTTAAAAAACATGGCATTGAACCAAAATAATGGTTGAAGTTTCTCACCTGAGCAAACTTGAACTATTTGAAAATGGAGACAAGGAAAGGGCGCTTCACAAAGAAAATATGTTGGCGGTGCACTGATTGCAATCTAGCTGGCAAGCACAAGAAATGGAGGAAAATAGGGACAAAAATGATATTTGCCGGCTAAGATTTGGGGGCAAAAAGGGAATGTGAAATTCATTAAGAAAAGTGATATAAGAATCCCAACTCCTTGTTCGGGATTTTAATGCGGGCAGAATCTAGCTTAATAGCGGGTCATAACCTTTTCTCGGGGGCCGACAATTGTTTTTGTAAACAGGTCACTAGTGTGGAAAAGGCCAGATATCTAGCCCAATATTGATTAGTAAACAAGGCCTAAAAGAATAAAAAATGCCCATTGGAAGCTATTTAATAGTGTGAAAGATAGGGATGCCCAAACCCAGGGTCGAAGTCTTGAGTCGCCCCGAGACAGGACCCGAATTCTCGACCTGACCGGGCACATAAGCACACTGAGAAGTAGGGTCCTTCTCTCCACCATAGATTATTAATAAAATAGTTAAAATGCGCAATATAGTAAATATAAATTATATGATTAGCACATAATACCACATATTTATGAACTCATAAAATGAAATAGTTTTGTATATAATAAAATAACATTAAAAATCAAGAAAAGAGATCTTGTCTTTTCATTTTTTACTTTTTTTGTTTTTTAGGTAAGAACGATGAATTTTTATTAATTGAAATAAATCGAGTACAAGTACAATCATTCTTGTCGACTTCAACATATAACAAAGACTATTACAATAACCATATCCTGCTCAATGACACCTACTACAGTAGACAATAACTTCTACTATGCAGTAGACCAACTCTTACTGTATAACAGATAATAACCCACGCACCTGACAGGTCCGAACACATCACTTTTACGATCATCCTTTACGTTTTATTTTGTTTTGCTGATGGCAGACAGAATTATCTGCAATTGTAGCAGGTTTATTTAGAGAAATAAACACTCATTGTCCAATCAATCCAAACTCAGAAAACAAAAGAATAATTCTCAACACAGACAATCTGATGTTTTGTTCCTCTCTCTATGCTACAAATCTGAAACCTGTTCACGAGTGTAGAACTCTACAAAAAAAATCAAACACCACAAACCAACCAAGACAGCAAAAAAACAAAAAAGTATATGAACACAAGTGATAATTTCACACCACAGAAAATGCTTGCAATTTTACAGAAATATGAAACAGTCCAATGCAATGAGGGGATTGTTGATGTCCTCCATGGCAGTATCCATTTCCCGGACATCGGCAGCGGCAACGCCTTCGTCGATCTTTTTACCGACCTGTTGAGGAAATGTATCTTTTTTCCTGACCGGAAAATTACGACTGATCATCATATCACGGCTCGGACTTGCAGTAATTGGAGCCCGGAAACTCTCCCTTTTCACACCAGATGTTGCTGTACTAATTGCATTCGCCTTGTATGTAACCGGGCTCCTGCCAGAACTTTCATTAGTCCCGTTTGTCGAACCGCTCCTACTGTTCTCCCCACTGAATCTTCGGCTTGGAGAAGGTGACCTTAGGCCTCTGTTAGGTAGTGAACTCGCGGGATTCTGATCTTTCCTGAAGCTCTTCTGCCTAACGAGAGTTGGCGAACTTGCACGAGCCCGTTTCTTGGGCGTTGGGGCGCTGATCGTCTGCCTTTCTTGAACTGATTGCTTCGCCTTTTGTACTATAGGAGAAACATTAAGCAATGGTGACGGATCAAGATTCCCTGGATGAACTTTGCTAGCATTGACAACAGTTTTGTTGACAGTTTTTTCCTTGATCACAGAATTAAGGCCAATTATGTGTGGATTCTCCTTCACACAAGCCCTCAAGAAGTCGTTGGAAAAAGACCGGTCTTTTGCGCTCAACACGGAAGAAGAACAAGACGATAACGACAACGTTGACGATGATGACACGGATGAAGCCATCGTGCCGGCACATTTGCTATGAGAGGAACAAGAAAACGACGAAAATGAAGACGAAGATGAAGACGGTGCTGGAGAAAGAGGCTTCTCAGAGGGCATTATTAAAGTTGCCAAATTCGATGAAATCATGGGATCTTGCGAGATAACAAGCTTGTCATGAACATGGCTTTCATCTTCTTCCTTGAACTTCTTCTTTGGTCTACATTTGCTAATGCAAGAGCCCATTTGATCTGATCTTTTGGAATTCTTGGAGATGGAAATGAAATTATGAAAATTGAAGCTTGACAAAGTCTCTAATGTTGTATAGTATTAGAATGTAATAACATTTGGAAAAGGTGTGGGTTGGTGGCTTTTACTTTTAATGTGCGCTTTTTCAGATATTTGAAATGTGTTGCCGGTTATTAACCCGTTGCGGAGCAACGGTTATATGGTCCAAATTGCAAAAGAATGATGATTTTTCACTTTTTCCACTCCATTGTACGACGGAATGTTGAGCTTTTTCTTTCTTTTTTCCTTTTTTTACGTCGACAGCAGAGGGCACACCACTCTCGAAATTCTACGGTTTATTCTCATTCTTGTTTCTTGTTTTATCTGAAAGAAAAATTTTAATTCGGATCTAATTTGATTAAATTTAAATTAATTAAATAACAAGTGTGATATACTTGTCGTATAATTGATGTATAATTCAGAAAAAGTAATCAATTATAATAAGTATAATATACTTATTTTGTAATTAACTTAGACAAGAATTTTTCTATTTCAAATTACCATAAAGATTTAGCCGTGTTTAAATTTAATTTATCTTGTCTTCGGATTATATATAAAAAAAATTTATCGAAATTTAAATAATTATAAATAGCATTCCTTTTGTAGCCATATGTTTAAAACAAATTTAGGGTTAATTTTCCCTTAAAATGTCATATGAAAATATGAATGAAATTGTATGTTTGCCCAAAAAACTTTTGAAATTGCACTTGTATCCGCTACGAGAATTCTTCATTTACAACTGTGTTCATTTCATAAAAGTTGGACGAAAAATAATGACCATAACCAAAAAACATATATATATAATATATATATATAAATTTTAAATTTTATGTGTTGTTCAATATCCGTATAAATTATTGACAATATGACTAAATTTTTTATTCATCATCAGCTACCTTTTATCTAATGGCAATAATTCGGGAGCAATATTTTATTACAATGACATCTTTTGAGTTTATATATTAATTTATCCTTTACAGTTATTATGGATAAAATTTAAAATTTGTAACTGTTTTTTTGACGTTCGGTATTTTTCGTCCAAATCCCGATAAAAATGATCTAATTGAAGAATTCTTGAATAGGGTATAAGTGTAATTTTAAATTTTTAAGGAAAAAATATAATTTTATATTTTAAACGAGTGTTGATAATTAAGCCATAAATGTGTGAGTTATGGAGAGCATGATTTGAGTACGGAAGGGAAAGAAAGTGTCAAAACTCTACAGCTGTGGGTGCTGGACTTAGTTTAAGTTTCTTGAATTAATAACAATAATATTTCTTAAATTCTTCAATTAGACATGGCACCATCAATGTCAGTGATGCTTCTCGTTATTTAATTAAGTGTGATTAAATATACATATTTTTATTTCAATCACTGTTTCAAAAATTAAAAATTAAAAATAAAAACACAAATAGGCTCGATTAAATTATACGAAATCGTGCTAGTTACAGGGCAAAGACTATTTAAAAATTTAAAATAAAAATGAGCCACATCTACCATAAGATATATAATATATAATATATATAATATATATACACATGAATAATTAATTTGAAGCATATAGTAAAATAATAATATATCCAGATTTCTAACATACAAATTATTGAACCTTAACAAGATTTAGGAGCAGCAGTTGCAGTCCAATCACCAATGATCCTTCTCATCACGTTCCCTCTCTTTGGTGGCACCATCGCCTTCATCCTGGCGGCCGCCGCCGCAACATTATGGCGGGCGCCCTGCCCCTGCCCTGCCCTCCGCCGGCGGGGATTCTCTGGTGACCCCTCCCCTCGTATTATAGCCAGTTGCACTCATGGTTAATGGATCCAAAATAAGTGTAATTACCATATAGAAATTGAATTTGAAGATAACACCTTTCTCCACATATATAGAAAGATTGATGGAGTGTTGGGAGCGAATTACAGACAAAGATGTACGAGTTTAAGTACGCGGAATCATAGAAAAAGAAAACGTGCTATTGACTTGGGAATTGACGACTTCAAATCAGCTTAATGGAGAAGTAAATCCTGCTAGCATTGTTATGTTTTGACTTCGGGTTTTTTTTTTTTTTTTTTAATTTTATATATGTAAGATGTTATTCGTTGTAATTTTGTATAAGCTTCATAATTTTGTTTTGAAAATGAATATTCTTAAAAGGAGAAAACTTGAAATTTATAAATTGCTCAAATTATTTATCTGCAAATAAAGTGGGATGATCATCTACATTTTTATGATCAATTTTAAATAATTATATGAGATCTGATGAATTAATTAATTATTATATTCATGTAATCCATGGAATCTTCTAGATAAATTATTCACATGTGCATTATTCGTGCGAAGTTCCAACGCAACTTTTTTTAAAAATAGGCTTAAATATTAAACCGATAATTTACCTCCTTGTATTTATAATAATAATAATGAAAAATAAAATTCTACCATTTTATTTATTTATTTGTTCAACTATATGAAAAAAAAAAAAAAAACCGATGTTCTTAGCTAAAGATTATTGAATTTCGTGTAGTTAAAAATTACTGAGTTTTTGTTTATATAAATCAACGGTCTATATTTAGTATGATAAAAATCAATGGTGATGTATTATCAATCAATACCATCTTCCTTCAAATTATCTATATTCATTTTTATATATCAATATATATTAAAAATAAATATAAAATATAAAAAACAAAAATAAAAATGCCTACGTATTATTAAAAATGTACCCATATATATCATTGTAATACAATTTGTTTTTTATTCTTCATTATTTATTTCTACATTAGTTGCAAAATTTATGAAGAATTGTATATAAATAAATATATGTTTTTTTTAAATACAAATAAAGTAATAAAGTATATTTTGAAGAGGAGGCTATTCCACCCCCACCCCCAAAAAATTAAAAAAGGAAAAATAGATTATGCATTAATTAATAAATCTATGACGTCATTACTGTGACATCAGCACTCGTAGGGGACCAGTTGCAATCGATGGCTTTGTCGGCCATCATCCAATCCAATAGGGACACGATTATTTTTAAAAATAAATAAATAAATCTCACTGTATTTTTATACGCAATGTTAATAATTAGAATCATCAAAATAAATGGGTAAATTTGGGTACATTTTTTAAAAATTTGATATAATTATAAATACTCTTTGTTGTTTAAAAAATTATACATACTCAAACGCAAAAATAATTGTATAGCTTCTAATGGAGATATGGACATTACTACTTTACCATTATTGAATATTTTTTAATATATATATATATATTTGAAAAAATATAAAAAAAAATTGAGGATGTGTGAAGTAGTAATTTATTGGGCATATAAAATATTTTAAATAATCTTGATAAGTATATAAAATTATAATTTATGATTCAAACTGACATTTTGATTAGTTGAATATAACAATCGGATGAAAAAACCCAATGGATAGTGGGATTGTTCGTTGTTAGACAGATACTAAAATTATAAGGTATTTATAATTTTTAAAATAATAAAAAAATATTTATTATTATATTAAATTTCAACGAGTGATTGTAATTTAGCCAATATAATTAAAACAAATAAGGATATTTGCGTACTATAACCCTTAACCAAAATTTAGGCCCCACACAATAAAATATTGATAAGTCATTGAGAGTAAATATAATTTAGATACATTTTAAAGGTGCAAATGTATTTAATCCTAATTTTTATCGAACTTTTTATATTTTCGATCATTAAATTAGATAATTTAGATTCTTAGCCGATTTGATCGTCGGAATGTTTCCGTCCAATCCACCCAACACTCTAACTTTGTGCTTTTCAAATGATTTAAATAAATCTACCTCAAAACATGATCCAGAGATCGTCCGATCTCACCATACGATCGAACAATTGTTATAGTATCATTACGACGCCGTTCTTGGAGAAAGAGACGACGTTATTATCCGTATAAAACAGTGAAGGAAATAGTGGCAATAAATTATTTTAATTAATCACCATTCACCATTAATTTCCACAATACATAACAAAATAAGTGGGAAAATGCATTAGGAATTATTAAAAAAGAAAGAAAAAAGCAAATTACCCTAGTTAAAGATGATAATTGCACATTATTACATATTAGGGAACGTAATTAAGAGAGATTAGACATAATAAATCAAGTGGAGTGAGTAGGATTCGGAGAAGAAACCCCCCTGAAATCAGCTATAATTTTTCTCATGACATTCCCTCTCTGTGGCGGCGCCGTCGCCCTCTGTCCTCCCATCGCCGGCGTCCTGTTTTGCTGGCGGGTGACGGTGGGGGGCGTTTCTTGGGTGGCTGCTGCCGTCGTGTTATTATATCCGGTCTCACTCATATTAATATTCTACACTGGAATTTTAGGTTGGAGGTTTGAGTATAATATGGTGCTCTCTATATATGTATATGTATACATACAAGTAAGGAGCAGGAGGGGTTTTTGAGACGGACCCGACAACCTGAGCACGCGGGTAGAAAGCATGCAATCCGGTTCTGCCACGTGGATTCTAAACAGGACAATGCATGTGAATGTCTATTCCTTATTATTATCTATTATAGATTTCTTTCTATTGATTTTATTTTGCCCCAATTGGTAGCATAAAGAAAGGAGAATGGCTCGGCTATCCCACCTAGCCAAGTACCATTATATTATGGGAGAACATTTGATTGGTGTCTCCCCTTCTTTGGTCTATCAATTTATGTATTAATTAATTTATTTATTTATTAATTAGTTTACTAACCACCCATTACCCCACTCTTCTAAACCTCAAATCACTCTTTTAATTAAGTGTCTGTATTTTTGTTTAATTAGTCAAATTATTTTATAATCTTTTATTTTCTATTTGTTTAAAAAGATCAAAAGTTTTTTTTATGGTTTCTTTTTTTTTTTCTGATCTTCTAATTATTTCTCTCCCTCAACTTTCATGTTTCTTTTTCTTCCACCATTTTATCTAAATAATTACCCACAACTCTATTTTTTCATAATTTTTATTTATTTAACTAAATAAATGTTTTAAAAGAGTCAGTATTATATTATTATATTTTAAATTAATTGCACATATATGTGGTGCCACACACGCTAGTTATCTATACTAATGTAAAAAAAAACTCATTCCACACTCACAAATGGCGGTTAATGACACCATCGTACTAATTTTTTGTGAAGTCAAAAATGCCCTTTCATGATAAAATAACTAATTTATTCAACTTTCAAAGTTTACATTAATTGATAAATATTATTTTTTTTCTTTCTTTCTTTTATTATGTAATGTACTAATTTATATATTATATTCTTATTTATAATATATTTTAAAGCATAAAAAATTATTTATTATATGCACGTATGAAACGACGTGCCATAACGGCTAGTTATATTAAGTTTGAGCACCATTTTGGTGTCTCACCATTTTTGGTCTATTATTTAGTTAATTTAATTAGTTACTTAATTTATAAACTTTTCACTATTCCACTCTTCTAAACTTCTAAACCATTTTTTTAAACTCCCAACTTGCCCGTTCTTTCTAACTTCTACTAACTACGTATAACTTCTTTATTTTTAATATTTTTAATTAAAATATAATTTTAAAAATGTAAAAATTTTTTATTTATTTTTATTAAATTATACATACTAATGGAGTGTGCCACACCAACTAAGTATATATTGATTTTTGTCTTGCCCAATTACTTCAAACTCTATCTACACCACAGATCATCAATGTCTAGAGATTGCAATTTGAGTCTGGACCCAAACCCGCACCATTTGAGGCGGTTTTGGTAATGATCTTGGATTTGGGTGGGTCGGACCTATCCGGCTATTTCGGACCTGTCCCGGCTCATATTGTATATATTTTTTATTATTTATTATTCATATATAATATATTAGTAATAAAAATTATAGTATTATATGTAAATTTTTAAACAATTTTGTAAATATCCAACTCTATATAGAAAATAAAAAAATAAAAAAAGATAGTTGATGATCAAATTAATAATTTAGATGAACGTATATTTTGCCTTATACAATTCATTGTGAAATAAAAACTATCTAAATTGATATTATTTATTAAAAAAATCAAATATTAATTGAATGTGTTGTTTATATTATATATAATTCACTGTAGATCGTAAAATGATATTACTTAATGAGAAAATCAATAATTTAGACCAGACGTATACTTTGTCTTATACAATTCATTTAAATTGAAAATTATTTTGTATGTATTTAAATTTATATCTATATCTAACAACTATCAACAACTATAACATAAAATATATATCATTAATATTATTTAATATAATTTAATCATATCTAATCACCAACTATTATTAAAGTAGAATATCATCCTGCATGTTAGTAGGGTTCGTACCCGCCTTATAGTCACTGGACTTTAACTTCGTCTATTGATCTACGTCTCATTGACATCATCCCAAATAATTAGTGCCCCTAAAATCGTAAAGAAATTAAATTCATAATTATAATTGAAATTGATTTATTCATATCAAATAAATCAATAAGTACTAAAAAGAATTACAAAATTAGAGAATTTTACCTAAAGGGGTAATAATTAGTGATGAAAAGCCTAAGAAAAAGAAAGAGAGAGATCTTTAGGTACATTAGCTGGCATTGCTCTGTCTCGCATTTCGGACTTAAATGAATCTGCCTCTAATTCGCCACGCATTCCACGTCAATCTAACTTATATAATTAAATAAAATTTATTAAATTCATATAAAATAAAATAAATATCTGCACGTTTAATATAAGTTGAATTCATGACCTCGAGTTATGTCAAAATACCCTTAGGCCACTTTTACTTTGAGTGATTAGTCATGATATCATGGTTAATCACCCTTTATTTTTTGTTTATTTTATTTTTTATTAGCTTGTGATTAGCGCTTCAAACTTGGTATATGATGTGATTTTTTCATAATAGTAATCACAATTTAATATATCCCATTTTAATCACATCACTCCAAGTAAATGTGGCCTGAATTTTTAATGTTTGAAGAAATCGATTGTAATCAATTACCATATGAATTAATGCTAATTGTAATAGTAAATATACAAATCTTGATATCATATATTTATAACTAATCGAGAACTACTACTAAATTAAATAAACAACTATTATTTACCCTATTGTAATATAAGAATAAGCAAATTATCATCTATAAAAAATAAATAGCAATTTACCCTCCCTATTTTTTAAAAAACGAAGCAATTTATCTTCCTGTTTGAGGAGGTAAATTGCTTCCATTTTGAAAACATAAGGAAGTAAATTGCTACATTTTGAAAAACACATGAAGGTGAATTGCTATTTTATTTTTTATAAGGGGTTTGCTTACCTATTTTTCATAACATTGGTATGTAGATTGCAATTTACATATTATTAAATATAACCCTTTCTAAAAATAAAATAAAAAAACTAGTATTAAAATAGAACAACAACTCACTCATTAATTAAATTTGCACTCGATGATTACGAGACTTCGTTTTTACCGATAAAGTAGGAACAATTTCCTTAAATCCCAAATAAAGAAAAAAAAAAAAAAAGGAGATATTGTGAATTGGCGTAAGAGCTTGCGACATCATAACTAGACATCGAGAAGCTTCTAGGATAATATTATTTTTAATGTTTTTTTTAATTCTCTTATTAATTAAGTTATGAGAAATGCAGTCCAAAAGATCTACGACAAGTGCACTTAGCTTATCCTCAGTTTACTTGTTAGACAAAGTCTACGACGAAAGACTTCGTTCCGGTCTATATTAACGAGGAATTGGAATTTCTTTATTTGAGGATTTGGTAAGACAGCTAAAAGCTGTAGCGCTGACAACAATGTTATTGGGTTAAATGCAATTTACCCCCCTGTGTTATGGAAAATGAGCAATTTACCCCCTGTGAAAAAAAAATTAGCAATTTACCCCCTATGTTATTAAAAATAGAGCAAAATACCCCCTCACGCGTTTTCGTATGTTACACGCGCTTTTTTCAAATTTTTTAATTTTTTAATTTAAAATTAAATAATTTAAATTATCATGTAACCGTTGGATCTTGATTAAACTAAGGTCCACATTTAACTAATAAATCAACGGTGTAGATTTTATCAATTTTAAATCAACGGTTAAATTTAAGTGACTAAAAATAAAAATAAATATTATATATAATTAATTCTGAATATATATATATACATTTATACTTTTATAATAAACCTGTATATATGTATTTATAATATAGTCTATATATATATACACAGAGAGAGAGAGAGAGAGAGAGGAGAGCAGAGAGATGCCGGCGGAGGGGAGAGGAGGAGAGAACTAGCAGAGCGGAGAGGAGAGGAGGCGAAGGAGGAGCGAAGGGGAGGGAAGGAGAGGACGCGAAGGGAGGGGAGGGAGAAGGAGGAGGACGCGAAGAGGAGGACACCGGGGGGGGGGCGGATCTGGGTGTGGGAGTGGGAGAAGGTCGCGGCCATGGGACGGAGGAGCGGCGGCAGCGCGAGCGAGAGGGTCACGAGCGCGATGGGAGGAGGAAGGGAGTGGCCGGGCAGCGGCAGGCAGCGCGAGCGAACGGAGCTGGTTCGGCGGCGGCAGGCTCGGCGGTGCGCGGGCGGTTCGTCGATTGGAGAAGAAAAAAATATTTATATAAAATATATATATATATATAATATTAATATATTAAATATATTAAATAATTATACAAATAAATTAATATTTTATTAGTTGAAAAATATACCCAGATGCAAGGAGGGTGCGTGTAATGCACCGCTGGCCCGAGGTAGGTATTTTGCTCTATTTCTAATAACATAAGGGGGTAAATTGCTAATTTTTTTTTCACAGGGGGGTAAATTGCTCATTCTCCATAACACAGGGGGGTAAATTGCATTTTTCCCCAATGTTATTAGAGATGTTCAGTCTGATAATCGATCGAATCGAATCAAAAATTATATATATATATATATATTAAATCAAATAAAAATAAATTAAATTGGAATTCTATTTTTATTTCTTAAAAATTCAGTATTTGGTTCGATGTTAGGTTTCGTGTCGGACACAGTGCAATATATTGAAATGTTATCTATTTATTTTTATGATTATATTCTAATATCTAATGTTTGTTTTAACTATTGTTTTTTTTTTAGGGGAATATTCAATTTATTAAATACCGAATAAAAAATACCAAAAAGAAATCCGGTAATTTGCATCGACATAAAGCAACAGTACGTAGGCAGATGGAGGAATACCCAATTTACACTTTCTAGTTTGTGATTTATTTATATAAATTATTTTTATTTTGATATAATTACAAAAGTATTATCGACAGTAAAAAAATAAGAATAATTTATATAATGATGCTAACACTTTTATGAAAAAGTATGTAGTTTTCAAAAAAAATATAAAGTTGTTTGTACAAGTGATAATGGTATTTTAGTAGGTATATCGATAATTATTTAAACGATAAGGGTAATTTATGTAAATAGACAGTAGATCAAGGGTATAAATAAATTATCCCTAAATCTCTTACTAAAATTAGTATTATATTTTCTTTTTTTTTAAATATTAACATATGCAACATGAATTAAAATACGACAAAAAAATCGAACTGCTATCAAGCTCACTCATATATATATAGCTACAAAAATAAATACGAAAATGCAAAATCCCATTTAATATTTATATATAAATACAAAAAATGGAAAGTACATTTCAATTTTCATGGGTATGGAAAAACGCTACTCTCCCATCTCCTCCTTCCACCTTCCTCCGCATTTGATAAGTCTCTGTTTGGCTGCACCGCCGCCGTCGTAAAGCAGGAAACCACGGACCGCACAATCAAATGAAACACCATCTTCTTCACCAGCCTCCTCCTCGCCGGAAAAACGCTCCCCTTCTGGCCGCGAAAGCCGGAGCGGCGTCGGCTCCGCCTCCTTCCTCGGCTGCCGGCAGCATCAAGCTTTGTGATTGGTTGATAATGGTGGTGAATTGACGAGGGTTGGGAGTGGGAGTGGAGGGAGGGAATGAATGAATATTAATTGGGGAAGAAAGAAGAAAAATTTGGTGTGGGTTTTGTAGAAGTGGGGTAAAGGGAAGACACGTGTAAATGGGACAGAGCAATATCTACTCATCATTATTCGGATGATATAACACATTACATCACAACGTGGTACTTGGGCTGGATTGGATTTCCCAAATCTGTTACGTAATGATACATGATTCTTGTTTGGGACAAATAAATTATGGTACGATAGTCATATTTTTTTTTAGAGGTAAGAGTGATTAGTTATTTTAATTGAAATAAAATGATTATAAAATATATAATTTATGTTTATTAATATTTATTATTATAGTAAATAATAATATATTTTACCCAATAATACTTATTATTAGATTAATTCCTACTATACAACAAATTACACGCACCTAACGGGGTTCGAATTCATGACCTCTAAAATTATGGATCTCAGCATTGCCAACTGAATTATGCCTCATTGGCGTATGACAATTATATTAACCACCATAATTATTGATTATTTATAAACATAAAAATTAATTTTTAAGAATAATTATATTGTTCCCATTTGAAATTTGGTGTAATTGTACATAAATTTGTTTGACTTGTAATAAGTTAAAAATAAATCGACGGGGTTAAAATACATGTTTTTATTCAATTTTTTTTGTAATTATTAATATCAACAAATTTGATGATGTTTGATCGATTGGTTAAACAGAAATAAACATTATGACTACTGATGTAATTTTTTAAATTACAAAAAATTTATACCGAATTTTACACTAAATTTCAAAAAGGATAGTGTGACTATCCCTGAATTTTAATTAAAATTAACTATTAATTTATTCATTTTGTCGACATAAGAGTTATATTAACTAATAATTTGCAAATATATTCGTGAGTGATGTATAAATGCAACATATATATTATGTACGAGTTTATCAATAAATGAATTGAAATAATTCAAACTTCATACATATATATATATAATATATATAAATAAAAAGAATTATATTAGTGACAAATAATGAGTTTGATGAGTTAAAAGTCAGGGAAGATCTTTGATAGCAGATTTGTCAGGCGTGCACTACTCGAACTATGAGGGAATCAGGATTAAGAGATTAATCCCTAGAATATCTACATATAATCTCTCCTCTCCTTTGTACTAACATATAGTATTTAAGTAAATAAAGTCAAAATATTTATGCCGCTCAAAAACATTGTTTTTGTAACTAGTTTATTAGGATTTGGACGAAAAAATATCAGAACGGTAAAAAAAATGCACCAATTTCTAATTTCTTATTTTAATATTTTCATGTAATTATTATATTATAAAGAAAAAATATAATGATGTTGACCTCATTCATATAATATATATATATATTATATATATAAATGTATCCTGTAAATATGTACATGAAATATACATAAATATTATGAGTAGTAAATTAAAAATTTATGTAATTATTTTATTGATGTCATCATTTTATGTCCAACCTTTAACGGAGGGGAGTTAGGTATAAATGAAAGTTTTTGGATCGTGCTTACAAATTTATTTTATTTTATATTTTATTACTTATATAATTAAACAAATTAATTGATAAAATATTTAATGAATATTGTTAAATTTTAGACCAAAAAAGAAAAAGAAGGTTTGACTCTCGTCCTTAACCATGGTGGGCTTTCTCACTTGTTATACTAGCTGACAGAGAGCAGGGTTTTGAGAGGGCTTAACGACGCCGTACCTTAGAGCAGCTCCGCCGGAACTAACTCTTCGCCGCCGCCGTATCTGCCCCCTGCCCGACGGTTCGTTTTTTACCTTTCTTGGTTTCAATTTTGGGGAGGTTTTGCCAGATTTCCATCCCTAATTTGGTTGATTTGATTGAATGCAGAAATTATGGGAAAGAAGAATAAGTCTTCGAAAAGAAAAACCAGAGAGAGCGAAGCAGACACTGAAGTTTTGTCTCATAAGAGTAAGTTTAAAAAAAAAAGACGAGTTTTTTTTTTGTAAGAAATTGTTTGAATGTGCCAAAATTTTCAAGTTATTGGGCATGGTGGGGATTTTGACTTTGGCAGGTAGATAATTATAAGTTGAAGAGATAAACTGTAGCAGAGTTTAGGAAGAGGTTATTGTGTTTTGGACAATGTAGGGATGCTAATACACTGCTTTAGCCTAGTGTTAAGACGACTGTTCTGATTTTAGTTGGATTTTGGTCTTGTTTATCTATTATTATTGTGCGTCTAACTCTGGTGACTTGAATACTGCGTGGAAGAAGAATTGCTTTTTTCCATCTGGGATTCCTAATAATCCTCAAAACTTTTCTTAATCTTTGGGTTGCCCTTTTTCTGCCAATTCAAGCGGCAAATAATATAGTTTTGGGACTTCGGAAGACTAATCTAGTATTCTTGTGGATTTAAGGTCTTGGAGAGAAGATGGGGTTGATGTTGATGGATGACTTGAGTGAACCAACCATGGGTGAGAAACTTGCAAGCCTGAAATTGGAAGGAGATGACAAAGCTTCTAATGATAATAATGTCGACTCTTCTCTTGCAAAGCCACCTAGTGCGGACTCAGTTTATATCTTACTTAAGCAAGCACTCCGAGCCGATGACCGAGCACTTCTTATAGCTTGCTTATACAGACAAGATGCGAAGGTTCAAGTAGTTGCACTTTTCTTTTTTAATGATTGCTTGCTGTCTTTTGGTATGTGTGTGTAGACTAGTTTGTTTGTATGACGCATCATTATGCTGCAGGTGATTACAAATTCACTATCGCTGTTGAATCCTTCACGTTCTCAAGTTTTTACAGTCTCTCATATCAATAATCCAATTGAGGTAAGAAAACACAAATGTATCCATAATCTTTACATATGAAAAAAATGGAGATTAAGTTGGATAATATTAGAATCTGGTACAAATTCAAAAAGCCAAACTATTAAGAAATATGAAAAGAACTGTCCAAGTAGTTTCTCATCTGGTATCTTCCCTATTTCATAACTGGATGCTAAATTCTTATTCGGGGTTGGTAGACCTGGTTGGACGCTCTTCCACTCAATGTCTTATTGGTTTTTATTTTAATATTCAGTATCTGGCCACCTATGTTCTTGAATGCTAAATGCGGTGCTCCTGGTGGGTATAATTGTTGCAAGATTTCAGGGTCTAAGAAATAGATACTTCCATAGATTGTAATTCACATGAGCAGATTAGACCAGAAAACTCTCTGATTCTCTCCTGTGAGTTACTGATTGGGAATTGAAATTTGAAGCCTTCTGAGATTTACTACAATGAAAGTCGTCATCATTAAACAAAATCTGTATTGAATATGAATCTAATCATGCAACTTTCTTACTTTCAATTTGGTTTTACATCTCACTTTAGTTCTTGAAGACTTGTTTGTACATATAATTGACAGGGTGCTGTTGGCTTGTGCTATGGCTGTGCAATAAACTCTTTATATCAGGTCAGAGAAGGAACAATAACTGTATATATAGATAGAGGGATCTTAAACAAGAAATATGGATTATTAGCATTTACGCCTTTAAATATGCACCATTGTTCTCATGCCACTCCATTAGCTAACATGATATAGTGATCGCGACCAGAATGTAGTTAATGCCAAGAACCAATGTAAAGCTAGATAGCACCAAAGCAAGCATATCATATATTAGTGTGATGAACTCTTCACGACTTTTTTCCCAAACTTTAAAGTTGAGAATATTAATTATTTGCTCATAAATAGTTCACACAAAATTTAGTGGATACAAACTTTAACATCTGTGCAGCTCATAGAATCTAGAGTATCGACTTCCAACAATGCCCTCCAACTATCCAGTTGCTTGGACTTGCTTTATGTAGAGGTGGGTACACAATGCTGAAATTATTAATATTTTTGCAATATATAGATATAGAAGATTGAAGCAGGACATCATATTTTGTGCAGACTATTGATGATGGAGTGGAGGAGAATACAACGGTAATACCCATTATATACGAGGATGAGGATGAAAGTGATGATGAGGGATCTGAAGACTCTATGGAAGTTGAAAATGTTGAAGATGGCGAAGAGCCTCAAGCCTATAGCGATATCAGTGATAATGAAGGAAATGATGAAATTAGCGACTGAATTGATTATTATACTCGGGCTGCAGAAAGTGTAGAAATTTGAGAGTATGGAGTCTCCTTTTTGTTTCCATCTTTGTTACAGTTATCCTTCTTTTTGGGTCTCTGTTTGGCTTTTTCTTTCTCTAATCTCCAAGCTCCATTTTCCCCATAATTCCTACGGAACGAAAGTCATTAGTGTCAAGATGTCGAGAAAAAAAAAAAGGGATAATTCCACTCTGCTCCCTTGAGGTTTGGTATAATTACATATACACTTCCATGGTTTGAGTAATTGCATCTACAATCCTTAAAGTTTATCTTTATCTAACAAATGAGTTCCCATGTTAGTCAAATTTAATGAATTTGTTGATTAACAAATAAATTGAATGAGAATTGATATTTACCTCGATTAATTTACTATTGACTTATTGTAGGTCAAATAATTTTTTTGGGACTAAACTACTCTTATAACGGTGAAGATATACATTCTCACATGCATTAACACATGAAGATGTATGAGGGTAATTTGATCATATTTTTTTTTTTGACTTGTAATAAGTTAATTGAGGATTAATATAGAATTTTATTTTATTTTATTTTGTTAATATCAGCAAATTTAGTGAATTTTGACTAAATTTTGGACTTATTTGTTAGATGGAAGCAAACCTCAGGAGTGTTGGATGTAATTTTCAAAACTACAGGAAGGCTACGTGTAATTACACCAAATCTCAGGGAAAGGGAGTGTAATTATCCGAATAAAAAAAAAAAAAACCTTTCCTCATATTCGTGTTTTTGATAGTTGTTCTACGTTTTTTGGCTGTTGAATCTTGGTGCCACAAACTGAATTGGATTATACTCCAAAGATTCTAAGAATTTCACTGCCTTGTCTGCAATTGTTCTTAGGAGAAAAAAAAAAAAAAAAAAACCCACCGTTGATGCACAATTATACCTATTTTTTTTTTTTTTTTTTTTGATGTAATGAAAACTCCATTAATCAACAAGGCACTCAAGGGATTTGGGTCCCTCGTCACAAAATAATACCTATTTTACCTTCTATTTATGGTAGAAGTCCAATAGATCAGTGGTTATTACTGACAAAGAAGAAAATCCAAAAAAGAAAGAATTTATTGGAAAATACAATAAACTTACATGTAGCAGCTAGGGTAAAAGCCCTAGCATATACATATCTTGCAAACAGAACAAACTACCCACATTACAACCCAGTAATCTGCTACATAGTACACCCCAACAACTCACACCGTACTTCTATTATTACAGCAGGAGCACACCACATATATCAAACATTATTAATAATTACATATACAGACTACATATTTATGAGGGACTGACTTTACTCTTGTTGTTTTGGTTCTTGACAGCATTAACAGCAGACTTGACAGCTTTTCCTCCAACCTCAGCAATCTTCTTGCCCACCATTGTAGAAACATGCTCTCTTTCTTTAGGAACAACACTTCCCTTCTTACCATTGCTGCTGCTGCTACCTCCATTCATCTTTACTATTTCAATCTTTCTTCTAGCTTTCTTTCTGTGTTTTTCTGTCTATCTCTGTCTGTGTGTTTATGATCATCTGAGAGAGAGAGAGAGAGATGTGGTGTGGTATTTATAGTTTTTGAGAGGCATGACTTCCTGAATAAGCCATTCTCATTTTCGGTCATTTACGTGTAATGTTGCTGCTAATCTAGGTGATTTCACGGAAGAAAGGAGTTCTTTTGCAGATGATTTTCGCGTAGACGATCAATGTAATTCATTTTCTTAGATAAAATTATTTGGAGTTAATTTGTGTGTGTGGTTGTGTGTCTGCTACTTGCCTGTGTGGACTCTCTCCCGCGTGCTTTTGAAATTGGTGTCGTGCCTTGTTCATATTTAATCACATGAAATTTCCTTAGTCCTATGTTGGGAAATTAATCCTGTACTAGAATAAGAATGGTGAGACCAACACACTCTCTGTGTGTTTATGTCTCTAGTTATCATATCCATATCCGTATGTGAGAGAGAGCATAGAACATAATACACACATTAACATGAAGAAAACAAAGGTGGAATATGCAGATGCCCTTTTGCGTGGAAGATTGGACTTTTGGGCTCAATTTTTAATTTTTAATTTATCTATTTAATAATTACACAATTAGGGGCTGACTTAGGCAAATCAAGCCTAATAAAATTAGTAATTACGAGGAATGTTATGTCGTTTAGGGTCAAACCAAATATGCTTCCTCCCGCATCACCTTTCTTGGACAATGCTCTTCTTAATAAGGCTAAATTATATTTTTGGTCCTCGTAAATAAATCTATTTTTGGATTTGGTCCCATATTATAGATAATTCACACATTGCATCATTTATTTAGTAGGAACAAAATAGTATATAAACAACACGATAAGCCATGAAACAACAAAATAATAAATTAAAACAATTTGTCTTCGTTGCATATGTGCAATTTTGTCCGCCATTTTATTCAATCCCCTTATTAAGCAGTCCAAGTTTGATAACTCTTGCTTTTACACACATCGGTGGGTCTTCCTATACTAAAAAACCACCACCCACTTACTATTTTAAAATGACAAAAAAAAAAAAAAAAAAATCTCTTATTTAGGTTGTCGGTTCATGAAATTTTCAAACTTGTAGCCCTTCCATAATGGTAAAACACTTTTATTCTTTTGCAGTCATGTTTAAACTTTTGTTCCCACTAAATGAAAGAGATAAAGAAAAAAAGTTGCACGGAAAGAATGTAATGTATGAATTATTAATAGTGTGGGATCAAAAAATTAAAACACGTCAACTTACATAATTTACCCCTCTTAATCACCACAAACTTTTTCTTTTTCTTTTTTAATAATGTGTACTAAATAAAAATACAAGTACAACACTCTTTGTGTGTGTGTGTTTGTTTCTGCTTTAATTATTTGAAGTTATTATTGATTTTTTCTTTCCTTTGCTTTTCTTTTCTTTTGAGAGTGATGTTTCTATTTTTTTTCAATATTCATTTTAAAATTGACTGTTGAAATCAAAATGTAAACACCAACATTCTGTGTGTGTGTGTATAATTCTAATAATAAATGTAGGTTGCCTCGGAGATTGGGACTAATTTAGTATTAGTTTATGTTTGAGTTAAAAGCACTTCAATTAATTATTTAATTAGCAATTAATTAGTTAATTAGTTTAGGGTCAACTATAGTTGATGGCCCTTGTCATTTTCACCTGTCATCTCATATTTCTTCTCTTTTGATTCCATACACGTATATAATAAAGTATATTTTTGGACAAATTCTTGGTTCTAATCGGACAAAATCTATTTTTTTACTATATATGTATGTATAAAATAATTGAACTCAAACTCTCTTCTCCCATTTTCCTCCACGGATTAGATCGCCCACTTATGCAAATAAAGACAATTTTTCTATTTCTTTTTGCTTTATTTAGAAATATCCATGTTACACTAAAAAAAATAACTATTGATTATAATTTTAATAATTATGGACTAAAAATCGTGGTAAATAAATTTTATTGATCACGGTTAATACAATTGTTGCAAAAACATACATTTTCTATTAAGAAAAAGTTATTTACCATGGCTAAGAGCCATGATAAAAGTATTTGAGTCATGCCAAATGTTTTAGCCACCCCCACAAATACTACGGCCAACAACCGTTGTCAATAACTATTTGCTACTACTTTTTTATTTTTAACCATGCTGATATGTTACTATTTTTTTGTAGTGTTAGTATCAGTTACAAGATTATGAGTTGGAGTCCCACCAGATAAGATGTATGTATATATATATATATATATATTATTTTATATATATATGTGAATAATTATTTTTTTTGGAATTAATTGTTGTTGAAAATTACGCGAATGAATTAATCAATTTTTTGAAATATTGATGTGATAATGTGATTATCATTCTTAACAAGAAAAAAAAAAAAAGAAATCCATGTAAATAAATTAAAAAGCTCAATACATACCAATAATAAATACACAAGTACAAAATAAACATGCCAATACATAAAATTCAATATTTTACATAGAACATTAGCACAAATTGAGACACTACTTTATTTTACAAAAACAAATAAGCATTAGTAAAGTGCAAAATGTATAGTACATTGGTGTAAAAATACACATATGGGAACTTTAATTAATTAATTATATGTATATATATAATATAAATAATTAATTATGAGGGTTTATTTTTGGCTTGTTCTTCTGGTTCTTGGCTGCATCAACAATAGACTTGCCTGCTTTTCCCAAGCATTGAGCTATTTTCTTTCCCACTTTTGTGGACACATTCTCCCTTTCTTTGGGAAAAACACTCCCCTTTTTGCCATTCTTCCAGCTGCTCTCTCCGGTATTGTTCGAACTCATGACTTCTAATTTCACTAATATTTAAAATATATATCACAATATAAATAGATATCGATCTATATGTGATCTTTCTTCTTTTTCTTTCACTTGTGCTTTGTGTGTGCTCAATTAAAGGCTATAGCTCGTCGTCTATTTATACTAGAGCACAACCCGATTCTTAATTAGTCGTTTTCATCATTCTTTTAGGGCAAATTTATTACTGATTCCGCGTTATTTCATAAAAGAAAGTGCTAATATGTGGGGTACTACATACATATATGTTTATGTTCCACACATGTAATGTGTATGTGTATGTGTATGTGTGTGTGTGTAATGTGTAATGTGTAATGTGTAGTGTGTGTGTATGTGTGTGTGTTGTTCTGGAATTAATATATGAAGATGGGATGTAGACATGTATATGGATGATATGTGTGTGTGTGTGTGTGGATGCAGAAGTTCTGGGGCAGTAGACATGTGTTTTGTCAACCAACGTGGGAAAATCAGAAGACTTGTCAAATGAAAATGCAACAGAAGTGGTGTGGGGGTGTGTTTGATTTTTGTGTATGAACATCACATGACTACTTATGTGTTCATTCCCATGTTTTTACACACATATATATATATATATATATATATATCGATTATTAATTACTCGGAAGGATCAAATGCTATTTTGTGTTTTTAATATATAGTTGACTGATTTAATAACAAAACTTCAATCATATATATACATCTCACATACTTATATTTGAGAATGTAAGAAATTCATTGTTATATTTAAAATAAGTAAATTACTTGAAAATAATATTTGAGAGGCTCGTCCCGTTACTTATATGTTATACGCTGGTAATTAAGCTATGGTACACTCAATGTGCGTACGTAGCTGACCCTTAATGTTATTTATAATAAAATAGTTATAAATTTTTTGTTATATGATGAAGTGTATGTAAAATAATAAATTAATATGAAATTTATAGTAATGTAGTGATAAACAAAGATAATTATATAACATTAGAGAGATAAAAGATGAATGAAAAAAAGACTTAAAAGATAGTGGCAGAGTGAAAAGTTAGATCACTAGTAAATAAATAAATTTAATATTAAAAGATATAAAATGATATACGAACTAAAAGGATCGATGCTCGATTTCTTAATTATAAAGTATAGATATTCATTACAAATTAAAAAAAATTGAAATTCAATGGGTGGAGGACAATAATTATATAGTGAATCCATGAATCCATGAATTCTTTTCTAGTCCAACTGTTTGTTTTGAAATGAAAGTATGATTTTCCAAGTCCAACTAAAAGGAAGAAGTAAAAGCAATTTTTGAAGTTTTCCAAGTCAAGTGCTGAAAAATTCATGTACTAATCTAAACCTGATTCAATCCTCATTCAAACTGTCTGCTACTTCTGTTCTCTTTCCCTCTCCTGATCATAACTTTGCACAGTGGTATTGTTACTTTTATTTTTTTTATATAACAATATTATACTGAAATTGTAAATGATTATTATTATTATAATATAAAAAAAGGTTTTTTTGTCTCACAAACGACGATTACGACATTGTAACACCAATTTTATCGTTATACCATTTTTTTTGTTGCTTTTTTTTTTTTAAGAAATATAATGTATTTGTTTATATATATATATATATATATATATATATTTATTCATAATGTAGTTTAAAATGTAACATATTATTTATTATATGCACGCAGGGACGACGTGCCACGGCCACTAGTATATATAAAATGATAGCATTTTTTTATGATATATTATAATTATATATATATATATATATATATAATATTATATTATAACAAATGTGAGTAATCTAAGTATTTACATTGCATTGTGACAATGGTTTAAAAATAATGAACGTGTAGATGTTCTTTGAAACTTCTCTATGACAATGTGAAGATGAATTTTCTTCGGCTTGTTATTTGGGACCATGTAATATTTGTACTTTTGTGCGTACCGCTTGAAAGTTACACGTCCTTTTGAATTATGTATAGTATTTCTGACCTAGATATGATAAATTTTATGTAAACAAACATAAAAAAGAAAAAAAGGGTGGTTGCTAATAATAACTAGGGACAACGTCAAAAATCTCAAAATAACTATCTATCTTCTTTTTGAAAAATTTCACATATATCTGCTAAAAAATGTCAATATCATTTACACAAACCACACTTAATTTTTTTTACAAAATTACACGTACAACCCTAAAAAATTATCAACGTTATTTACAACTACTTTTTTTTTGCCTATCATGGATGGTTTATATATTTACGAAATACATGAATAATTTGTATGAAAAAAAAACTATCAATCAGGAATGTAAATATAACTATCCATGATAAATATAAACAATTGAAAGAATAGAATAATTAATATACCAAAGATTTACTCAGCCATTATATATGTAAAATCCCTATTCACAACTTGAACTGAATCTCGTTGCAAGGGGACAAATTTATCCAGAAAAATATTTTGGAATTGCATTTTTTTCTTAAAAAATAACATTTGTCATGCGATTAATCACATTTCAAATGAACATGGAAAAGTGATGTCAGGTGAAAAATCAACTGCAATTTAAATAAATTTTATTATATAAGAACATAAATTTTGCGGGAAAATTATATTTTTGGTATCGCAAGTTACGATGTGTTATTTGGTCCATAGTTTATGATCTTAGCACATTTAGTTCAATAGGATAAATATGTAGTATTTTTGGTCCCATAGAATTAAAATTTGACACATTTGGTCACATAAGATAAAATTATGGCACATTTGGTCCTATAGGATATAGAACTTGTGGGACCAAATGTGCCACAACTTTTTATCTTATGGGACCAAATGTGCTATAATTTCATTTTATGGAACAAAAAAATGCTACAATATTTATTCTATGGGACTAAATATGTTAAGTCCGTAAATTTTAAGATCAAAAGCGCAACACGCCCTATTGTATGGGACTAAAAGTGCAATTTCCCCTAAATCTGCATACTATATATATATATATATATATATATATATATACATAAAATTATGGGCCTAGGCCTTTCTTTTCCAGCCTAGTAAGGGTGGGTAGAAGGCCTATTGGGCTTATTCCAGGACTCCATTATCTTCGGCCCAAAAGTCCATTCATGTTACCACAACGCTTCCCAATAAAAAACAAACGGATAAATGAAAGCCACCCCCTCTCTCCTCGTTCCATCCGGTTCTCTCCAGTGTATACTAAAATCGCTATAAATCAACTTATCAAGTGTCGGGCAATCCTATGCCTGATATAAATTAGAGAAAGAAGGAAGAAATTGGAGTCAGTCAGCTATGGAGTTTGAGGTGAGAGTGGTAGGGGGAATTGAAAGCTGCTTTGTCTCTCTTCCTCTTTCACTCATCCAAACGCTCCAGTCTGGTTACCTTCCCCCAATTCTCGCAATTGAGCTCTACTCGGGCACACGCCTCTGGCACGTGGCTTGGTGCGGCTCCGCCTCCTCCTCGCCATCTTCGATTGAGGTACAGTACTGCAACGACTGTTTATTCCTGCTTCTTTGGTTGCTTTTTAGTTGGAAAATGATAATATGTTTGCCTCGGGTGAATTTGTAGATTGCTCGACAGTATGCGGATTGCATTGAATTGAGTGATCGTACTGTTGTTAGAGTGCGTGTTGTTAGTAACTTGCCCGAGGCTACACTCGTGGCGGTTGAACCGCTTACGGAGGATGATTGGGAGATTCTGGAGCTTAATTCTGAGCTTGCTGAAAATGCTATTTTGAAGCAGGTGATATGCTTGATTTTGTGGTTGTCGAGCTTCTGTTTGTGTGTGAGATTTTTTGTATTGGAATTAATGTAAATGCAGCACTTAGGGATGGGCTGATATAGTGGTCCAGAAATTGGTAATTGCTTTAGTGTTTTATGTGTGTTTTTGAGTGGTTGCGTGAGTTGGAATTCTGTGAATGCAGCAGTTATGGAGAGTTCAACATGGTGATTGAGAAGTTGGGAATTGAGTTAGGATGTAATTATTTTATTTTAAGATGAGAGGTTTTTGGTTAAAAATACAGGTGTTTGAGCTCTTATGACCTACCTTGTACTTCATGCAGGTTGGAATTGTCCACGAGCAGATGAAATTTCCATTGTGGTTGCATGGACACACAGTTGTCATGTTTCTTGTTATTTCAACCTTTCCCCAGAAATCAGTAGGTAACTATGAACTTTTAGTTTCAAAATCCTTTATGTCATATTCCTACCAGTTTTCCTATTTAGTCGTGTAATACTTGTTATATTGGCCCAGCTTAACAAAAATGTTTGTGTTTAACTGTTTATATCGTCATTGTGAAGAAGCCGTGTGATTTTATCCTCTTGCTTCCGACAAGAATCATGGTGAATTTAACTTATGTTGAGCAGAAAGTAATTTTCTCCATTTGTTAAGTGATTTGCTTCTTTGATGTTTATGTAAACTATTTTTAAATTGATTGTTAGTTCATTAAGCACACTTGCTTTAATTTCTGATGCTTCATTACTGGTGGGCAACTCTCTGTTCATGCGAATTTCATGCCGGTTATTTGACTTATAAGATTTTTTGCAGTCCAGCTTGTGCCTGGAACTGAAGTTGCAGTAGCTCCAAAGAGACGTAAAAATCCTTCCATACAATCTCAAGAGGAGAGTCTTAAAATTCCAAAAGCACAACTGCGTGTTCAAGATTCGGACAGTACATTCATTTATAAATGTGAGGAGAATGGCGTTAGAATGGATGTGATGTTCACTTCTGGTGCTTTCATCCATCCAGAAACAGCTAAAAAGTATTCACTTAATTCTCTTCAGTTTGTGGTGATATCTCCACGATTTCCATCAAAAGAAAGCAAGAAAAGGCTGCATTCTAGAAGCGAGGCAAGTGAAAAGGACACCAACAATGGTAATCTTACCGATAAGCAGGATCGCCATCAAATTGTTGTTTGTCTATTATTGTCTGAATCAGTGACAAAAGGACACATAATGCTATCTCAGTCTCTTCGCCTCTATTTGGGAGCGGAACTACATTCTTGTAAGTTAATTCTTTAGAGAGTTGAATGACGATGTTGTACTCACTAGTTGAGCGATCATCACTGCAATCATTGTTTTTGTACCTTTTTTGTTATATTGTTTCCGCAACTCCTAATTCTTGTTATTTTTGCACTGTTTATTTGTCTATTCATCAATTCATGTCATGATTGTGACATTTATTCCCTTCTTGTTTCAGGGGTATATATAAAAATGTGCAACATTAGCGTGAAGAAAGATATTCCTCTAGTTTCAATTTCACCTTACCATTTCAAGCTGTCTCAAAAGAATGAGGTTATTGAGAGTAGCAGTCTAGAAAATGGAGACAACCTCGAGAACCATAAAAGAAAAGATGAGCTTCAAAGAATCAGCTCGAATGCTGAAATGGGAATTAAAGATTGGTCTGTGCATGAGAAGATTGTTGCTGCTCTTTCTTCTGGATCTTTGATTGATGTGGCTGAAGAAACAGCAACTAAGACTGGGGAAACACATACTAAGTTTGGTTATAAAAATGGTTTACCATCTCTTTTACGTGCGTGGTTCTGCGCTCAGTTTGATACTGTTGTTTCTAACTCAGAAGAGGATGTCAGTTCATTGGTTATAGGAAGCAAAACATTGCTTCATTTTAAAGTAAAAAATCACAGATTGCCTAGAAATGGCAAGGTACAAACATCCAGTAACAGATTTCCCAAAAACAGGAATCAAGACGAAGAA
Organism: Sesamum angolense; assembly: GCA_034509725.1. Taxonomy (NCBI): domain Eukaryota; kingdom Viridiplantae; phylum Streptophyta; class Magnoliopsida; order Lamiales; family Pedaliaceae; genus Sesamum; species Sesamum angolense. The sequence continues at coordinate 12,611,364 of JACGWL010000012.1, forward strand.
CCATCAGTTGATGTCCTTTATGTTTTGTCACTTTCAGAGGAATCTCAGCACGATAAAGACATTAATGCATATGAACTTGCATTTGACAAAAGCGGCAGTGCCAACTATACTTCGAGAAGTTTAGACATGTTGCTCGGAAAGCTGCAATTGGGTGATATCTTATTCTCTCATGCAGCTGGTGAGCCACCTCGTGACAATGCTGTTGCTGCTGCATTTTCTTCATTGGATTGGATGGGTGCAGCTCCACTTGATGTAAATTACAGTATGTATTTTCTCACCTAGTTTCGTTTTATTTTGATGATTGGTCACTATGATTTCTTTCTTTATCTCAGAAAGGCTGACTATATGTCAAAGTAGCATTTTCCTGATGTAGTCTTCTTGTATCTAACTAGTAAGGTTAAAACCTTTTTGGCACTAAAGGGTACTGTATCTTTGATGGTGATTAAAACTCAAGGGAATCAAAATACAACATTTATGTCAATTCTCAGGTGCACAGATAGGTATAAGTGCTTTGCCATTGATGATGCATGGTTGCATCTGCTATTGTTGGGCATTTGGATGCAACACTAAGCTTAATTCCAGTATTGCCCTAAAATCTAATGTATGAGAAGCTCCATCTTCATGATTCTCTAGAAAGCTGTCCTTAGGTTTTATTAGGCATCCATATCTAACAGTTTGTTCATGCTATAGACAGCAGTAAACTTCCCCTAGATTTGGGCACACCGGACCCATCATATCCTGATTTCCTCTCTTATAACCTTTTAACAATCTCAACATACGAGATCAGTTTGCTCTCACTTCTTCACCATCTTAGTAATAATTCTTTTCCAACTGCTCAATCCCTACTAATGGCCAACACCTGGATGGTGAAGAGTGACATAGAATAAGTGACGAGATCATTACAGTTGATCTTTGGGTTATCTACAACAACCAGTAGAGTGTAAGTCCTGTCTTCTCATTCCAATGGTGTTGGATACACTGGAAGTGTTGCAACTGGTCCATCCAAGAATTTCACTCATTAAGGCATGGCTCCCTTCTCTTTTAATACTTCATTCAGCCGAGGTCTACCTAATCTTTTTCAATTTATCTGGTCCTGAAGGCTAATGAAGCTAAGATAATATCTGGTGATGAAGGCTAGTCAAGTAAGTGACCTATGCAAACCATCCAAACTTTTTCTGTCTTCTTCAAGGATGGGGAGTAGCAAAATTTTATTTAACCTTTGCGTACTCTAATTAGAGGTTGAAAAAGACTCGTTCATAATGATAAACAAAATAAGACCCTTCACCTCCTTAATTATGGTATTCTCCCTCTTTGACTGCTGTGAATTCCTGCATACGAAAGCCCTATCAGTCTCTTGGGATGTGGGATCAAATGTTGTAGAATGTTTTTGGCAGCTTCTTGGAGCTGGTGATGGATTGAAGCCAAAGAAGGTCAAGACTTTCACTAGAACCCATAGTTTGTGTTGGAGTGTATGATAAACAATTGGGGGATCAATAACACAAGATAAGACGACAAAATTTCCCTCAATTACCAATGTTTAAAGAGTTTCACAGCAAAGCCCAAATAAGCTGTGGATAATGTGTGCAGTTTTATAGCTCAAAACTAGGTGAAACTCGAAATTAGGTACATATCATTTGTTGCTTTTCAAGATTGATCTTCACTTCAAGCCACTAATGGACCCATGAACTCTCAAATAAATTACCTTAGCACCTGATGACATCAAGGTATCAGCAGAAAGAATATGCAATCTGCCATTCATTTCTCAGCGGTGTAGAACCAACAGGTTATGTTTTTGATATATTATGTTTGGTTATGTCCTTTTCAATTTCTGATGTACTTATTGGCGTTATAACAGTCCAGTGTTTATGTATCTGATGGACTTTTTGTTTTCTATATGACTTGGTGATTGATGTGTTGACCATTGATCTGCAGGGTTGACAACTTTATTATCTCCTAGCAGCTATGATCTTCCATTGCCTGGGCATATTTTAATATGTGGACCTCCAGTAAGTCCCACCAAAAGTAGCTCATTAATTAGCTGTGATGCTATGATTGATGTGGAAGGAGATACTCTAGCAATATAATATTTTACCTTCATGTCTCCCCTTATGGAAGGTTCAGCAGAGATTTTTTTTTTCTTAAGAAGAAAAGAAAAAATATTTTTTACATTGATGTTGTCGCTGTTAGAGATGGAAAGGTTTAATACTTTAATTTATGAGATTGTAACACTAATGGGGTGCTTTGCATTCGGTTGGGTGGAAGAAAAATAAGGTATATGGCACAGGTTTGTGGATGTGATCACCAGTTATATACTGTTATTTAGTTTTTAACGTTTCTGAATAAGATACTGTTGCTATGGCCACAACCAAAAGGTATAAGAGAAAACATCAGTCTTAAGTTTTGCCCTAAGTAAAATGCTCACTGAATATACTACGAGAGGATTATTCCTGCGACTCTGATTAAAGTTCTTCTCTTCGATGAGCTCTGAAAACTTTAACTGGCCAGTAAATCTAGAAGAGTTAGAAAATGTACACTGAAGAGAGCTTGTTCTGAAGGGTACAAAATTCAAATTCCTCCTGAATCCGTTTTATTTATGAGTTCATGCATTCATTCATGTAAACATCCAAGTGCTACACATGAATCTGAAGGACTGATGAAACATGATCATACATCCTTAACATGATTGTAAGTACGACATGCTTTTTGTTAGTTATGAAGAAAATATAATCCTCATATCTAAATTATCCCGTGAAGCAGGATGATCATTATCTTCTGTCCATCTTTGTTGTTCAGGGTTCTGGTAAAACATTATTGGCCAAAGTGTCTGCAAAATATCTTGAAGGATGTAAAGAAATTTTGGCACACATGTAAGACATTATCTGTTTTGGCCTTCCACATTGTTCTTGTAGTTCGGTAGCAATAGTACGCTTGAAACCTAACAATTTTTTGCTTGCTTTCTTACAACTTCCTTTTTACCTCAGTTTAATTGCCACATAAATTTGAGTGGACACTTAATCTGAATATTTGTTTAAATGAGGGTTCCCTTTTGCAGGGTTTTCGTATCTTGTTCTAGACTCACTTTGGAGAAGCCTCCAACTATCCGTCGAGCACTTTCCAACTACATCTCTGAAGCATTGGATCATGCACCCTCTGTTATTGTCTTGGATGATCTAGATAGTCTAATTGCACCTTCCTCAGATTTGGAGGGATCTCAACCTTCATCGTCTTCTGCAGCACTCATTGAGTTTCTTGCTGATATACTAGATGAATATGAGGCAAGACTTCTATGTTCTCCTATTCTTTTTCTGTGTGAATCTGATGGCTGTTGATGATCTTTCTGAAGCATTATGTACTTTTTTGCTCCCTGGCAATTCCCTCTGCCAACAAATATTTAATGTTACATCTTGCTATAGCTCTGTGGATCATACTTTTCCCCAATCTCTTTGGAGTAAAGCAATTCCCATTGATGGACATGTACATGAGACAGGGACTAGAAGTGACAAATATTATGAATTGGACAATTCATATTTTTGTTGAAAATGATGATTTTTCTTTTTCATTTTCTGATGCCTACAGGATAAACAAAGGAACTTATGTGGAATTGGCCCCATAGCATTCATTGCTACAGCACAATCCTTGACTAGTTTTCCACAGAGCTTGAGCTCTTCTGGTTAGTCTCTCTACATTTAATAAACATGTTAAGTCTCACTATTCTGGATTACTTGAACTTACACCTTGGTTGAATTCAGGAAGATTTGACTTTCATGTCAATCTGCCTATACCTGCTGCTACTGAACGTTCTGCCATGTTAAAACATGAGATCCAGAAACGATCCTTGCAGTGTTCTGATGATCTGTTGTCAGATATAGCATCTAAATGTGATGGATATGATGCTTATGATCTGGTATTTGATTGATCCTAACTTAAAGAACATCTTACTGGAATATAAGTAAAGTTCAACTGATTAGCTACGTGATTGGACTTGACAACTAACTGTGCCCAAGATTACTTATATGCAATCCATCCACTTCAGGAAATACTGGTTGACAGATCTGTGCATGCCGCCATTGGTCGCACATTATCTGCTGATTTGGGCTCTGGAGAAAATGAGAAACCTACTTTAGTCAGGGATGACTTTCTGCAGGCAATGCAAAATTTCCTTCCAGTGGCCATGCGGGACATCACTAAACTGGCTGCTGAAGGTGGTCGCTCTGGTTGGGAAGATGTTGGAGGTCTTAATGAAATTCGAAATGCTATTAAAGAGGTAAATCTTCTACACCAGTGGCGTGGACAGAGTGCAGTAGTTCAGGCTCTGAGTGTTTCCCTGATACACAGTAATGCTTAAAGAAATGTATTTTTCTGTCTTTGTTTGCTGCTTAATATAAAATTATTCAGATAACTTCTATCTTGTGTTCTTTCTCGGTGATTTTTATCTAACATTTAGAGAGCTTATGAAAGATTTACTGGATGAGTGGTATTGAACACTGATATGTTGGACTAGAAACAGACAAAAAATTCACATTTTTGTATCAAGTTGAATGCATCTTATTTCATTAGTTCAGTGTCAAATTTTATGTTTAGGTTCAGAGTTGAATGTTTAATTTTGAAAATCTAACACAAATCAAAGAGAAGCTGAGCATTTTGGCAGTCAAAAAAATGAAAGTATGGGTGGAGAAATTTGTGTTTGGAGACAATCGGAACTTCAGAACTGCTGTAATAGTCGGAATGTTGTCCTCTAATTATTTGTTGTGCTGCAAAATCAAACTTATCTGTCGCCACATTTGTTTCTAATATGCTTTCATCATGCAAATTAGTTAGCTTTTCTTCTTATCTGTTAAAATTTGGCTTACTCGATGAATTGATTTTTCACGTGTTTTTAATTCTGTCCTTCGAGCTAGTTTTTGGACATTCTGAATCTAAGTTCTGCAGAATAGCTAAGATTGTCCAATATATGAAGGCAGTAAGTTTATGTTGTACATAGCACTTTTGTAAATTGAATGTTTGTGAAAATGTCATGTTTTGTGGTAGATGATTGAGCTACCTTCAAAATTTCCAATTATCTTCGCTCAAGCTCCATTGAGAATGCGGTCCAATGTTCTCTTATATGGCCCCCCTGGTTGTGGAAAAACTCATATTGTTGGTGCTGCTGCTGCTGCCTGTTCACTACGATTCATCTCAGTTAAAGGACCCGAGTTGCTTAACAAATATATTGGTGCTTCTGAACAAGCTGTAAGTGATAGCTATCTTCTATACTTACCATTTCCTGCTTTAAGGAATCATTTATGTTTCTTTATTTTCTTCTCCTTTCTATTTTTGCTGATTGACATGAACTTTCCTGCATAAGAAGAGAATAAAATCATCACTGTTTGAGTAGTGGCTTAAACTTGGTGATGCAATGCAGTGTTAAATTCTTGGGTGCCAAGTTTAATCTGGTTTCCATGTATCATTAATATAATAGTTTAACAATAAATGGATGGCATGCAAGGTGCAACCATAAACCATCTACTTTCAAATCTTCAATGAACATGAAAATCTTGAATTAGTTGGTGGTGGGATAAACCCTGCCACTTACTGATATAATCTCTAGCACTGTCTACAATGAATTTAATCGGCTGTAGATTACTGTATCTGAACAAATTATAACACAAAAAGGGCGCTTGGTTATAGACTTTTATGTGTATGCATGAACTGCATCTAAATATACCTTGCAATATAAAATTGTAAAATCCATTCACTCTTGATGTAAAAGCTGGGGAGGGAGTTGTAATAAACAGTGAAATAATTAAGAAAACATCTATGAGCAAGATGATCTCTTTGATTTCACGAAGAATGTTGAATATCACAAAGATGAGTATATGAACTGAAAGGGAGAAAGATAATATGCTTGGTGTTATCGTAGTTGGATAAACTTCCATAACATTTAGACATTATGTTTTTCTTCTTACAAATAGCGAAGACACATGACAATCCATGTCAGAATCAGATATGTTATGGCAGCCAACTAACGTGAATGAGCCGTTGCAGGTTCGGGATATCTTCTCAAAGGCGGCTGCAGCAGCGCCATGCCTTCTATTTTTTGATGAATTTGATTATTGCTCCAAAGAGAGGGCATGATAATACTGGAGTGACTGATAGAGTTGTCAATCAAGTTAGTTCCTTTCTCTCCTGTCATACCCCAAATTTTCTTTCATACTATCCTTTTCTCAGTATCTCTTTACTCTTTATTACTAACACCTTATCATGTACATCTGCCAGTTTCTGACAGAATTGGATGGTGTTGAAGTCTTGACTGGTGTATTTGTTTTTGCCGCTACAAGGTAGGTCCTGCACTCTATTAAGTGGCTTTGTATATATTAATATTATGAATTTCGTCGCAGAGACTCTGTACTTCCATGCAGAAAGGAATAATCAATATATTAGCTTTCTTGCATATGTGGTTCAATAAATTCAATTGGCATACAAATATTCACATAAATCTTATGTCTCTTAGAGTTCTCTCTCCTTTATTTATTCATTTATTTTTTTTTTGGCCACGGCTTTGCAACAATTTGCCCTTTGAAAATCAAACAGTCGGCCGGATTTGCTGGATGCTGCACTTCTACGGCCTGGTAGGCTGGACCGACTATTATTTTGCGATTTCCCATCACAGCAGGAGAGGTTGGATATTCTTAAGGTCCTTTCAGGAAAGGTAACTACCTGCATCTGGAATATGCTAAACTTTTTCTTCCCTATTTTTTGTGTTATTTCATCTGGTTGGAAGATATACTTAGATCACGGTGATGCACTTGTTTGACTTTCGCTTTTTCTTGGGATGTGACTGTACCTTGGCTCATGTTTCATTTCTTGGTTTATTGCATTGTTTTATTGTTAAATTATGAATTGATATATGAAACAATGTAAAAGTCATTCTAATTCTCCCTTTGAAGATGAATGGACTTCATTTTGTTTGTTTCTTCTCCGTCGTTTCTTCCCATTCTGAGAACAAGTAAAATGAAGTCAAGGGGAAAACCATGGTTGAGATGGTGCTGAATAATTTTATTCTTTAGATAATTATGATGGCCCTTTGCAATGGGTAACAGGGTCACTGACAATAATCACGACTTGGAAATGATTTTTTAACTTGACATCTCTGCATGAACTGTAATTTCATCAGGCCTTGTGTCTTCAATTGCTAGCATTGCGAATTTCAGGTCATTGTTTTATTTTCTTTAGGAATGCAAGACGTCTTAGTGAGTGAGTGATTGGAAATCTAAGTCCGTAACTCGGGAGCAGTAATCTGCAAGATACTAGGTGTATTTTCTTTGTTAATCCTTTTATATGAGTGCAGTGCTTGCTGGATGATATATAATTAGTGACGAAAAATATTTGCCAAATATTCTTATGTTTCATGATTACTAATTTGACTGTTTCCATGCAGTTACCAATGGCCAGTGATGTTGACTTGGAACGCATATCTCGCATGACTAAAGGCTTTAGTGGAGCGGACCTTCAAGCACTTCTTTCCGACACACAACTTGAAGCAGTTCACGAGCTTTTGGACAGGGAAGATGGCGGTGGAACTGGAAAGATGCCTGTGATCACGGGTGCTCTTCTGGAGTCCATCGCATCCAAGGCTAAACCGTCAGTTTCGGAAGCTGAGAAGCGAAGGTTGTACGACATTTACAGCCAGTTTCTCGATTCAAAGCGGTCTGTCACTGCACAGGTCTCTCTCATTCTCTCTCTCTCTCTCTCTCTCTCTATATATATATATATTATGTATGTGTGTTGTTGTTGGGGGGTGGGGGTGGGGGCCATGGGGCACATGTGTGTACACATGGGCATTGCTGATTGTTGCTTGATCTTCTATATACATGTGTTTACCTGCAGTCAAGAGATGCAAAAGGCAAAAGAGCAACACTAGCTTAATCACCTAGAACACAGGGCAAAGCGCAAAGCGCCACTCCAAACCGCACCTGGCAGAGGATTTCTTGTATTCGTTCATTTTAGATATTCTCATAATTTAATATATCACATAATGTCCGCTGGCCAGAAGCTTGGCGGTTGTTGTATTATGAATTTGACTGGGACAAAACTGTGTTTATTCATGATGGTTCCAGACGCCAGTAGTTTGTGTCGACAGGCTTATGAGTGATGTGCTTCCAAGAATCTCACCATCTCTACACTCTAAAAAGTGGCAGCAAGTAGACAAATATGCCCCTTGCCTAATGTGCCAGATTTATTGAGAAACTCTAGTTAGACTGGGCATTCAAGCAAATCAACATGCATCCAGTAGTTTGAACTTTAAAGAAAGCGATCAATAAAATAGAAATATGCTTACACATACTTTATGATTCACTAAATTTGATCAAATCAGCCCAAAGTAGAATTTGCAGCAGCTGTGTTTGATGCCTTTGCACTGACGTTAGCTTCAATAGGAAGCCAGCTTTTGGTGGAGAAATAACTAACTGTGAAGAAGGGATGTTCCAAGGAATATGCCAAACAGGAGCTTTTTTCTCATGTAGAAAGAAAACCCAATCAATTCATTGTCACCAAATCTTGTCGTAGTCTGAATTTTATATCAATATATTCACAAGTGTAGTAGATTCAGAGGTGGATGATTTGCGAATGTAGTAATTTACAAGGCATGTGAAGTAGAGCTGAACGATTCCTTTTCTCTGTAATGCAGAAAATAACATATGAGGTGGATCACTTGGTTACATATTTTTGGCATAATATAGAAAGAGTGTGTGGTAAGTCATATATTCCTTCTTTTTCTATCTTTTTGTTAAAGGCTGCACTGCTAACAAACTGTTGGTTACTATTATTTATTTGTTCATAAATCAATTGACACACAAAAATAAGGTAACACCGTTTATTTTTAATATTGGTCAAACAGTTGTCAAATAGAATCTCTCATAAGAACTTTTCAAAAAGTAATTAAACTCCACTAATCCTCTTGATTTAATTAAACCATACCATCACCAAAAGTACCAGCATGTCATTTTTTTTAATTATTTTATTAATCTTCATCTTCTCTTTTCTTTCTCAAATTTCTCATATTTTTCAATAAATGCTCATAATATAATTATATATATTTTTATGTATATAATGTAATAGATACATTTCTTTAATGAAAATAATTTAAGATTGATTATTTATGCATAAGAACATATACTAATAATTAGGAAAAATTACAAGGAGCATTTTTTAAATTATCATAATTACAAATACCTTGTGGAATGCACATACATATTATGTTATAGGATTATTATTTGTTAGAAAATCGTTTATTCTATAGAGGTATTTGTAGTTTTTCAAATAGTAAAAAATTATCTATAATTATAATAAATGTTATAATATACTAAAATAATTAATTTAAAAAATGTAAAAATAATTGTGGAGAGAAGGGAGCAAAGGGTGGAAACATAGAGAAGGTGGTGAGCTTCTTTCCTACACTTGCCATAATCTCTCTATCATTAACTAACTCTCTCTTCTCTCTGCATTGCTATAAGTCTCTCTCTCTCTCTCTCAATCCAAAAGTACTCTCTTTCAATCTTCTTCCTCTATATAAACGTATACATATATTCTTCATTTATTTCGTAGCTCTTCATTCTAATCTCGCCTTATCCTCGTTGGGATCGTCACTCCAAGCTCACGCCATGGCAAGTTCTACCGTCGGATCAACCGGCGATGCTCTCTCCAAGCTCCAGATCGATGATTTGGCCTCTGCCGCTCCCAATCTCCGCAAAAATCTCGCCCTTTTCTCTCCTCAACAGGTTCGATTTTTGTTTCTTGTGGAAATCGTTTGAGTGAGTGTGTGGGTACAGTTGAATTGATGCTTTGTTGGGTGTTTGTGTGTAGGTGGAGTTGGCGAAGGTGCTGCTGGAGATGAATCAGAGCCATCTGTTCGAGCATTGGCCCGAGCCGGGGGTTGAGGATGATGAGAAACGTGCATTTTTCGATCAGGTGGTTTTCGGGGAGTTCTTCGTTTCTTTCTTTATTTAAGAAGATTGTTAAGTTGCGTGTTATTATGGTGTGTGTGAGAGTAGATGTGTGTTAATGCGTGAGTTTATGTATGTGTCGATTTGTGTTGAGGGAGTGTTCTTATGGTTGAGATCTTGATTTAGTTCATTTTCGAGTTTCCACTAAATTTTATTGTTCAATTTTGTTTCTTTTTATTCTCCATGTATGCAGAGATCAGAATTTACAAAGTCTTTTACTTTCGTGGGTTATTATTGATTTTGGAAGCTTCATCAAACTCAAGTGGCCTTAGATCTTATGGAGCACCCTAAAACTTTAATCTTCCCAATTTGTTGAATATGCAACAAATTACATTCTTCATTTTTATGGATAAAATTTACAGAGTTAAATCAAGAAATTGAAAATTTTAGCTTTGAGGTCTAATACTGCAGTGACACCTAGTTTCAACTTCTGTTTGAAGTGAAATGCTTCTCCTTTTTTCTCTCTTAAAAATAGATTTCTCCAAGAGAACTGATATTCAACTAATTTGATTGGTAGGAGTAAACTTTTCAGCTCATGTCTTTGTCTAATGTTCTCCCAGGTTGCTCGACTTAATGCAAGTTATCCTGGGGGCCTAGCGTCATACATCAAGACTGCTCGGGAACTTTTGGCAGATTCGAAAGCTGGGAAGAACCCATATGAGGGATTTACTCCTTCAGTAAGTTAGCCACTCCACAATCTTGTAATTTTGCTAATGAGTTAACATATGCAAACTCATTTCAATGTCTCTGGCATACAAGTTTTCAATTTTGTGTATCTTCTTAGTTTTGAATGGTTATAAGTAGCATTCTCCAGACAAACTTCCAATAGTTTCAACAAAATCTCCTATGATTTTAGTCCACTTCCTTATTGGGTAAAGCAACCATATCAATCAATTCTTCTGGAGAGCAATTCCGTACCTCATTTCGTATCGGTTTCTCTTTTATATCGGCATCTGAGATTTTCTCAAGTCTTTCATGTTATGGAATTTTCATTGATTTGTCAGTTCATGTTCAACAGGTTCCGTCTGGAGAGATTTTGACTTTTGCTGATGACAACTTTATTCGATATGAAGAAGCTGGTGTCCGTGAGGCAAGAAAGGCTGCATTTGTCCTTGTTGCTGGGGGCCTTGGAGAGCGTCTTGGCTACAATGGTATAAAGGTAAGACAGTGACTTGCCCAAATAGTGTGTTGCTTTCTAGTGAAGAAGTAATTAATCTGGCTCAGTACATCTATGATTTTATGCAGAGAGTAGTCTGAATCTAATTATCTCTTGATCAATATTTGATGTTCTATTGGTCAACATGACTTTGTTTAATGTAGTATGTATGATGTATCACTGCGTATTGCCATTAAGAAACTTTTGTGCTTGAGTTCTTTGACTATCTATCCTTGCCCTTGCAGGTGGCTCTGCCTCTAGAGTCTACTACTGGAACATGTTTCTTACAACATTACATTGAATCTATTCTTGCCTTACAAGAGACCAGCCGTAGGCTAGCCCAAGGTTCGTTTATTTATGTTCTTATTTTTGCAATTTTAAATGTCTTGAACTTTCATCAGGTTCGAGAATGTTACTCTAGGTAGCAATTTAATTGGAGAAGCAATATAGCATGTTTGCCACAATAACTTTCAGGCTAACTGTAATCGAGGCTTGATGCTTTGCCATGATTTCAACTTTGGCTGAACACTTTATTAAATGGTATCGATAAAAGAGGGTGAAACTTGTGATGACATTGTGCTCGGAGAGTCAGAGTATATGAATGCCATGTGTTGTGGCATATTTTGGATGAGTTTAGAGGATCTCTCAGGAAAACAATATTTTCTTTTCTTTTTTGTTTTTTGAACAGGAGGAAAACAATATTTTCTGTTCAATTGAAATGGGTAATTTTCAGTTATTTGACACACGCTACTGTAGTTATTATATTGTGAAAGATTTATTAGTGAACCAATGGGAGTAAAATGCTGACATGAACTACATAACTTTGGTATTTTCCAGCACAGGTTGTCTTTCTGCCACTCATAACTTGGCTAGCTGCTTGAGTTTTACCGTGAATTGTTGGACAATAGAGTATAGTGTATCCCTATGAGGCAATGCTATTGGTATTTGCCTTTGGTTCACAGTCCTGTTTCTTATCCTGGGAAAATCTTTATCACCAAATCTCCTTTATAAAATAATTGAGAACAATATTATACACATCAAATAATCAATCACCTCATATTTTTTTCATCCATTTCCATCCTTCCACAAATGTAGGTGAAGGGCCAACAGAGATTCCTTTGGCAATAATGACATCAGATGACACTCATTCACGCACGCTAGAGCTCTTGGAGAAAAATGCTTATTTTGGGATGAAACCTTCACAAGTGAAATTGCTAAAGCAGGTAATTACTTGATATGTCCACGAGTTCAAGAAATCCAAATTTACGTGGATTGACTGCAACGTCTTTTTTGGCTTTTCCAGGAAAAAGTTGCTTGTTTAGATGATAATGATGCCAGGCTGGCTGTGGATCCAAATAATAAGTATAGAATCCAGGTAGCTTTTGTGTAATTTTTCTATGAAGTGGTAAACGCCAACTAAATCATATGACTTGCTTTCTTCAAAAACATATCCTTACTCTCTCCTTTTTTTTTGCGGTCCAACTTTTCTGTAGACAAAGCCTCATGGTCATGGTGATGTTCATTCACTTCTTTATTCGAGTGGCCTCCTTAAAGAATGGTATGTCCTGCACTTAGATTTCATTCTTTCATGCTATTGTTTTGCCATGTCACAGCCTTTTACTCCTACTTCAAGTAAATATTATTTGATTACGATTTACCCTGTGACTTCCATTTCAGGCTTGGTGCTGGTAGGAAATGGGTTTTATTTTTCCAAGATACTAATGGTCTTCTATTCAAGGTTAGCTCAAAATGTCATTTTTGGTTACTGTTTATCTTTATGATTATGATTAATCTTTGTGAACATTTTCATCCATTTCCTGTTTCCAATTTCAGGCAATCCCAGCTTCACTGGGTGTCAGTGCCACCAACGGGTACCATGTAAACTCTCTTGCAGTTCCTCGGAAAGCTAAGGAAGCTATTGGAGGGATTACGAAGCTTACTCATAAAGATGGTAGGTTATATTGTTATAAGTGCTTATACGAAGTGACCCTTTATTTGCAATGTGGAACTAACATCATGTCTGCAGCACTTTGTATTTGGATGCTGCTAACAGTATTTATTGGGGACTGTATTTTCTACTGACCATTGGATTGCTGAAACAAAAAATTCCGTTCAGGGAGGACAATGGTGATCAATGTGGAATACAATCAACTTGATCCTTTGTTGAGAGCTACCGGGAATCCAGACGGTGATGTCAACTGCGAAACAGGCTATTCTCCTTTCCCTGGAAATATTAACCAAGTATGTATTGTCAAAACTTATATTGCATTTTTTTCTTACATCTCTACATGTGGAGATTTTCAAAAAGTTCTTTTGTTTTGTTTTTGTACTTTCTGTAATATGAAACTGTATCAGACAAAGGAAATTTCTCTGAGGGACAATGTTCCAAGACTGAAGCACAATTTTGGTGCATTGTTTGTCACGAAGGATGCTAAAAAGTTTTTAGTCAATATAGATACTGCTTCATTTGGTCATTGCTATATTTAGCTGTCGACATTCTATAGAAATATCTGTTTGATAAGTAGTAGTCTAGAACCCAATGCCAACAGTGAGGACCCTAATGGTTGTAAAGTTCAGTCAGATCATATTACCCAAGCAACAAGTTTCAATGTGATGGCATCAAATGAATGCATGAGATTTTATTGGTGGATAAACTGTACTCCTGGATATGACTTTTTCAGATTTCTTGTGCAGTTGATTCTTGAAGTTGGCCCTTATTTGGAGGAGCTTTCAAAGACAGGAGGTGCCATAAAGGAGTTTGTTAATCCCAAGTAAGCTATCTTTTTCTTCGTGTTGTCTGTGTAAGGATTTTGTGCTACAATGGTGCCCCTATTTTTGGTATCCTGAAATAATATTCAAAGCAATAGGTGCCATACTTTTACATTTTTTTCCTAGTTAAAAGTAGAATATATGTGAAAAAGGTAAAATAACTGCAAGATTGATAAATTTTGTTATATCGTCAATGCTCTTGGATCTTCACTATCTGCCATTTGCAACCCTTGTCTAGGGGTTAGTGATCCTCATAGTGTAGAAATTGTTCCCGGTTGTTTCTATACTAGCATGTTAGTTGCTAACGGTTTTCTCTTTTGCTTTAGATACAAAGATTCTACTAAAACAGCATTCAAATCATCCACTCGGCTTGAATGTATGATGCAGGATTATCCTAAAACTTTGCCACCTTCAGCGAGAGTTGGATTTACTGTAAGCAGAATTGCTGACTTCTACGTTTTGCAACGTCTTCACGTTTTTTCTTTTCTTTTCTTTTTTTTACGCCATCCCAAGTTTCTTATGCTGTAAGCTCTCACTGGATTATTATCATGACAAAATTATTTTTCTTGCCACTCAGGTGATGGATCCTTGGTTGGCGTATGCACCTGTGAAGAATAATCCTGAAGATGCAGCTAAGGTATGACTACCCATTTAACAGTTGCTTTTTGTGTTCGAGGCTTATATGTTTTTAGATTCATACTGGGTCTCATCATTACTTGTATTCACATCTTAAGGTACCTAAAGGTAATCCTTACCACAGTGCCACTTCAGGAGAGATGGCCATATATCGGGCAAACAGCCTTATTTTGAGAAAGGTAGTTTGCTTTACTGAAACTCTACAAAAGTTTGAATGAAGCATTTGTGATCTTGTACCATGAAATAATATTGATTAAACCTGTATTACTGCAAATTATTCTAGTTGTTTTTACTAATGCGGCCCTGTAATCAGTTTTTGTGTTATCGGGTCTTAGCTATTTTCTTAAGTTAATGGTCATTCTCGAATCGTTTTTTGGCTATGTTTGGATTTTGCACTTGGCAGATCGTGTAATAAAAATGCTTTGCAATTGTGGAAGTTTTAACAGCATACTTTGACTGCAATTTTATTTGAAATTGTGCCCTCTATAGAAGACTTGTTGCAGGAGTCAATTTCTGCAGTTGTAAGATAGGCATATGTAATGGGAGATGAATACTGTCTTGGAACTAATTAGCAATTTAGTTTCATCACTAAGATATTACAAATTTCTTATTACATCTTACCTGAATCACAGGAATAAAGTCTTCATGTTTCAAATGCGTTGTTCAGTCATGCAGTGAGTCCTGTTTGTTTTTCTTACAGGCTGGTGTTAAGGTAGATGATCCAGTTCAGGCCGTATTCAACGGTCAGGAGGTTGATGTATGGCCTTGTATTGTATGGAAACCCAAATGGGGGCTCACGTTTTCAGAAGTTAAAAGCAAAGTCAGTGGAAATTGCTCTATTACAGGAAAATCAACCATTGCCCTTAAGGGCCAAAGCATCTATCTCGAGGATCTCGCCTTGGATGGAGCTCTTATTATAGATGCTGTCGACGGTGCAGAGGTATGCTGAAAATTTCATTCCATGCCCAAATATGTCCGCACCTTAATATCACCTTAATATCATGATGGCTTTATGAAATACTATGCATGTGAGTTTGTCCAAAACCTCCATTAATGCTTTTCTTTTTCTGATAAGATGTGGAAACATAGGTCCTCGACATGTTTAAATCATAGTTTGTTGGTGTTTGCTGTTGCATAATAATGATTCGGAGGAACTAAATCCGATCATCGACATTCTGTCAACAGGTTAAAGTGGGAGGTTCTGTGCAGAACGCAGGGTGGACCATTGAAAGTGTTGATTTTAAAGATACTTCAGTGCCTGAAGAAGTGAGGATCCGGGGTTTCAGAATAAACAAAGTTGAGCAATTAGAAAAAGCATACAAAGAGCCTGGGAAATACTCAGTGAAGCCTTGATTCTTTGTCAACAGGTCTTTCCCAAGAGGTTTCATATTTCCATCCGGATTTTGTAAGTTGAAAAATGTGAACCTCGTAAAATAAAATCCTAATTGTTTTGGATATAATTCATCCAACGGGTTGTAACTCATTCGGGTGCAGAAGTAGCACCGGATACATACTATATTCTTATGAATTGAACCGTTAATTTGTCTTGCTCATAGCTCTATCATGTACCAGTTCCAGTCGTTGGTTGATATGAAATTATTTTCTGACTGTCGTGTGGTTATAAATAAATAATCAACTAGTGACCGTTGATCAAGCTATGTGGTCTACCTAATCAGAATGTTCTGTCTTCCAGGATAAAAGCCATTGTTGACCTCTGTAATTGGGATGCAACTTCAACATGCGAGTCCTGTAGACTTTGCAGCTTGGGAAGAGAGAGAGAGAGAATATTCTGTGTAAGAAACAGGAAAGAGAATAATGTGAAGGCGTGCTGCCCACTTTGTATTATCCTCAATGCTTAAAACCTCATTCTTCTTCTGTTTTCAGTTAAAATGCCGCAGTCTGTTTTAAATAAAACATAATATGCAGACATACCAATAAAGTCTTCTTTATAACCATATATTTCTTGCTCTTTTTCTAGTGTATCATTTCCATTTTCCAGTGTACCTACCCAACTTATGAGACGAAAATGGACCCAATTATATTGCATATTTTTTTATTCCAATTAATATATGCGCATTTAATTGCATATATATAAGATATTTCTTAAATAAAACAGATGACGCTATTTTTGTACATGTAATCCCACACTCTTAAAACTTGTTAACAAACAGAAAAGTCATGAATCTTATCATCTCCAATACACCAATAAGTGAAAGGGTTCGTTTTTTCTTTTTCCATACGTTTGAAAGAATGATGAAAAAGAAGCCACATGAATCATGGTATATACCTTACAACACCTGTCCCTTTCCAGACCTCTCTTCTTCGAAATTTCCACTCAAAATATACGTTATATTTCTACTTAGTGGCCCCCAATCACTTCTTTAATTAGACCGTTACACAGCACGCATATGATGCAAAGATTTCTCTCAACCCTCCACCCCCTGTATAAATTCAGACAACTATCCTTACAGTGTTGTTATCAAGAACTAATGTTTTTACACTTTTTCTTTCCCATATAGTTAGTTAGCCTTTTTTTTCTTCTTTTCTTTTTTCAATCATATATATATATGTCTCCAATCAGCCCCGATGATCTGCACAGGATTTTCAAGAACCTGGACAAGAACAACAAAGGGCTTGTCAGCACTCAGGAGCTCCACCATCTTCTTGAGAAAATCGGTATCCACACAACCTTGGAGGAGCTCGAGAAGTTCGTGGGACGAACAAGTCTTGACTACATCGAATTCTTCTTCTTCTACGATGCAATGGTTAAGGCCAGGATGCCAGAACATGAAGCCAATGATGACATCCACTCTTCCCAAGATCACCACGAAAACGATCTTTTCAAGGCTTTCAAAGTCTTTGATTTGAATGGCGATGGCTACATTTCTTGCGAGGAGCTGCAGAGCGTGTTGTCGAGATTAGGATTGTGGGACAAGAGGAGTGGCCAAGATTGTAAAGACATGATCCGTGTGTACGATGAGAACTCAGACGGGGTGCTTGATTTTCAGGAGTTTAAGAACATGATGTCTGTTCCTCCCACTTCTGATCATTCGGAGACATAAATGATTGATTGATTGATAAATATATATATTATATGTTTTCTTGGCAATTTTTGTTACCACGACGTTTAGGATCCATATACATGACCATATATATATATAGAGAGAGATGTATATCAAGATTCGCCAGCATTTTTTGGCAGTGTGCTATTTTTTCCTGTTGGTTCTCGTTTCTTGGTTCATTTTCTCATGTAAATTTGCTTTCTGACAATCAATATATGTTGCTGGTTACTGCTGGATTCATCATGTTCTTACCCTTCCTGTTTCAAGTTTCAACTGCTATATATAAACAGATAATACACTGATTTTTAGTTTGAGTTAAATTCATTTTGATATGGAAAATTATCAAAAAGCTTCGAATGAAAATTTAAATATAAAAAATCACTTTTATGTTATGAACAATGACTCACACAGTTCCATAGTCAACCTAGTTTCAGGAGATTTTTTGAAATTTTTTTTATATCACAGGGGTGTAATTGATATTTTATTTTATTTTAATTTTTTTTTAACATTCTCAATATCACATGAAGTTCTTGAATTTTTTTTCCTTTTTAACAACGTAATCATCTGGAAGGAGCTGGCGGCCCAAAAAAAGAACTCTGTTGAATATAACACATACTATTGTAAAAAAAGAACTCTGTTGAATATAACACATACTATTGTAAATTATAAATTATTCACCACGCAGAAAATATTCTATATTTTATTTACTCAGTCAACCTTTCATTAATATGTTAATTAATAAATAATTACTCAGTCAACCTTTCATTAATCCTATATATTATGCTTTTAATTTCCCATTTATTGCAAATGGCATTATGTGGTATGCAGCGCTGTTGCATTAGATGTACAAGAAATGCAAATACGAAATAATCCCTCAGTCAGTTCGAATCTTTTATTACAAAATGGTCGTATTTTATTTAATATATACACACGTCATAATTTTTAATATTCTCGTGAATTTTTCAATATTGCTTAAAAGACAGTTTTGATCTCTTCCGGATGATGTAATGTTGGTTTGACTTCTAGTGCAGGCATTATCGTACACACAAAAATTACAATCAACTGGTGCATGATCTTCCAGGTCGATTTTACCAGAGTAGTCCTTCTTGAAGTAAGGGAAATCCCAGTTCAGACCCGCATCGATCGAACTTAAATTATATGACAAATGCAATATACTTGTCATGTAATTTGTGTATAGTAAGAAAAAGTGATAAATCATATAGCAAGTTTGATACATTTGACTGGTGATTTGTTTGGTTAAGCTAAACCTAATCCGAACAATATTTTTCCCTTGAATTACCATTTCGATCAGTTGGGTAAATTTATGAGCATGACGAAGGGGTATGTTCGAATATTGATCCGAAAATATTCTTATCCAAATCAAATTTGGTCGAATCAAACCAATCGCAAAACAAGGTGTATCATGTGACTAATGACTTTTCTTAAATTGTACACCAATCATATTACAAGTGCGTTCATTTATCACGTAATTAATTCAGATCCTATTAAATTCAATTTGAATTAGAGTTTTCTCAATCACTCATATGTGTGTGTGTGTGTGTTTATAGTTGAAGTTTCCATAGAGAAATCTAATGATGTGTGGATTGTGATTGGCTGATTATCAGTAACAGGTAAAAGTCGTTGAAGGCAACTAAGCTCCTCTTCTATATGGAAGTAAACTAATTTTGTGTGGTCAATGGGGCTTACCAGTCATTGCAACTTGGTTAGATTTTAGACAAAGCTATACCTGTCTCATCAACTACCATATATATACCTACTTGTCATTAATCTAATTTCTTTAGACTAACTTATTTGATGATTTCATTTCTATCACAAAATAAAGAGTTAAATGTAACTTTTAGTTCCGTAATTTAGGCTATCTAACGTTTTGTCTTTTAACTTTTTATGATAGTATTTTGATCTTATATTATTTTTAATTTTCGTAATTTCAGTCATTTTGTCGCTAGAGTTCACCCTCCAATAATGATAAATGTGAACTCTGACAAAAAAATGACTGAAATAAATTAAAATATATATATATATATATATATATATATATATATATATATATATATATATATATATATATATGCAGGAATAAAATGATATTCTATAAGATTGAAGGACAAAGATGGTTTTTGATCCATTTTGAATGGAAAGCTTACAAAATTACAAATTTAATTGGAAAAGGTTACATGTGTGACATGTGACAACTACAAATTAAAGATGTTTTCTGGCCAAATTAGTAATTTCCGACAATTCATATCCTACATGTGCTATTTTTAAAAATTATTGTCTTTCATTTAATGCAAAATGAATTTCAAGTAGATAAAAAATACCAAATTAGCTTATTTACAAGACGAAAATTGTAATTTCAACTAAATATATAAAGTCAAGCATTATTTTGGGCAAGCATCTTTATTGTAAACCCTTACATAATTTCATATTTAATCGAAACAATATTAGTACATTAACTAAAAAAATCATAATTAATTATATATATTTGGGTCAAATGCCCTCTTCTTTTATATATATTCTATTCTATTTTGTGAAAGGCCTGTTTTTGTCCTTTGCCAAACGACCTCACCCAAAAGCTGGCTTCAATTTCTTGACATTATATATATATATATATATATATATATATATGTATATATATATATTTGATCATGCTAGAAATAAGTGATCTTTCTGGTGATTAAACAGAAGCTCATTACAGTTCTACAGATAACAAGATGGGCTCTAAGAAGAGAAAGAACAAGAACGTGAGTCTAATCGAGTGCTTTCCCGATTAAGACCCTATGACGCTCAAATCAGATCGTATTTGAGATAGAAGTACTCGATCGATTGTAATAAATATAGTCGAACCAATAAAATGTGTCATACTATTAATGCTCCATATTTATAGTACTTATAGGTCCAAATGTACTGTACCAAATGAACCACGTGTCAGTATCTCAAGCTTCCCTCCATGATGATGTGTGGTGTTGCAGCAAGCGGGTTATTTTTGTTGGGTTTGGATCCTAAATTGGGTCGGGTCTTCACGACCCGCACAAACCAAAAATGCGCGGATCTAACTGGTCCCATGGTTTATTTTGCCTCTTACTAGGGGTATTCTTATCTTTTTAGCCAAAAGTGGGGTAGTACCCCTATCAATATTCTTCCATTACAATGCAGTAGTCCTAATTGTGATCATGATCAGGACATAGCCACCCAGCAATCTAAACAAAAAACCAAACATCATCAAAACCCTTGTTCGATCAACAACCTTAAAAACAGCAGATTTCTTGTGAACTAACCAGATTTTTCTGTCTTTTCTTCTCTTCAGCTTCCATGAAACTTCCTGCAACCTTCTTCTGTAAACCTCAACCAACAAAGACTTCCCTTTTCATTAAATATAGAATCGCGTACGGGTAAGTACAACTTTTTAGAAACCGTGTGATTTGAATAATCTAGAGGAGTACAAGAAACATGTATCTTCATCTTCTTGATCTTCTATATGTATATGGACACACACACATTCTTTACATGGTACCAAGAATCATTTAAAATAATAGACATATACATATATATATATATATATAGTCATTCGAAATCCCTTCTCGCATGTATTTGTATTACCACAACTAATGTCTCCTCTCAACACACTTCACTTGCGTAGGATTTTCGACAAGCTAGATAGAGATAAGGATGGCCATGTGAGCATAGATGAGCTTATGTGGCTTCTTGAGAGTACCGGCGTGGGTGCTAAACGAGACGAGCTCGAGCTTTTGGTAGGTCGAAAGACTCTTGACCTAGTCGATTTTCTCTTCTTTTATGAAACCTTGATTGTTAAAGGAAAAGGTGGTAATAATTGTTTTGTCCAAGTCCAAGAAAAACATGATGAAATCTTGGAGAGGGATCTTAGAAAAGCTTTTAGGGTTTTTGATTTGAATGATGATGGGTTCATTTGTTGTGAGGAGCTCAAAATTGCATTGACAAGATTAGGGTTGTGGGAGGAGCATTGTGGGCAAGATTGCAAGCGTATGATAGAGGTGTACGATACCAATTCGGATGGTTTGCTTGATTTCGAGGAGTTTAAGGCTATGATGTTGGTTGATGATTAATCCTTACCCTCTTCTTAATTAATTAAGAGAATGTGCCTTTCTTTGAATTCTTTTTGCTTTGTATATATATAGTCATGTTTAATTAATTATTTAATGTTTTTAAGTTGTTTTTTTTTTCGTAATCCTAAAAGAAATTCGGAACATATGTACTCGTATGAAAATTTAACGTATTTCATATTAAATCAGAACAGACAAATACATAATAAATGGGAAAAATGCAATTTACCCCCCTGTGTTATGGGGAATGAGCAATTTACCCCCCTGTGAAAAAAAAATTAGCAATTTACCCCCTTATGTTATTAGAAATAGAGCAAAATACCTACCTCGGGCCAGCGGTGCATTACACGCACCCTCCTTGCATCTGGGTATATTTTTCAACTAATAAAATATTAATTTATTTGTATATATTTAATTTAATATATTTTAATATATTATATATATATATATATATATATATATATATTTATATATAAAAGTTCTTTTCTTCTTCCTCCAATCGACGAACCGCCGCCGCCACCGTCGCCGGAGCCTGCCGCCGCCGCCGAACCCAGCTCCGTTCGCTCGCGCTGCCTCTGCCGCTGCCCCGCCGCCACTCCCTTCCTCCTCCCCATCGCGCTCGTGACCCTCTTCCCTCGTCCTCGCGCTGCCGCCGCCTCCTCCGTCCCATGGCCGCGACCTTCTCCCACTCCCACACCCAGATCCGCCCCCCCCCCCCCCCCCCCCCCCCCCGGGTGTCCTCCTCTTCGCGTCCTCCTCCTTCTCCCTCCCCCTCTTCGCTCTCCTCCTCCCCTCCCCCCTTCGCCTCCTCCTCCTCCTCCCGCCTCTGCCTAGTTCGCCTCCTCCTCCTCCCTCCCCCTCCGGCCGGCATCTCTCTGCCTCCCTCTCTCTCTCTCTCTCTCTCTCTCTGTGTATATATTATATATAGACTATATATATAAATACATATATACAGGTTTATTATAAAAGTATAAATGTATATATATATATATATTCAGAATTAATTATATATAATATTTTATTTTTATTTTTAGTCACTTAAATTTTAACCGTTGATTTAAAATTGATAAAATCTACACCGTTGATTTATTAGTTAAATGTGGACCTTAGATTAATCAAGATCCAACGGTTATTACATGATAATTTAAATATTATTTAAATTTTAAATTAAAAAATATTAAAAAAATTTGAAAAAAGCGCGTGTAACATACGAAAACGCGTGAGGGGTTTTTGCTCTATTTTTAATAACATAGGGGGTAAATTGCTAATTTTTTTTCACAGGGGGTAAATTGCTCATTTTCCATAACACAGGGGGGTAAATTGCATTTAACCCCATAATAAATTACTCAATCATCATTTCATTTACATAATAATAATATTTTCAATTTTTTTATATGAGATAACATATATATACCATTATAATTTATATTAATTTATCATGATGCCTTTATTTAATATATATTATTTTTATTTTGATGATCACTGAATTTTTTTTAAATATCTAAAGATGATGTATTACATTTAGCCCAAAAGAAAAAATCTAAGGGATGGAAAATGTAAAAAAACCACATAAAAAAATAAGTCCAAAATAAATAAATAATGATGGATCCTTTTATATACTATATCATGATATTTTAATCAAATTCAATCCAAAAGTTGGTTAAAATATGCCCGAAAACATCAATTCGCACACAGTTTCCGTTAGTTTTAGCGGAATGAAGACTTCGTACAAGATTAATATAGAAAGGTTTTTTGTTTATTTTCTTAATATAAGGGTTATTAACATTTTCCTTATAATACAAGGGACAAGAATAGAATTTAGCCAAATATTTCATTGGTGGTCATCTCATTTATTTAAATCATAATTTTAAATGATTTTGACAAATTTAGCAACAATGCAATAATAAGCACAGAATCCTTAAATGAGAAGTACAGATTAATTTCACCTCGACAAGAACAAATTTATTACAGTATATTGCAGTTTGACCCCTTAATGTATCATTAATCTAATTTTCTGCCTCATGTGAATCCCAACAAATCTCCACATTAACTCATGACGAGACTTCCAATGCGCTTATTTCTGTAACAAAATCGTGCCGTAAACGTCCCACGGCCCATGACCCCTCCTCTACTCCACTTCTGTGCTCCAAGTCGTTGAATATCAAATTTCACATTTTTATTTCAAATTCTTTTTAGTTGAAATTGGAGAAAACCGGAGGAGAATGTACTGGAGAGACCCAACCAGAATCTTTTTGCATTTTTGGTCCTTTTCTTCTTTTACAGACAATCCATGCACAAATCTCAATCCCACTGCTACTGCTTGTACTAATGCAAGTCAGCAAGTACATGCTCAGACAGAGAAGAGAGTTTGGAGTTATTACTAAATCTTCACTTGTTCACCCCTACAGTTTCCTCCACTTTTCTTCTTCTCAATCTGAAATTCAGATTTCAAATTTCATTAATTTTTGAAGTATCAAACTCAATTCTTGGAAAAAGTTATATATAATATTAATAGTCAAGTAGATGTAAGATTTTTCATTCCATCCAATATAAAAAACACACACTTGCACACACACATTGAGACAACCAAAAGGGTATAGATAGGCATAGATACCATCACTTTTTTGGCTTTGTGACTTCTTGCAGTGAACATGTAATTCAGCAAAGAATCTGAAACCCAAAATCAAATCTTGGTTTCCTTTTCTTTCTTTCCATTTTTTCTGAACCAAGAAAATTTCACACACACACACACACACACTGAGAGGCCATGAAAGCCATGTCTACAAGCTCGGCGTCATCCCACCTCCCCTTTAGTTCATCATCATTGATCAGTACCACAGCTCCGACATTCATAAAGATCATAGCTTTTTCCTTTGCGTCTTTCACTCTTTTCTTGCTGTTGAAACGTTTTTCTCCTTACCCCACAACCACAACCCAAAGTCACCACCTTTCTTTCTTTAACTCCACCGGAGCAACCATCCCTTATGCCCCACCACCTCCTCCTACACCCCCTCCTCCTCCTCCTCCGCCGCCGCCGCCTCTGTTGGAGAGAACGGGGATAATTAATGAGATGGGAATCATGACTTATGACTTTATAGTGGGAGAGTTTGATGAAGGGCTTATAAAGAGTGTGGTGATGAATGCCAATAGTAGTGATGAGAGGGAAAAGAGAGAGAGTGATTGGAGGAAAGTGGTGAAAGTTGAGAAATTTAGAGTCTGTGAAGGGAGCATGAGCGAATACATTCCCTGTTTGGACAATGCGGAGGCTATTTCGAGGTCTAATTCATCAGGGAAGGGCGAAAAGTATGAGAGGCATTGCCCTGAGAATGGCAAAGGATTGAATTGTTTGGTGCCGAGGCCTAAAGGGTACAAGCTCCACATTCCATGGCCAAAAAGCCGGGATGAGGTACAAAACTTGCAGATTTTTTCTATTTAATTTGCTTTCATTGCCTCTTAGTAGTTTCTTGTGGGATTTGATTTTACTTAGATTCTTGAATTTGGCACTACAGCCATCTAACTAAAAACTGTAGGTATGTTCTTGTACAAGTAGGATCCGCAGATATACGCTCTGTTTTGGTTAAGATTTTTCATTTAGGAACGAACTCCTGAAATGATTTAGCAGTGTTAAGGTTTTGATAACTATGATTTTTGGTCAAATATCCTGTTTTAAGACATGTACAAAACTGATTTATGGCAATAGTTAATCCTTGAGCACCGGAAAAGAGTGTTTCTTACTAATTAGAAGGATGATATTCTTTTCTTATGTTCAATGAGAAGTATTTGAAGAGGCTAAAATGGTAATGCAGGTGTGGTTTAATAATGTGCCTCTGGTTGGAGATAAAGAAGGTCGGAATTGGATATCGAGAAAAGGTGATAAACTTATATTTCCAGGAGGTGGAACTCAATTTATCCAAGATACTGATAGATACTTGGATCAGATATCCCAGGTTTCCCTTTATCCTTGAATTCTCTTTGGATTTATGCTCTATTTTACTTCCACCTGATTCTGGAGGATATGCATATAGATGGTTCCAGAAATTGCATTTGGACAACGCATACGGGTTGCTTTAGATATTGATTCTGGAGTTGCAACTTTTGGTGCCTACCTGACTGAGCGGAATGTGACCACTCTATCAATAGGTCAGAAAGATGTTCATGAGAACCATATTCAGCTTGCCCTGGAAAGAGGTGTACCTGCCATGGTAACTACATTAGGAAGCCACCGCTTGCCTTACCCCAGCCAAGCATTCGACTTAATTCATTGTTGGAGGTGTAGAATTAATTGGACACAAGATGGTATGCCTCTTTGGTATCTAATCTTACTTTGGCATTTTTGATCATGTTGTTTGGGCGCTATGCAACTAAACTTTATGTTGAGATGATCATTTCAGATTAAAGCACCGGGAACAAAAAAAAAAGAATCATGTTTTAGTGACACTCCTTCTCAGTGCTAATTTTAGTTGAAACAAGGAAAGAAAGTAAACGACTAGCAGCTACTTCAATTCTTTCAGCTATTGTTATCCTTTCTTGAAAATGCTTTGCATGTTCTTCTGTTTGATGTACATGTGTTAGAAGTGTCACATGTGGGTAGTGTTCTTCATACGCCCTTTCTTTCTGGGCCGCTCTTTTTTCGGTGTTTTCTTGCTAGTGGATTCTCTAAGTTATTATAATAGTATTCTGATCTTTTAATTTCAATATTGTTCCATTTTTGTTATGTGAAGATGGGGTTTTGCTTCTTGAGGCTAATAGGATTCTTAGAGCTGGAGGATACTTTGTATGGGCAGAAGAACTCAAACATGGAGATGAACAAGCAGAACAATGGAAAGGTAGCCAGTCTTGGCATTATTGAGTGTTATTATGATCAAGTTCTTACATTCAAAATTTTCCCTCTTTCCCTCCAAATACTTATCTGATGACTTTCGAAACAGGCATCTATTACCATATATTATTTACCTCAGAGTCTCAGACCAAGTAACGTGTTCTTGCCCGTCTATCTTAACCTTATCTTTTTACAGAAATGGAGGTTCTTACTAGGAACCTTTGTTGGGAACTCATAAACAAGGAAGGGGACATCACTATCTGGCAGAAGCCCCTAAACAATAGCTGCTATCTTAACCGTGCTCCTGATGTACATCCTCCCCTATGTGACCAAGATGACAATCCAGATATTATATGGTACTTACGCCTATTCTTTGTGCTAAGCAAATACTAGCATCCGCCCCCCCACCCACCCAGACACACACACATTATGTTATGGAATTTACGTCAAGAACACAGTTTTTCCAGTACAGCTGTGTTTCCAGTGTGTATTTCATAATGTCTTTTTATGGTTTCGTTACCCATTGTAATCAATTCCATGAAGTAGAACTGAAACAAAAGAGGTGCTTCTCTTTTGGACACCAGACAGAAAACAGACACTCATCCCCTACTCCCTTCCAACCAGTGAACCAAATTTGAAGTACAATTGCTCTCTGTTAGTCATTCTATTTTTTCTCAAGGCCTACTTTATGTGCAAACTAGGAATATTACCTTGTCCCGTAGTATTTTGGTGGAATTAATCAGGTTATTTTCCACTAAGAAACACTTTCCAGAGAATAGAGAGAAATTTGGTTACATTTGTTCTTATGCAGGTATGTAAATCTGAAGGCATGCATCACACGATTACCCGAGAACGGTTATGGAGCTAATACTACTAACTGGCCTGCCCGCCTGCACAGTCCACCAGACAGGCTTTTCAGCATACAAATGGATGCTGATAAATCTCGGAGGGACTTGTACAGAGCGGATTACAAGTATTGGAATGAGAATGTAAGAGGATACGTCGTTGTTTTTCACGTGAACAATGTGAACATACGAAATGTGATGGACATGAGAGCTGGGTACGGAGGGTAAGTATCTTTATCCTCTTTGAAATTTCCAGCATATCTAAACTCTATTCCAACTGCTGGGAGCTTGATTTCAACCTATGATCAATTTAAGTCCTATTGTTAGATTCTTGTAACTGGCAGGTTCGCAACGGCTTTACTTGATTTCAACGTGAATTGCTGGGTTATGAATGTTGTTCCTGTTAGTGGTTCAAATACACTGCCCGTAATATATGATCGTGGTCTTATAGGAGTAATGCACGACTGGTATGACCCATAATCTCCTTTCTAATTTTGTTTTCGCGGCTCGTAATTTTTTCCTTACATCCGACAAATGTTTCCAACTCGAATTAGTGGTCATGGACTTCAAAGTTCTAAATGAGTTTACTGTTAGCCAATATCACTTGTTCTCCAGCTATGACTTATGGGTAAGATTCTGTCACATGTACATTGTCTCCTACTAAGATATTAGCAAGTTCTTTTCCATTCAAAGCAGGTGTCTGAAATGTTACGGATCTTTCATTTGACTTGTATGACAGAATTGCTTATGTCTATTTAAGGAATTCAGGCCACGTTCTTAACTTTCTGTAAGTTGGGTAGAGCTAAAATTCCTGATATGTTCGATCTGAGAAACAGGCATACGACTTCAAAATAACACAGTTTTGAAAGGAGACATAGCATCACAA
Source organism: Sesamum angolense (assembly GCA_034509725.1). NCBI lineage: Eukaryota > Viridiplantae > Streptophyta > Magnoliopsida > Lamiales > Pedaliaceae > Sesamum > Sesamum angolense. The sequence continues at coordinate 12,639,617 of JACGWL010000012.1, forward strand.
ATATCTTTCCCCAACGAACTTTTCATAAGACAATCCACATGAATATTTCATTTTATTCCAACTATTTTCTTGATCATATTTCACTCATGGACATCCCGCAGGTGTGAGCCATTCGATACTTATCCTAGAACATATGATTTGTTGCACGCAGCCGGCCTGTTCGTTGTTGAGCAGAAGAGGTACAAGTTTCAATCTTTCACAATTGGTGGCTGATTATATCCTAGGATTGAAAATAATTATTCTGAATAACAATTCTCATGTCCATCCAGATGTAATATCACCAACATCATACTGGAGATGGACCGAATCCTAAGACCAGGTGGACGAGCTTACATTCATGATACGACCGCTGTCATTTATGAACTCAAGGAGATCGCAAACGCAGTGGGATGGGTCACTTTCATGTTCGACTCTGGAGAGGGTCCTCATTCGAACTGGAAGCTTTTAGCTTGTGAGAAGCGATTGTAATATATTTGCATTATCCACTATAGGAAGAGAGAGAAAGACGGACAAATTTTTTCGTATGAATACCGCATACCTCATCCATGAGTATAAACTTGGACATGGACTCCTGGATTATTGTACTAAACATGCAAACTTTTTAGTACTGAAACTACACAAGTGCCAGTTCGACATGTTTTATGCTAGTAATTGTGATTGTGATTCATTTCAATAGCAAAACAGCATTTAGAGCCACAGAAGATGCTTCAGCATCTTTCCCTGGAAACATCTCCTTAAAAAGAACTGTCTACAAAACAATCCATTTACATCAACGCTCACCACATTACAACAGGAAATGCGCATATAACGAGTTCCATCCTTCTCCAAAAAGCAACACTTTCCTCAGCCTAGGCTGTCTTATTTGGATCTTTACTCGCAGCAGTGTTCACTTGTTTTGAGAGATAAGCCTCATAAATTTCTACAACCACACGCGGATCCTTCTCGACAAGTTCCATATACTCTTCTCGTTTACTCAGCTTCTCCATGTTGTCCATGATCAACGACAAGGCTGCATCGAGCAAACTCTTAGCACCATGCTGGTGAGCAAAAGCATAGTAAGGTAGCGAATTTTCCCAGTTCAGTCTGGACATCAGATACTTCTCACAATAAGTCTTGAGATGCTTCACTTGGTATTTTTCAGCCAATACCAACAGGTCACAGGCCATATGCTCATCAAGGCAGGCTTCAGCCGTGTATAAATAGTTCACAAATGCTCGAAGGGCGTCGTATGATACATCACTGATCTTGATGGTTCCAGTCAGGCTTTCCTCCATTTCATTTTCGAGCATGGCCCTGAAAACCGGGGATCGACTTGTCTGTTTGGTAATCAAGAATATCAGTATTGGCCCATTAATAAGCAGACATCAATTACTATAACAAATGCTCGAAACATGACTAATGAATCAGAAAAATAGTTCAAGAAATTTTGTGTGCTTCTTTCACAGTAATTGTGCAACAGTTTTCTAAGCCTAAAGGCAATCCTACAGTTAATAGTTCGAGCTAACGGCCCGGCTCAATTTAAGCACAATAATGGTGAGGGGAAGCCAGAAATAGTGAAAAGGGTGCAGTACCAATACAGCCCGATGGGCCGGGATGGAAGGCGAATTGCACTGCAAATTAGCTGAATCCGGCGGACCAGAAGCGACCAAAACGACGTCGGAGAAGCACGAGGTATTGGGCCTGGTCACGAAATTCGGGCCAGTACAAAGCAAGCGAAGAAAGTTGACCTTTGACTTGAGGTCATCGATCTCCCGCTTGAGCTCTTCCTCCGTCTCCCCCGCCTCCTCATAGCACTCGCGGCAGGTGCCGGCACGGCGGTCGACGTACTCCTCCTTGCACGACAGGCACTTCATCCTCATCCGCCGCGCCGCAGACGATCCCTCCTCCCCGTCCTCCTCCTCCTCATCCTCATCCTCGTCTTCTCCAAAGTCCACGTCGGAATCAGACGAGAACCGCCGCCTCCAGCGCTGGTTCCGCTGCATTCTCCGGCGGTTGTTCCAACCCTTTTTATCTGTTTATTCTTTTTTATTTTTAGTAGGGAACTCTGCAGTACCTTTCGATGCTTTTCGTGGGTTTTCTTTTGGTAGATACCGCCGATCTGAACCTTTGTATGCGGATTCATTTATTGCCGTGGAACTCTCGCGCATAAAAAGTGTGTTCTTTGAGGTGATTGCCCATGCGACTTTAACTGAAATTGGATGGAATTTGCAATTTTCAATTAGTCCCACTACTGTGCGGGGAATTAGACCACATACTAAAAGCGTCAAAGTCAAGTCAAGTAATTTACACAAACAAAGAAGCGTTAGACGAAACTCAAAACTTAAATCCGTAATTGGGTATAATAATAGTTAGGGATAATTGCATTTTCCTCTCCTAAAGTTTAGTATAATTGTATATAAATCTCATGTAATTTGAAAAATTATACCCAGCAATCCTGATATTTGCATACTTCTAACAAATAAATCCCTTCGTTAGTCAAAATTCACCAAATTGATTGATATTAACAAAAGAAATAAGAAACAATCTATATTAATCATTAATTTACTTATTGCTGACTTATTGCATGTTAAATAATTTTTTCAGACAGTATTACCCTTATACGGTGAAGATATACGTCTTCGTATACATTAATGCGTGAAAACATATGAGCGTAATTTGATCATAAAAAATTTATTTGACCTGGAATAAATCAGTAATAAGTCAATTAATAATTAACATATATTTTTACGGTAATATCAATCAAGTCGATGAATTTTGACTAACGAAGAGACTTATTTGTTATATGAAAGTAAACCTCAATGGTGCTAAATGAAATTTCTCAAACCACGAGGAATTTACGTGTAATTACACCAAACCTCGAGAATGAGAGTGTAATTATTCCTAATAGTTAACCATTGTTTCTCATATGATTAATTACCTCATTGCTGCATTATTTGATTGTCCCAATTTTTACCTTTGTTTTTTAGTATTTTGATTGCAATTGTCTTATGAATTTTAATAATTAGTAATCAGTACATACCAATTATCAATATCGAATATATATCATGATAAATAATTATTACTAAAATAAATCAACAACTATTATTAAAGTAGACTAATATTTATATATTGGTGGAACTCTAATCCATTGACTCTTTAGTGGTTTTAACTTCGAGAACTAAGTTAAAAGTTATACAAACAATTGATTATAGTACTGAAAACTTGATGATATTGTTAGGAGAGATACGATGAAAAAATATAAATAAATTAAATTGATTCAATCAATATATTAATATAATTAAAAATAATAATAAATTACAATAATATAATAATTCATATAAAATGAAATAGATATGAACGCCGTCAATTGGACTCAAACCCGTCGGAGACGTGGGACGAATGCCCATACGGGAAATTAGCAGCCAAACCAATGACTGTTAAAATCGGGGTTAAATGGGTTAGCGGTCTGGTTAATAAAAAGACAAATGAAAAGAAAAGTAATAATTAGCATTTTTATTTTGATAAAAGGGAAAAGAAAGAAAGAAACCCCAAACCCCCTCATTTTTCGTTTCAAAATTTAAATAAGCCCCTCTTGGTCTTGTGTCATCCACTCATTCTCTCTCTCTCTCTCTCACTAGGGTTCCCAATTCCGACAGCGGAGATTCATTCCCCACTCTCTTTGTAACTCCGGTGAGATGCTCGAAATTGTTATTAATTTTTTTAGTTTGCTTTTTGAAATTTTCTTGAACTAATTTTAGGTTTCACGGTTCAAATTGTGGGAATTTTGGGGGGTTTAGAGTTCTTGTTGTATTTTGACATAGATGTTCGGGGTTGCTTTTTTTCTTTTGGGAATTTGCAGGGAAAATGAGATTACTGGATGCTATTTGGTTGGGGTTTAGGGTATGAGTTGTTCTAGTTATTGGCTGCGCTTAATTGGAGAATAGGAATGGTTGATGAGCAGAAGGAAAGTAGCGTTCTTGTTGGTGGAAGTTATACGGAAAGCGGAGTAGTCGAGCCCAAGGTTGATGGGGTGAAGGTGAATGGCCGTGCAACCAGTGTGGAGACTGGTTCGCCGGAATTGGGAGGTTCTTTACTTACTTACCAAAGGCGAAGGAATGCCAAAGTTGTGGAGAATGGGATACTTCGGGATGGTGCGGGGATTCAACATTTTGAGAAGGTATGGTAATTTCTTATATTGAAATTCACAAACTTCTTATTGCTTCCACTTTTTATTTGCTCCTGTCAATTTTTTTCTGTTTCCCTTTTCAGTTGTTTGCATAGAGTTTATGGATATAGATTGCAGTTTGAGACCCCATGAATTTTATGCTAGGCTAAAGAGAAAGATTCCCTTGGCCAAGATTTGGTGATTTATATGAAAGAGAGAAAGTGTGGCTATATGGAATTCGTTGAATAACTTTTCATTACCAAAAACCATTGCATCTTCCGTATAGTTATTAATGGTGCGCCATGGTGGAATGCGATAAATCAAATGTTCTGAGCATGGACATATTGACAATCACAATCTCTCCATTCATCTGTTGAATAGACACTTTTTGATCCATGAGAGGGTTAAGTGAAGTTGGTGGTGAAAATTGGCAGCAAATAGTGATAGGATCATGTTGTTTAATGCTGTATGTAACTCATGGGGCAATCATTGCTCATGCTGCTTGATAAGTGATATTGGGGTATAAAGTTCTTAAAATTTAGTTTGGAGCTCACATGAGGTAATTTATAATGTGTTTAGCCCATCTGAGCTAAAGTTGTTTTTTAGCATTTCAGATAAAAAAAGAAGCCAGAAACATTTTGTTTTTAAGCTGGAAGACTCTATATCAAATACTGCTTTTTATCCTTTTCCTTGAGTATAACGATATCTGGTCGGGTTGTAGTAACAAAACTTTAATCAGGTAGATATTTGATTTGCAACCACCAACTCATTGTTGGTTGTGAAATTACTTCTCAGTGGAAACGGCTAGGAGTGCCGAATTGTTTATAAATATGTATTTCTGCATGATTGTCTTTCAAAGTATTCCTTCCTCGTATTTCTTTTTGTTTTATGACTAGGATTCCTTACTGCTTTCATTTACTAAGTCACTGCTTGCCTTCAACTTGAATGTTTGGTCCCAGAATTAGAGATCTTGGAAACCTGTAGCACAAAATTATCCTGGTCTTTTAGCATCTTAAAGGGTTTTATAGGTTTGTTAAAGGTGTACATCTATGCGTGTGTTAGTATATCAATCTGATCCTGCCTAATGATCTTGTATAGATGTTTCTGCATGTTGCTTTTCTCTTTTGCGAATTTCCTTACCATTTGACAGCATTTCCTCTATTTTAAGCCATGTCCTCTTTTGCTAGTATTGAAATTTCTTCATTTGATTTTTGTAGTCATTTAAGAATTCATTGAATCAAGCTAGCCAGAAAAGATCACATGCTCTGGCAGTTGCTTCCAGCGAATGCTCACTCCAGCACCAAAGAAATATTGTTCTTGAGCAACTGTGTCAGTCGTTGGAAGGTCAAGGTGGTTTAAAAAGATGCATTCAAGACGCACTTGCATTTGATCTGGGAAGTTGTAGCAGAACCACAGCTAAGGTACGTACTGCTATTATTGGCAGCTTACAACCTACTTTTCTTACTTTATGTGTTTTTTGCATTACATTTGATAATACTTATTGTTATTTTGGTCAATTCATGGATTGAACATTATATCAGTTCATAAGATTGCTGCCTTTCGATGCATCATCAATCATTCAGCTATGTGATTAATCTCCCGGTCCTTCTAAAATAGCAATTTCAAGCTGCAGCCAGTATTTTTGAGGATCTTTAGCAGATTAATGGGCTTTCCTGTGCAGGAATCTGTTTATTCTTGTGAAGCTGGAAGCAAATGCACCTTGGAGACTGGATCTGTGCGTGATGGTCTGCAAAATGCTGCTAAGGACAGTGTGGGCATGGCATACAGTGGATCAGTCAATGAATCAGATAGTGATACATTTACAGAGATCTGCCGGAGCACTTTCTTTGATGTTATTATGTCAGAAAGGTTCGCCCAATTATGCAGTTTACTCCTTGAAAATGGAATGCATGCTGACAAGTTGTTTGATATGAGACATATAAACTCAAGGATGAAGGAGAAAGCATATGAAAATTCGCCTCTGCTATTTCATTCAGATATCCAACAGGTATATTTCTGAATTTTACTTTCTGATATCTGCTCATTGAGTGTGATCTTCTGAAGACATTGAAAGCTTGACCTTGTCTTATCAAGAAACCCGACATCTATGAAAACAGATATTTATCTAAAGTTGGTGGTGGCATTTTTTTCTGAAAGGTCCTTCTGCTCTTTTATGTCTAGGAAAGGACTAAGCTTATTCCTAGTTAATGGAATTACTCGTTATTAAATTATCTTGAAGTTTGACGGAGTAAAAAATGAAACTTTTCCTCTTTTACTTTCAAAATTTTAGTGACATTGGTATCCCTGGACTGAGTCTTCTAGGTGCCTCTTTAGTTCAGATTTTTAGCAGGCTGTTTCTTCACACGTGCCTGTTGGACTCAAATCTCACTGGGGGAGGTGATATCTACTTTAAATTTTTAGCCAATCCTTTCGGTGTTAACTTGTGCAGACTGGGGGAACAAATCAATTATCAAATATTCAAATGACCTGCAGATTACTATGGTTATAATATAAGATTTTTCTTCAGATAAAGGAAAATGTTCATGAAGCAGCAGTCTTTGAGGTTTTCTTCTCTAGTAGTTGCTGGATCAGATAAAAGGTTATTGTATTCGTTCTATGGCATTTGAATCTTTCAACTGAATTACTAGTTTATTTAAAAGGATGGGGGTTGGAACATTGTCTTATATAATGGAGCTGGCAGAAATGTTGCTCTGTATATCTCTCTCTGTATGTAGATATATGTACACATGCTTTACCTCTTAGCTGCTTACTTTATTTTATAGATATGGACAAAACTCCAAAAGGTTGGCGCTGATATGATTGCTATTGCGAAACGCCTGTCAGACAAAACAATGATGTCTTTTCGTGAACAGGTAGATGAGTTAGCTTGGCTTGGATTAGCTTGGTTGTGTTTACATCTTCTATTGTTTGGATTTATTCTTTATGCTCATATGCTTTGATCTTCTTATTAGCTTTTGTGCCCTTGCATACAACAGGTAGGGAGCTCTGCACACAGCATTTCTGAGGTTGGCAGACATGAGGTAAATGCTTCTTCTCTTTCCCCTGTTTCCCTTTCTTCTTTTGTGTCGTCTCGTTTCTTTTCCTTAGGGGAGTTGATGTGGAGGAAGAGATTGGAAACTGTAGTATGCTTTTACCCCATTTGCTGCATCAAGAAATTGAAAATCCTGTTAGGTTAAAAAGTGTGATGTATGTATTAATTTTGTTTCTATTGGCATTACAATTGTAAGTAAATTATGAAATGTCAGTCATGCTTGAATAGCTTTTATCCTTTTGGCTCTAGTAAAAATCTTGAACCAGTATGTAGTCCAATACAAGAGCTTTTACATTGTATTATATTATTCTTTGCTTTCTGTCTGGTTGCGTGGATAATGTTCTTGTCTTTCTCAGCTGTTTTTGCTGGTCATTTCTCCATCATTTGCGTATCTATGCTTTTCTATCTCAGTCTTCTGTACTCCACCTGTACTACATGAAGACAGATTTTCTTTTTGGTGCATACCTAAACAAATATTGGTGGTTTCGCTTTATTACTTGTGTTTCAATTCATCTGAAGACTTTGAGATTGTAATGAATCCTGAATCTGTAGCTTATTAAACAACCAAATATTTAAATGAAGACTTAGGTTTCAGGGGGAAAAGTAGAAAACTCAAATTGTTGATGTTTTGGGAAATATGATCAGGATATAATGTACCTACTTTTGATGATGACAGTTCCTTACACAAGAATCTGACATGCACAAAGCAGAGCTAACAGAGGCCTGTGCTATTGGTGAAGTACATACCTGCAGGCGTTGTGGAGAGAAGACTGATGGAAGAAATGGTCTAGTATGCGATTCATGTGAGGAGATGTATCATATCTCCTGTATTGAGCCTGCTGTTAAAGAAATTCCTGTTAGAAGTTGGTATTGTGCAAAATGCACTGGAAAGGGAACTGAATGTCCACATGAGAACTGCATAGCTTGCGAGAGGCTGAATGCTTCTAGATCACGTCTTGATGGCAATGGAGAAGATGAACTTGCGTCTGAGGAAGCACCAGAGGAGTTAGAGGAGAGTTCAAATGAGTTGGTTGCGAACGGAGGGGATAAAAGATTTACACATTGCAAGGTTTGTCGAACTGAGGTTAGAAATGATGAAGACTATAGAATATGTGGTCATTCCTTCTGTCCTCACAAGTTTTACCATGTGAAATGCTTGACAAGCAAGCAGTTGATATCTCATGGGCCTTGCTGGTATTGCCCTTCTTGTCTGTGTAGAGCTTGCTTAATTGATAGGGATGATGATAAGATTGTTCTGTGTGATGGCTGTGACCATGCATATCACATATACTGCATGCAGCCGCCCCGCACTGCCATACCCAGAGGGAAATGGTTTTGCACAAAATGTGATGCTGGAATCCAGCGTGTACGCAAAGCTAAACTTTTGTATGAGAATATTCAAAATAAATCTAGAAAGAGATCTTTAGATGGAAAATTAAAGACAGAAGAGGCGTTAAACAAGTCTGGCGGTGTGGATATGCTTCTGAATGCAGCCAAAACTCTAAACTATGAAGAGAATCTGGCAGCCATGAGATTAAAAGCTACATGAGTTGATGTGTTGCTTTTGGAGAGGACGAATCTAACCACAGCTTTTTGTAAGACCAGGATTTTTGTAATGTACCTGTAGTCCCCAATGTAACAAATGTATGTTACTGCATCAAATGGAGGACTAATTTTTTTGCAGATTGGTAGGCTGACTTTGATAGCAATTCAGCACGAGATGCAACTCTATATGCGGCTTGAGCTACGACCTCTGGCAAGTTGTACTATAACAGGTACTTAGATATTGATTAGGTGTTGTAGTTTGTTGTATCAGGATTCAGAAAATTAAAATGTTTCCATATGTTGTAAAATGAGGTTACAATAGTGAGTGTATTTCCTTTGCCTTCATATTAAGGGAAACATTTCTGCCTTGCTTTAGCTAATTACCATGTGCTTTCAACCTTTAAGTTTATTATTCTTTAAGGCAATAATTGGAGATCATTCCTGAAATATGTTCTGGTTATTTATAGAAGGGTTATGTACTATCCCATACTTTCTTCTTAACATTTCCTTCCTCTGCTTTCAGAAAATGAAGGGGCATAAGCTGAATAGAAACTGTACATCATTGTAGTTCATAATTCCTTTGCTATAAGTATGCTAAAAATAAGTTCCTCGCCTTGGACGAATCTTCTCTTTCTTTATGAAGTTGATGCAATCCCTCAGGTATGGTGAAAGAGCTGAGCCTTCTAGCTTAATTCTTGCCCAGATTAATAGCTTGTAAGCAGTTCTGAAACAGGGTTTCTGCCGATGCTTTGTTGTAGTGGATGACTTAGTTCCGTTTCACTCCTGAGAGCAATTATTAATACCAATGCTAGTTTTTTTTAGTTGGAATATTCATATAATCTTTTGGGAACCACTTAATACCTGCGACAAGGAAGTCACACTGTTCCTGCATTTTGAATATTGAAAATATCAGAAGACATTCTGAAGTTGTCCAGATGGGATGTAATCTGTTTGGAGAAAAGGTGAAGAATTAACATTATGGTTCTAAAGTTCCATTAAGAATTAGAGTTTCTGTATCCATTCTCTTCAACAAGATCTTCAGCTCCAAAAGTTTTAAGAAGATTTTCACCATATCAACTCCGGACATAGCTTTAGGATACACTGCTGCTTCTGGGTATTAGATATCCAAAAAAAAAACAATATTGTCTATCTACTAGTCATTTACAACAAACCCCTACAATTCACACACAATTTTCTTCTCTTCTTTCTCTTCATATATGCCTGTGTGGATGCAGGCCACTGGGAGTCTTGAAAAGCTTTTAGCCCTGATCTCCGACGAGAAAACGGTTTTCAGTTGAGCTCAAACCCCTCGAATGGAGCTGCTTTCTCCTCTTCAGCAGATGTGATGCAGTCTCCCTATCATCTTTTGCTTCCACAGAATCGGGCTGTGGAGAGCAAGATTTCAGAAGGAATACATAAACACTATTATAACAGAGACAAGTTAACACACTGTATACAAAACACGGAAAACATCATGGTAACTTTATCCTCAAAGATACGAAAACTTTCAGGAAGGAAAAGCCGAAAAGGGTTAAGATAACTGCAATTTGCTTTTGCCTTGTCTATTATAAGCCAAAGCATTATAACTCTTGTTGAAATTAATAAGAATCATGTCAAGATTTCAGTATTGCATTACAGCATTCTTTGAATGCTACCTTAAGAGCCAATGCTTTGTCAAAACTTTCAATGGCGCAATCAGGTTCTCCATAGTTTAACTGGGCTCTTCCAAGCGTCACCCATGCCTATCGAGACAAAGGAGAAAACATGTAAACTTCTTCAACGTCAAAAGTAAAGTTCATGTATGATTTATCCGCACGAGCTCATGCTTTAAAGGTAATCTAAGTCACGTGAATATGCATGGACACCTATCAGAATAGAACAACAACCGAGGAACATCCATTGCGGATAGTGACATATCCAACACCCTATGAAAATATCAATAACTTGATTTTTTTGATCTTTTGATAGACACACCCATCTTCACTTAAATGCTCAACAAAATATACAGTGAGTTTGTCAACTTTGTGCCCATCAGAAATCCATGATGTATTCTCAACCCAAGGGTTACAAGGAATGATGCCAAAGAAACAAGAGATTTTGTCAACTGTGTGCCATCAGAATTCCATGGTGTAATCTTAACCCACATAATTACAAGGATGATGCCCCAGAAAAGTTTAGATACGCCTTGTCTGTCCGCTAATAAACTATTTGAAACTAACACTTCTTGTAGTAGATTAAAAGTACATACAATTAACTAGGTATTTTTTCATTTCCGCTAAATCCATCATTAGAGAACAATAAGAACCCAAGTGAATGTCCAACAAGTTGCCATACTCCATTCAATCCAGTACCTTTTCATATTTTCTTACGAATCACAGCATAATACACAGAAAGGCAAATCCATAGAGCAAAAACTTAACATACCTCAGCCCATTTTGGCTCCAATTCAGTTGCTCCTATGAACCAAAGACAAAACATGAGTTAAAATGTGATGACATGACATGGATATTTCTTATCCTTTTTTGAGACAGTAAAAAAAGTTAATGACATGACATTCATTTTTCTTATCTTTTTTGAGACAGTAAAAGAGTTAATATTAACGGCAGATATCTAGCAATGTATCTCAATAGGAAGTTATATTGACAAGAAACACGATGATTCCAGGATTTTCTCTGATATGATTGAAAATATGATGCCTAGTTGTATATCTTAGGGGATAAAAGTAAGAAATAGAAAAAGAATGGGGGAATAGAGGACACACGAGTTGCAGCCTTCAACGCATTCCACGCTTCCCCAAGTTCAAGTAAAACCTGAGCTTTTTGCTCATGTAGAATAGCTCGTTCAGGCATCAAAGTAATTGCACTCTCCCACTTTCCAAGTGCTTCCCGGTATTTTCCCTCCTTCAGAAAAGAAAAGTGAATGATGGGGAACCGAGTAACTTAGCCAAGCCACGACAATCTCATAGATATATGAAACATGTAGCTGTAACATATTTGCCTCCATTTGAAATGCTTAATTCATGTCCGCATGGTTCAACAACTTGTACCACTTTCAAATAGGGACAAAATATAGCAATTGATGCAAATAGGAACGAACGCAGCATGTCATTGAAGCAATCATATAATGAAACTCTTATCTAAATATTTTCCATTCCCACTTAACACAGCCGTATCCGTTTTCAACTCAAGCATGAACATGCACAACAATGTCAAGCCCATTTACAGAGATGCACAACTCTAATTCCCCACATTCTTGCAGGTGTACTTCCTGAAATTATCAGCAACTTAATACTTTTTTATCAACATCTTCTCAAGGAAAGGAAAAAAAAACAACACCTCAAATTAAACCCAAAGATCAATTCTTTCTGCACTCCACAGTAAATAACTTTAACAATACTAACACCAAAAACCAACATAACATAGAACCAAAACCCTTCACAATAAACAACAGAGAGAAGACTGAAAACCCAAAACCCTTATCCTAAAAAGGGCGAAAGAAAAAGAAAAAAAAGAGGTACCTCAGCAAGTTTATTTCCTTGAGCTTCAAAGTCCTGAGCAAGATTCCTCCTTTTCTCATCTTCCTCGTCGGAAATTGTGGTCCCCTTTTTACTTACGTCTTCGTTTCCAAGTACTTCACCTTCCTTCAGCGACTCCGCTGTAGTATTCGTATCAGAGCTGGAATTAAGATCTTCGAAAGGAAGGTTGGGATTAAAGGAGATGGGCCGTTTCCTGGTCTTGTTTTTGCTGTCCCCAACATTCTTCTTCCATGTCATCTTCATCTTTCACGATTCCGACCGCCGGAGATTCCTTCTGGGTCTCTTGCTCTATCAGCGACCATCAAAGAAAACAAACTCAAATATAAATTCATCTGATTCTCTCTTGTATTCGGCCACGCCGCTATTTCAACAGTTCCCTTTTTCCTTTTCATTTTGGGGATTTGGATGCCCATTCCTTCCCTCACTGTCAATTTTTAATTCATAATCCTTATTTATCGTGCCACGCAATATTTACGTATATATAATTAAAAATAATTATATTATATTTTCTAATTTATAATTTATTTACACAAAATTTTATAATTATTCAAAATGTGGGAGATAAAAAGATTGCATAATCTCTAATTAATATTTTCTGTACAAATATTAGATGTTTTGGATCCACAAAGAGATTTTAATAATTATTTTTTTACTAATTTAAATTGGATGATTATGTATTATCATAATTTACCACTTAATATTTTGTTCTATGTCTAATATGTTATGTTATAAATATAAATTTAAAAAAATATGAGAAATTAATTGAATATGATTGAATTCATAAAAAAATAAAAAAATTGAATATGATTGTAATATTTAGTGTAGTACAATAATGAAACACTTTGTATTTAATGTCATTTATCACGTGTCTTTTTATGTGAATGATGTTTTCTAATATTCGGATTAATTACAAGGAAAATAAATAAGACGTGAGTGAATATAGATACATAGAATCATTTCAAGATTAATTTCTATTTAATATAATTTATCAGATGTCTTTTTGTGTTTCTATGACATCTTATTCTTATTTAGCTAAAATGCAGACACCCCGTAATATATAAAATTATTTGTAGGAAAAATTGTAATTTTTGTCCTATAAGTATAGGGGATTGACATTCTTAGTCCTATACGATTTTTTTTTGCATTTTGGTCCTGTAAATACGTGATATTTGCGTTTTTGGTCTTATTCCGACTAAAATGGCCGGAAAAAGTCATGTGTAAGGCACATGATCATATTTTTTAAATAAAAAATCGGCCATTTTGGTCGGAATAGGACCAAAAATGCAAAAATCGCGTACTTACAGGACCAAAATGCAAAAAAAGAATCATATAGGACTAAGAACGCCAACCCCCTATACTTACAGGATAATTTTTTTTTTTTTTTTTTTTTGTATTCTGATCTCCAATTTATTTATTTTTTTATATTCACCCACCTATCTTTTTATTTGGTTGCACCTTATATTTTTCGGAGAATAATATAGGCATATCCCTTATGCATGTGTTCCCCTTAGGGTATTTTGAGTTTGTTAAAATTGCAATGTAGACATCCCACTTCTCAATATATAGGGTCATTTGCACTTTACTCCAACCTTTTTATAAAAAGAAAAAAAATCAATTTAAAACCTGGAGATAAGTTCCAAAAATGAAAAAAATTTTCAGAAAATTTAATGCACGCCCACAAATAAGCAACTTCACGTTACAAATTAAATATAATATTAAAGCCGACTTAAATTCACACATATGCCTAATGGTGGTGCTGGCCAGGAATACATACAATTCTTTTTTTTTCTTTTTGGGTTTGATTTGACCTCTTTTAGTACAATATGAGTGTATTTGGTAATGATGTAAAGTTGCACTCTTTCGTGATTTTTTCATCTAGGTTGTTAAAGTTCAATTTCTTCGCCTGGGTCGCTCAATTTTTCTTTTTCTTTTATCTAGGTTTTTTTTTTTCAATTTTTGCAATATTCTGCTAATTTTGTGGTTGTATTGGAACTTTTTGTTTGCGAATTAAAATTTTATTTTATTTTTTCTAATAGTTGGATTAGGGTGTCGCCCACTTAATGTTGCAAAAAGCTCAGGAAGGTAATTTGCATATAACCATTACGATATCCAATACAAAATCACCCTCAAACACGTAAACACGTACAAACAGAATATTATGTCATTATTACGTTGGAGGTGTTAGCATTTTACCTTTATATTTAGGGTAAATTACATCTACCTCCCATGATGTTTGGCATAATTACGAATACCTCCTCGTTGTTTGAACAATTACAAATACCCCCTTAATTTTAACAACCATCTAACAATTACCCCAATCTATTCATTTTTTATAGTGAACTGATCAAAATACCCTTATGAATTAAAATTTATAATTTTATTTACTTTTTTAAAAAATATTTTTTTATCAACTAAGGGGATAATTTTTTTTATAATTTTTAAAAATTTTCATCCATCCCATTCAATATTTTTATAAGATTTTATTTTTAAATAAAAAATAAAAAAATACAGTAAGGGCAAAGTTGACATTTCTATACCTCCATCCAAGGATTACATAATTTTATCAAACATCAGGGGGTATTTATAAATTTTCAAACAACGAGGGGGTATTTGTAATTATGCCAAACCTCAGGGGAGGTGATTGTAATTTACCCTTATATTTATATTATGTTTGTAGAAATGCGGAAGCAACAGTAACAAGAGGGGTAGTGTAGTGTAGTTTAGTGTTGAGTATTTATAAAGCTCCTTAACTCAACTTGACTGCATTGCAACAGACTCAGATTAAAATTAGTACAACGGTATAATTTTTTATATTCATTTATTTGTTGCTTTCTTTTGGAAGTGCGACATTATGTACTTGAAAGTGCGACCTCAGTGGAACATTGGACTTTATTCTGATTTCCGCTTCACTATATAAGACTCATGTCTCCCGCATCCAGTTTCAGACAGACAGACAGATACGCAAGCACACGGACAAGACACCTCACGGGCTTTTTTGAACTCGCTGCAACTTACCAAGAATTCGCAGTAGCTGCCATTTCTGGTGAATGCTTTTCCTTACCCTTTTGTGCTTTTGAATTTTGTTTTTGCCCCATCTCATCCAATTTTTTGTTGTTGTCGTTGGTTTTTTTGAGTGATTTGGAACACCTGTGTATACCATCATCTCTACGTGTTTTTGCCCATTTCCGGGTTTTTGGTTTTTTTTTTTCTTTGGAAAAAAAGACAGGGTTTACTGTTTTGACATGTTTTTGACATACATTTAATTGTAGATTGGGACTTTGCCACAGATCAGACAAGCATGTATATATATGTGTGTGTGTGCGTGTGTGCGTGTGTGTGTGTGTGTCCTTTGTGCGTTTGTGTTTGTGTGTGGGGGGGGCGGGGGGAGGTAGGTATAGACTTGTTATGAATGTCATAAAACACGTTGAAACTAGAAGGGGCGCTCGTTTATGTATGTCAATTAAGTTTTCTTGATCTTCTGTGGTTTGATCTTTAACGAATGCTATAACTTTCAAGATTTGATTTTTCCTTCTTTTCTTGTTATATATTTGCAGTGGAGTCTTAGTTTGGCAAATAAGACAAGGAGAAAATCTACGGAGTAAAATGGTTCTAGGAGCAGTGGAATTTGCCAGACTACAGAATTTTGTTCCTAAAGATGTTTTTGATGATCTCCAAGATGCAAGAGCTCGGAATACGCTCCTGGATAATGAACTATGTGAAATTAAAAGACAGGTGGAGTGTGATGAAATAGATGACACCTACAAGACCCTTCTGCTCTGCCTTCTAACTAAGGTCGAAACAGGTGAAGAATGTAAAAAGCGAAAAGAGAAAGAAGCTGTCAACGAGCACAATGATGACTCCACTGAGGAGGAGAATGATCCTCAATATGAGCTTTTCTTGAAGCATTTGAAGGAGCATAACGAGTCTTATGTACTTGAATATGAGAAAGACTCTTCGCCTGTGGTCATTAAATACAATGGAGATATGGACTCAGATGAGGATTCTGATCAAGATCCTAGAAGGATGACCAGAGGTAAAAAACAGAAAATCAGATGCCCGGTTTGGAGAATCCGACTAAGCATGATCAGGAGTCTAATTCAGTTAAGAAGAGCAAGGAACTAACTAGGAGTCAATTAAGGGATGAGGCTGGGTGTGTAGACAGCGCAAAAGAATTTAATAATAATGTGGGGCCAGATCCTGAAGATCTTCATATCCAACACAAGGCCGAACTTGAGCATGATCATAATGTCTATAAAGGTAGCAGTCGTACCTTACTAAATCGGATGCGTGATATGAAGAGTCGGCAAAGGCATGATCTGCAGCCTACTTCAGTTAAGAAGATCAAGCACCAGACTCGGAGAAAATCAAAGAATGACGCAGCCAAGGTAGATAATGTGAAGGGGTCACCTAGCAATATGGTGCCTGATCCTGAATATCTTCATCTCCATCAAAATGTCGAACAAGAGGATGAAAACTTGCATGAGGGAAATACTTCATTAATTGAGAGGACGTATGGAGTAAATTATCTGAAGAAACAGGATAACAGGAAGTTGAAGGGAACTATGAAACAGAAAATCAGAAGTTCAAATCAGATGCCTGGTTCGGAGAATCAGCATAAGCATGGTCTGCAGTTTGATTCAGTTGAAAAGACATTGGCTCAGAGAAAATCAAGGAATGTGGCTTACAAGGTACAGAACAAGAAAGGCTCACCCAATGATATGGTGCAGGATTCTGAATATCTTCTCCATAAAAATGTCAAACCTGAGGATAATAACTATGTCCATATGCATAAGGGCCATACTGCAGTAAATGAGAATATCGATGGAGTGAAAGATGAGAAGAGGCCGGAAGAGAGGAAATTGACTAGAGATGTGGAACAAAATGTTGGACCATCAAATCAGATGCCCGTTGCGAACAATCAGTGCAAGCATGAGCCGCAGACTACTTCAGCTAAGAAGACCAGGAGGTTGACTCTTGGGAAATCAAGAAATCAGATTGAAAAAGTAGATATTGGGAAGTACTTGCCTAGTAAATTTAGAGATGCCAAGGATTCTAAATGCTTAATGACAAATGAAAACATTGCTGGAAATAATCTTGAAGAAGGCCACGATGACGTGGAGATTCTAGATAGTGCTGCATTTCTTCAGGAAGGAATCTCAAGCCCATTTGTGGCTTCAAAGAAATTTAGTAGAAGTGTATGTGGTCGTTTAACAAAATTGTAACCCCTTTGGCCTGGAGTCTGGTCATCTCCTTTACAGGCTTTTGTTTTCACTTGTTCCCTGCCATTTGCTCTAACTTTTTTGCTTTGCACTAATTGTTATTTCTCTTTACAGGTGGAAGGGAAAGGTTTCCAACGCGTTGGTAGATCTAGTGCGTATGATGAGTTTAGAAGACAGATGTTGGATGTTCTTAGAAAACCATATGACAAGGAGGAATATGCGGACCATCAAGCGAGAGTCCGAAATGGATCCTATCTTGATTACCATCCAGGTTTGTTGAAGATCATGTTAGCTTAATTTAGCCTGACAGGAAAACCATGGTCTCTGAAGATCAGGAAAAGCCTGCACTAAAATTTAGGGGATATAGAATTATTATCTGAATCTATGTGGTTCAAAATTTAGGGGATATAGAAATGCGGATCTTGGTTAAAGTTTTCCTTTGATTTCTTGTCTTCAACTCCCTTTAAAAGTTACACTTCATCTGCCGGCTGCTTATGATATTCCAATTCTGTCCGAAGTTACTTGAATCTAGTGAAACCATACGCGTTTGCCCAAGAAATCCCTACCCAGGCTACCATCAGTTGCTAACCAATTCCCTTTCTTGGAGTCAGCTTGGGTTAAAATTTCATTCTGCCTTGTATCCAATTCCAGCTTGAATCAAGGTAGAATGATCTCTCCCATTTTTATGCATGAATTGAGTCAAAAAAGAATCATTGAACATTTTCTCGAAAACCCTTCGAAACAAATAGTTTTCTTGGGCATGCATGTTATCTTACATGTCCTTCATGCTTGCAGATGTTGGGAAAAAGCTCAAAAAGCACCGATACAACCGGAGGAAACGCTTGGCTATCTTACGTGGATTTTTCTTTTGGCTTCAGGTTAGTGAATGTAGTTCCTTTTCCTACTTTCTTTCTTCATTCAAAAATACTTTGGATAGTTCATTTTACCTTTTTTTTACTGTTTCATAGTTTCTAACATGTTCAGTGATGTGGCATTCATTTTACCTTTTTTTACTGTTTTGTGGTTGCACGTTATACTATCTCCTCAATGTTGTGTTTCTACGTACTTTACTGATATTTTATTCCTCGGCTTTGATAGTTCGAATTAGTTAATCATCTTACAACAATCTTCTTAATTAGAGTTGTTCCTGTTTATCAGCATTTGACTCGAGAAGGAGCATTCAAACCATGGAAAGACGGCGAATGCCTTGCAGTGGAGCCAGAGGATCTCCGTGAAACTTCCTCCCCGGAGTCCTGAAATGTCTGGATCATTGAAGTAGTAAGCTGGCGAGACCATATGTTGCGATATACGTATTTGTGACAGCCGTATTACATTGAAGTAAATATTATGACTTATACAATGAATTTTGGATGAGATAACACCTTTTTTATGTTTGTTTTCGTTTTCTACCCATCTCCGAGATGGACCAAAACAAACACAATGTTGCCTGTTTTTTTTTTTACGCCTTAACTGTGTGTTTTTTTATTTCTAACTTTTTTGTATATAACATATATATACACACATGTACATAAATATAATATAGAAGAGACATGATTTGATAATGAACAGTAATTTTTGTCTTTAAAAAATGCAACATTAAACCTAAAATATTTATATACACACACACACACACATATATATATATATATATATTATATATATATTAATATACATAAAAAATATATGATTTGACAATGAATAGGGACTTTTGTCTCCCAAAACACAACATCAAACATGCAATATTTATTTTAGATTATCTCCAAAAATAAATTCAAACATGCACACTATCTCAAATACATATTTATTTATCTTTATTTTTCTCTCTCTATCTCCATAAAATTGCAATAAAATACTCCAAAAATAAATTCAAACATAATGCTTGTTTTTCAGAAGTTTTAGCTTTAATTTGCTGGTTTTTGGTATTTGAATGGATATAGGTAGGTAGAACAGTGTTAATAGAGGATATGTTATGTGAGCAAGAAAATTTGAATTAAGTTTGATAGGGGTAAAAATTGCATAAGTTCACTAAGTTTACAAAAATTATATTTATATGTCAATCATCAAGTTTTTATGTAGATAATTGTCCAACGATATTCTTTCATTTTCTTTTTCTAAATTTATGTACAAGGGATCTTATTGCATTAAAAATTTAAAAAAAAAAAAAAAGGGGGTTACAATGATTATCTGTAAAAGAAAGAGAAGTTTTACTTAACTAGATTTTAACATTTTCAACCACCCGGCAAAGTATCCTCTACAAAAAACCATTCATCAAACTAACTGTTAAAGATTAGCTGTAATGCAACTTCAAATCAACTCACGGGCTCCTGATAAATACTACATGCCAACCCTGCATAGTAACACACAAGTTAACAAACTCAAATTTCATTGCTCAATTTGTTCTTACAAAGTGTATACAAAATCTCATCCTATACCTACACACCTATAACCTACCTACCTATAGTAAAACTTAAAACGCATACATCAGAAAAGAACTCCAATCAGTCAGTCACTACCTATGAGTTTCTTCCAATACTATGCTGTGATATCATCCTGGCTGTCAATTGCTGGGGATGAATCTATTACACTGTCTCTGTTCATAGTTGGACTAATGTGCATCTTGCATAATATCGTCACACACTTGTCTTGGGTGCAGTCTATGGTCCATTTCCTCATCACTGACGTCTAAGCTAATATAATCTGGAAATTTTCCTTCATGGCAAACTGTATCATCCTCACCTTTTGCAGAGAGCTTCTCAGTTGTATCCATACTGCAGTCGGCATCTCCTATGAGCCCCCCATCAAAGTATCGGCCTCGTATAATCTTTGGCTCAGTTGTAGGTTTCTTCTCCATCTTTTTCGGATGATGAAGCTTGCATGTAGACGCTTGAGGACAGATACCCGTTGACTCAAAAGCAGGACAGACATAGGTGTGCTTCTTCCGGCACTGCAGGTTTGGAGATGTGACCCATTCACAAGATCTAAGATTAGTGCAACAGTGTGCATGTGAAGTGTGCATGTGAAGTGTGCACTTCTCTCAAATATAAAAAATCATACATAGAATAGTTAACAAAAGTTTGCTGTTGTGCCACAATAATTTGCTATAAACCCTCTCTCCAACCTGAGATGTGTTTGGGGTTCAAGTTTCAACAAGCCACAAGCCTTTTTACGCCTAGAAAAAAATCCAACAGCGGTTCTAAATGATATTTTTGTCTAATCAAATAAGTTTATGATCCAAACAGACATGGATGTTCCTATTTTAATTAGAAAAAAGTAAGGGCATGCAATCTGTAGACTCCAGGGAGAAACGGTCTAGAAGTGCTTCTCCCAAAAGGGCTTGGAAAGATATCGGCGGTACAATAGAAAAGGTTGGGTATTCCAAATTTCTAAAATCTCTTCTTTTTACCTAAAAATTTAAAATAAAAATAAAAACCCTACAGGAAACAATGCTCAGAAAATCAGGTACTAATGGCCTGTGCCTGATCCAAGTAAATCCAGTTCCGTGCTTCACAACACGTTGCGGGTCTAAACTTGAGAATATTAGAAGCCAAGACAAGCAATACCTCATTCCCATCAGCGCAGTAACCTCTGAGAAAACTTTCACACACAGTTGAATCGGGATTCACATTTACATGTCTATAAGGGCAATTTTCATTGGAGCATGAGCCTGTTAAGAAAACATAAAAATAAATGAGAGATGACCTCCCTGAAAACTGCTCTGACAGACTCATGAGATACACTACCACCTACCTTTCAGAAAGTATGAACAATCTTGCATCCTCTCAGGTATAACCTGCATGATGAATAGTATCTTCACATAAATAGCCAGCGACAACCATATCTTGGGACCATAAGACAAATTCACTTGATACCTTGTGAGTCAATTTGCAGTCAGGATTGGAGCATGAACCACTCAGAAATTTAGTGCAGACTGCTATTTTAGAGGGGTCATGGATGTAGGGACACTTCCCATCATCCTTGTTGCATTTTCCAAATCTAGTAAAAAACTGGCAATATCTTCTCTTCCTAGCCATTCGCAATCTGGCAGTACGCAAACTCCACCGGACCTTCTCACTTGCCAGGACACGTGTTCGCTTTTTCGGATCTCTGACCAGCTGATTACCATTGCCAATTCGAACATACCTACACCACCAATTATAAATCATCCCAAGATTGAACCATATGCTCAAAGTATTTGCCTACGTGGTGTCTTCTTCCATTGCTAGATTGTTGACTTTTGTTCAATGAATAAGTAATTCTTCAAGAGATTATGTAAGGTTGAAAAATTAAAACACAAACATCTAAGAGAACTTACTCATCATTGCCAATCAACAGTCTCCTGGGAACATAAGATCTCTTAGCATTCTTCTCAGATTGGAGGACAACCGAAGACAATGGTTCTATTTCTGCTGCATAAGACATGGAAAAAAGAGGTCTGAAACTCTCAAGTTTCTATCAATACTGGCAACGTATCTGTTACGGATAAGACATTGGGAACAGAGGCCGGACGATCAAGTTTCTATAAGTACTGGCAACACATTAGTTATGGATGCTTACTAGACTACAATAATAAGTTCTTGCTCCCAGAAGCCAAATCAATCTCAAAAGCAGAAAGATCAGGCTTCAACTTATGCAATTGCTTCTTGTTACACAAAATTATGTACATGTTTCTTAATAACATTTGCATTTGCATAAGCTCAAATTACTACTCTTCATTCATCAACAAGACCGTGCAATTTTACATAAGGACTAGAAAAAATATGGCTGCAAATCTGGAAAGCATCAACCAAAGAATCAAACTGTATTAATAAATACTATCACATAAAAGCACCTTCTTGGTGCCCATATAACAAAATATCTATTTCTAAATAAGAACTGTCAATAAATTGTGAGAAAGAATTAAAATGAGCAAATTTTGGCATGTTCTAGAAGTGAATTGTTGAGATGTGCAAGATTTACCAAAACAGAATGACATACACACTTAATGAAAATGGAAATTCAAGCAGACCACCTGTAATCCTGTGAAGGGTCCTCCTTGTTGGATCCATTTTGTACCGCTCTGAACCAATACGAAATATCCGTTCACCTGTTTATGTGGTCCCAAATACAGAATATAGTTGTTATATACTCTGAGAAATGCACAAATATGAACTGTTCCAAATTAACATTCAAAATAATCGTGCTTGTAATTCAATGCCTTGTACAGTCATAATTAACTAAATTCCTTTTTTCTCTTAACACAAGAATAAGCATTTATATCTGAGAGGCCACACCAGGATTGCAGATCGGCGTACCTGGCCGCAGCTTTACACTAAGAACCGACTTACGAGAAACATGATTTCTGCTCTTTGATGCAATGGGAAGAGAATCCTTTTCTTCTTTTTTCCTCTTCTCAGCTGCAGCAACAGCTCGTGTAGCTTCCTGTAGATAAGACAAATATGAAGCATCACTCACAAGATTTAAGCTCTATATTCACGAGTACTTATGCTTAACAAACCTCATTAGCTTTTTTCGAGTTCTTCTCAATTGATTTTGACCACTTCAAACTGGAGCCACTAACACTTAGAACTTTGGACATCCTAAGAGAATATCCGTGAATTGATCTTGTGTAAATGGCACCTCTTTTTCTTGAGACCAGCAATTTTTGGCTACACAACCAAAACAGAAAAACACGGGCACAGATGCGTCTTCAGTTTTAGCCCCCAAGAGCACAGAAAGATAGGTAAACCATGACAAGCAGCACTAGAGGGGAGATGCATAAGTCATCACATACCTGGCAGTGGAGAGGGCACTGTGGTTTGGTTTAGTACCTAAAGCATGCATAAAACTTCTCCAATATGAAGCTCTTTTCCATGGAAGCAAATGTGGCCACACTTTCTGAGGTCCTACTGAATTTTTATCTTTCTCTGAAGATTGCTTATCATGTAGTTTCCACACAAATGAAAATTTTGAAGATCTGTAAGTCTTGGCAAAACCAGCCTGCCGCCTGCTAGAAGTTCTAGGAAGAACTGTGTGAGACGCAAGCCCGCATGCTTTCAAATTTGTATTCCCTTTTTTCACATGATTTTGTGATGAAGCTCTTACAAGCTGATTTTTCCTACTCTTGTAGTAACCATCAGATATTGCTGCTTGGTTTTTATCTACCCCTGTCATAGACTTATCATCAGAATTAGGAGCTGCAACCAACTGATTAGATTTTCTCTTAACATACATTATCTTCTTTCCCGTCCCTTCTACAAGTCTCGGGATGTCTGAGTTATTGACTAAACCAGTCTGGACTTCAGGAACCGCAGAAGAGGCTATGGTGTTCTCTGAAGCATCTGAAGTTTTAGACAGACAACTGTTTCTGGGGGCATTTCCTACTGGCAAAGGATCTTCCAAGTTGCTCACCATGCAGTTCAATGGTTTCTGACTGTCATGTATAGGCAGTGTCTCATATTTCTGAGATGTTTTTACCTGATCTGTTCCC
Organism: Sesamum angolense; assembly: GCA_034509725.1. Taxonomy (NCBI): domain Eukaryota; kingdom Viridiplantae; phylum Streptophyta; class Magnoliopsida; order Lamiales; family Pedaliaceae; genus Sesamum; species Sesamum angolense. The sequence goes on from JACGWL010000012.1 coordinate 12,663,578, forward strand.
AATAGGGTTGGAGCATCAGCATCACCCCTGCTATCAGATGCTTGGTTATTCTTCGAATTATCTGAACAAGGAGTCAACCTATAAATTGAGGAACCGGAACCATGAAATCCAGGAGGAGTGAAATGAGAAAGGGAAGGTTTTCTCACTAGACTATTACCCTTTCGTATATATGAACTGTGTGTACTTCTGGCTGTCTTTGTTTCATGAATCTGAGGAAGGGGAGAAGGCTGTGATTTTGGTTCTGTAACTGCAAGAGGGGAGCTACCAGCTCGATGCCACGTCCTTGATTTTGTAACATGAGTAGGATGAAATTTCCTTGGATTGCTAAAATTCAAAGGATGAGGTCCAGGAAAAACTTTGGGAATAGCAGAAGTCGGCTGTTTCTCACTCAAAGTTAGTTTCCCATGTACAAGATTCAATTTCTTCACCACTTTATTATTATCCTCAGTTGGAGATAATGGATCAGCATTAGTTACTGAATTGTCCAAAGCCGTCTCTAAAGATTTCCCAAGAGAAAAGGTATGATGATCAGCAGTCACAGGCTTTCTGTTAGATAAATTGCCTCTCCAACAACTCATTTCATTTTCTAACTGGCGGGATGAAGTTTTTCTGTTTCTTGAAAAGTCTGAGTAAGCAGTCAATTCTTCAGGAGAACTCATACAGGATTGCCAATCAAAGCCAGATGCTAACAGTTCATCCCTAGAACTGGAAGCATAGACACAGTTTCTATCAGCAAACAAAGGTAGATTCTTTGCACTAGAAGCTAGACCATCATTCATATGCAGCTCCACATCATCAGCCATAGTCTCATCCACATCTGCAACATAAAAGGTTTCGCTACCAACTTCATCATCCAGACTGATAGTATCACAATTTTTTATGGCAGCAGATACAGATGGAGTAACTTCTCTTTGCTCAGCTTCCCGTTCAGATAGTCCAGTAAACCCCTGATCAAGTTTTGGGCAATCACTGGTAAGCCCATCTGCAATTGTATCATCTTCTAAAATTGATGAGAGATTTGATATTGGGCTGCCACCTTTCCTCTTCTTCCTGTAGCCATTTGCACCATGATCAACCTCTACACTTGAATCTTCAACTCTAGAGGGCCCTTTGTTTAAGCTGTCATCCTCCTCACAGCTGTCTTTCTCACCACAACAATCAACTTCCAGAGAAGGAAGATGATCCTTTGACAAAAGTCTTGCAGCTTCACCACCAATAGATCTAACTGTTCTAACCACCAGATTAGTCTTTGAACCAGAAAGACCCATCTGAGCATCTCTAGTTTTCCTCTTTCCAACTAAGTTGGGTGAATAATTGATAGATGAGCAACCGTTCACATTACTTATTGCCTTCGGAGATCCTTCAATAGACCTAACATTATCTGATAATTCAGCCCCATCAAATGATGACTTTTTGCACATCACACCAGGAAAAGAAACATCAAATTGAGTCAAGATCCCCTTACGATTAGCTGAAAGAAAATGAGAACAAGTGGCAATGCCAGAACTAGCATTTGAACAACCAGCAACATCAGCACTTTCTGAACTTCTGAATTCATCTGCATCTAAACCAAGTTTCCGTATATTCACCTGGTTTGAGAAAATCTCCCCTGAATTACCATCTGCAGCGCCCACATTAGAAATGATAACACTCCCAGGATTTTTAAGCAATGCACTGTAGGGCAATGAAGCTGAATTTGGTTCGCGAGTTTCTGAGAAATACTTATCTTCCTGAGGTCTTGACAAGCCAACCATACCATGACCTTCAACCGAAACCTTAACCCCGGAAGCTCCTTTAGCAAAAGCACTTTCCAATGATGCTAACCCAACCTGGGAAGAATGCCCACTAGTATAATCTAACCTATGTCGATCGAAAGACTCAACTGGGCTCTTCTTTGTACCCAACACGGAAGCCCTATTACTTACAAGTTTGTCAACAGCGTCAGCATGGTTATTGAAGCCCAAACTGCCTTCATCACCAGTATTCTTATTGGCCAAAAAAGGTTCATGTGCATAAGGGGCTCTCTCATCAGTCCTCAATTGGCACATATGATTAGTGTCCTCAGTAGTCGGGACCAAACTCTCTGCACGGCCAGAACACCTGCCACCTAAATTATCAGCCATGCATGATGAAGCTGGTAATGTGGTCAAACAGCTTCTTTTTCTCTTCAAGTTAGGAACAGAAGGTTTATAAGAATCAGAATTAATGTCACCATTCTCAGAAACCAGAAACCCCAGTGAAGGGGGCAAAACAGTATCAGGAACAGTGCCAATAAATTCAGAAGAGGTGTTCCCTTTTGAGAGGGTTGTATCTGAGTTGAGCTGAGGTACAACAGACGGACAATTAATGCTATCCTTAGCGTTATTGATATCTCCGATATCTTTTGTTATCTGCAGATTGGTTTCACGTAGATGCTGCTTTCCATTTTTCCTCTTTTTCCTTAACCTGCTTCTGCGTTTTCTGCCAGAGTCGATGTTGTTGGGGCCCCATAAATTCATGCCTTTTCCATTCTTTAAAGCATTTTCACCTAGACCATTAGCATCACGGGCAGTCACGTTTCCTCTCCCAGAAACCGCAGCTTCATCTGGAAGCTCTTTTGAACTTCCCTGTGAATCATATCGGAGATCTGACCCACATGTCAAAATGTCAGTTCCAACCACATCCTTGGTTTTCTCGGATGGTGAACCAAACATATTATTTGCTTCTCCATTGTCCGCATCTCTCAAATTTAAATCTGAATTAACACCTGGACAAGATGGTGCCAAAATAGCCTTGGCCACAAGTGCATTTGACTTAAATGAAATAGCAAGCTCCATAGGACTCTGCTCCCTCTCTTGCTTGTCTTCACTTCTTGGTTGTGACCACTCAAACTCTTGCTTTCTTTTGCCTCTGAAAGTACCACTACTCAACTCTTTTGAAAAATGCTGAGACTTAGAACCTCCACCATGCCTGCTGCAATCTTTTCCTAATTTAATCCTTAAAGCATTCTTTTTCTGCATTCTTCTCTTCTTCTTAGACCTAATTAAATCTCCCCCAATAACCACCCTCCCCAACCTACCACTAAATCTATCCAAATTCAAATCATTCTCCACACACCGTTGCCTCTTCTCTAATCGTAACAAAACCTCCTCACTATTCCCATAATTCCATCTCCTTTCCTCACCATCACCCTCACAGTAGAGCTTCCGAGCCTGGTCATCGGTTCGATTATCCCATCTCCTCTGATCATAATCTGCCTCAATGTACAACTCGCGACCCCGATCATTGATACTGCTATCCCATCTCCTCTCATCGTAATTTCTCTCCTTGTATAAGTTACGGGCCCAATCATTACTTCCAATATCCCATCTCCTGTCATCATCCTTCTTGTCGTACATCTCCCGATTCTGAAATAAAACATCACGGTATCTCCCATGATCTACTATATCCGAAGCCCTTGTGTGAAGTTCCTTCGGACCCCAATGCAAATCTCGATCCCACTTTTCGGCCAGGTCATGAAAATAATTATCACTAGAAACCGGACGAAAAATCTCAGCCTTGAAGATAGGGTTTCGCTCAGGGTAACCACGGATAAACAGTAAAGGTCTGTTTTCTCTCGGCGGTGGGGGTGGAGGCGACGGAAGAAGTTCGCGATAGAAATAGGGTTTCGATGGGGGGAGTTCGTAAGGATGAGACCTTTCAATAATAGGGTGGTGTGGTGGAGAGAAAGTGAAGCGAGGGGGAAGTGGAGGGTTTGCTATGTAACGCGACTGAGCAGGCAGCGGTGGTGGTGGTGGGAGAAGAATATGCGAAGGACGAGGTTGAGGTGGGGGCGGCAGGTGATTAGTATATGGCTGTGGAATGAAATCAGGAGGGTGTAGGACGTTGCCATACCTGAGATGATGGTGGTGCTGGTGGCGGAAGAGCGAAGGCGGCGCCAGATCCATTCCGCGTCGTGGTTTCTTGGTCTCGCCGGTGTTGTGCTTGAAAGTTTTCTTTGAGTTGTGGCCGGCGGAAAAGATTTTTCAATTTCTCTTCTTTGACTTCGAAATCCTTTACTCTATCGCTATGATGTAACCCCTACGTCATAATTGTTACATTATTTATTAATAATTATTATTATTAATCCCATTCTGGAGAAGATATATGGATCTGGCCCATTAATGGCCATTTAGTGGGCCTTAGCCCAGATAGGTTTCTCAAATTGGGCTGGATAATGGATAGGCCCAATATTCCACTACCAGAAAAGAATCCAAACTGGAGTCACATTGTTTTATCAAAAGTAAAAGGTAAATACTTTTCTTTAAAACTTGGAAAACTTCACTTGGTTTTTGAGAAATTCAAACTTTTTATCTTCCACATTCTTTATTTGAATTTTAAAAAAAAAAAGTAATTTTCTGGAGATATTTTTATAATTTAGACATAATTTTTTTTAAAAGCGCATCGAGTATATCACGTTGAATAATTGTGTAAGCAGTGTAATTATAATTAAAGAAGATTACGAACATTCGAACATGAATTTTAATATTTAAGTGAAACTTTTAAAATTTCAAGGTCTAGTATATAGAGGTAGTAACTAATAATTTCTTGAAAATTTTGATGATCAAATGTTGACCAATATGTGTGGTGTGTAAGACTTATTATCATTTTCAAGCCTATATGAAGAGGACATGAGCATGAGGATAGAGGATGTAGAATGTGAGGTGTTTATTTGGGATGTGAGGCCTGAAAAGCTCTGGCTATAATCAGCAGAACATTAGCATGCTGATATGTTACAATCATTGACAAGTTGATGAAAATGAAGGCATAAAGTTCAAAGTGAACTGCCAGAAACAAAAGAGTGAGCATGAAAGAAGATCAAGAATCTAGCAAGACTATGTTATGTATCATGTAAACATTGTATAAGTACACTTTGAGAGGAGGATTCAAGAACCAAAATACATCAAATCTTTCATGCAGATTGCAATTGTATCCTATACATTCTGGAAGACAACACTGGAAATTCGCTTCGCCTTTCACGATAACAAAAGGGGAGGAGGAGGGCAGACACACAAACAACCTCACATCCAAGCCCGTATCGACAAAGAGGAGAACATGCATAGAAGAATCACACTTGAAACTTTTTCGTTTGGTGCAGAAGTTACGGTTAGTCAAAGCTGGAGGAACGGCTCCACCTGCCTCGCAGATAATCCTCTAAAGAAACACTTTGCTCGATGCTGCTTATGGAGAGAGAGTCTTCCTCCACGCCGAGCAAAGCCAGGTTGAGGTGGGATTGCAGATTAGACTGTGAAAAGGTTTCGTCGTCTAGTGCGTCAGCCCCATCAAGAGAATTAGCTTCTTGTCTGATGTTAGACCCCTCGGAAGCATTCACTTGGAGTCTTGCCCACTTTACTACCTCAGTGTCACCTTGGAGAAGCTTCACAACCTGCAATAGCAAGATTTGTTTTTATATACTATTATTTGGATTCAAGAAACGATTGTGCGTGTTTATCGATGAGTTTGTGTCCTTGGCTGAGGCAAATAAATTACATTTTACTGATAAACAAGATTACTTCAGAAGCGCAGTTAAGAAATCAAGGATATTTATTACACTTACGAGGCTCATTTGAGGGCGAGCTCGTGGTGCACGTCTTATGCAGAGTGAAGCAGCTAGAACCATTCTCTCAACTTGATCATGATCGTAACTGCTGCCCAAGCTTGGGTCCAGCAATGTGACGAACTTCTCAGAATTTAAAATTGGTTTTGCCTGCACAGCCGAAATATCTTACTTTTGTAATGAAGTTAAATGTTGGTAATGAGTCCATTATGAGTATAGAGAATATACCCACATAACAAGGCTCTCTTGGCCCTTTGGACAATCACTGCAGATAGGCTTTCTTCCCGATAGGAGCTCCAGAAGTACTACCCCGTATGCATAGACGTCGATCTTCTCATTTACTTTGCCATACATGAAATATTCAGGAGCCAAGTATCTGTACAAAATAAAATCTTTAGCAACGAACATATTTGCTTGTTTTCTAGTCTAAGAATGCGTTTAATCAGCAAAAACTACTGACCCAAATGTCCCAGCAACGTCGGAGCATGTTATGTGAGATGAAGTTGCAGATGCCCATTTCGCAAGCCCGAAATCAGAAAGCTGGAAAATAGTCAAATAACAACCATAAATGAGACTCTATAAGCAGGAAAAGATGAAATGTTTAACTGATTAATATAGCGCTACCTGTGGCTCAAAATCATCAGATAGAAGTATATTGGATGACTTAACATCCCTGTGGATTACAGGTTGAGCTTCTCTGTTGTGAAGATAGTCCAAAGCCTCGGCTACTCCAATAGCAACCCTATACCTCTCGCTCCACCCAAATGCCAGTGGTTCCCTTTTATTACCTGATTCATAATATATAATTAAGAGGATATGTCACGGAAAAGAAGCCTAGAAATGAATACCAAGAAGATGATATCTTGTAGCCGATGAACGTGTCATGTAATTGCTTACCATGAAGGTTCTCTTCAAGACTTCCTCTTGATAGAAGATCATAGACCAAGAGAAGATGGTTGTTCTCGAAACAGAATCCAAAAAGTGAGATGATGTTTTTGTGATGCAGAGCTGTGATGATCTCAATTTCAAGAACGAACTCTTTCAGCGCATCTTCAGATGGCTTTAAAATCTTGACGGCAAGTTCCTTGCCGTCAGGAAGGCAGCCTCTGTAGACCTGGCTGCTGCCACCTTTGCCGATCATATTCTCTGGAAATTCACAAGTTCAACCATGCAATCAGTGCCTAAATTGAACATTATATTTTTCTTAAAAAAGTGTAGGTGAGATAAAAACCTGCGATGAAATTGGATGTTGCTGAGACGAGTTCATGGAATTTAAACAATCTGCAGGTGGCAGAGTACTTCTCATGAAGACCCTCCAGTTCCACTGGTAAGGGTCTCGAGATCAAGTCAGGTGATGATGGAACAGATAAGTTCTCATTTCCCACAGGAATAATTGCACCACTTTCTCCATCTAGTTTAGAAGATTGCTCACCGTCACAATCAGAATCGCTATCTTTCCTATTCAAATGCTCAATCGACAAACCATATCGACTCGGTAGTCGCATGGCCCACTGAACCACAGATATTTGCCTCGCTCGGGAATTATATGAAGACGTCCCATTTGACAAAATGGCTCGACGAAGAAGCGGCCAACCAGGTTTCAGTTCAGGTAATTCTCTTAACAACAGGGAAATTGAACTTGATGCAGCCTCAAGCTTTGGCACTGGTACTATAGCCATTGAATTCTCATTATTATCATCATCTGAAGGCTCCTCAGCCAATCGTCCACAAGAATTATTGGGTGCCACTGTATTTGGCGAACAAATCGAACAATTCCGTTCAAGGGTCACAAGGTCAGGACTAGCTAAGGCCAAATCCAATTTGCCACAGGTACCTTCATCCCATGTCAACATCGGCTTCATGGAACGACTATCGTTAAGCACTTTCACGTTCTTACTGAACGATCTCTGAATGGCATTAAGTAGACCATTGCGGCGGTGATGCTCGATTTCTGAAACCAAGACAAATAAGCAAGGTTTCCGGTAAAATTAATTAACGGAGTTGTGGGCTGATTCAATCATGGATAATGGATAATGCAAAAACACTACCTTTCAAGCTAATGCGAGATGCTGAATTGGATTCTCTATGAAAAACAATCTTCCCATTATTGACAGCCAATACTGAACAATCTTTGGACAATTTTTTAGCACAGTACTTAGCAACAGATGCTGATGAACGGATCGTATGATGAGTTTGAGCAGTTCCAACAATGACCTCGGTTGCATAGTAAGATTTGGCTTCACGGACAAGAATTTTCCGAATTGATGAACCTCTACAGATCTTTAGCTTGAGATCCACCTATAGCATTAGCAACAAAATTCCAGCTTTTAACTTCAAATTTCCGTCATAATTGCAACTTTATCTATTTGAACTTTTTCTAATTGTACCAAAGGAAAACAAAAGAGGCCCTGCAGGAGTCATAAATGACATTTCATTACATTCTTGGCCTTGGCTGCCAAGATCCACCGACACCGCCTTCAACTCACATTCAACTTATGTCACACCATCACCTACCAATTTATGTCAAATTAACACTACATGGATTTGGACACCGGCCACCGCTACCGTTTTCTTACATTGGAAAATGCTATGCAAACATAGATTAATAAGAACCAAGAATTCCAGCATTTCCTCTTCGCAAGTACACAGTAATTAACTATGAAATTTCAAGAGAAAAGATGGGAACTGGCAATAAAGCAGAGACAAAATAGTGCTGGTTGAAGAGAAGTTTCTTACCTGTTTGAGATTACAGAAGCCTTCATAAACTGCAAGAATTGAGTCAAAAGCTTTAACCAGAGTGAGTAGAGATGATTTTCCATCACGATCCACAATTTCTGCAAAATCCCATTTCACCAAATGAATGAATTTTACAACGGAAACTTATAGAACACCAACTAAACAGAATTATACGAAGAAAAATAGAGGTGAAACCACAATAAAAATCCTTTCTTGGAATTACATCTTTGGCTTAATTTAAAGAATTTAAGTAACAAGTCAAGCAGAAATGTCGCAACAAAAACCAGCAAGTTGAAACAGATACAAAAACTTAAGTAAACAGGGCTTCTGAGAAGAAGAACAACATTAAACAATAGTTGTCTGTATCAAAGACAGTTCCCACAAATTCAGCAGACCACAAACACACACACACACACACACAACAAACTTATTTATACTCACCATTGTTATCAAGAACATGAAGTGCAACAACACGATCACCAGCCTGAGCAACTTTCACCAAAGCCCACGTCAGCAGCTCTCTACTGTGGGAGTCCAGCTTCACCCCCACCACCACGGTCCGGCCGCCGGAGCACTCTTCGCCGCCGGCAACCACCATCTGAGTCATTACCTCAAAGAGAAAAGAAAAGAAAAGAAAAGAAAAAAAAAACACACACACACAGAGATATTCAAGATTCTTGTTTTCACGTCAATTTATGCTTCTGCCAGCGGCGGGAATCCTGAGAAGTCATGAAGCAAGAGCAGACAAGAAGAGTCCTATAAAAAAGGATGTGGTTTCTTTCTTGGGAGGTGGTTAAAATTTATTAGCGTAACTGATAAATATATCTCAGTAGTTTTTGGTTGGGATTTCAAGATTTGGAGCAGCAGCAGAGAGAGATGTCAGGAGGGTCATATGCATATGCCTGATCTGCACTGCACTGCACTGCACTTTCTTTTCTGCCCACCAAAAGTTAGATGGGGAAGTGTTGGTGTACGCTTCCTCGCTTCAAATTATTACCATCACCTATGATTTTTGGGCCTTCCTAGTGGGACCCATTCTTTTTTACTTTTTCTTTTATTTATTTATTTATTGGTAGGGGATTGGGGTGGGGGGGGGGGGAGGGGGGGGGGTTTGTTTGGCTTTGGAGAGTGGAATGGGATATGCCTTTACATAGGAAGTGGACTTGACTTATCCCCACCAATTGATATAGTGACGTGTACAATACACTCAAATGCATGTATAAAATAATTTATTTTCATTTTAACACAAGTAGGTCTATTTGTTGATGAATATTCACTGTATTTATTTATATTAAAAAAAATTGAATAAAATTTAATATTTATCTTCAATTGATTTATTATTATTTTATTAAGATCAAACAAGTCTTTTACGACTAAATTATCTTATAGTAATATATATATCTCCTTACATGCATTAACGTGTGAAATGTATAAAGGTAATTTAATCTTGAAAGTATTTAATTGACTTGCAATAAATCACTAATAAGTCAATTTGTAGTAAGTGCGGATTTTGTATCTGATTTATATGTTAATTCATCAAATTCGATTAATTTTAGCTAACAAATGAATTTACCAACTATCATCTATAGCAACTCCTGCGGAAGGCTTCTGCTCAGTAATGACCCCAACCAAATCTTAAGTTTCTAGACGATTATCCAGGCTATAAAGTCAGCGACTTCGTCCTGTGAGCCTGCTATACGAAGGATCCAGGCAGAATTAGGATGTAAACTTCAGGGTGCTTCTCTCTTCTACTAATATAAGCGGATGAATAGAAGAAAGGTGGACTATATCATCAACTTATTCCATTTGTCTAGGAAAGCTAGCCATGCTTTATGGTGAATACTGTCAGGTTTAAATGCTTTGAGATCGTAAAGACTGTAATATTCTTCAATAAGGAAGAATCGTCGTGATTTATGACCATGCGCATTTCCTCTGTTCTGTGCTCCTGAACTCTTGATTCCCTTGTGCCTTTAGTTTAAGTATAGGTCGTCGATTCAATCTATCTTGATGGGATTTTTCCAGTAGTATAGAAGGAATTTTTCGAGTAGGTAGCGACAAGAGGCAGAGGATCTTTCATACTACTCGAAATTCAGAAGAACTGCGTGGGGGCCATTGAACAGCTGGAAAAAGCCCGAGCCCGCTTACGGAAAGTGGAAATGGAAGCAGATCAGTTTCGGGTGAATGGATACTCTGAGATAGAGCGAGAAAATTGGAATTTTAAATATAAGTAAACTTCAGGGGTTTTTCTGCAATCACATAAAACTTTAAGGAAAGTATAATTATCCCAATAATTTAAATATTATATTTAAAATACAGTATATATATATAAGTATAATTGGAGAAAAATAAAAGGATTGATAGTGAAAGGGAAAGAAACTTGAATTGGAAAAAGCAAATGAGAGAAAATAGTAAAAAAAAAATTGCTATCAAAAGAATGTCAGAATAAATATGTTTTCAATCATATTATAGCATGAACAACAATAATTGTTTTAAATAAATAAAAAAAAAAAAAACAACAGCAACAACAACAATAATAATTGCAACAACTTCGAACATGAATTATTGAAATTTTAATTGTAGCAAATAGCAACCATAAGAGGGTGGCAGAGATTTTTTTTTCCTTTTTAATTGATTATTTGGCAAAAAAAAGGGAGATTAACTAAATATACTCAAGAAATTTATGAAGAAAGAGAAAGGAAAAAAGGCTTCAAAAGTAATTGGAAAAATGAAATGGAGATTGATGTGATTGAATTAGCTAAATTTGAAGTTATTACATGCGACAAGTTCAAGGATTTTGAGCATCCAACTTTGCTTCCATCTGACCATGATGTTTTGGTCTAGTTGTCGAAATTAAGATCGATGTCATATGAACAAATTCGAAGCTGTAGGTTTGAATTTTATTAAACGTACGGGTAGTTACAGTTATATTCATGTATTTGTTGAAGTTAGAATTACTATAATTTAAGATTTATTATTCTTAGTATAACGACGTATAAGTTGAATCGATGTAATAATAAAAAACTTGCTCAAGTTTGTAGGAAAACACTTATTTTCCTTCGTTTTTCCCTTTTCTTTTCGGAGAGGGGAGATTATTGGATTAAGATTCTTTAGTATGAGTGTAAAGTTCGTGGTTAGTTTGAATTATTTAATTGTGTTGTAGAAATTATGATTTTCTAGTACAATTATGTATGCCAACATGCTATAATTCATACCATGACCTACTATTATGACTCCATTTATTAATTAATATTTAGAACATTTAAGATCATGATTGTTGAAAACAAAAATGGTAAGTATCATTAACATTCAAATTATATTATTGCATTTTTCTTTAGAGTACGCTACTTGCAAGTAATAATTTAAATTTATTGTTTATTATGTCGAAATCTCATCCTCGATATAATTATTTTGCTTATACCTACTTAATGATAAATTTCAATAGAATATGTATAAAATTCAATAAATACTCGTAATTTTAGTTACGATTATCATTATTTATATCGTATAAACTCTCGTATAGATCTGTTATTCAAAATCCCGACTCCCGCAAATACTCATAAAGCTCCATGCACATGCAATTAAGTAGCAAAACATTACTAGACCACACATTTTTATCAAGGATTGATTGATGGTGGTTAAGGGAAAGTCAAATACTTAGACACATGAAAATGACATCCGATTTTCAAGGAATATATGTTTGTTACAAACTATAATTATTATTACGAGACTTGTATGCAAGGAAATTCGGATTACATTTTGAATTAATAGATTTAAAATTATAAATTATAAATTTTTAGTACACATTTGTAAATTTATTTGGATTGATTCAAATTTTAGGGATTTTTAATTATTCAACATTAAATTTGAATTGTGTTAGAGATGAATTTCAAATTATTTTTATATGGGGTCGTTTGAGAAAATATTAATTAATCTCTTAAATTCGTATCCATCAATTCAAACATATTTTATTGAAGTTATCAAAAGGAGGAAAAAAAAAAAAACAAAAAAAATTGGAGGTGGGGTGGAATTGTCAAATAAGGTAAGATGAGGGTCCACGAGCAGCATGCCAAACATTATGATTTATTTCGAAAGGACAAAAGATCAAATATGATTATTGATTAAAAATAGAATAAATATATGTAGATGAAAGCATATATTAAATTAAACTAAATAAAGCAATATAATCCACCCGAGGGTTCACAAATTATGCACTTCAACTTGTAGGGTTCGAAATTATGAATTTACCTAATCCATGGGGTCAATTTGTAATTAAAACTTATGGTTTAAAAGTGATTGCTATTTCAATTAATCACGGAAACTAAGACTGCGTTTGGATTAAAATTTTTGAATTCAATGAGGTTGCATGACAAATCATTTTGACGTGTTTGGACAATTTTAAAGGTAAAGAATTTCAAATCCTTTCATTTTAATTTTGAACTATTTTTTTGTGAATATGAATGGATTTTAAATTTATCTCAAATGAAGTCATTAAAAATCATTCCTTTAAATTCAAATACACCCCGAGAGAATGACAAATGATTCCATATTGCATGGACTAAAAACCAACACAATGGCACAAAAAAATAATTCAAAATTAGTGTTCAAGTATTTGAAATCTTCTGTGCATTAATTTATCGGGACAAATTTGATAGATTTGTCACCATAAATTTAAAATATGGATAATTATATATACACCCACTGACTTGACATGTAGTCTATTTACATATATCATTCATACTTTTTGAATAATTATACATACCACCAATTAAAAACGTCAATATTATTTACACAAACTATTCCTACTTTTGACTATCAAGAATAGTTTCTACAATCATTAAAAAAAAAAAAAAATTGTTTTAACAAATCATAAATAATGAGAAGAACACGTGATTTAGCATCCAATGGAGAAGTTAATTTAAGTATCGAAATTGAGGTCAGAAATGGCTCTTTGTTGCTACCTACAATTTCACTACAACATGTTTGTGGCTCTTAAATCTCATGGAGAGTTGCGTGATTTTGAAACCTAAGGGGGTTGACGTTGACAATTAGCCCCTCCTCATTCATTTTGTCCCCACATAAATATATATTAACTCAATATTATTGATGTGAAATTGAAATTAGAGAGTGGATAATTTTTTTTAAGGGATAATCACACTTTCCTCTCTCTCGAAGTTTTTTATATATTGTATATCTCAAAAATTACGACAAATTTTTAAAAACACGCAGGTTCCTCCGTTAGTCAAAATTCGTTAAATTTGTTGATATAAACAAAAAAGTTAGAATAAAACTTGATACTTATCATCGATTGACTTATTATAGGTTAAACAAATTATTTTTTCTAGCTAAACTACTCTTGTAACGATGAAGATATGGATCATTACATGTATTATTTTATGAGAAGATGTATAAGGGTAACTTGGTTATAAAAAAATATATATATTGACCTGCAATAAATCAGTAATAATTCAACTGGGGCCTAGTAAATATGAATTTTTGTTCCTTTTTTTATACTAATATTATCAAATTCGGTGAATTTTTACTAACCTGCGACTTATTTATTAAATGGAAGCAGACATTAAGAATACTAGATATAATTTTCCAAACCATAATAAATCTATATATAATTAAAGCAGACGTCAAGAGAGTAAAGTATAATTATCCATTTTCTTAATGTATGAATAGTTTTAATACTTCTCTCCCGTTGGTTATTATTCTGAAAGAAAAATAATTTTGGCAGAATATTTAGTTATTAAAGAAATAGGAATAGTTACACTGTTCTCCCCTTAAATTTAATATAATCATACATAAATTCTTTGTGGTTTGAGAAATTAGATCCAGTATTCCTGACATTTGTTTTTGTCCAATAAATAAATTCATCAATCAGTAAAATTGATAAAATTTATAGATATCAACAACAACAAAAAATGAATGAAAATTTATATTTACCCAATTGATTTATTACTGACTTATTGCAAGTCAAACACTTTTTTTCTAATCAAATTGACATTATATGTTTTCACACCTTAATATATGTTATGAGGTACATATTCAGTTTTCTTTTCATTCTTATAAAGATAGTTGAAAATTTTATTTGACTTGCAATAAATTTGAAAGTCAATAAAATAATAATAGATATTCATTCAATTTCTCTACTGATGTTAGCAAATTATATAAATTTTTACTAACATATGGTCTATTTATTGAACAAAAATAAATATTTAAGGTATTAAAAGTAAATTCTCAAATTAGATGGGTCCATATGTAATTACCCAAAACTTGAGGTATGGCAATGTATCCCAAAAAATTAAAATAGGCAATTTGGTTCATTTATTGAGTGGAAGAAATAGGTTCATTTATTGAGTGTGGTGTGGACTGTGGACCATGAAAACTGAAATTAGCTAACCGACCAGACGCCACCCACACTCCTCACGTGAGCTCTCCAACTAAATACACACACGTGCCTTCTTAGGCCCACAACGTTGTCTCCTGAACACGTGTCAACCTGGTGCTTTTTGGATCTTTTATCATTTTATGGCCTTAGCCTTCCTCAATTTGCTCACGCACGCATCTCAATATTTCTTCATTTATATTTGTTGTTAAATCATTATAATATTCACTCCTAAATCTTACTGTATTATAAGTAATTTTTTTCTATAATCTCCATATGTTATTATATATAATGAGGCATATTTTTATCCTTATAACGACAGTTTGATCAGAAAAAAATTATTACCTTATAACAAGTTAGCAATAAGACAAATGGAAGCTCAATATGAATTTTTATTTATTTTATTTGTCGTGATCAACAAATTCAGTGAATTCTGACTAATTGAATCATTTATTTATTCGATGGAAGAAAACAGTATAAACACTAAATATAATTTTTTAAATTATATGAAATTTACGTGTCTTTACACCAAATTTTTAAAAAATAATACAATTATAATTTAATAATTTAACCTAAAAAAATATAAAGCACATAATAATTAACACACACAGCAAAGTAATAATAATAATAAGGAAAAAATACAATTTACCCCCTGTGATAATACAAATGTACAAATTATCCCTCTATAAAAAAATTTTTTAGCAATTTTACTCCACGTATTTTTTTGAAATGCAGCAATTTATCCCCCTATGTTTTTTGAAATGAAGCAATTTACCTTCCTAAATAGGGGGATTGCTTCATTTTAAAAACACATAGGGGGTAAGTTGCTAAAAAGAACTTCATATGTGGTAATTTGCTCATTTACAATATCATAGGGGGTAAAATGCATTAAACCCATAATAATAATAATAATAATAATAATAATAATGTGCAGATATTTTATATACTAGGTTAAAATAAAAAATAGTAATAAAATTATAGAAAAAGCAAAGAAAAAAAGAATGCATGAACAATGTAGTCCAAAAATTGTGGGGACGTCGTTGGGATTGTGGTGCATTGCATGTGAATATTTCCTTTCCTACAGAAGTGTTTGGGCTACATTTCGTTTCCAATTTGATAACGTGATGTATTGTGTCGGTTCCACTATACTCCCTTCACGTGCTAGGGTAGGTATCATTATCTCACTTAATACTTAATTAATTTATGGGTTATTTTATACAAATAATTCTTGACAGCACAAAAAAAATGTAGTTGGTGTAATATTGTTGATGTTTTCTGGGATGCATGTGTAATTTTTCAAAAAGTATGTGTGGTTTGTGTAAATAGTGTTGATGTTTCTGATGAGTGCATGTGTAATTTTTTAAAAAATATGGGTAATTTGTGCGAATAGATTATAGTTCAAGGCGTTGATGTAATTATTTGTTCTTCTTCTTATTTTATACATTTGTTTGGTAACTTGAATAATGTTGGATGATAAAATTTGGTGCGATAATTAACCCCACATGATTACCAAAAGTGTAAAAATATTTGTATTCTTTTATATTAAAAAAATGGAATAATAATAAAAGTGGGGAGTACTGTTTGTTGTGAGGTTTGGAAATTTTAAAATCAGAATATTCTGTAAAAAGAAAAAAGAAAGAAAGTAAAAAGTATGAAAATTGTGTATATAAATTTTGAATTGTTTACAACAAAATTTCGAAAGGAATTAAAAGCATTTTCTTTGACTCCTTTTGAACGAAAATATAAAATGTGTGAATATTTGAAAACAAAAGTTAAAAGTGAAAAAAAAAAAAAAAAAAAAAGAAGCTAAAGTTTGAATGTTTGAAAAACAACAGCTTAACAATATTTACAATTTTATCAGCAAAACTTGGTATGGAGTTGCTAATAGCTTTTGACTTAAATCGAACTTAATTTAAGTAGTTCGAAATCAGAAACCCGTAAAACAAAATCACTCTATTCAACTTACTTCCAGCAATAAGCTGATAAGTGTTTTATTTTAACCATTTATAAACATCCCGTTTATAATTTCGTAACTACGAAAACTACAAAACAACATACGCTCGTTTTGAATATGTTTGTAACGAAAATTTGAAATTCCTCAAACTGATACCGTTCAGACCAGAGATGTTACAAATTATTAATTTCATTTACAAGGGAACTTTTGTTTATAGTCAATAAAAAGTAATTTTATATTATGAAACACTTAACATGATGTGAAGAGTTGGTAAAAGTGTAGTGTAATTTGGTGGAGAAGACATGGTCAAGTTTGTTAACAAGTTAATTTTGGGGCTGTTACATCTTACAATGTACTAATTATAATTGCTTAATAATGTTGCTCAAGTTCTTCTGTCACTCCCAACATTGTTGTTCTTAAGATGACACTTTAACTGAAATAATTACCAACAATTCCCAAGTCAAACTATTTTATACTTTTATTTTTGTGTGCACTATGTGCATATAATTAAATAGATATAATATCAATTTTTAAAATAAAAATTCAATATATGAGTAATATGAATGAAAGTGGAGTATCGATATGATAGTATATTGGCAGTTCAAAAATGACGTGGACTATTTGAAATAAATAAGTAATTATATTGGTGTTTTAAGAGTTGGTGTTGCGGTGTCGCGAACCACCGGCTGTGAGTGAAAGAATGACTTTCTTTTCTTTTTTTTTTTTTTATATTAGATTACTATTTAGTTTGACAAAAATCGATGACACGTCATTGCAATAAACTTGAACGGCGAATGAATTTGTCTGACGTTGATGAACGCGTTTTAAACTTCTTTTTCTAGGGACGATCAAGCGGCCCAACTGTACCACTTGTTCCCATAAAAAATAGGTCTGCATCAAATTTTAACTGCTGATATATTATTATATTTATTCTCTATTTTTATTCATTCCCGTGAAAAATTAATGTCGTATTATATGATTATATGTCTACAGATATTACGTGCCATGATAGATTAAATAAAATATATTTGTTTTATTTCAGATTCCCCAACATATACGAAAATCGTGTGGTACCATGGACACGATTTTCATTAAATGTCTACAATTTAGGGTTAACTGCACATAACCTAAACTTGTGAGACGTGGCTCGATCTGCGACACCAAAATGTGGACACGTTTTCAGGGAAAAAAATATGTGGAAGCTCTGACGACATCGACGTTTCTTGAACTAAAGTCGCCATTTTAATCACAATATTTATAGTTGGATTCAATAGGTTAGGTGCATCGCATTAATTCTCAATGCTCGTATAGATATTTTGATAAATCAGATAATATTGAAAGAAGTTTTGGGCCCAGGCCCAAATTTAATAGTGCAGGGCCCACTAAGGAAATTTAAGAGAAAAACATAAGAGGCCCACTTGAGATTCAGACAAAGCATATGATTGATGAGTTTACTTAAATGGATTGGAGTGAGGGCCCATTGTATTTATTAGAGATAATGACACATTTTAAAATTAAGAAGTAGCCCTAAGTATTGGGCCTAGCCTAATCAATTCATAGCCAAGCCCATTTAGGCCCAAATTGAATGCTCATTGACAGCGAGTTGCGTATAACTTTTGACTTAAATTTAATTTAATTAAATATTCAAATAAAAAGTTGATAGTGATTAGTTCAGCAATCGCGAAGACTCCTGTAATGTATTAAGTAGTATAATGTTCTATAAGGATTTTGTTTGTATGGTTAATGCGTTATATATACAAATTTAAGTGAATCGTCTGCAATTTTTTTTTTTATAGAAGATGCAAAATATTTATAGGTGATAAATAAAAATTCTTGAAAAGTAATTAATGTAACAGATAATCAAATTTGACTATGTTAAATAATTCTTTGAATATTTTTCAGATGTATATGATTAAAAATGTGAAAATTATAAGGGTTGTATTATTATTAGTATTATTGATTATCATTAATCATCTCCAAAATGATTTATTATGACTATGTTCATGGTGGGAGAGAGAGAGAGAGAGATGTTGGGGGGGGGGGGGGGGGGGGGGGGGGTAGGTTAGGGGTGGCAAAGACTAGTTGACCTATGAAAACATAAAAATGTGGGTGTGTGGGAAGTTACGAGTTACTGTTTAAGATATCAAGAATCAATCGATCATACTGTTTAAAATTTCTTCATGTTCTGTCCCTTTCCATTTTATTAACATCATAAGAGAGATTCTCAGCAAGAGCACAAACTGTTGTCTCTGGGCTGTCCAAATTCTTCCATTGCTTTTCCTCCACTATCTTTTCTTCTTCTTTCTCTGCTTCTTGCAAGACCCTTTACGCTTTTTGATCCAAGGGTATCTTTTTTATTCTAGTTTCACGTGCACCCCAAATCTCTATGAACCCATAAAATTTCTGAATACACTCTTTCTTTGCAGGATCCTGAGCTCCTTTTGCCCTGGTAATTTTTTTGGTTTTTTGTTTCATTGTTGATCTTTCTTTTTTTGTTTTTGGATGTTGTTGTTCAGCAAGTTTGGCTGTGTATGGAGTTGTGTACTGTCTGGATTATGTCTGTAATTGATATAGTTTTATTGCATCTGAGCGTTGGATTTTATGGAAGTTGTTGGGATATGATGGCAAATTAGTGTTTTGTTCGACCAAGGTGGAGTTTTTGCTGTAATAATGTTGTTATTTCCTGTGTTTGTCATGCTCCGTGGACTTGAATCAGAGCAATTCAAGAATCACTCTGTTGAAACTCACTTATATAGGACTATCAGACCTGACTCTGTTGTTTGAGGTTGTTTAAAAGTATTTTTCTCTTTGATGTAATATATTATAAGAGTTCCGCAGCGCTTACTTTACTTTGATGCGATCATTATCTTCGCGTTAAGCTGAAAAGTAGATATATGTTCAAGTTCATGCTTTGCTGACTGATTTGGCTTTTCAAACTGCCTCTTCGTTGAAGTAATCTGCAACACATCTTCAATGTGTTTCTCTTTTCATCCTTATCAATGGTCGCTTTATATTCGGCCTGAAAAGCATAGTTTAGATGGAAAACTATGAAAGTTGGTTTTGTTTTACTAATCATTTAACCTTCTTCTGCTGTTAACATCATGTAAATGCATCAGCTGTGAGTTAGCTTTGGTATCTTTCCACGGCTTATCTGTAACTAAGGAGTTCGGGCTTTGCCTCTTGAAAGCAGGTGAAAAATTTCTGCTTGGTGTTGCAGGAATACAGACAAAAATTGCACGGCTGAACAGTCGATGTTGGTTACATAATGCAGCTATATCATCATCCATATTCCTTAGACAGCCAGAAAGTGAGGATTGCGTTGGAAGAGAAGAACATTGATTATACATCATTCCATGTTAATCCTATCACGGGCAAGAATTTTGATTCTAGTTTCTTCCGGATGAACCCGAGCGCCAAACTTCCAGTTTTCCAGAATGGTTCGCACATCTTATACAACACTGTAGAGATCATCCAGTATGTCTAATTTTCACCCTGCTGTTAGTTATGGTATTTTAGGCTTCATCATCACAGTTAGAAACACAAAACCATCTTTATAGTTAGTTGTTCTTTTGCATTTCTTTAAAAAATCATTGGAACTTGGATTTTGAGGGGAAAATGCTACATCTATTTGGTTTTCAAGGACAAGCGAAAGTTAATCACTGCACGAAAAGGGTAATGAGTTATGTTATTATCTTTTACATCTGCACGGTTCAGATTTTGTTGTGAACTTTTTTGTCAAGATTGATTTCTTTGAATTTCGTTGTGTCTGGGGTGTGGATATATCTCACTTGAAACGGCTGCTATTATATGGACACTAAAACATTGGAGATGTACAGGTACATCGAGAGAATTGCAATGGTCTCTTCTGGCGGCAATGACTCCACTCTTAGCAGCGGAGAAGTTGTCGAATGGATTTACAAGATACAACAATGGAATCCCAAATTCTTCACCCTCTCCCACGTCCCCCCTAAATATCGTCTCTCTGTTACTAAATTCCTGAGGCGCGTCATAATTGCTAGGATGGCAGAATGCCCGGAACTTGCCAGTGCATACCATCGTAAGCTTAAAGAAGCATATGAAACAGAAGATAAACTGAAAGATCCAGAAATCTTGAGACGGAGTGAAGAACATCTGGAGAGAATTCTGGATGAAGCTGAAAGAAAACTGAGTGAAACGACATATCTGGTTGGAGAAGAGTTTACTTTGGCCGATGTTGTGTTCATTCCTCTCCTAAGTCGACTGGCTCTCTTGAATTTGGAAGAGAAATACATAAATACAAGACTAAACGTAGCTGAGTACTGGAATGTGGTGCAAGAACGGCCCAGCTACAGAAAGGTGATCGGAAAATATTTTCATGGCTGGAGGCGGCAGAAGACGCTACTCAAAACCTGGTGCTTTGTGAGAATCAGAAGCTTGCTGAAACAGTATTAGTTAAGGTTGTGTTTTGTTTTCGTTTGGACAAATGTGTAGAACTGTATATAGGCTTCGGATTTCTACTTGAATTTTGTTGCATCATGATGAGAAAGAAGTTAGATGTATTTCGGCTGTTGTTGGAAAAGAATATCCTCATCATGCTGATTGTAAGAATGTCTTGTTTTACAGAGAGATGTATTGCTTGTTGACATGGTTGATTTCTGGACTTTTAGTATTTGTTTTCTTCAATTTTCTCTTTTTCCTTTTTGTATTTTTGGCCTCAGTTTTTCTTGGACATGTTGTGTTCTGGCATTCAAGTTGCTGGTCCGAACATAACCCACTAAACGAACGAGCCAAGGTTGATGTTTATGATTATCTCATAACACAAGAATGATGAACCTCAGATGAGTTTATCAATAAAGCAATTGGACACAGAATTGAAAGAATCGGTATGGCCCGGGATTTGGTAAGAATGCAATGGAAGCATGAAAATAAACATATTTAAATTCTAAACCGAAAGGAAAGTAGTTCCTTAATCCCGGACATTCGGCACTCGACAAGCATAAAACAAGTGGTTATTGTAATACCTACTCTAACAATAATAACATCCATATTGCAATATAAACCTTGATTCAGCTATAAGTTTCCTTGTATCTGAAGAATGCCTACTTTCTTTGATTCCTCGTCCGAAGCCTATACAACTGGAGAGAAAACTGAAGAAACAAAAGAATATTGTAATATAGGAATAATGTGCAGTAAAGAATTATGGTACATAAAAAAGGAGCATCAGAATGTTTTTAATAGCTCCTTAAGTATCTTCTATAAAGTTAAGGTGATTTTTCATAATCAATGCCGATGAATTTCATGTTTAAGAAACTCCTCTCCAGTTAACATTCTCCGAGTTGTACGAATTCCTAAACTCATTCGGTCCATTTCCTAAACCTAGTCCTGGCGGAACATTTCTTGCGTTGTTCCCTGCATGCCCCCAACCATTTCTCATGCGAACCCATGGAGGGGCTAACTTTGAATGATTCCACTTTTGCTGCCTAAAGTATTTCCTTCCCAAGCTACACAAACCCCCTTGCTGAAAATCTGGCGGGCCATTTGCAACTGAGACATTTTGTTCTGGCGGATCGATGCTGCACATTCCTGGATGTATTTGGCCAGTGAGATAAGTGACACAGGTATCATTATTTTGTTCCATCTTTTCCACCGTTTCAGTAAATGATGCGCATCCAGCAGCAGATGTTGGTAATTCTTCCTTGCCATGGGGCTGTGACGGCAATGGAGGAAATGGGTGGAATGGCACACCTGGAGCTACAGTCCAACAGTCAGATGTTTCTGCTTTACGGACACCAAATTGCTGCATGACAGAGTAGGAGACCCCATAGGAAAGAGGCATACGTGCAGCAAACCTCAACTGTGAATCACCTGATATAATGTCAACTGGATGCTTTTTTATACATCTCTCTCTTTCCCGGTGATTGATAGTAGTTGCAGCAGCATCAGATTGAACCCTATGGCTGCCATTACAAGGAGATGAAAACCCAGGAGGGGCATCCTCATCAGTGTTCAGCTTTTCATCACCTGCCACGTTGATTCTACTTCTTGAATGCGGGTATTCCTCCACTGGGTTATCCCATCGACTCTTGCGCTTGCGCGTTTTAGTTGTGTTGTTTCCACAGCTAGTACCCAAAGCAGAGGGCAGGTCTGGAGTGGAAGTCTCAACTGTACCAGATGCAGCAGCTGATTGCATTTCAGGAGTGTTTATCTCTGAAGGTTTTGCGCCTCTATCACACAAATGGTTGTATGACACTGCCAACCCACCATAGCTTAAATGCTGATGATGAAGTTCAATCTTTCCATCATCCCTTTCCATGCAGCAATTTTTCCTGAGGTGTCTTGGTATCCACCTATCCCGGAAGTTTCGTGCAATTTGGTGGACCTGAGAGCAGTAAAAGAAAATTAACAAAGGGCTTTGCTATTGATGATTTTTATTTTCTTTTGTGTTCTGCCAGCCATCAGCTTGTCTTGAACGAAGAAGCATGAACGCAATACAGAATTGACCACACTTTTTTGCTGTCTTGTATCCATTGAGACCAATCGAAACATGTATCACAACTTTGAGAAAAAGATGCCCTGAAAATGCATTGGCAAGTGACTGAATCGATAAAATGGAATGACATTTTTATGCATTACCTGTTTGTCAGCATGTTCTGTCAGAATCAATATTGAATCTCTAAAGCTGCAAGTATAGAATAAGATGCAATTCAGAAAAACATAATCATGAAAAAGTGAATAAAAAACATTACGACAATAAACATGAAACAAATATTGAAAAGCAATGAAATTTCCCAATACAGCATGAGTGTAAAATTCTCTAACCATGTTGACAAGAATTTTTTCATCTTTTTCATCATCAGATGACACATATACCCAAAAAGAAATGATCAATGGTAGAAGATATTTTAGAGAAGATTATATCTGAAGCAATGGCATAATATATAGGACAGCGGAGAAGATGCAGGGGTGTGTAAAGAAGAAAAAGAATACTTGAGGAAGTAGGAAAACCATGCAAAATCTTGCATTATGATAAGTCCTCTCTTCCACATATCAAAGGCGAAACCACTAACTGATCAAGACTGTAATCATTTAATGCACTCTAAATATGAGTAAACATGCTTAGAAAGAGCATATTTGAGAAGGAATCCACAGCTCATAGAACAATAATCATAGAAAAAGTTAATTGAAGATTAAAAAAGTCACATAATTAGAAAGCATTATGTCATTTCATTCTGTTTCAAGTCCATGAGGAGCTTTCTGAACCTTGCTAAACAGTGGACAAAAGAGAACTAACTTTACAGCCAAAAGGTTTTGACAATAGTGGAAGGCAATATTGCGACTTTGATCAGTCAGGGTATATTGTTCTCGTAGTCCTTTTCAGTTGCATATAAATATTTGCACAAACACATTAATATGCAAATGTATGAGCTCTCATGCACGACTCAATTCTTTGCATATTTTTCTATTCTTGTGCTGTTTGATGAGTGAGCTGCAAATGCTGTCAAACAATTGTCCAGGTATATAGTTAGTACTTTTTTCTCCTCATTTGACGACCTAGTGTTTGTAAACTCTTGGATGCATAAATTAGCAGAAAGGTACAAGAACAGAACAGCTAGCAATAATGCTGGCAACCTTTGGAAAAAGACTCACACACCTTAACAGCTTAAGAATGAACATCTCTAATGGTTATGAAAAAGGTATTCAACATAGACATGGAACCACAAAATACAAAAACCTTAAGGACCCGTCTGCAAGGAATTTGATTGCCAAAAATCTATTCCATTGCAAATGTTTGGATATCACAAATATTTATCTATTCCATATACACACACATTTATATACAAATATAACACAAAAATACACATCATTTATATTCTTATCAATTACACTAACGTACTACGGAACTAGTATTTGCATGCACATCAGAAATGTGAATACTTTCCACACTAAAACATGAAAGCTAAGCAAATCCTAGGAAGCAGTAAACATGAAATAATAAGACATTTCTTCACCTCTCAACTCCTGGACAAGGTGGACCACCTGCTATGTGCTCTAAAGTAAGAATCTCCCGGGCTGCCAGATATTCCAGTACCTATGGAAAAAACAGTGAGTAACAACTGGATATACCTCCTGGTATCTCCATTATCCTTAAATGATCTAACATAAGTTCAGCATTTCCTAAATCACATCATATCAATGCAAATTCCTCAATATAACATCAAGGAAATAAGTGATCCTCATTTTCACAAAATGATGTTTCACCCTTTCTGTAGTTAACAGAAAATGTTTTGAAAGGAAACATCTTCAGGACTTCTTCTCAGTAGCCATTTCTTCAAATGAGTTATTGGGGAAGAGGGAAAACTCTTCAGCTCAGCTTTGGGGCGAGAGGGGACCAAATACATTGGTACATTGGTTGAATATCAGATTTTGATGCTATATTAGCCTTCCATCTTAAATGCAAATGGATTTCATATGAGCAGTGCACACTTTTTCCCTGCTGTTACCTTCTTCTGGCAGTTAATTGAATTAGTACTTCCAATAAACTGATGTTTCATAAGTCAGTCTTTTCCACAGGTGGAGCTTAGGATGGCAGCTTTCACAGCCAGCAAAAACATAAGGCATATTTTGGGAGGCAAGAACCCAAAGGTGTTTGACACATGGAGTCATGGACTGCCAAAAATAGAGACTATAAATTGTTGTAACAATCTGTTTGAGATATCTATTTCCATTTTGGGTCAGGTGTTCTTTCTCACAAGGATCTTCCCAGCATTCTTACTTGAGCAAAAGACATTTTGAGTTTGGGTTTCTGTCCTGCAAGAGCTATATTTCTTATGAATTAATGGAACAATCTGTTTTCAATTGCCATCTATAACATTTCCATTGTAATTAAAATGGTGATCATGTTAGTCCAAATCAGTAAATTTTTCAAGTATTATTATGTTATTATATCTATATCAATATGCAGAGCTTGTTTATCATGACTCTTTTTAATATCCAGCCTGCCCTTCCCTGCGAGTTTCCTGAATCCTGACCAACCCGGGATATTATTCACACTTATTCCCCTATGCGTTTCCTGCATCAACCAGTGAGATCATTCATACTTATTCCCCTTGAAACACCCAATCCTTCATGCTGAAATCACAATTACATCAACTTCTCTCTCTACCCGCCTTCGGTGTGTGGGTGGGGGCGCGGGGTTTCAATTGGTAAAGTATACGCAGGACTCAAACTTTAAGCATTATCCCATTCAGTCATTCACTGGGTAAATTTATTTAAGACCGATAAACGTGTGCCACTTATCATTTCATTTTTACATATATTCATACGTCCAACTACAGGCATGCATGAATGCATGTGTATATTTCTTTAGCATATTAATGGGTAAATTAATTTACGGCTAAAATATCAAGGGTAAGCAAACAACTTTTGTAGGCAATTGAGATCCTACATTTTATCAAAACCAATAACTATTTAACCATGGACAAACCTGAAATTTGATAAGATTACGATAGATATAATCCAGAAGCCATGCAATGTATTGCTCTTCATGTAGTTTAAGTAAAAATTAGTCAATCAGTAAACTTACCTTGAGAAGCTTGCGCAGAATCGGGGTTTTGATAAACTCTTTCCTATACCGCTTCATTATGTTGTGCAACATCTGCAAACCTATGTACGGAAAAAGGTTAATTATAAAGCAAAATTGTTTCATTATGACAAAGTATCAGTAATGCAATATAGATTTCTGGTGACAACACAATAAAATTACTACCATTCTTATTGATAATATCAACCAGAACACTCCGAGATTTTGTCTTCAAAAGTGCATCCAAGATCATTGAAAGATCTCTATTACTGCAAAAGAGGGGTAAAAACATAAAGCATGTCCCAGTTAATCGCTTCATTCACATATAAAATATTACCTTTTACCAGATCAAATGACAAGAATGGATGCAGAAAGAAATTACATGTAGTAGTATTAAGGAAATACCTCTGAATAGCTTCACCATGGCCATTATTCCCCGATGCAGCAGTTAGGAAAAGAAGCTTCAAGTAGCCTTTAGATGCATCCTATTAAATAAGTAGAGAACTTAAGACCTTAAAAACAACCATCCACAGGCATATATATATATATATATAGGACAGCAAGTACACCGTGTCAGTCTTGAACACAATATGACAAATCATCACAAGCAATATATAAATATATATATTAAGAAATAATCAGTTCAATTTATACCAAATATTGTGCATGTTGTTGCATAATTTTATAAATCAAATAAAAAGGTATCAGATCTTCAAAAACAAGAGTGAAGAATGTGTAAAAGATGCTGGAACAAGAGGGCAACTTACTTTTCGCTTGCTTATTCCCCCTTCGGGATCAAGCAGTTCGTTCAGGTTCTCCTCAACTGCAAGCAATTAAGTAACTTGCTACAGTAAAAATCAAGATTAATTAACTTGAAAATAGTATGGTATAGATGACTGTTTACCAGCTTCAAAACGATTGTTTACGGAAAGTTCTGGCAACTTTTTGGATTTCTCCGCTGCTGCATTTAATGTATCCATGTCTGTAGTTTTCTTTGTCATTCACAACATTCGTCCTATGTTTCCCTTTTCTAATTGACGAAGATGAATTAGTCTTAGCAAGAGAACTGGGTTTTGGTAGTTCATTCCTTCCCCCGACAGCAGCATACTTCAATTTCCACTTAGATTCAACCATATCAGACAATGAATTGATAGGCGACGCCGTCATAATCGCCAATTCATGAGTAGAAGACATTGCTTTGGTCTCAACACAATCTGACTGATGGGAAATATCCATGAGTTGGGAAGAAGAATACATCTGGGACCGGAGGCCCTCAGATTCAACTTTTGATGTAGCTGATGCAGATCCATTCAAGGACTGCCCAGTAATTTTCTTGATATCCAACAGCTCAACAGCATCAGTAGCAGAATCATTAGCAATAGAGTTTTCAACTTCAGATCTATCTTGAACCATGCTTTTCTCAACCTGCACAGTTTTAACACCCTCGACCTTTTGACTTAAAGGTTCTGAAGTGTGTGAGTCTGTAATGCTCTCACCAACAGTACTAATCTGTTTCTTCATATTGTATTTGTTTGCTGGTGGTTTACTTGCAATTTCATGTTGTCCACCATTCAAGGAATTTGACATTATATCATTCCAATCATCATTCATATCTCTATCTCCACAGATCATAACAGGTTCCAAATACTCATCTTCTGAATCATCCTGAACAACTACTTCAGAGTTCAAGGGATCACCACCTATATAGCCCCGACAATTAGGGGAACCACAAACGCATTTTTTGGCAGCAGCACCAAACACACGTACATAGTTGTAATCAAATGTAACCTCTTCACCCTGACATGCAGAATTTGCAAAAAAAGAGTCAGCATGTTAACTATCCAGAATGGATAAATTTGCTCCAACCATCACAAAAAGGTGGTGAAAGGGGAAACAATGCCTGAACTATGTCAGACATCCCCCCCCCAAACCAATACTACTAGAACTTTTCTAGCAGCATAAACAAACAATAATACAACTTGACATGATAATGACTTGATTTACTGTTAGCAAACGGGAGCTTACCTTCTTGATATCCCTTAAAGAAAATAGTCCAATGCAAACTTCTCCATTCACCATCCACTGTCAGGCACACAAAAAGGATTGAGTTAAAATTCCTTTTTGCATCCACAGTAAGTATCCATTTACCAAAGCTACAGAATCTGAAATAAGTAAACACACACAATGTATCTTTCTGCTCAAAAAATAAAAAAGAAATGAGAAAACAATTAAGATTGAGAAAGAAACATAATATAGAAATGAGAAAGTAACTTGTCCAGACAAACAAGCATGTCCATACTTCTATGTCCAATCAGATTGTTCAAGATTGTAGCATCTGCAACCATACGAGGCAGCAATCCACACTAAATAGACAAAGAGTACATCGATAAGAGAGTTTAGCCCATGCGACTACCTTTTCCGTGCGGCAGTTAGGGTCACAACTATGGTTTATAAACCGACCCAAATTCCCTTTAGCACATGCATCGATTACCTGAGACAGAAGCATAAATTTCAAAACATGAAACCTATATAAGTACATAAACAAAGGAAATTCGACAGGAAGAGAAGCGGGCGCGGCAAGAAGGATGGGATCTGAATTAGCTGGATATAAGTTCACAACTATTCAAATAAAAGACAGTCATGGTTTATCATTATTATGACACAAACCCTTGCTCCATGATCAAGTTGGCTGTGTCAGCTAAATAATTTTCAGGATGAATTATAGTTAGCTCATCTACAATCAATTTGGTGGTGGAACATTTCAACAGGGCAGAATAGAAACCTTCTATGAATTTAAACAGAAATACTACAACATTACTTGGCTGTACAAAATATTAAGAATGTGATCAATAACTAGCATTTCACCTTCATGTTCCAAGTTTAAGAGAACACCAGAAACTGAGGTAATCTTCCCATACTCCCTTGTTCAAAGATTTGAACCCCTTGGGTAATTCTGATATTCGATACAATCTTGAACCATAAATGTTAAAGTGATATAAAAACTATAACTACGGAATAGTTCAAGTACTCACTTGCAAATCTAAGAATGCATAAATAATGTTGTATAACTTATCATGAGAACTTGACCTCATCCAACCCCAAAATATTTGATGAACAGAAGATGTTATCAACTTTACAAATATAGCAAGAGAGATAAATACAAACCTCACTCCCATTCAATGTCATGAAGTAAAAATGTTTATGACCGTTTAAGGCGTACTCTCTTTGTCTTGCTTCATAAGCATGCACATCGAGCACCTGCAACATCCCCAGACCAGTGTAAACACATAAAAACTGAGATATCAACTCAATATCTAGAATTGGTATCTGCTATCAAACAAGTTCAAAGTGGAATTTCTTTAGTCGTAACCCATGGCTTAATCCACATGATATGTGTAGAAAGATAAAATAAAAGAGAGTGCCTATGTATTTATTATTGATTATTCCACCTCCATATATAGAGGTGGAATTTAAGATAACTACAACTTAATGGATAACAACCAAAGATACCTATCTAGAATAGATAACAAAAGATAAGCACAAATGATAATGATAAATCCTGAATATTCTAACACTCCCCTCAAGTTGGACATGGAGATCTTGATTGTAATGTTCAACTTGGACAAAAGAAGCGAAAACTTGGACAGACAGTTGTAGGTCCATAGAAGACAGCCAGTGTAGAAGACAGTCAGTTTTAGGTGCAAAACACCAGTAGAAAGGCACTTATCCCATAGAAGACAGCCAGTGTAGAAGACAGTCAGTTTTAGGTGCAAAACACCAGTAGAAAACTTAGCCCATAGAACAACCAGTGTAGAAGACAGTCAGTTTAGGTGCAAAACACCAGTAGAAAAGGCACTTGGCATAGAAGACAACCAGTTTTAGGTGCAAGACACCAACAGAAAGGCACTCAGCATCATCAGGTGGAGTTGTATCGAGGAAGTATAGACCACCACGCAATAAAGACACCCGGAGAGGAAGGTGTGGCAGTGGCAGCTGCAGCCATTTTCATAAAACAAGGGAGAATCAGTCATTTAGGCCATGAGCAGCGGAGTACGGCGGTCCGGCCGGCCGAGGAGAAGCGCCGGAGGGGCGCGAGCGACGGGGTGAACAGCGACAGGAACAGAGCCGCCTGTGCGCAGACAGATGCGCCGCGGCAGAACGGGCGCCGGAATCTGGGCGGCGCGAGCGGGGGCGCCAGAGTGGCGCGCGCTAGAGCGCCGGAGCCAGGGCGGCGCTCTGACTGCGCGAGGAACAGCAGCGGAGCGCTGTGCGGGGTGCAGTGCCGCAGCGGCGCGAGGAACAACGCCCGAGCGGCAGCGCGCGGTGGGGCGCGGTTTAGAGCTGATGGTCAGCGGCGGCGGGGGGTGGGTGGGTGATTAGGGTTTCACCTAATTAGGGTTTCACCTAACTAGGGTTTTTTTTTTTTTTTTTTTTTTTTTTTTAAAGCCTGCTCTTATACCATGTAGAAAGATAAAATAAAAGAGAGTGCCTATGTATTTATTATTGATTATTCCACCTCCATATATAGAGGTGGAATTTAAGATAACTACAACTTAATGGATAACAACCAAAGATACCTATCTAGAATAGATAACAAAAGATAAGCACAAATGATAATGATAAATCCTGAATATTCTAACAATATGTAAAGCCCCACTAAAGTCACATTGGTTTGTGGCTCCAAAGAGACTTCCTAATAATGAATTGCTGCCGATTGATGGACCAGTTTAGTTAATAACATTGACTTGGTCTAATGCCTAGATATCGGAAGCTTAAAGTTATTAAGTAAGAATCCATGTTACCTCTCCAACATATTCTATAAGGAACTGACCCTCAGATATATCCTCTAGCGCCTGAAGGCCGTAGCCCTTCTTTCCACACCTGAACCACTTCAGTTTAGCATACTTGCGTTTTTGAAACTGCAATCAAACGAGTATTGAAAATTAACTTCTGAGGCAACAGCAAGTAAAATCAGTGCAGAAGTAGAACGAAGAGAAAAAACTGTGCACCTGCTGATTTGAACAAAGTTCACCACAAGGGCAAGTTCCTTGAACACACTCAATGTTAAGCATCCGATTCAAACATTTAGCTCCACAACCCATTCTGCCATCTGATGGAGGTTTGCAGTGACAAACCATTATCTGTTATGCACAAAAAATAAAAAAAATAAATAAAACTGATTTCAGGTGGATAACAATTTGAATTCCGCAAAATGAACAATTACTGATGCATGAGTTCATGCATCATATGAATTCCAGAACCTCAAAGAGGCATAAGCCCACAGATACACACAGGCATGCCCTTGCAATGTACCAAGACACAACAAAACAGCCTTTGAAAAGTTTTGTTTAATTCAGAAGCAAACGAGAAAATGGATAAAAGACCTAGCATGAAAAGCTGAATTGGGAGGACATTACACATGGAACCAGGAAACTTTCTGAAGCTAAACTCCTTTTCTGGTAACAAATATCGGAACTCGGGTCAGTCACCCCGACAGGACAAGTTGACATACCAAAACTTTTGTCTTCTTTTACCAGTCGAAAAATATTTATCAGATGTTAAAACACGTCTGAAAAGCAGTAGATATGCTAAATATGAACAGCTGTTGAAAGGAAATAAGATCTTTATCAGGGTGAGATAATGCCTCTTGAAACTGTAAGAATGACAGCAGTATTCCTATATAAAAGTCATTGCAACATAGGTAATAAATTCCGTACAGTAAAGAAACAGAGGTCGATTTATATGAAGTTAACTGTAGAGACCACAGTAAACATGTAGAAAGCTAAGCATTCACCTCGTCAATGGTTTGAGTTTTGCGGCTCCGGTGCAGAAACAAATTTGTCTTAATAAGTGACCAAGATGCCTGCTGAGCAACTGCAAAATAAACAAAATCAACCCAAAGTTCAAAAGAATGGAGTTGCATATTATCCAGAAATGCATCTGAAGTTCCCAAAGCCATTGTTGTGACAGCATTCAGTAATCATACCCTTTTGTCGATATTGCTTAGACTTCAGGAAGTTCCCGCAGGCATCCTCCTCACAGGAAGCATCAGATATTTCCAGCTCTTCATTGATTTCTGAGTTTGATTTCTCTTGAGGAATTGAGCAGTCAGCGAAGTCTTCATCTGTGTTATCTTTGCAAGTCCTTGACAATAGAAGATATCAAATCCATAAGCAACTCTCATAAAAAAAATGAATACATCGACATCTTAAGACCAGAGTAAATAGTACATTCAATAAGGTTTGAAAAATCCAATATTTCCATTCGTGATTGATACTGAAGCGAGCCAGTACTTCACGATTAAACTGAATAAATTTCTAATTATATTTACTTTTTTTAATGACTTAACTAACACCAGTATTTGTAAGCTAGCTTGATCTCTCAAAACAGATTCTAAAGAAATGGTGATATGTAAATCACTTAACCAATCTTCCCCTATAATGTTGCTGGGAGCTGCTCGCACACCTTTTAGCCCTTCAGAAGACCTTTAATTGCATCAGCTTAACATACTAGAGTTGAGTTGGCCTAAGTATCAATTAGATCTTTCCAGACAATGGATGTAAATGAATTTTAGTCCAAGACTAATTTTGAAAGAGTATGAATCCTGTAATTGAACTCGTCCAACATCCAATGGAAACTGTGAGTCTAACTGAACTTTTAAAGATAACCATAAGAAGATCTGTCGAAGCCTTATAAATGTTCATTTCCCTAAAAAACTGGATTTCATCTTTGCAAATCACAGTAAAGTAGGTTCACATAATTTTTGAATATACAGCGGAAACTTACGTCTCTGAGAGGAGATATTTGCAAAAAGAAACTATCTTTAGCATCCCAGATATCCAGACAATAAACCCCCTAAAATGAGACAGCTAACCTGATCCAGAAACGTCCTTGGACTTGACAAAAACTTTCCAGTGGGAGAACTTCTTTGGAAGACTAAAAGCAAAATCCTCATAGCCAACCACCACACTCTCTCATCCCCCCACCCAAAAATAAATAAATAAATAAAAATAATGATGCTCCACCTTGCAACGCCCATTTGGAATGCATACAAATGGAAGAAACAAGATAATTGACATTAAAGCAGGTGCAGATAGCCGAGTTCCTATAAGTCACAGGCAGGATCTAACTCAATACTGAATAAAGTGTCTAGGTATTCTAACATGTGAAAGACATATATGTGATACACCAAGTATAAATGCTCCCGCAAATAGGGAAGAAGAACAAAAAATAAAAGAAACTCCATCTAGGTTACAAGGAAATTATGCACAACGTTATAAAAACAAGCCCACCAAACCAAGCAGAAAATATATGCAACATGTTTTAGAGAACTAGGTATAATAACCATGCATCTTATGCTCTCTGCTTATTATGCTTTTGACATTATAGAATAACAGCTCTCTAATTTATTGCAAAGTATGCTTGTTCTCATTGTGCTCAATTCAAATGCAAAGACCAATTGCAGTAATCATGATTATTTACCATCCACAGTTAGTTTCTTCTATTTGATCTGCAAGTGTGGCTGGTATGCGCCGCCATTTTTGGCACTGATCACAAAGCACCCACGCATTCCTTGGTGGGGTATATTGCTCCCTCACCCCACCAGATGAATTTCGCAGGTCACTTCTTGGAGCACTTATATCTTTGCTAAAAGCTGCAAATTCCCCAAGATCAGATGATTCTTGATTTCCTAAAAATTTGATTAGAATATGAAAAGCTCAATTTGCAGTCTTCACATATTGCACAAACAAAATAAGAGACAGAAGAATAGAGGCAAGAATTGATGTATATAATAATGTGCTTGTGCCTTCCTCATTTTTGCCTGTATCCTGGATGAGAGGAGTGCATTGCCAACATATGCATGGATATATACAAACATCAAGTAATACCTGCTGCCAGAAAGCTTTCCACTCCACTAAGGGCACCACTAGCACCAACCTCCTCAGTAGCTTGATGCTTGCCACCAACATTGCTTTTCTTTCCCTTCCTTTTAGAGGCTTTATTTTTCTCACCAGGTAAATCTAAGACTCTAGACCTGGCTTTGCGAACTCCCATTGCCCTGGAGCATTTAGGGAGTTTTTGGCCGTTCTTGCAAGGAATCAACTTGTTATGGACCAGTGAGTTTGAGGACACATTTGCAGCAACAGGCCCAGAACACGCAATTGTTTCAGCACCATCAGGATATGGTTTTAGAGTTGTTATCATGGAGGCATCACCCACTTTCTGGCCCACTCCATGATCTGCAGGTACTTCGGCATTATTTGTGGTGTCTGCGCCAGTTAGCTTGCCATACACACTAAGATCACCAACCTCATGGAGTTTATCTTTCTTTTTTCCTTTCTTACATTTAGAATGAGGCAAACTCAAACTTGAAAAATCCCCAAGAGGAATGGATAATTTAGCAGTATCTGTGGTTTGTCCACCAGTCTGTTTGCTTTCAGAAGTACAATTGCCTACCAGGAGTTTATCTGTCTTCTTTCCTTTCTTGAACTTCTCCCTTGACAAAATCAAACTTGAGACATCACTTGGCGGAACATACTCCTTCGACATAATCAGACTATCATGTATATCTGGTAAATCCTTTTCACAAAATGAACCATCAGGAATGGAGTTTATAACTTCTGAATCGGGCGAAGTTCCTACATCTGAACAATGGTTTTCGATGGAAGCTCCCATATTAACACTGTTTCTGTGACTTATGATTTGATGGAAGTTGCTTGAAGTATTTAAGTTAGGATTACAAAGACCACCACTGTCATCGAGATGAGTGCTCAAAGCAGAGACATCAGGAGAATTCGCATTCCCTAAATTCTTCTCACATGGAGATATCGTATCTCGAGACATTTCTTCTCCCAACTTGTTTTCCATTGTGTCAGATATTTCAGGAATGTCATTCCCTGATGCACTAAGATTTTCAGCAGCATCCCCCAAACTACAGCTTTTATTGCCAATCTTAATCTTCAAAGAGATATGACCAGTTGTAGTGCACCTTTTCCTGGTTGATTTTCGACCCATCTGATCTTTGGTAGCATTCTGTTTTCCTTCACCTCCTCCAACTTTTCTTAGTTTTTTCTCTTTAGCTATGTCTGGATCAAGCTCACTGTTCCCCTCCGAAACTGGTAAGATATTCCCCAAATATCCCCAAACAGAAGATCGAGCAGGCTTGGAGAATGAACTTCTACTTCTTCTTAATACTCGCAAGGAATTTAAATCCAATACAGATTTTTTGCTTGGTATCCTCCCACCTTTTCGTTTTGATGGTTTTTGGGACTCATTGTCCTGACTTGGTTTGCAGGATTTGTCAGTTCCAACCAAAACTTCAGCTTCACCATTCCTTCGGGTAGATGGCTCAGCTATACTGGCTAACTCAGAAAAATCAAATTTACTAATATATTTTGCCTCATCAGGTCTCTGTCCAGATGGATCAGCTTCGCCAATGTAAAACAAAGCATCAGCTTTAATACCATCTGTTGTATTATCCCTTGGCTCAAATCGGTCAGAAACGCTGATAGAATCGAAAGCCGAAAGAAGGTGGTCAGCACCAGAACCATCTGAATTGACCATGCTCATGGATGATCCATCAGCTCCCACACAAGAAGATCCATACAGTGTCGGACAAACTGATAATTTTCCAGTGAGCAGCTCCAGATCACCCACGGATGACTCTTCTTTAATTTCACTTGCATTTTCTCCAAATGATGTCTCAGTAAACATATTATTCTGTTCACTGAGATTCATCAAATATGAGAAGAAACCTCAGGCAATAGTCATGCAACTCACAAGGACACTCTTCCCCTGAAATTTACAGCAGAAGACAACAAATGATCATAGATAAGCAAACAGAATTATGCCACCTCAGTAAAACAAATACATCCCAGTAGCAAAAAAATCTGATAATTCCTGCCTTAAATATACAGAACCTATAGAACATGAAAATAGCACCACTAGAAACACCATGCACCACAGTACAACTCTAACATGGACTTCTAATGCTAATACCTAGAGTATTAGAACTCAACATAATTTGATAAATCAGAATTCTATGAATTGACAAATCGTGCTTCCAAAAGCTATCATATATGCCAAAAAAAGAAAATAACAGTGAGAAATCAATGGTATCGGATTTCACCTTCCTCTGAAGCTCCTTTTAGCAATTTAAATCCAATTCTTAACAAACTTAATCCGACAAATGTCATAGCATTTATTTTCGACCTTTTCGAATACCTTCAATGACAAAATTAACCCACACCCAAAAACTCTCTCCACGGGGCGTGTGCAGATTGTATGGGATTTCACCTTCCTTTAAAGCTCCTTTAGCAAATTAAATCCACTATTTAACAAACTTAGTCCGACAAACTTCACAGCATTTATTTTCGACCTTTCCGCAATACCTTCAATGACGCAAAATTAACTCACCCCAAAAACTCTCCCCCGTGGCGCGTGCAGACCGACACCAAAATTATACGCACGCGGAAAACGACAAACACACAGACATAAACACACATACACATATACATATCAACCATCAAGCATCTATGCAAGCAAAAACAGAGTGAAAAACACAAAAGGATAAAGATGAACATAGATTACGTTATTTCACACCAATGCAGGTTGGAATTGGTTACAAACAAAGAAACCATTAACCCCAAAAGAGACCATAAATAGACACCCCAAAAACCCTAATCGCTAGCAACATCAAAACCCTTAATTAACAGCTGAGAAACGCCAATGCTGAATCACACACGCCATATAAACCCAAGTAAACCAGGCAAAAGGTAATGCAAAACAGGAATTTACCTATAGAGAATCAATAAACGCGTAGATAATCAACGATGGCGAATTACTTGATCATTAAATTTCAAAAATAGAAAATAAAACTTGTATGTATATATATACACAATCAACGCCTGTGTGTACATCTATTCCACTGTGTGTTTTGTAAGAGAAAATAATTTGCCTAGCTGTGTCGGCTAACGGCTTTTAAGGGTGCGTAAGAAAATAGTGAGAGAGAGAGAGAGGGATGGAGGGAGGGAGAGGTTTTCCGACCAAAACCTGGAGGCTTATACCTATTCCAGTTGACACGCAGAGGGTAAATGTACAACGTTGGTAGAACAAAGTACAAGTGACTCAGCAGGTGTTGTGGGTGTTTGACTCGTGGCAGGCTACGGTCTTTTGCAATAGAGGTCAAATGGGTTTTCTTTTTCTTTTTTCTATTTTCGGACTTTAGAAGTTCTTTAATCTTATTAATTATTATTATTCAGTAGTATAATTTAACATGGTGGGATTCTCCTTTACAACACGTGATATTTTGAGGGGTGAAATTGTAGTTTTTAATTTAAATTTTTTTCTTTATTTTTATTTTTTAAAATAAATACGTAACTTCTTTCATAACATTATAATTTTCAAAACATGTATCCACAGTACATTATGGAGTTCTCGACATTTTTTTTCATAACAGTACAAGTGTTTCTAACAAATATATTCGCTATTTACTATTTATTATTGCTTGTACGCTGATTTTATTCTAATTTATCTGCATGGTTGATTCGAAAATTTTAGTTTAATTATATTGAAAGTAATTAATCGAGATGCTTGATGAAAGTTTCTGAATTTTTAGCTTGTTATAATGGTTAGTTGTTTTGCATAACAAGGGAACTTGTTATAATACGTTTATAAAAGAATAAGTATTAAAAATTTGAAGAAAATAACGTTGATATTTTGAAGGATAATGGATGATGTTCAGTGGAACTGGAGGGAAAAGACAATCTTACCATACAGAGTAAATTGCATCGACACTTTATGAGATTAGATGAAAATACACAAATATCCATATTTTTTATCAAATAAAAATAAGAATATTTTGTATTAAAAGATGTCTTGTTCGTATATTCTAAACTATTTATTTTAAATAAATAAATAAAAATTACTAATAATATTGTTAACCTAATTGTTGACTTTGATGCAGTAGTTTTTCATTGATTTTGATTTTTGTTTTTTTCCAATTATGTACGGTATTATCAGCGAAAATGAGAGAATAATTGAAGATAAATTATATATATATGGATAATAGAGTAAATAAAAACAAAAATTATATTTTTTGTGTTTTTTGCCTTATACTTCAACTTTTCCGCCCAATCTTTGACGGAAACAAAACAAAACTTTGGATGAGTTTCATATACATCAGAGTTTTACTTTACCTCTACCTCGTCCTCCTAACCAAACACAAGAGTATCTATTATACATCAATTTTTACTTCCACTTCTCTTATTCCTCTATTTTTCACCCCAACCAAACACACCGTTAATGTTTGTGTAAATTTTATCTCTAATAGGGTGTATAGTTATAATTACAACTAAAACGTTAGGAGGTTTAGTTGAATTTAACAAAAGGCATTGAGTATTTGTGTATTTTGGAAAATCAATGTCGTTTACCCTAAGGCTGCATTTGGATCAAAATTTTTGAAATTATTAATTTCAAATCCTTAATAACAAATAATTTGAATTTGTTCGGACAAGTTTAGATTTGAACGATTTCAAATCATTCAATCATAATTTTAAACTATATTTTGTTGAACATTAATGAATTTCAAATTCTTTTCAAATTAAGTAATTTAAAATAATTTCTCTAATTTCTTTCCTCAAATCCAAGTATAGCATAAAAGAGAATATGTTTGTAATTGCAACTATTTTAAAGCTATGATAAATAGTCCAAAATTAAAACTATAAAGGATGAGATTTTATTCACATACCATAAAAGTCAAACTTTCTATAATAAAAAATGACATGCAAACAAGAAAAAATATAAATATTTGAAATAATTGGGTCCACTTTAAAACACAAAAGTAATTTAGGAAAATGGAAGATCACAATGTCCAAAATTATAATTTCTAATTTTTGACGATATTCAATATGACAACTTTTTTTCGGTGTGGAGAAAAAGTTAAAGTCACGTGGTAATGCAACTGTTAAAAATATTCGTGTTAATTCGGTGAAGTTTGAGTCTTTTGGCTAACGAAGGGATTTGTTTGTTATACGGAATTAAATTTTAGGGATGCTAGATGTAATTTAGCAAAAAATTCCTTTGTGTTTTAGAAAGAGGCAAAAAAATTCCTCGTGTTTTTTAAACCCCTGCAAAAATATCCCCTGCCATTAGGAATTGACGGAGTGTGCTTTGAATGCACGAGTGGTGCGGTTGGGGGACGGTTTTGACATCTTTGCATGATTTTTTATTTTAATTATGATTAAAATGCCCCTATATGACTATATAATAGTTTTTCAGTATTTTTTATTTATTTTTAACTTGTTTTGAGTATATATTTCATTTTTATCTTTCTAAAAAAATTATAAAAAATATTATAAGTATATTTATTTAAAAACACAAAAACATTATATAAATTTTTTAATATTTAATAATTTAAATTAAAAATAGTGAATTAAAGTCACAATACAAAATTTTAATATATTAACAAATACGAATATTAATGAATTAAAAATATACATTATTATTTATTTTAAAATTATAAAAAATATATTTATGTTAAATATAAAATATAAAAAATACATTATATACTAAATTTTATTTTTTAAATTTAAATATTCACATGAATATAAGTCTTAAATAATTATAATAATTATAATTTGTAAATTAACTTTAATTATTATTTAGATTAAATATTTTATCAATTATATTATATTTTACAAATGAAATTTATATTTAAATTTGTGTTATATATAAATAAAAGAAAACAAGAAAAAAAATAAAAATAAAGGGACGACGACCATCGCAGCCGCCCCCGCACAAGAGGGCAACATCACCCAGA
The DNA here is from genome assembly GCA_034509725.1 of Sesamum angolense. Taxonomy (NCBI): domain Eukaryota; kingdom Viridiplantae; phylum Streptophyta; class Magnoliopsida; order Lamiales; family Pedaliaceae; genus Sesamum; species Sesamum angolense. Next base: position 12,703,609 of record JACGWL010000012.1, read on the forward strand.
TAGAAGAAAATCGTTGTCGCCCTCTTTCTTTATTTTTTTTCCCTAGGCGACGGTCGCCCTTTATTTCTTATGGGCGACGTCGCCAGATCGGGGTCGGCGAGGCATCTGGCGGCGGGTGAGGATGGGAGCAGGCAACGAGGGTGGGGGGAGGCAGTGGGGTGGGGTGGGTGTAGGGTTTTTCTTATTTTGTTAAATTTATTTTGTTATAATATATATTTAAAATTAATAAATCTAAATCGTTATTTTTTTTATAAATTTAAGATCTAACAGTCTAGATTTAGATCTGACGATTCTCATCTAATCAATAATGATCCAACGATCATTAAAAAAACGAACAATATATAATATGTAAGGGTGTAAAGGTCAATCCATGGTAAAGTTTAACGGCGTTAAACTTTCATTTAAAAAAAGGAGCGTGTGCCGAATAAAAAAAAAAGGGAGTATTTTACCTATTTTTAAATTAGAAAGGAGTTTTTTGCAGAGTTTTTAAAATATGGGGATTTTTTGTAATTTAGCCAAGAAGAAATAAAGACATGAAAATTTGGTTTAGTTATTTGTTATCACTAGTTAGTATATTTCTAATAAATAAATAAAACTATAAAGTTATTTAAGTTTTAAATATAAGAATAACTAAATGGTACATAATCTAAAGTACAAAGTATCAAATTTAAAAAATATGTTTAATATTTCTAACGTTTGTTTTATACAGTAAATAGATTAATTAATTAATAAAATTCACTAAATTTGATGATATTAATAAAAGAATTGAATGAGGATATAAATGTATTCCTATTTGATTTATTACTGATATATTATAGGTTAAACAAATATTTTATAATCAAATTATCGTTATATATTTTCACTAGTTAATATATATAAGGAAGTATATATTCAATCTTATGAGCATAGTTTGAATAGAAAAAATTATTTAATTTATAATAAATTAGTAAATAAATTAATTATGAATAAATATGTATTTTTTTATTTTTTGCTAATATCAAATTGCTAGAATAGAATTCGATTTATTAAAAATAAATAAATGTCAAAATTATTAAATATAATTTTTAAAATATATAATTACATTGAATCTCAAGAAAGAACACAGTGATTATTCCTTAATTTTATAAAAATTAGTTTTGAAATAATTGAGCTTGTAGAAAAGTACATTTAATGAAAATATTTTATTTTTATTATGTTTAAAAATAAATTATTGGTTGAACAATTAAAAAAATGATTTGAATTGCGAATCTCATATGACAATCACATTTGACTATAAATTATTTTTGGTCCTTGGAAATATAATTTTTAATTCCACTGTTAAATTTAATTAATATCAATTTTGGTTTTTAAATATTTTAGTTTTTAATTAACTTTAATAATATTAATTCAATTTAAATTAGATATATTAAAATTTTGGAAAAATGGAAATTTTATATCTCATGGAAAATAAAAAAAGAAGATAATTAAATGGCGGAGGCTCAGATCTGCAACAGTAAGGATGGGCAAGAGAAGCCAACTCCGCCATGGCTGCATATCTCCGGTTGCGCGTGGCCCATATTCACAATGCCATCCGGGTTGCCCCGCCAAGATACGGGTCGGATGTTCTCAATGCCCAATCAACTAGCTCAGAAATTAAAAGAAAAAAAGTCATCACAGCCTCTCTATTCACCAGATCGCCAAACATTCACCGCCGACGGCGGCGAAAACTGCTGCAAAAGCAACAGCGGAACGGGGGAAAACTAAAACTGAAAATGAAAACGCGAAACCAAACAAAGCCTTAAATCATACATATACAATGTATGTGTATGTTTACGTACATGGAACAATGTATATTTTCCTGGTAGAGAAAATTGAAAGGGCTGTTTGTTTTGGTGAAAAATCATCGGCTAACAAAGAGGGGCAACCACCCTTGAAGAAATCCCAGCTCTCTGTTGCCTCAATTTTCAATGTGTTGTGAATTTCTGGGCCAATGGACAGAGGAAATGGGTCAAGAGAAGGTTATATAGGCTGTCAGTGTTCCCAGATTGCCCATGGCAAAGGCCGGAAATTGCGGGGTTGTGATTTGTGAATGCTGCTGTGTCGGGAGATGCAGGGATATGATGGTAATTGGCAAAGCACAGTGAGCGATCTTGTTATAAATTTAGATATAATTATATAAATAGAAAAGTAAAAAGAAAAAAAAGGAAAAAACGAAGGATAGCAATTGCCGACTAGCATTTTCCAGTTGCAACAAATCCTAATCTTGAAAAATATATACGTAAATCTTTAAACCCTTAACACTTTTTGTTCCTACTCATCACAAATCAGGATCAGAATTCTTCCTTTCTTTGTTTTTTTCCTAAAAAAAAATTTGCTTACAGTTCTTTATGTTTTTCAAGAATTCTGATCAGAACATTGTGGAATATAGAAATTCAGGATTTATTTTCACATCGATCCAATAAAAGAAAAAGGGTTTCGTGATTTCAACGGAACCCAAATTCTTATTTCTTTTAGCTGAATCTGCATTAATGCCTGCATTGGAAATGGATCCCGCTCTTTCTCTCCCTTGAATTGGCTATTTAACTTGGCATACGATAGCTCAGCCGCGATCTGGTGATTGCAAGTTGTACTCTGTATTGTGTATCGGAGCCTTTCATCGATTTCGTGGTTTTGATACTCATGCTGTTATTTGACCCCTTCTCTCGGTAATAAGCTCTCGTCCTTGTCTGCCATTTTACTCATTTTCTGAATTTTGTTTCTGGTACGTTCTTTTTATCAAGATTTGGGTTAATTTCGTTCAAATTACAATGGGCTGGTCGCCCATGCAAAATATATTGCATTTCTGAGTTGGATTTGGTATTGGTGTTGTGATGCTATTTTTAATCTAGTTCTTGCCGGGGTATTGAATGTGGACTACAGATTTGTAGGGTAGGGGGGAGTGGGAGATCGATATGGCGTGGTTTGAAATTAGAATGAAATCAAAGATAAAGTGGGCGGCACTTGGAGGACTAGTACTATCGTTTGCGTCGATATTGGTGCATTTGTTTCTTGCAAAGTCGAGTGCCAGTCTTGTCCAGTATGGTGCTGCCACAGCTTTTACTGAGGATTTGCATTACATTGGCAACCCCAGCAGAAAGGTGAAAAAAGTTATCGGATAAACTTTCCAGGATTGAATTTGTGTTACTAGTTTAGGTGCTAGATTGAAATGAATAATATTGTGTTTTAAATGAGATTTATCATACTTGTTAATATGTGGATAATTTTTGTCAATGGTGGTGAAGGGTGTTGCGTATAGGAGGTTGTGGGGAAAGGTGAGTGCATTGGAGCCATTGCAGCCATATGCAAACCCAAGAAGTGTTTCATATTCTGGTAATGTGCTAGTGTTTTTTGTATCGGTATTCACCATTTTTCGTTGTTATTGTGATACCAATAAGGGATGAAATGAGACATGCTTTTACTTGTGCTCATAGTTTACAGCATCGCATAAGATAACGCTCAGACTATGTTATCATGCATTGTGCATTGCTGCTAAGTGTTACCCTGTCTTTTTGATTGTTGCATATCCTTTAGTGCTTGAAAAGAAGTTTGCACTTGTACTCACCAACTTATTTAATTGATATAACCTTGATAATAAGAGGAACTATTGACGCAGTTCAGTTTCCTATACCAAGATTGCATTGAGTTCCATGTTGAAAATCTTGCCTGATTGCATTACAAATCCTTCTGAGACTAAACAGATTCTTGGACTTACTTTTCATATGATCTTAACTTGTACATCTATGGACATGGTAGGTGAACTATTTACTTATAAGTAGTTCAATCTGAAGATTTTGGTGTACGAAAGGAAAAATTGAATAAATGTTGAAGCACGGTTTGCACTTAGATGATGACCTATCTCTGTGCTTATCTATGAAATTCCATCATCTGTCTTCACCGTTTGAATTTATAGATTTATTTTTGCAGTTCCACATGAGCAGAACAATGGTTTCATATATGCTAAAATTCGTGGTGGGTTCGAGAAGATCAGAACCTCGGTACTCTCAGTTTTCTCTTCTAAAATTTTGTTGTTTCTTGGTTAATGTGAAGTTCCTAATGGGCTTTAGATTTCCTAGATCTGCGATCTGGTCACAGTGTCAAGGCTTCTAAATGCTACCCTTGTTATACCTGAGATTCTAGAAAGCACTCAATCAAAAGGCATCAGGTTTCTGTTATATTTGAGACAAAAGCTCAGAATAAGTTGCATCCCTTGGCGTTTCTATATACTGATTGCATTAAATATACATTGCAGTTCCAAGTTCAAGAGTTTTTCATATCTTTTTGATGAAAAGCAATTCATAGCAGCTCTAGCAAGTGATGTGATCATTGTGAAGAACCTACCATCAGACTTGATGGAGGGCAGAAGACAAAAGCAATATCCGATCTTCAAGCCGAAAAGCTCTTCTTCTCCCAGTTTTTATTTGCATGAAGTCTTACCAAAACTGAAGAATGCAAAAGTCATTGGCTTGATACTTACTGATGGAGGATGCTTACAGGTACATACATACATTTAAACACAGTATTTTGTTTCTTCTTTCTTTTTCCTTTTCTTTTTCTCTATTTCTTTGACCAATTTTTTAGTATCATGTTTACTAACGTTGTATGAATATGTATCTACAGTGCAGACTGTATAGGTCTCCAATACTATGTAGCAAAGGATTAGACTTCAGCTACCCCCTCGACCACAGCATATCAACATAATTCCCACAAAACAAAACACATCAATAGACACAGAAACAATGAGAATTTGATTTGTCAGAGTGTCTTGACAAATTGAGGTTGTGTATGCAATACTTTGATATGAGTGCCACTTTGTTTTAGACCAGAAATAGAGCGTGATATGGTTTGAGGCAAACTGCCAATGGGCAGAGGGAAGAATGTAGAAAGTCTGACATTACTGTATGTGAATAAGTCTAACAAACAAAGCTATCATGAGCATCAGCTTGTGGTACTTGCAGTATTATACAAGTTATCTTGAAAAAGTTGGATCATGTTATCTGACAGAGGCAAGCTAGATGAGACTTGCTAACTGCACTGCTAGATCCATATTTAGTCAGTTTTTTTGCATTGCAGTTGCTCAAACAGTCTTCTAAGACATTAATGCATTCAGTCTTGTGAGCGATAAAGGTGTAGAAGTGACAGATTGTCTGTTAAGTTAGTGAAACAGTAAGATGTGACTCATAATGAACTTTTCTTCTTGATTCTTCTTTCTTAGTCAGTCCACAAACATAAAAATATTTGACATATAGGATCAGCAGATTTTGAAATTTGACTAGGGAACGATACAGAAGCTTGATAGTCATTATTGGTTTAACTCGTCTTGACGGTAAAGAATGTTAAACAAAAATATAACAAGAGAGGTGTCCAGATACATCTTTTTGGTTGAACTGTTGCAGGAAGCAGGCTTCTTTAACTGTGCTTTTCTGCAGACAAAAAAAGTTGGCAAGCTCATTTTCGTTTCGTTGATGCTCGACAATGAGTTTAATCTTCTAAAAAATTTTTGCACTCTAATTGGATTGTGTTGTGCTTCTTTTACTCCAGTCCATCCTTCCCTCAAGCTTGGTTGAGTACCAAAGGCTCAGATGCCGAGTTGCCTTTCACGCACTTCAATTCCGTGCAGAAATTACTGAAGTTGCACATAGAATGGTAGAAAGGCAAGTTGCTGGTTGCTTTTTAGTATTTGTATTTCACAGTTCTCAATTGTCATAGATGGATAAGGAATTACTGGCTATGGGGCGAATCTGTTTTCATCAATTTATTCTCATGAGGCAATGATGTGCAAAAAATTTTAATATGTACAATTAGAAACCATTGAATTGTTAAAATTGTGTATGATCATTCCACTCTTAGTGACTATGGTAAAAGCAATCCATTCTCCATCCTAGATAAAGAATGGGGACTTTGTTGCCTGATACTTAGTGCATCTGACCTGATTATCCACTGGTTTATAGAATTTGCCTCTGGCTCTAAGTAAGCACTTTCAAAATTGAGTTCTTTCATTCTTTCTGTGTATGCCATAACGGTCATTTTGGCACCAATCTTAAAAGAATTTATAAAGTCCTATTGCCAAATCAGGAGAGCCCTTGTCTGTCAGCAGGAGTGAAACTGCCAGCAAATACACACATTATTTGGTCATGTGGTTCTGGTGCTTTCTTTGTTAGAGAATTGGATATAATGTTCACATTTGTGGTATCTGGAAGTAAACTTTAACTAAAATGTAAAATATGGATTATAGCGCCCATGCTGCTAAATATCCGTAAAGTAATCCATGTCATAAGAAGAATCTCCAACATTCATCAGGAATCCATTGCGGATCTTTCCTCTCCAAAAGCACTCCGTAGAAATTTGATGTTCTTACATTGTTATTTTAAGTAATTATATGAGATTAGCCGATGCTCTTACAGTGTTATTTCCAATCCTCCAGGCTACGAGGTTCTGGTCAACCATATCTTGCTTACCATCCTGGGCTGAAGCGGGATACCCTAGCATATCATGGTTGTGCTGAACTTTTCCAGGTAATTAGTGCATCTTAATTGTAGTTTTCAGTAGCCATACTCTTATATTTTGATTCTGATATGTTTTGATTGTACTCACTCAAGGCCATTGGGTCAGGAAGCTTTTCTCTGGGACATTGTTACAATAGAAATATTGAGCCATTAATGATATTGTAATGCGAGTTACTCTTGTACTCATATTCATCTTGTTTTTCGGTTAATTGAGGATGCTGCCAGCCAGATTCCTTGAAAAGTTAACCAACATTTATTAACTTTGTCTACCTCTTTTAGCTTTCAATACCATATTGGTTTTCTTTGGTATGTATTTTTCTTACACTTAACTTTAACTGTTTATTCTAAAGCATGATGTAGCTGGAAAGCCTCATGTTAGTAAAGTACCACAGGAAATATATTTCACTCTTTGCTTTATGATTTTGTAAATCCTTCTACAGAGCTCTTTTAGCCTTTCCACTGACAATATTTTCATATCAGGTTTTTTCAGATAAAATCACAAAAAGGAACTAATTGTATCACTCTATGTATGTTCTTTTAGCAGTTATCTGTATAGAGAGTTACTCTTACAAAATGATGGAAAACATAACAGTATGAGATATGTGACATGTTCTTATTTATTTTTAGCCATTGTATGCTGACTCTATCAATCTAATTCTGTTTGAGTAGGACGTACATACGGAACTCATACAATACCGTCGAGCACAGATGATCAAACAAGGAATAATAAAAGGAGTACTAAGTGTTGATTCATTTGCTCGAAAATGGAATGGTTCTTGCCCACTAATGCCACAAGAGGTATATAATCATGGTTTTATGTTTTCTCTGGACACTCTTTCCTTGCAAACTGTAGTTGGGAGTCTGTGGTCATTCTCACATTCTGTCAGGCCACCTGCTGTATGCTAATGTTGTAATCCTTTCTTTCATGTTGGAGTCCAGTTATGCTCCTTTTCTCCTTTCTTTTCCTTTCCCCACTGGGGGTTGCTGCAGGGAGGAGGGGCAGCTGTCATTTGCATTGGCTGATGACTTTGACTGGTTTTTACTCTTTAGTAATGATTGATATTTGCTTGTATGAACTTATCTCCTGTATCTTTTATATGTGCCCAAGATGTCACTGAATTATCCATTGATGAAAAAGAACAGAGAATTGATTATAAAATGAAAGAAATAGCTGGTGGAGTGCAATTGGCTGCAAGTACTGAGTTAATAATAGTGATTGCTATGATTGCATTTGATTCTTCATTGAAGCAAGAGCTTCATTCTTTTTTGGTCCAAAATTTGTAGGTTGGGCTTCTCCTTCGTGCAATGGGGTACCCTCCCAGAACAAGAATATTCTTGGCAGGTTCTGAAACCTTCGGTGGTCAAAGGGTTCTGATTCCTTTACGTGCCATGTACGCCAACTCAGTGGATCGTACTTCTTTATGCAGCAAACAAGAGCTTGCCAATATGATTGGCCCTGAAACCTATCTTCCTCCGGATATGTTTGAATTCCCGCCAACAAAGAGCGCAAAACAACTGAAAGAAGAATGGGACAAAGCTGGGCCTCGTCCTAGGCCTCTTCCTCCACCTCCTGACCGGCCTATTTATCGACATGAAAAAGAAGGCTGGTATGGATGGATTGCAGAAAAAGAATCAGAACCAGACCCTTCTCCGACTGATTTAAGGGAGCAAGCGCACCGTTTGCTGTGGGATGCTCTTGATTATATTGTTTCTGTGGAAGCTGATGCTTTCTTTCCTGGTTTTGACAATGATGGTAGTGGATGGCCAGATTTTTCCAGCTTAGTTATGGGACATCGATTGTATGAAATGGCCTCGAGTAGATCATATAGACCTGACAGGTAAAATGATATGTTCCAAGAGGGTGCAATTTTCACCATGTGCAAATTCATTGTTAGTCTCAGTTTTTTGAGGTATCAGGTATCTAGTTTGTTGTTGTGCATCTGAATTTTTCTAGCTGTGTAGTTATATCAGGAGCATTGGTTTTTTAGATGTTAGAGAAAATTTTAATTCTCAGTGCTTTGTGTTATACCATGTCCTTCCTAGTTAGCACTAGGATGTTGGGATATGTGTGATTGAATCTTGTTTCTCTCAGCTTTTCCATTCCTCAGTAACGTGACTCTGTTCATTTATCCAGGGAATTCCTTACCAAACTCTTCAACAGTACCAGTGATCATCTTTACCATCCTCCACGCAATTGGACCCTCAATGTAAGAGAACACCTCAATAAAAGCATGGCAGAAGATGGAATTGTGCGAGAATTGCATCAATCAAAGCAGAAGTCATTTCTCTCTCACCCCCTACCTGAATGTTCATGTACAACTCTCAAGAGCGCTGATTTGATGCATTTACAGAAGGGCAGTAACCTTCAAATTCTATATGGACAACAGGATGAGTGCCCTGAAGGGTTGGGACAAGATCTCAAAACTACCGGATCACAGGAGATCACTGGTGATGATACTGAAGGACAAGAAGATGAAACGGATACAGAATTGATGGAATCAGATGAAAATAGTCAAGTTGACACGAACCCCTCAGGGGAGCAGGATGAGGAAATGGACCCCGACGATTAGGATCACTGTATAGATACCACCTGGTTGTTCTGAGTTCATGCTTCATATGCATGATTTGGCCATCAATCTCATCTATGAACTTATCAGATAGATGTTGCCTAGCGGAACATAGCTTTTCAAGGCTGCAGTGCACATCTTTCCAGCAGGTGCACGGGCAATTTTTGTAGGTGTCATTCATTGGGATGAAGTTCTTGAAGATTAATGCTAGGTGAATTCAAGTGAACCCACTTGTCCTCAGCCCTTTGAGTGGATAAAGTTGGTTCTTCTGCAAAATTAGGATTGGACCTTTTTTTACTTTCTGAAGATATAGAAGATGAGTAACTGCCCACACACAAATTTTCCCACACAGTACTTACACACTAGTATGATTTTTTCCCCTTCCATTAAATATTTAAATGAGTTGAATTTGGAATGCACATGTATTTGTTACAAACTGTTGACCTGGTACCCCCTCTCCCCCTCATTGTTCGATCCATTTTGTCAGGAATAAATTCTTGTAGCATGCCCACGTTTTCTCTCCTCACACTCTTACAGGGAACTAGGAATAGATGAGGTCCAACATCACAGAACCAGGGTAACAGCCCAGGACGAGTCCCAAAATTTCCTCACAGTTATGCTTTCTTAAAATGTACTTATTTGTCGAAGTTTCTTTGGTGTTAGTATGCAGGTACTATCATTTCTCTTGTAAGATACACCTACCCATTCCGCAGAGACAAGAAGGAAAGAAATATAATTTCCAAAACAAAATTAAATAATTATATAATATTTAGAGAAGAGACTTGTGTTACTCGAATCGTCATTTCGTAGTCTAATACAGTGAAAATACGGAAAGGTATAAACATATCACAAGTTTACAAATGATTTTATTGAAAATGTGATTAAGTTGAACATTGTTTGTTCTTTTGTTTGTATTAATATATCATACTTTTCCAGGGGCTGATTGCATGATAATCACAACGTGCCTAGGCAATTCTGAAGTCAGTTTTCACCAAAAGGTTTCAAGCCTATTTATTGACCAAATACAACTATTGATTGAAATCTGGAACTTTTAACTGAAATACATCTCTGGTCTAGACGAGTCACTTCATCTGAACTCCGCGGACATGTAAAAATGCAGATTGTAGGTCTCCTTCGGTGCAACACTCTCAGGATTAACATCAACAAAACTGACCCTAATGAAAAGCATCAACATCTTCATGTGGCATTAGCTTCAGCAAGTTGACGATGGTTGTAAATTATAACGGTACTCCTTCCTTCAACTGCTTCACGGCACGAATAAGAGCGCTTGTTCTGCCATTAAGAATCAAGCCGTTCACCTTCATCTCCCCTTGCAACTTTTCAGCTGTTTCCCAGTCTAAAGCCTTCAAGCAAAGAGATTTGATCAGTTTATTGTACTCGTCATGATTTGGGTTAACTCCATGTTGCTTCATCTCCCCTATCAAGCTCACAGCCTTGTCATATTGTTCAAGCTTGCAGAACCCACGAATGAGTGTGTGAAATGTAACTGGGCTCAGCTTTGCATGCCGCTTTTTGGCTTCATCATATATCTTGCATGCTTCCTCCATTGCACCGCCCCTTGCATAACCACTCATAATCACACTGTAGGTGTATACATCAGGTTTTAAGCCTCTGTTCTCCAGCAATTTCATCATTTTCGTTGCCTCCTCCATATCCCCACTTTTAGTCAGCCCATTAATTACACAATTGAATACAGTATTTCCAGGAGGAGGGCCAATATCAATCATCTCAAGAAGCAACTTTTTTGCCCTGTCAACATCTTCAATCCAACACAACTTCTTAATGACACTTGAGAAGGGCTTAGTTGCATACTTGCGATCCAAAGGTGAATAATCATTCAACATCTCTAAAGCCAAGACACAGTTTCTCTATCAAGTTCCTTATTGATTTCCTTGTTAATTCCCTTACCGGTTTTCTCAATTCGAGAGAGAGAGCCAACCAAGAAGTTGATAGAGGATCGAGGAAGATAAGTTTTCTTATCCTTTGCATACATATAAACCAAATGTGCATCTTTGGTCAAGCCTCCTTTGCACAAATATGAAATTATCTTCCCAACTCTCTCGACATCCGGCAAGTTATCCGAATTTAGCATCTTTTCACAAACTGAGGAAGCCCAGTTGTAAAACGACCTCTTGCAGAGAGCTTCAATAGTTAAATAATATGTATCAGCATTCAAGAGACATCCAAACTGCTCAAACTTATTGAACACATCAAAAGCTGCCTTCCCTTTACCTAACCTAGAAAATTCAGCTATTAATTCATTTAAACAATCTGTGCTGACTACCCCCTTCTCCTTCTCCCCTACCTCATTTATCAAATCCCACAATGCATATGCTTCTCTCCTCCTGTTTCCCATGCATATTGCAGTAACAAGAGCATCCACCACCTGTGTAGTCACTTTAAACTCTGGATTCTTCAAAATCCACCTGAAGAAACTGATCAAATTCTCCCCGGAATATATGGGTCTCCAGTACCTTTAACACAAACTCCTCATCCAAAACCAAATCCATTCCCTCCATATTAGATTCTAAAGATCCAGTATCAGTGCCACTACTCTGAAGCAAAGACAACAAACTCTCCACCTTCTCTGGATCATTTTTCTTCACTTCCCCAAGACCCTCATCCTCTGCCGCAACATAATCCAAATTTTCATCCAAAGAAACAGAACCTTCAAAATTTTCCCCAACACCTTTATTTGCTTCTAAATTCTCCATAGCATCATCCAAATAGAATCCTCATTTTCAAATTCCGGTTTTGTAGTTCCATCAACCATATTCACGGCACTAAAATCAAAATCACCAGTGATCTCATTAGCCTCTGAAATTGGCAGTTCAGACGCTGGATCCTCGTACTTTTCAGCTGGGTTTGACGAGAATAATCTCAGACTTCCGTAAACATGGGATTTTGCCGAGAAAAAAGACAAACGAGATGCAGATTCGGCAGATGGTAGTGGTAGGGCTACGGTTTCAGGATTGGGTACCTGAAGATTAAAGACTGGAGGAAGCAACTTCTGCGCTGCCGTCCCTCTGTTGAGCAAAGCTCTTCGTGCTAAAGGTCTCCACATTCTCTCTCTCTCTCTCTCCCTAAGTGGCAGTGAAATGATAAGTGTAAAACCCTAATCTGGTGATGAAAAAAGGGGGCTAATTTATATATATAATATTAAAAAAAAAAAAAAAGGTTACCCCATTTTGGGGTAGTCTTGCAAAATTACCGGCAAATCTAACGATTTGGGGTTCTTACATCTTTTTTTTTCTCCCCAAATTAGGGTTTTTTTTTTTAATTTTTTGTTTATTAATTATTATTTTAGTTTTAAGTAATAATTCATACTTAATTAATATATAATTAATGTTTAACATTAATTAATTAGTATTTTGAAATGTAATTATCATTTAATTAAAATTAAGTATGATTTATAATATTAAATTGTGTATAAAAAGAATAAAAATGTATCACAAAATTAATGACAACCAGTCTCATAAATATGCCATTCGTGTTAAAAATAAAATAAAATATGTCATTCGTGTTGGTGTTAAGATCTTTTTCTTTTCTTGCCTATCGATTTTATTGACTCATTTATTTTTTAAACTGCAATTGACAACTATGTATTTAAAATAAATATTATTAAAAACAAACTTAATTTTTAATAATTATATAAATATTTTATTAATTAAAAATGGCAAAATTAATATATCTATGAGAGAATAAAAAGACCTTATTAACACCAACACCAACGACATGTTTGTGAAATTGGCGATCATTATTAGTATTTATAATTATCACTAATTTTGTAATATATTCTTATTCCTTTTTATACATAATTTAATAGTATAAGTCATATTTTAATTAATAATTTTTTATTAATTATTAAAAAACTAATGTTTCATTTATTAACAATAATTATTAGACACCTCATGATGTGAGTTTCAAAATGATAGTGCATATTCATTATTTGGAGCTATCTTTTAATAGATTTGATATTTGAGTAAGTATTGTCCAGTCAATTACGAATATAGATAATTCATTTACTTGCTACTTCTAACAACCAAATATAGCTAGATACGGGGATCTAAGCTACCCTCCTTTTAAGATAGCGTGGCTTTTGTTGTGTAAAATTTAACTGACATGATGACCCAACTAAATGATGCTTGATTTTGCTAATTGGGCTTCATTTATGGGTTCTGTAGGTTCAATTTGTACAATACAAAAGCGCTAAAGTCTCATAGCCAACGATATGTACTTAGGTTGACTGAGTTTCGGCCTCCTGGGCTAACTAAGCGAAAAGCCTATTTCTTATCTTAGACTTTGGCTACAATCGAACTTTGAGCTTGGGAAATATTTTATTGGGGCATCAAATATATTAAAATTGTTAAGTAATAAAAATTTCAACTTTAAAAAACTAGTAAGTTGCATTTGGATGAATTGATCTCAATACAAATACGTGATTCAAATTTTAAATAGTAATATATGAAATAAATCAAAATACATCAATATCACAAAATGTAATTAAAAATATATTTTATTTTTATTTTTGGGTATAAATTACGAGTTTAAAGCCCAACTCGTGAATCCAATCACAATAGTGAATCTTTAATTACTCGGGAAAATTTCACTTTTAATCCCACAAAATAATTCGTGTTATACTTTTAGTCTCATAGTTTACGAACTTAGCAAATTTAATTTTATAGAATAAATATTACAGTATTTTTAGTCCAATAGAATAAAATTTGACGCATTTGGTTCCATATGATAAAACCTTATGGCACATTGATTCCACAACTTTATATACTATGCGACTAAATGTGCTACAATTTTATTTTATGGGATAAAAAATATTATGATATTTATCCTATAGAACTAAATATGTTAAGCTCGTAAATTGTGGGACTAAAAATACAATAAACCCTATCATATGGGAATAAAAACGCAAATTTTCCTAATTACTCCTACTCTTACCTTTCCATGCACCTAATGTGGCTGCAGCCGTTACAGACCCGAACAGAAAAATAAAAATAAAAATAAAAAATAAAATAGAAATCCCTCTCCCATCTCCCCGTTCTTTGATCACTCTTACTCTAGGGTTTTTCCCCCAAATTTTTCCCTCTTTTTTCTTCAAATCTCTAGGCCTTAAATAAATTAATTCACAAATACACTGAATTAATGGCAGAAGGCGGCGGGCCCAATCCGGGTTCCGGGACGAGACCAATGTCCTCATTCGAATCCGCCGCCGGCCGTCTTCGGTTCACGGTGGAGCTGCGGCCTGCTGAGACGACAATAGTTTCCTGGAAAAAGCTTCTCAGGGAGGCCACCTCGACTAAGGCCAGTGGGTCTGGCCCATCAGCCTCTTGCCCATCTTCGGAAGCCTACCAGCTGCCGGTTTCTCAGCCACCGCTTCCGCCTCCTACGGTGGCTTCTTTGAAGCAGCCGGAAGAGAATGACACGAAGGATCCGCAAGCCCAGGCAGGGACAAACCGTTTGAGCACCGTGATTGAAAAAATCGAGCGAATGTATGCGGTATGTTTAGTTGAATTACTGAGTTTTAAGGGTAATTTATGGGTTTAGTTTGAATTTTAAAATCTATTGATAGTTTGTACGTGAATGTGCAGTTTTGGAAGAAGTGCAGTAGGTACATCTTAAAGATGGAGTTATACTAGCAAATTTAATATTTTATCGATTAGTAAAAAAATCATGATTGTTAATTTAGTTTGATTATCGCTGATTATTTGTTGCAATTATGATAATGTTGGATTTTTGTTTGTATTTTATTATGTTAGGGTTAGTGAATGTACATACTTGACAGATTCATGTTAGGCACACTGCAAAGGGAGGCACACATTACAGATTTAATGTTTTGTGGTGTGGTGAAAATATGCTTATTAATTGGTTACCTAGACTATTAATTGGGGGTTATGATTCAATGTTCAATGGCATGGTTTTGTTTATGTGATGTGTGAAATTTGTAGGGTCATGGAAGTAGTGAAGAGGAAGATGTTCCTTTGGATGGTGTGCCTGATGATGATGAGTATGATACAGAGGATTCCTTCATTGATGATACTGAGTTGGTGGGTGTTGCTTCTTTATCGCTTAGCTGCGTTCCATCGTGCAATCTGTTTATTTTTCTCTTCATGTTTGGTATTTACATGATTAGTCAGTAAATAAATTTTCCTTCTGTGCAGGACGACTATTTCCAGGTTGATAACTCGGCTATAAAACATGATGGGTTTTTTGTTAATCGTGGGAAGTTGGAGCGGATGTGAGTTTTTTCTTGATTTAGATTTGCTACTTTGATAGATAACATTATACACTAGTATGCACTCTTGTACTTGATTATAGAAACCTAGGGAGAGGAATCAGTTATGTTTCTTGGCATCTATTTATGCATGGATGTAACGTCCAAGCCATTTTAAGACCAACCACAAGATTCTTTCATGTGCGGAACTTTGAAATGGAGATAGGAGAAGAAGCAATTTGTACTTCAAATCAATTTTCTTCATCAGTAATTACAATGAAATAAAAAGTATATGTTGCTTTACTACTTTTATTTTGTGGGCTTCTCTTGTGAGAACTTTCCTGTTGCATTAAATAGTGAATAGATGAATACACAAAGGGTATATGGAGCTAGTAGGAGGAAGTGTTTACATTTTGTGATGCAAGATAAAGAATAATTAATGAATTGTAACTACGAAGATGTGATTGGTGCTAGCAATCGTTGTTGTATGGAAGTTAATTTTCCAGAGTACTTGCTTTTGAAATCCTAGAATGCTCAAATTTATGGATCTTGTATGTTGCATACACTTAGAATTTGCACTTATAACTGCATATATGCAACTTGCATCGCTATGGAAGCTTTAATTTCCTTGTTCCAGGACCAGCTGTATTTCCATATTTTGATTATCAATTGAATCAAGGTTTTGACCTTCCTAAGGGCTTACTTTACTTTGTGCAGGGAACCTACCATATCTGCAAACCAGCAGCCGAAGAAAAGGAGACGCAAAGATGTTACAAAAGGTCCAGCTGGGATGGACGATGGGCATAATCCAAATAAACATGTGAAAATAGGGAATAAAGGTAGAAAAGCATTATACTCGATTGAAAGAAACTCAATGAATCAGTCACACATAGTGGCCTTGCCAAACGTACATGGTTCAGATCTGCCATTCGAGGCTTCTCCTACAGATGCTGCTGAAGTTTCAATGAAGAAGAAAACTGTTGATACCCAAATTATGGTGGATCCTTTAGGACTATCAAATGTTGATGGCATTAGGCAGGATAAGGATGCTGACCAGCAGAGAACTCGAGTACTCTCATCACAGAACCATAATAACCACAGGAAAGAGAGCAGTGAATTTCAAGACAACACGTTAGCTCAGAGGCCAAATGATAAAAACTCACATGTAAGCAAATCTCATTCTGGGAAACAACTGAGTAACACCGATGGGTTGGATCAAACTATTCAAAGGAAAGAAAAAGGTGGACTTGTTGAAAGATTTGACCTTAATGTCCCTGCAAGCAAGGACTCTCAAATTACGGTGAGTAATCCATTTCTGTTTGCCCCTCCTACAACTTGGTGTCCTTGAAATGATCCCATTTGGCTTAAGTGTTCAAAATCATGTTGTATAGTAGGAGCTACCTGAAGCGTGTAAGTTAGTCACATCATTTTATCAGAACCCGAGTTGCATGGGTTGTTATGGTTTCAAAGAAACTTTCTGGATGAACTGGCACGGCAGGGTTTCGATATCATGTCGATTAGAAGTGACTCTTTCTATAACTAATTATGTAGGGAATAGATCTAATAATTGACTTTGGGGTTCTAAACCAAGCTGTGGTACTGGTGGAGGACTTCAGTTGTTACTTTTACTTCATTTGAAGTATGAAATACTTTAGATGTGTAGCAAGATTTTCTTCATGGTTTAAAATGTCGGAGAGAAACTTCTAAATGAAGTGGACCATCTGATCAGCAGTTGTATTGCTAAGGAGTTAAACACCATGTTATGCTAAAATGGTTGATAATTGACCTGTCCAGTGACTGATTTCTCAGTAGCATGTTTTTACCTTCGTTATATTTTGCACATAAAGATCACATGTACGTAACTGTTTTACATGCTCATGAGGAAATCTACACATGGCGGCTAGTAAATGTATGTCTCAAGATTTTACTTATCTTTTTATTTGTGCAGAAAGAAAAGCACTTATAACTGTTCTGAATTTTTATTCTGAGTGCTAATGCCTTCATGCTCCTTGTTTTCTCCATTCTACTATCAATTTACTATATCCCTAATGAGGTCTTATACATCATTTTGTCCAGAAGGTACCCCTCATGCCAAGAAAAGAAGGATCTCACTTTAGACAGAAAATTGCAATGCTCGACAAGGCAATTAGAGAGTTAGAGAAGATAGTTGCAGAATGTATTTTACTACCACTGCAGTTTTTTTCTTCCTATGCCATAATTTTTATCATGATAATTTACTTTTTGTCACATCTATCTGAAAACCATCAGCTAGACCACCTTCAACAGAGGTTCAGGATCCTGATAATTCTTCTCAGGCAGTCAAAAGAAGATTGCCACCAGAAATAAAGCAGAAGCTGGCTAAAGTTGCTAGATTAGCGGTACTGCACAGCTAATAACATGCCATCAGTTCATTTTTCTCCTTGCGGCTTAATTAATTACACTATTGCTTTCCTTGGGCTCTGTTTTTGAGAGAAGTTAACTTTTTTTTTTATTTTTGGGATGGCTACAGCAAGCCAGCTATGGGAAAATACCAAAGGATGTAATCAGTCGTCTAATGAGCATATTAGGCCACTTGATGCAACTTAGGACACTGAAGGTATCTCCTCTTTCAGATCAAGATTTAAAATGACGATTTCTATTCTGCTTTTCTTACCTTTTCTATTTCCTGTCGAAATCCCTCTTTTTTTCTGCTGGTGGTATTTTAACTCTTTGATACAAAAGTAAGATTGATTGGATGCTTTATTGGTCATGGATTTGTGGGTCGTGGTTCCTGCTGATAGTACTATATTGGCAGATTTTTTGGAATTTGGAACAAATGTAAACAACTTACTAGAACCATACAAATTGTGGGAGAATGATGTATAATGAAATATGATATCATTACGCAAATCATACCCTGGGTAACCAACCTTTTGCACCCCTTCCATAGAATAGCTATTACAATTCTAGGATTTTTATATATGAGATGGTGAATCTGTTTTTACACTTGGCAAAATACTTGATGAAATGGGTGGAGTAATTCAAAATGTGTAGTTACATTGGCTATACCAGTGGTAACATGCACACTCCTTAAAGCTAGTTGGTATCTCTTCCCAATTGCTGTGATTTTCATATTTTGATTTGCATTTTGATGGATTTATGTTTCCTATGCGAATGAGCTGTGTTGACAATCTCACTTCTTACTGAAATATAAAAGAAATGGAACGAAGGTTGAGGAGTTGGCTGTCTTATTGAGAGTCTGAGACAGAGTTATCTCCAAAGCCTTATTCTAATTCCCGGTTCTATCATGTCATATTAGTTCAAAAAGTTTCTGTTTTTCCTATTTATCCTTTAATAATCCTTTTGCATTGCTACCAATTCCAACCAAAACAACAGTGGTAATGGGAAATTATAAAGTGCTTATGCACGGAGAGTGGCTCTTCTTCAACTTTCCTTCCCATAAAGCAAATACCTTCTTGCTTTTTGTTTGTTTCATTTTTGTAACTTTTTTCCGTTTACTTATTTGTTTGTTTTTTGCTTTACGGTGTCTCTATGGGGTTGGTGGATTGGGATGGCGTGATGGGCGGTAATTTGGACACTTTGAGAAGTTAACTGCAAAGACATTATTCTTGCTTTAATTTTTTGTGTCTATTTTTGCCTCCTCATCTTCATTATTTTTCTTGGCGGTTGGCCATTAAGAAAACATGGTTTGTAACATGTATTAATTTACCATTACCTGAGCTAAATAGCTGTTATTTTTTCAGAGAAATCTTAAAGTCATGGCTAATTTAGGATTGTCAGCTAAACAAGAGAAGGATGACCGATTGCAGAAGATTAAACAAGAAATTGCAGAGATGGTTAAACAGCGGATTCCATATGTTAATTCCAAAGTATGCTTTCTATTTCCTACTACTTGTAGTTCCCATAGCTGGGATTAATTCATTGTAGATGGACATGATTTTCCTTTACTAAGCATGAACCATGGCAAGCACCAATCATTGCTCTCCACCATGCAAGTACAGTTGGTGCTCGTATGGAATATTGAGGATTAATGTTTCTAATTGTAGTTTGTTACCTTGCAGGTGGAGCAACAAACTACAAATTCAGACAATTTCCAAGAAGCAGGTCCCCAAGGCAAGGAAGCATTCAAACAAAAATACAGCATGGAGGATGTTTTGGAAAATAAGATTTGCGACTTATATGACCTTTATGTTGAGGTAATATATTAGCTTTTCACACTTCCAGTCGATGAATATTGTTGTACTTATATACCTAACTTGCTAATTTCATTCCAGAAACTTGAAGAAGATTCGGGGCCGCCGGTCAGAAGGCTATATGAAGAGGTAAGTGGCATATGCATCATCTGGTTGTTACACTAGAATTGGTCCATTGTTTATGTGGAGGTACATGCATTAGTGTACATGGGAAAGTTGTGGACTGTGCCCATGTATTTTGTCACATGTTCCTCTGATTAATTAGTCTGTTGTGAGAAATTGAAATGTGCGCACGTGCATTTTACCTCCTCGGCTTAGATGCACACTGATATGGATGCTATTGATTCCTCCTATTTTACAAGTGGGGTTTTCCCCTGGATTATATTTAGTAAATAATTTCAAAAAATTTAGTCAGGATCCTGTAGTAGGAGACGTGTTCCAGCTAAATGATGATATTCCTTACGTCAACATGGAATCTCATTTTTAGAATGCACAAGAGAGAACGAGTGCTTGTTGCATCACTTGTGCCACTAATACAGAATTGACATGGACGGTGGCATTCTTTTATATATTTCTTTTGTTTCCCTTCCAGTGCATGCAAGCACAAGGGAGAGGGTGGAAGGTTGAAAAGTATTACCGACTTTTGGCTCTCTCCATGTAGTGTTCTGTCGAATTGCCTTCAGTGGTTCAGTGAAGTAGTAGCTGTGGCGGCCTAGCAAATATTATCAATTCCTTTATAGTGTCTATTTAAGCAAAGTTTTACATTTGCCTTTTCGTGGTGCAGCTTGCAGCATTGTGGCCGAGTGGAATCATGGACACTGATGGAATTAAACGTGCAATATATAAATCAAAAGATAGGAGGAGGGCTTTATCTGGCCGACGGAAGGTTCGGTTATATTTTATTCGTTCCCATTTGCATATAGTTGGTTATTCTGGAATGATGTGTTATGGCTTTTGCTTAATGCTCTGCGTTTGTTTTGAAAGCCATGAAAATGTGAATGCAATGCGTAATTATATTTTTATTGAGGTAAGGGTGGGATAGCCTTTACGGAGAACTTGTGTGAAGGGGGTTGACCCCTTTTAGGTATGGAAATTATAGGTGACAGTTTGGTACTGTAGTGATCTTAGAATTTTTATGATTGCAAAGCTCTGTTATTTCATTGTTAGTTTGGGTTGGAGAGGCCACTATTATATGTCCTGGCTTTGATGCATTATTCTCTCAACTTGAATAGTGCACGCATATGTCGCTCTTGTGGTTATATTATTTGAGAATCTTTTTTGGTAACTTAAAGAGTATGTTGATGATGTATACTTGGTCTGCATTTCCCTTGATTCCTTTACCTTTTTTTGTTTTTCTGAGTTCAGATGCAAATAATTATAGTTGCACAACAGGCTCATACGAGATCACTTAATATAAGATAATAGTCATCCTTGACAAATACATTTTTAAATATTAAAAAATTTGGATTGGCTGACTTCGTGCTCAATTACATAATAAATCTTCAGTAACCTTTGTACACAGAGTGAGTAAATGAATTATCAAAAGTTAAGGATTATGGAGGTAGTAGACTGTCTGCCTTAAGACATCTGCAAGCTTTGATGGTTTTTAAAAATATCCATTACTATTTCATGATGTTTTTTCTGTTATGTCTTTACAAACTATTGGTTTTTCAGGTTTTTGATGGAGTTTTCTAGCAGGATTTCTTTTCTTCCCTCACCCATTTTTTTCCCCTTAGGATCAAGAGAAGATGAAGAAGAAGAAGATGTTAGCACCAAAAGCAGAGAATACTGCTAGGGGGGAAGCTGTTAGTGTTAATCCGGCATTGCCTGTTCATGAAAAATTGTTGGCTGGGTCCTGCGACCAGGCTTTGCCTTTGACGAGCAAGCCAGTTCTGAGTGCTGCAGTATCTCCAGCAGCTCATATGCCTGTTCCCCTTGCAAACTCCCAAAACGTGGACAAGCTGAAGCAAGAAAGATTGAAGGGGAGCTCCAGTAGCAATCCTGTTGATGCTGTGCCAACGGATGTATTGCCCAAAAAGAAAATAAAAAGGAAGCCAAATTCAGGGATTGTTGAAGCTCAGTACCGCCCTGACAAGCTTGAGGTTTCGCAGGTGGAAGAAAGGCACAGACACCATAAGCATATGGCTGTTCCTCTCTCTAAATCAGACCTTCAGCCTGCTGCACCTTCAGGCTCTGAGAGCCTGAGTTGACATGATGGCCAAATTAGGTTTCAACCTTCTATATATTTTAATAGCACAGCTATTTCTCTTGATTTTCTTATTTCATTTTCGTTTGTAACTCATCTAAGAAGAGTGGTGATGTAATCATTGTCAGGTCCAACATGATCCACAGCTGACATGAAGTCTTATATTAGGAGTAAGCTATAGCTGAAGAGCTCCTGGGCTCCACTATTCAGCGTTTTTGCTAGAAGTCGAGCTTAATGTATATAACAGTGGATTTGGTCTCTACCTCACTTGTATTGAGATGGGTCACTACATGTAATGAACGGCCCATTGTCTGTCTTTAACCCCATCCAGCTGTTACATTGTAATTAAAAGGTGATTCAGATCCTTACCCTATTAATTTAGATTTTAGCCCAGCTGTGAAGAGAAGCAGAGACAAATATTGAAGAGAGAATTTGTAGTTGGTAGAAATGGCTTTGTTGTCTCTAAGGGGACATATAGATCGCTTTTAGGTTTGCTGTAAATCGCTTATTCGGACATTTTAATAATTACATTGATTCTTAACTGGCTGTTCCATTACTATGATCATTCATTGCCCTGCTGATGTGTGATAACGCTATATCGTGTAACTTTCAACATGAAAATTGGAGGCGTGGGAACTGGAGATGAGTTCACCTTGCTTTTAACTGAGGATGGCGTGGTAGAAATCTCTGCTGATTACCTTTAACATTTGTTCTTAATATCATGTTGTTTAAACTTCATCTCATATTTGGCCAAAGTGCAGCCATGTTTGCACCATAAAAGGCATAGTATCACGTTGCAGGTAGCTCTCAAATTCCAAAATAAACCAACCCTTTGAATTTTGATCACTCACCATGTCTTTGCACATTTGCTTATTTTGATATGTTCATATCTTTGATGAAATCTTTTGCTTTTTGGTTAGGGATTTTGGAATATTTCATGCTTCCACTGTTTACCAGTTTCTCTTACAGTAAATATGTAGAGAATAAAGACTATATGGACCAGCTGATTTACAAATATTTTTGTGGAAGCCTCCAAATTTACAGATCAATTGCCTCATATTTTTCTAAAGCAAAAGAAAGTTACATATTATTGAAAATTTCAATTTTCCCAATAATATTTCCTTCTTTTTTTTTGTTTGTTTGGGGAGGGGGTCTAGCTAATAGGTAGATGAACCTCCCAAAAGAAAGCCCAATTGGAAAATCTGGGAAGTCATGTGAAGCCACCGGGCCACCATATATAAGTGCAGTTTCCCTTTTCTAGTAAGAATTATAATCATATCAGCTTTTAATACATCATCATGACTGAGAATTTTGGTCCATTCACCTTCAAAAACTGACCATCAATATATTGATCAATTCCACAGACTGTTAATTATAAGTATCTGGAAAAGGAAGAGGAAAAACAAATTAAACTATATAACCTTTATTATTATTAAATACCGAAAGATGAAAATCGTATCGCGTTAAGTCTGATCACTGAACTTATACGATCCGCACCGTCTGATCTATGTCACTCACATCCATCCTAGGGTTGGGGTGTGGAGATGAGAAATGGTCTGGTCTGGTACATTTATGAAAAGGGTTTTGGTCCAAGTCTGTGGAGTTGCCTGAAGTGGAAAATCTTGAATTCTGGGCAGCAGCCAAAAATGGCAAAATTCAGGAATATTTGGTAGAGTGGAAAAAGGGGGGGAGTGGTGGTTATACGTCAACAACAATGGTATTGGTACCACTCACCCCTTTCCTCAAACACATTGCACGACACACACATTTCTTGGCAAAATTTTACACCCAAAAAACTCAAACTGCTATATGTATGACTCTCTCTTCACATTATAATTATTACATACAAATATTCTTTGTCTACTGTTACATTTGCATTAAGTGAGTGAGAGGGATGGAGCACCTAATGTCTGAATTCCTCATACATCAATCACTTTCTTCATTTAATAATACTTCATCTACGTACGTACGCTAATTAATTAATCATATTTGGAGAAATTAAAATTCATTTCGTCATATACATGCATGCATGCATGTCATCATGTATGATTCTTGATCTAAGACATTTAAACTAGAAACATGAAGACAATTAAGGTTTTTGTCTACATGCATTACGTACGTACAACATAGTATATAGTTAGGAACTAGAATTCACCTATAATACACGTACACTTCTGTCCAAACCCTAAATACCAACAAGAGAGCACAGAAGAACAAGGCATTCAAGGTTTAAACCCCAGAACTTTTTTTCCTTTCTTCTCTCACTCTCTCTCTCTCTCTCTCTCTCTTTTTGCTCTTACTAATTCTTCATACTCATCCGGTTTGAGAATTTTACAGAGACTGCTGCAGTAAGTTCATTTCATTCCAGCTTCTATTTGCTAAATATATATGAATCTTGATGAGTTTTCCAATTGTGATGATAGTTAGTTTCTTACTTCCACAGCCTCATCGGCAGCTTCAAATTAAGATAATTTGTTATTTTCTTTTTTACCAAACACGATCTGCTTGTCTGAATGCTTGTCATCATTCTAATACTGGACCATTTGTTAATTTCTTGTACAGTTTCGTCTGTTGTTTTGGGCTTAAACAAGAAAATTGAACCTCAGTGAAGCTTCTTCATACCTCTACTTTTGTGCAGAGTTTAATTGGAGTTGATAATAATTAATTATGGGAAGAGGGAAGATTGAAGTGAAGAGGATTGAGAACAACACCAGCAGGCAAGTGACGTTTTCGAAACGACGAGCCGGATTAATGAAGAAAACTCATGAGCTTTCTGTGCTCTGTGATGCTCAAATTGGACTCATTGTCTTCTCCAGCAAGGGCAGGTTGACTGAGTACTGCACCCCTCCACTCAGGTAATTATACTTAATTTTCAAAAGTATATATATATGTCAGTTTCTTGAATTAATTAAACTTTGATTTGATAGTCAAGAACATAATTTTTCTGTGATTTATTCTAAGTTTTAATTTCATGTCACACACATGCAGAAGGGCTTTAATTGGCCCTTTTTTTCATCTTCTTCGTCTCTCGTATGTAGCTATGGAGTTAATCAATTTTCTGCTTCCTTGTCTGGATGTTGACACAAATAATGATAATATGTAAGGCTTAGCAGATGGATCTGACCAATTACTCTGGACCAGTACTCATCATATACATAAGCCATCAATTGCTCATTTGACCAACCTCATCACTCCCTTGACCCAATCTTCAATTTTGCTGACAGATTTGGATCTGAGGGAAGAAAATTTTGAAATGCATGAATGCTCTAATTTAGAGTTGGAAATATATTTTGAATTCAGAATTATCCAAACAAATTCAAAAAATTTGAAATCCCATCCATCGATTCAAATATAGTTTTGAACGCGTCATGAGTTCTTTAATATTGTCCAGTTCTTTTCTGAAATTCTTGAACATAAATCAAATCAGAGTACATGTGTGTGAAGATAACTATGTTTCAATTAATATGCTGTTTAGAACACATGAATCATCCACATCCCAGAAAACATGAGTCTCTATCACCATGAAGAACAAGGTTTCAGGAGGAAATTTTGGTGTATAATTCGCCATATATACAGATTTTTTGAGTTCTCTTCTGTGAGTCATGGCTGCAGCTTATTTTTTCTCTTATTCTCACGACAGCATGAAGCAGATTATAGAGAGGTATGTGAAGGCTAAGGGAGTTACTATCCCCGACCACAACAACCGCGTAGGACCACCGCCATACAACGTAAATAAATCGATCTTGATCTCCCTCCATGTATATCAGAATTACAACCTTAATTTGCATTTTGATATTCTGACACAGTAGTTAGTACTTGTAATAAAATATTCCAGGAGCAAGTGTACAAAGAGTTGACAAGAATGAAAAACGAAACCCTGAATCTTCAGCTGAGCCTTCAGAGGTACAAAGGGGATGATTTGAGCAGTGTACAGTTTGAGGAGCTCACTCAACTTGAACAGCAGCTTGAACACTCAGTCCACAAGGTCCGGGCTCGAAAGGTAATTCTTTAATTAATTAATTAATACTTCTTTAATTATCACTACCATAATTAATTACAAATCATGGGGGTTTTTCGTATTTTAGTTTCAGCTTCTTCATGAGCAACTGGAAAATCTGAAGAGGACGGTACGTACGTGCAACGTTAATTAATTAATTAATTAATCCTTTTTCATGCATGCCATACATATATATATGCTTAATTATTATTTTGTAATTAATTAAGTTGAATCTTTTTTTTTTGGGAAAAAATGTAATGTATTTCAGGAAGTATTGCTGGAGAAGGAAAACCAAGAAATGTACCATTGGGTAATTAATTCCAATCATTTTCTTGTGACGAATACAATTAATTAATGCATTATTATGATGAGTAGTAGTTAGTTATTAATGGAAATTATGAATGATGGATTAGCTGATGAGCAGTCAGATACAAAAGCAAGCAGAACTGGAACATCAACAACAACAGCAGCAGCAGCAGGCGATGGCGATGACGGAGCTGAAGTTAGTGGAGCAGCAGCAGCCATTGCTGCAGAATCATCAGCAGTTCCCATTTTTTGGAGATGATCTGCAGCTGGGAAATCTGCCTCTTCACACAGTCACACACTCCTCGTACCGACTCCAACCCACTCACCCTAACCTTCAAGATCATACTCATCATCATCCTCCTCTCCCAATAGGTATATCCATCGATCAACTTATTACACGTACGATTACCTTAATATCTTCTTTGTTCATATATTTGTTGCAAGAATATGGTATTTTTTGTTATCGTACTAAGTAACGTATGTATGTAGTTGATCATAATCGTACAAGTTTCGACGTATTTATTACATATATGTACTGATCATGATTTTTCTGGAATTTTGCAGAGTGAAATTAATATCTGGGGTATCATTCATTTTTAGTGAAAGGGAATTATGTTGGAGGGTATTTAATCTTCAGGCAGTGTTGTGAAATGCAGACAAGACATTATTAATCTACTACTATTTCATGATTTAGATGCAGTTCCATTAGTTCATGCTCGAAATTAATGATGATCCATACTTACACATATGTATACAGAAAATGATCAATGGCATGTCTGATTAATTATCTGTTGTCATTAGAGATGCAAATTTGCTGCCATATTTTTTGTTTTTCCCTAAAATACATCGATTTGTTAAACTTGATGATATCGATTATAATTAATATATCGACATATTTATATTAAAACAACTATAAAATAAAATCATATACACTACACTAATATCAGATAATTATATCTAATCACCAATTATTATTAAAATAGAATAACATTCCATATGTTGATGGGGTTCAAACCCATGATTTTTAAGTCATGAGGATTCAAACTTCGCCAAATTGAGTTAGGCGTAATTGGCTACTAAATATATTTCTCTTATTAATATAAATATATCAATAATTGTCTATAGTGACAATTCTAAAAATATTGTCAATTTTAATTAATTTGTTATTGTTCGAATCCTTAAAGTGTTGAGTATTTATCTACTTTGATAGTACTGTAATTATAATTATTGAATTAATTTTATATATTTGATATTGATAAATAATAAATATTTATCGTTGAAAATTGAAAGTAATTATAATTGATTTACTCAAAAACCCGACAAAAAAAAAACATTACTCTACTATTTGGTTAAGACTATAATTAAATTAAGTTAATTAACTGCCCTATATATTGATCTTAACTAATTAATTAGTGAAAAGATTAATTAACCGGTTCAATTAATAGTAATTAAATTAAAAGGCCAGGCAGTTATATATATAACAGTTGAATCCACTTTTAACGAAGTTCGAGGTCTGAAACAAGATAACATATATAATTTAAGCACGCAATGTCAACTGTTCTAACTACATATAAATTATATGTTTATAAATATTAATTAATTAATTATAATTAATTATTTGATTGCAGTGCTCGAAAATAAATAATTGTGGCGTAAGCTAGCAGACACCCATTCACACTTTGTGATTTGGTCACGACAGGAAGTTAATATTGGACCTGCAGGCCACGCCGACCACGCTAAATCATTATTTAATCTTACTATATATATTTCTTTTTCGTACATATAAATAAACAACTTATTTTTCCGGTCAAACTATTTTTATAAATAGGATAATATGTCATTTATCTCGCACTAATATGACAAATGGCAAAAAAATTGTGAAAGAAACTAGCAAGTTATTCTTCTGTGTTTTGTAAAATGAAGCAACTTACTTTCCTAATAATGATTTAGATAGAGGGTGTAATTTGTTATTTTTTTTCTTTTGGGTTTTTTTTTTTTTTTTTTTTTTTCATTTCCCAAATTACAGGGAGTAAATTGCATTTAATTCTGTATAAGTAAGTCCTTATAGGCTGACAACATATTAGTTGCAAATGAGGAACTTGAACGAGTTACAAGCCTCAAGGTCTCTTCTTCTTAATGAGCCTTATACGAAGTCGGAACGAGCGGATATTATTTAATGAAACGAGACAATACTGATTGCAGTGCAAGCCACGTTACTGATATATAATTAAAAAGTGTTTAATATTAACATGATATATTGTTGATGTAATTATTGTTTAATTATTGCTTCTATTTAAAGAAAAAAGGGAGTCAAATAATTGGATTTGGCAATTGAATAATTAATCATGATAAATTATTGAGGTGGTCTTGCCTATGTAGTGAGACAAATTAAGGGTCCTAATAATTAAAATGTATGTTGATGCAAAATTATATATAGCTAATTGAACCATATTATATATTAATTTATTTCAAACATTATAAGTGGCTGCAACAAATTAAATTAATTTGAAATCAATGTAATGAATTGAAATGTGTGTACAGGCACCCTGGACCATATTCTTGCTTGTAAATACCATTTAATTTGTCAGCAAACATGTGCAATTTCAAATTAAATAATTCTTTCGATTGATCAAGAATTTATTTATTTATTTAATTATTTTGATGAGGAAGGAGAGGATGCGTGAATATTCACCAATTTTTCCATCTTTCATTCCCAACTTCCAGCTATATATATATAGAATAAATTATTGTATTTCTCAAATTAGTAAGCATATTCCTTTTACTTTCTTTAAATATATATATATATTAAGATGACGATTAATTATTACATATTTTATTAAACATGTCCAGCCATGTGATTCATAATATATATTCATGATAACGACTATATTTATGAACAGAATAACCAGAAATTTTTAATTGAAGAATTAATGGTTTGAGTTAATCAAACTGGGGTAGAACTACGTCGGCCTATATATGACATAATTTTAAGGACTAAAGTTTAATTTCTCCAAATTAATTATTATATGCCTTGCGACTCGATTGGTGTCCCGTCGCACAATGTGTTATTCCCTCTGGCTTTGCATGAGTCATACGGGTTTGTTTTGGAAAAACGTCTCGCTAGGAAAAAAAAGAAATATTGAGACTTATAAATCACTCAACTCTTCGTCTGCAACCGATGTGGGATGCTTGTCTACGTCTTTAGTTACCTATAAATTAATTAAGTCAAATATTTGCTTTCGTGGTTAATTAACGTTGATTAAAAATTTGTCCTAAATGTAATTTAAATTTTTTTTTTGTGGTCCACATCGAATTAATTAATGGTAATAAAGAAACAAATTAAGTCAACCATAGAGAAAAAAAGAATGAATTATTTTAGCAACCCTATAGGAAAGTACGTACTTTTACCTTTACGTACTCAATAATATTTGTCATCTAAATTACACAAAAAAAAAAGTCCTCATAATTAATTTTTTCCATAACTTATAGCTAAAAAGAGATTAATTAATTAATTACCACAAAAAAATCAACATTTATGTTAATTAAATTTCTGAAAATAGGAGTCATATATATATATATATATATATATATATATATACTCCCCAATTTTTTTTTTTTTTTGATATATCTGAATTTATTGATTGAAAAATATGGTTAGAAAGTACAATATGAGTAGTACAGTACATACTTATACCAATGATTATTACATGACATATCATGTATTAATATATGTTGTTAATGAAGCCATCAACATTACCTGTACCAGTTGCTATGTGTCCTAATGTTGTGACAATCAGTATACAATCCAACCATGATTACTTGTTCAATATTAAGTACAGGTCATTAGCAAAAAAAAAAAAAAAAATTATTCTTACATCAACAGACTTAATATTCACATCGAGGAAATTAAGATGATTTTTTCTTTTATAGAAACGAGGGATTACAGTCTTAATAAACTCATGTTAAGTGAGATAAGTACCGTGGGACTCGAACCGATTTCAAATTTATTTGTGGGACCTCAGTTTTAATCACTGAGCTGATACATTATTGATAGGAAATTGATGCTTGCAAAATTAATGTTGTTAGTTAAAATTAATTAGTATTTGACCAGTTAAAATTATATATTGTTTATAATTATGGGGATGATGATGATGATGATGCAGTGGTCTCCTTCCTTAATCCTCAAACAATGGCTACAGATCAGTACTCAGTTAATTCTTTATTAATTTCATCTGATCTCCCTCCATAATACAAAAGTAAAGCATGTCATTTGTTGTAATAAAGTCAAAGGGGGAATTAATGATGGTTAAAATAAATAATATATGTATATTAGTTGATGCAATGATAGTACTACTGTTAGTCGGCACAGATTTGAATATCAAGTAAATGCTGTCACACCACAATAATTAAGCCCAAACTTGAGAGTTGTAGCCCGAATCAATAACGAATACACTCAAACGAGACAAATAAAAAATAAATTATTACAAAAATAGATGTACACATATATTTGTGGGACTCGAATTTACAACTTTTAGTTACAAGACAACAATTTTATCAGTCGAGTAAGGTCTGGTTGGTGCGATTAAACTAGGAAAACTATTTTATATGGTGCCATGTGGAAAAGCCGCGACGGCTAATTGTCCTAATTATGGTTAAATTAAGAAATAATTATAAACATAATGGTAATTAGTGAGAATGGTTTTGTTGTGGGATAGCAAATGCATCATCATCTGATCAAGAAAATAATGGAACTTTGACCTTTTGAGTTTATGGACATGGTGTCACCGTCCATTGCATGTCTCCAAAGGCTGCCTTAAAATCAGATGTAATTATTGAACATAAATCATAGTATTAAACAATTAGAAAGCGTTGACATTCCAAGGTGGCAGGAAAATCATTGCTCCTGTATAAATAGGCCTTTCTGGGCAACCTCTTAAGCACCACAGTAATATATATTACTACAGCCATCTGCAACAACTGCGAAAGAACAGCAATTTTTTATCATCTTATATACACTGTTTCACTTTAGTTATATTTGTGCTTAATTGTGTTTGTGTTATCGATGGCGATTCCGGTGATTGATTTCTCAAAGATCGAAGGAGATGAGAGAGCCGAGACTCTGGCTCAGATTGATAGTTGCTGTGAAGAGTGGGGATTCTTTCAGGTACGTGAACATGGCTTCGAACGTTTTTTTATTTTCGGAAATAATTATGATCATCCTAGTACTTTTACATGTGTATGATCATGTTCTTGAATTTAGGACATGTTGATTGATTATATATGTGTATATATATGATAGTTGATCAATCATGGATCTCTGAGGAGCTCTTGGAGAGGGTGAAGAAGGTCGCCTCTGAATGCTACAAGCTGGAAAGAGAGCCTGGTTTCAAGAACTCAAAACCCGTGCAGCTGCTGAATGAATTGATAGAGAAGAAGAGTGATGGGAAAGTAGAGACTGTCGATTGGGAGGACGTTTTTTTGCTTTCTGATGAAAATGAGAATGATTGGCCGTCAGAAACTCCCAGTTTCAAGTAAGCTCATCACACTTTTTTTTAATAGTTGTTTAGTTGCATTAATGCATGTTAACATTTGGACTATCAAATGGTGAATAATTCGTCTTGGCTGCCATGATTAACAACAGGGAAACAATGAAGGAATACAGGGTTGAATTAAGGAAACTAGCGATCAAAGTCATGGAAGTAATGGACGAGAACTTAGGCCTGTCGAAGGCTACATCAACAAGATCTTCAATGGTGGAAGAAGGAGAATGCTGCCTTTTTCGGCACCAAGGTGAGCCACTATCCACCATGCCCCCAACCAGAGAAGGTGAATGGGCTCCGAGCCCACACGGATGCTGGGGGTGTGATCTTACTGTTCCAAGACGATGAGGTAAAGGGTCTACAAATCTTGAAAGATGGAGAATGGATTGATGTGCAGCCCCTGAAAAATGCAATAGTGATCAACATTGGTGATCAGATTGAGGTCTTGAGCAACGGGAGGTACAAGAGTGTTTGGCACCGGGTTTTCGCCACCCCAGATGGGAATAGGAGATCAATTGCTTCATTCTATAATCCATCATACAAGGCTATGATTGAGCCTGCAACCAAATCACTCGTCCAGAAAGTGGAGAAAGAGGAGGAAAATCCCGCCAAGTACCCTAAGTTTGTATTTGGCGACTATATGTCTGTCTATGTCGAGCAAAAGTTCCTTCCCAAAGAACCAAGATTCCAAGCTGTGAAGGCGATATAAGGCGTTAATTCGACTCAATTCCTATATACTCTGTAACGACAAGAGTACCTTTCTTTTTTTTTCCCTTTGTTCCTTACATTGTATGTGTAGTTATTGGGGTCATAGAGGTTCGGGTGGGATCTGTGTTAGGATTATCAAGTTAGTAAAGAAGTTGTCCCTCAGGCAAAATGCCTAGTTGTGGGGCTCATCATCCTTCTTCTACATGTGTGTATGATGAAGGATGAAGATATAAAATAACTGATAAGGGTGTCAATCTTGTTTTATATTTGTATTTCGATATGTCTGTCTACAGCAATTTAAAATCCATTAATTAGTATATATATTAGCTAAAACTTTGAGAATCTGTCTGTTGGTGCCATTACAAAATTAATTTAGCATACATTAGCTACCTTAAGAGTTTGTCTGTTGGTACTATTGTCAAAGTTCCAGCTAGTTCTGTGACTATGTAAAAGTTTCTGTTATTGGAGAAGATTGACAAAATGCAGAAAAGAGGAATTTATTTTGTAGCATTATTTATTTTTGGTAGCATTTGTGCATCTAACCTTATCACAATGTACTACAGGTCAAAAGGACTCCAAACTTTATAAAGGGACTTGAATAATAAACCTCAAAATCTTGAGGAAACAGAGCCCTCTTTTTGATGTGAGAGACAGACTTTGCTAAAATCCTTCATTTATTTATGTTTTGGTTATAAAGAGGTAACTGTCCATCAAGCCACCATAATTTAATGGAATAACTTGATGGGTCAAGAATATGGTCGGTCTTCAGACATTAGATGACATATGACAATGTACAATCAGCTGAATATACAGCCTATCACAATGCTATTTCTGAGTTTAGCAATCTGTAACCTTTGAGCTATATAAACTGTACACTATTATATACATTGGCAGAGAAAAGAAATGAAAAAAAAAACTATATTTTATGGCCTTCAAAGGGCTTTCTGGTCTAGTCTTTCGTTCCAGTTCAAGCAACGAATCAAGCTTCTGAACCAATCACCTGTTTGGTCACACTTGTTGACAGTTGGAAGTGGATGTTGGCTCATAGATATCCGAACAGAATCCCCTCTTGAGAGTTGTTGCCTTCTCTTCCCATCAAATGAGACCCAAGCATTGCTTCGTGCATCCTCTGGAATCTGCCTCAGTCGAAGAAAAGAATAGCGAAGGTAATTACTTGGCAATAATGTTAGTAGCATCATAAGGTTGTAGGACAAAATGAGGAAATAGTCTAGACACCATGCTGAAAATGTTGTTTAGACATGTGAATTTATAAGCGATATAAAGTTTTGGAAATGCGAGTGAGTTTGCTAAAAAGTCACCCAATGTGAAGATACTGCTGTGGAAGAACATCTCTCATTATAGCTACCACAAAGAGGAATCTTCCATGTTTTTCATAAAGTTCTATGTTTTACAACTCAACTATTCACCTAATAGGATTTAATGACCAGATCGTTGCATCTTATTAAGTATGATCCACTGAGGACCCTTCCAAATGGTATTGTGCTGAGAGAAGCAAAAAGTCAAAGCAGAGGTTCGGAGATATCGTTATCCACCCCGTGACAGTTCATATTTTAAGTTGGATTCAAATGTAAACATAGTGAATATCAATGATGCAAAGTGGTTTTTACTTTACATGAATTTTGGCTGTAAAATTAATGGAGTTTACATATAATATTCCACAACTAATCTATGTTATATTAAGGGAAACGAAAATGAGAAAATTTGTGTATGTATGTCTACTCGTTAAATATTTAGACGTTAGATGTGACAAAAGAATTTCCGAACCATGATGATCCAAGATGGATGGCAAAAAGTATGGGCAACAGTGATATCTGGTCATTGCCATGAGAAACATAATTATCAGTTTGTTTTCAGCAGATATTACGAAACTAGAATCCTTACCTAATTGATCTTATTACTTAAAATGCAGAAAGGATACCTTTAATTCAAGCCGAGCGGAATCTGGAAGTATGACTGGTCTGAATGAGAGAGAATGTGGACAAATCGGTGTGAAGAGCATGCATGGGACATTTGGATGGACCTGCAAATAGGAATAGCCTTTCTTTATACTATTTTACAGATGTATCCCAAAAGAATATCGTAGCAAGATCAACCACAAATGGCAGCTATAAGTTTCCCAAAGTAAAAGTTGCTCATTAATCCAGCACATAGGCATTCCTCCTGTTTAAATTTCGATTGCATATCATCCAATATGGATTAAATTCACAGAGAACCATTCAATAAAAATTGTTAACTCGGACAATCTCATTAAAAATTGGTCCAAGCAGAACATCTTTAACAGCTGGTGGTTTCTCATGCTAAAAGTTTCTAATCCAGCATTACATATAAAATCTGAACAACCCATTAAATCTGTTACTATTAGATACTATCATTAAAATAGGGATAATTATATTATCACCCCCTTTACAGAAACCACCTGTCTTTTGTAAGCCCGGGGTAGATTGTATAATGTTGTTGACGTTTTTGGAAAGTGTATGTGCAATTTTAAAAAAAGCAGCGGTAGTTTACATAAATGATGTCTACGTAAATGATATTGAAGTTTCTGGTGGTGTATGTGTAATTTTTCAAAAGGCGTGGGTGGTTTGTGTATATAGACCATATGTAAGGGTGTGTAGATGTAATTGTCCCTTTAATTTATTTTTGATTATCAAGAAGCCCAGATAAAAGAATTAATATTTAGAGTTATTCTCATGGAAGCTTACCATAGAACCTCCAGCAGCTGTGGAATAAGCTGTACTTCCAGTAGGAGTGGCAACTATAACCCCATCACCTTGTACCTAGCAAAAGAATGATTGAGACGGTCATAAATGCAACATAAGTACCTTTTCTCTTTGACTCTAATGTTTACTTCAACTGGATGATTTTACAGTAAATTTCAACCATAGCGCAAAGCTAATTCCAGAAAGTTCACCCAATAACTTTAGCACAGTGTTCAACCAAAAAACAAAAAAGATTTTGCATGGTTTTCCCAAATTCAGTATCTTAAGTAACTCAAAATACCTTGGTTATGAGGCGATCATGTTCATAACATTCGATCTTTGAAAGATATGGATTAGAACCACGATCAACTACAATCTCATTGAGGACATCAAATATTTTGCCAGGCATAGCTTTCCCATTTCGAAATATTTCACAAAGTAGACGCATTCGAAGAGTAATATAAACCCCGTCAATTGTGTTGTTTCCATGTATCACTTGTCGTAGATCACTTCTATAATCGTCAAACTGCAAAGACAAATCATATGAGTCAGGGAGAAATGTGTTCAGCAAGTTTGAACAGTTAATATCAAAGTTTGAGGAAAGAAATGTACAGTATGGGAAGTGAGAAACCCTAGGGATCCAAGATTAAACGAGACAACAGGTGGAACTGCATCTCTGAATAAATTTGATGCATGAAGTATGACCCCATCTCCTCCCAAGCAAACCACAAGATCAACCCTCTCATGAAGGTCACTGCAATAGGACATGATAGGAGGGTCAAGATCAACTCTCAATTAAAAGATGAGCACATTTCCAGAATGTCGAGAGCAAAGATAAAAATTAGTGCCATAAGCTTGAGCACCTTGTATCTTGACTATAGAATGTCTGGACAAACCCAAATCCTGGAATTCTAGCAAAAACATCATGAACCTCAGGTTCAACAATAATATTCATCTTCTCCTGGTAATGTAAGAAAGAGGCAACCTGGAGCAAACACGTAACACATAAGATTTTTTTGAACAGATAACTCACATCAGATTGGTGGTACAAAGATTGATGCTTTTGGAAGTTACAGATATCCCAGGAGGTGATAATTACCTGGCAATGAAATGAAAACAGCCTAGATATTAAAAGAAACAAACAATGAATCCATCTTGAATTCTGAAATTCAATGCTCACATTTATTGAAATTCATGAAAAGTTGTAAACAACAGGCTCGATAGCACGGATCACAGGGGAAACAAAATCAATCTAGTCACACGATCATATCCATTTATTGTGTTTATCATCGTGAAGAGCTGTGAAACAGATAAAATGAGAATCACACAGTTTATGCTTTTTGGACCAAAGTATAATTAATTCGCACAATACTCCCGTTCCCTACTCGCTCAGTTATATTGAGACGGAGAAGAGATAGACATGTAACTATTACCAAAAGTAATATCAAGCTCAAGATAATGGAATCGGGCTGGAATCTACTTTGTTGTAATTTAGTTTCGTTTTTTCTTCCCACATAATTAAAAGGCAAGTCAAGGAGAAATTTCTCTCAGTGTATTGAAAGCGTAAAGCACATGTTAAACATTAATGGATCAGGATGCTCCAGCATTGATAAAAAGTATCCATACATAGTACCTAAACAAAAGATGTATACCTCTTTAGCTTCTTCCATGAGTTCATGACCTAGCTTCTTCAACAACAATACAGTCTTCGGGGTAGATTTCCACAAAAGCATCTGCTGCTGAGTGCTAGGATGGGTGAATGCTAAGGAGGACTCTGTAACCTTTTCTCTAGTGCAAGAAAACCCATCTGTTCTAACTAAGAACATCTCTGCTTTCTTTCTTGACTGCACCCTTACAACACCAGTTGTCGAAGCACACATATTTCCTTCAAGCATATCCAAGTTTTCATCATCTGAAGAGAGGTAACTGTCAGCATCACGTCTATTCTGTCCAGCAACCATTGTGGACATGGCATTCTGTGATATGTCATTGCTTGTGTAAACAGAACCATTTTCCTTACTTTTGTCATAACCCACACCACTGTTGGTTTTATCTAGACGAGTCATAGGGCTAGAAAGAACAGTTGGATCCTGATATGACCCATTAGTGAGAGGCGGAGTCTGTAGCTTTGATGATAACTTTATGCTGCCAAGTGATCCATTCATACTCTGTTCTTCATTGATGCTTGATTTAGTGTTAGCTTCTTCCTTCAAGACAGTCCCGTTGTAATTGTACTGCAAAGTAGATAGCATCTCCAATCTTTTCTGTTCGTAACTAAAGTATGTTCCTGGTGAAATCGTTTTAGTTCTGAAAAAATTGGACATCTCTTTTCTAGAGAAAATATCAGGAGGAGGTAGTTGAGACTCCAGTGGATTCACATCTTCATCGAAGTCAGTAGTTGATCCTATTCCACCATTACCAGAGATCACAGCAGTGTCCTCAGTGGTTGTCATGGTATTATTAGCTCCCCCAGGGTTTCTGGATTGGTTTTGTCTGGCAGGAGCATCTTGATTACAGACTGCCCCTGGGTTACTATACGACTTATCAGATTTTTGTGAGAGTGACTCATTTCCATTATGAGATGATTTACCTTCATCAAAGCTCATGGAGAAATCAGAATCTTCAACTTCTCGAGTACCTTGAGGTCTAAGGTCAGTATTACTCACTCGCCTTTGAGTAGATGCAACACGATCCATGTATTGCTTCCACCTAGAGATCATAGCAGATGTCCTCCGTCTTCCTTCCTTGCTGTGTAAATAAATGGGCTTTTTGCTCGAATCTGACACTAAATCAGCAAATTGCACAACCTGCTCCATTGAAGGTGCAGTTCCAACTTCAACTGGAAGTTTAATCAGTTCAATCTTCCCAGATGAAATAGCTTCACCAAGAGCGGCTTCATAAAAGTTGTCCTTCTCAGTCTCTGCTCTGAGATCTATAATAGTTCTGAACCCTTTCTCCAGGAGCCACTTCAAACTTTCTTCTGAAACCTGGCTACCCTTCCAAAAAGCAACCTCAGAGTTTTGTGATTGTGCTTCTCCTTTTGAGGTGGACAAGTAAACAGGACTCCAATTTGCAAACAATGTCTGGCAAGGGTGATCATCCCCTCGGGGAAATCCAGAATCATAGCATACCATTTTCAATCTTTGCAGTTTTCTCCAAACATTTAAACTTCGATCATCACCAGGTGTCAAATAATTCTCTAGGGCAACATGCAAGCTCTCACAATAACTTTTCATCTCAGAGCGAAAATTTGCAAGTGGGGGGAGCTTATCATCCATTACGGTTTTATCTAAGTCACGGAACGAATTCATAATGGACGATCGTCCCAAAAGGACATCTTCCCTTCCCTTATTGAGGAGACACACCATGCAACCAAGAACTGAAACTATTTTATCCTCCAATAACGATTTATCCTCAGGAGGGACATCATAAGAGACACTACACTCTCCGGTCAGTGGATTGCACAGTGCATCCATTAGAGCATTATGAAACCGTTCCGCTGCCCTAAAGATTCTACAATAAGCCTCAACTTCAGCAATATCCCCGGGAAGTGGTCCAACCCATGGCAAATGTGACGATTCATGGGAGTAAATACTCTTCAAATTCATACAAAACTAAGTCAATTTGATGGCATAAAGTAGCCAAATTCAGCATATTCAGAAACCTCCATACATAACTCAACATGCAAGAAACCACAATACGTAAATTACACAATCAAAACAAATCAACGGCAGCAAGCAGTTCAAGAATGAAACAAGCTTTCACGACATACCACCACCAGGAAAGTGATCAAATTGCCTTTTTTTTTTTTTTTTTTTTTCTAAATTGGAAAACAACCACACAAAAGTAATAACTACATTCAATATATTAACTAAAAGGTCAATCATCGCCAAAATTAACGACTCAAAAACCCTACAAAACAAGATAAATACGGAAAACAACGAAAAACCGACCTGAGAATCCAAGCCAATGTTCACTGACAGCGAGCTGGACAACTGAGCACTGACAACAAACCTGAAACGGCGAAGGCCCAGCTCCAACCATCTCCTCTTCTTCGACTTCTGCAACACAAACCCGAACCCGGACCCGGAAATCCCGAGGCAAGTGAGCCGATGACAAACCGACGGCGCTACGAGTGCTCGATTCATGTGGAAGTGGCACAGGCAATTGTAATTATAGTAATTTTTAGAAAAAACAACTTGGAGTTGCCATTGCCTTTGCCTGATGCCACACATCAAAATTCAAAATTGATTTTACTTTTTCTTCAAGAAATCTTATACTATAAATTCCATCTTACCCAACAAATAATAATAAATATACATTCCGTCAAATATGATATTTTTCAGGATATATAGAAAGATGAAAATGAATTTTTGTGGATGGTATCGATGGAGAGAGTGGCAGCATAAAACGACAATGTGATAGTGCAATTTTTGTGCTTAGCCAAAAATGGCAGGACGCAAAATAATAATAATAATAGTTTATTCATCCTTTGTCAATTATTCTGAAATGATTTATGAATTATGAATTATGTTTATGTCTATGTTGCATTTTATTTGAATTTTTATACCTAAATAAAATAACAAATCAAATGTTTGTATAATTATTCTAATTAAGTTAAGGGATAATTAAATTTATGCCTCTTGATTTATAGCGTGTTATACAAATCATTCGTATCTTTTAGATAATTATACATACACCCACTAAAATATCATTATCACTTATACAAACCATCCCTTACTTTTTTGATAAATTACATACACCCCCCTGGAAATGTGAGGATCATTACACAAAATTACTCATATATTTTTTGCTGTTAGGAATAATTTATTATAATTGTGCAAAAAATAGGGATCATTTGGAACAAATTATAAATTAAGAGGTGTAAATGTAATTATCCCTTAGACTAAATAGAATATATATTTGTAAATCTCTAATAATTACTCTTCTTGCTAGCTTTGCCTCAAGGTAAGCTAAACAAGTTCGAGATTATAAATTTAAAATAAGGCTAAACAAAATTCGAGATCATAAATTTCAAATGCCACTAAATATTTAGATTTTTATATCACTTTATATAAATGCATTAATTGAATCAAGAGTTATTCTAGTTTGTAGTTTATTGTTTACTATTGTTAGTCTATTGATTGAATTGATTTAATACTAAAAGAAATATATCTCATCAGGACACTTACGTAGACGTGTATATTGTATATAGCTCCACTTTTGAATTATAATATAATTTACTTATTTTTAATACGGAAAAAATACACACACACACGTGTAAATTACACATTGGAGAAATTTAGAATACTGTACTGTGTCACTCTGGTTCATGATCCCATGCATCACTCATGGTCACTGTATCATCAACAATACAAGATGCTACTGAATACTTGTATACATTTTCTTTGATTTGCAGAAAAGGATTCTGCAGACTGCAATCCATACACAGGTTACCTTTTCCTATATGCTATATGTACAACAACTGTACTCATCGATCCACCAGTTCGACTACTATCAACTAGGACGGCTTTGTCGTGCTCCGGACAAGATCAAAGAGAGGATCTCCAAGCACTTGCTGCTGAACTCACTGGTAGACCTGATAAAGATGGAAGAAACTTGCATGTTGTCAACTTACAAGTGCAAATTTGCACATTCAAATCGATCCCGGTGAGGGGTGTGTTTATATCTTTCCATGATATCACATCTTCCAACGCATGTAAAAGACGACAAGGAAAACAAGGTGCGTTAATATGATCGGCACCCTAGAAGACGTAATGAATAATGGTGCAACATACCTTTATTGTTGTATCAGCTTGACCAACAAATAGCTTCCCTTGCCAGTACAGGAGAGCTGTTATGGTAGAATTACAAGCAATAGACCCAACAGGTGTGACTTCCATTCCATCCACATCTTCAGATATTTCCTTCAATTTTAGAATCTTAGTTAATAAACCCAAAAAAATTGGACTAAACACCTTTTTCATTTGTTTCTTAGAAGATATCGTCAATGGAGGCATCCCAGTACATGATACGTCAGAAAATTCAACATTTCATTTAAAGCAGACGCCTATAGGAAATCAACTGTTATAGTACGCTAATGCCTAAAGGCCTGTTAATTGAGAGTGGGCCTGATCCGACCTTAGTACTTGAGTAAAGTCTCATTCGCTGCTATCGGATTGAATTTCTGTTCATTAATTAGGGGCAAAAATTGAATTTACCTGCAGGCTAATTGTCCTGTCCCAGCCCCCGCTGAATAGCCATTTCCCTTTCTTGCTAACTGAGAAGACAGCACCTTTGTGGGTCTGTGTGGACTTCATGAGGACATCGTTATGCCATATCTGAAGGTACAAATGAGACTGAAATCAGCAATTCTAAATACTATTTCTATTTAAAGCAGGAGTGGCTTATCAGCTATTTAATTGCACAAGTGTTAAAGCAGAGCACCTAAAACCTATCCCCTCATTTACGAAGATAAGGCTCGGAATAGGAAATAATCAAAGCTACCAGGCATTGTAGATGAAGAAGATCACACACAAAACCTTCTTATCATCTCAAACTTCTGAGAAATTATGATGCAAAGAAATAAAATCGAAATCTCAGGTAATCCAATGAAAAAAATGTGGTGAGATATTAAAGGTTCAACCCTTCATTTCTGTAACTTAAAATTCGAGACAACCATACATTACCTTTATGCTACCATTCTCATGACCAACAAACAGCAAATGATGATCCATGGAAAGAGACAAAACAGATCCTACATTTCCAGGTTTGTCCTCCGCTAATAGTGTTAAAGGACTATGGTCACTGAGAGACCATAAACGGACAGTCCCATCCCAGCTTCCACTATAAAGAACGCCATCACATACCATTAGAGATGATACGACGGACTTATGGCCGCTCATAGCACATGACAAGGTATAATCCTGAACAATTAAAGCAATGATGGATTTCAGTTCATGCATACAACCACTGAAGTATAACTAGAGGAAGAGATTAGACCTGCAGTGACCATGCCTTTACTAATTTATCTCCACTGCCGGTATACAGATACTCAGTTCCAGAAATGGCCATTGCATGAATGCCACTGTAGCGCCAATCCTTTTTCTCATGCAACTTCCTCACAGGCTCTTCAGGAAAGGGAATAGTGGCTTTCCAAATGCATATAACATTTTCATTATCACCACTAATGCATAGTGGCTGTTCTCCGTCCACGAAGACGACAGCCGTGACTCTATGCTCATGACCTTTAAATGAGTGTACAAGCGAAAAATCCTGAGATAAATTGGACAAAGAAAATACGTGAGAAATAGCACAAGGATCAAACACACTTTTTTAAAAATTAAGTCCACAAGCAACCAAATCATGATGCACCAGTTAATATGAGAACATTAAATATGATATTTTGAAAGTTTGACGTCTTTTAAGGTTAACAATTAATCTGCTACTACATCTGACATCTCCCAGTAAGTTTATTTTCCATGAATATATAGGGTATCTAAAGCGACTGCTTCTCATGAATTACACGTGTTATGCTAGAATCATATTTGATTCATGTGTGGCAAGGATGACTATTTCTCAAGACAATTGGTGGACAAACCGCAACACACTATCCTAGAACCAACGTAAAATGTTGGTACAAAAAACAATCATTGCGTTTCAGTTACAGGCAATGGCAAGAGTTTATTTTCTTCCAACAACAAAGACGATCTATCTCGTACACCCTAGTCTTTAAACTGAGATCTCTGATAGACAAGTAAAGGCTGAAGGAAGTTTGAGATGAAGAGAGATCAGACTTTTCTAAGCTCCAAGAAAAAAAAACACTAATACTCTGAGACTTGCATCCGTACACGGAATTAAACATCGATAAAATTCTTTAGACCATTTGATCAAAAGCACAACTCAACCAGGCAGATATGTTTAGTCCAGACATCTTGTCAGAAACAAACTTGACAATTACTTTAACACTGACTTTTGTTTACCATAACGGCATCTGGGTAGTAAACCTATGACCTGACCCTCGTAAAGAGCTGAGCATAAGCACATTAAACAGCTCACAAACTAATTTCAAGAAGACTTTATTGCAAGCCGTGTACCTGCAGAGACCATACATGGACTATCTTATCATAGGAAGAGCTGAACAGGAAGCCTCCTAACAAAAGAATAAATGAATATTAAAAATCATGCTAACAACGAGTGACAAAAATGCTCTTCATTTACAGGAGTGAAAGGAGAGCACGCACACACACACACACAGAAAAACAAAAAGAACGAAGAAAATATTGTTGATTAGCAGGCACACAATCATTTTTACAAATATGAAAAAGTTCATCTCTATTTAGCTTTCTCAATTTTTCCTGCTAGAATACAAACTCCGAAGTGTTTATGCTTCTTTAGTGGCATCAGAGGATTGCTGCTGGTTAAGTACTAAGTGATTCCAGGAATTGCTCCTAATGTGAAACCCAATGAGAACTAGTTCACCATATGTACAAAACATATACTCC
Organism: Sesamum angolense; assembly: GCA_034509725.1. Taxonomy (NCBI): domain Eukaryota; kingdom Viridiplantae; phylum Streptophyta; class Magnoliopsida; order Lamiales; family Pedaliaceae; genus Sesamum; species Sesamum angolense. The sequence continues at coordinate 12,747,118 of JACGWL010000012.1, forward strand.
ATATATACAAATATGAACTAGATGTGTCTCTGACCCTTGTGTATCTACTGATTTCTTCTGGTCTATTTGGTGTGAGGTCGAGCAGGCCACTAGTTGCAAGGCACATAAGCCATAACCTTGAGTTTACGTATTGAAATCCAGTCTGTGAATCAAATTATATCAAAGGAATCAGATTTCAAAATATATTTACTCAAAGTCAAATTACCTTTATGAGATTTAGAAAGAAGGATACACAATTATTTCAGGTGAAATAACCACACATGATTCTTTTTAGCATATAATTAACAAGCTTGCAGCCAACAATATCTAAATGAAAGATGGACTTGATGGTAGAAACTGGAGCATCAAGCTACCACAAAATACTAACATGTTAGAAAGAACATCATGCAACACTCACATTTCTTCGTTGAGTCATATTATAGCTTATTTAAGTATTCTGCAGAAACTAATGCAATATTTGCAAATAATTACAAACATAAGGCACTCATATGGGATGCAGGTTATACCTCCAATAGCTAACCCTGTGATACAATCAAGATGACCTTTCATCTCTGTACATTTAACATGACCCCTGGACAAACCCTGAACTACATCTTCATCGACCCTCAATTCTACATCAGCTCTATCATTCATATTTTTTCCCTGTAAAACATCCATCAACTCTTTGTCAGCTTCCTCAACCATCTGACAGATCTCTCCTAGTACTACACAGTGGCCTGTTATTCCTTTCTTACTTCCTGCTTTAACATGAGTCCTGTGTCAAACTGCGGTTTAACAACCAACTCTCTCAGGCATTTCCATAAGTCAGTTATAACTGGCCGATTTCCAGGGTCAAACCCCAGACATCTGTACAAGATATCCTGTAGAGAAGCATATTCAGAGGCCAGTCTACCCTCCAATAGCACTGCAATTTTCTCTGACCAACGCATGCACAAACCAGAATAATCACAGCCCTTTTCTTCTTTGATAGCATTAACAACAAAATGCAAGAAATGTTCCATCTCTTCCACAAAAGTGCTCCCAACAATAAGCCGAACAAGTAAACAGGCCAAAGACCAAACATCTGAAGCACATCCAACTTCATATCTGGATTTTCCCCAATCAAACTTAAAGCCTTCCTTGACAAAACAGTTTAATAACATCTCGGGGCTAATAAACATAATATCATTGTCCAGAAAAGTATCCTTCAAACTGATTTCCAAATCGCTGAGCTCTTTTCGCACTGCCATGTGCAGTCTCCTACCTGTATTTAAAACCTCTCCCAAATCAACATAAACACGGCCCAAATCATTAAAACCAAAACAACTCACTCTCAAGAAACCAATAACCAGTCCTTCAGAATGCAAACGGCTCAAAATTTCACATATCTCCATACAGAGCATCGCCAAAGCACTTATTTCATCACTGCTCAACCTTTCATCTTTATCCTCCTTTTTCTTAAGCACACATTTCACCAAATTAGGCGAAGCAATCTTCTCACAAACCATATAAACACACTTATCATCCTCGTTACACCAAAATCCAAACACCTTTCCCACATTACTTACTCTAAGAGTTGCATTTAGGATAATTCCCAATTTGTTTCTCTCCTCTTCCTCCATCCGATACAAAACGGTCAGAATTCTTGACTCGTAGCTAGCCTTGAAAATCCTAGAATCCTCTTCACTCTCCACAAAAGCCCCAACTCTAACAAGACCCACATGTTCTTTCTCCCTCAAAACACACCCCATCATATAATCACTCTGAAAATACTTCAAAACTTCTCCACAAACTACTCCGCCATCACTCTCCGAACCCACTTTCTCAATCGAAATACAATCTCCCGGGAGAACCCATTTCTTCCATTTACAATAGAAATCATACGACCACGACTTTAGAGCCGAAGGAAACAAAACCGACTGGTCTTTCCCATTTGCCTGCGGCGACGATGGTGAAATAACTTTCTTGTTCCCTTGTGGGTGGAGGTGTTGGAGGACAGATGACAAGTGGAGGAGGTCGAGGTTCTTGGGAAGGGAAGAAGGAGAGTTGGGAAATTTTACGAGGAGAGTGCAGACGGTGCAGCGGATAGTGTTGGGAAATGGGTTCGGGAGCTGCTTCAGACAGGCCTCACAGGTGGTATGGCCGCAGGTAAGGACGCGAGGGATGGCGGACACGGCGTCATACGCCTGTAGACACACGGGGCACTCAGGTAGCTCCGCCTCGTCCATGGCGGGGTGTTCGCGGCGGATTACTGTTGACTTCAATTCCGGAGTTTGCTCGATCGTCTGTTTATATGCTCGTTAAGGAGTAATTTACTCTAGACCCCGAAACAGTCAGCATTTTGCACTTGGTGGGCACTTAGCAAGACTTGCCTGGAGGAAGTCAAACTATTTTCCATTTTTTTCATTTTATTTTCCAAATAATGCACTTTAACAATTAATTTCAAGGAGAATGCTCATCCACAATAACATACAATAATTGTGGAATTTAGATCAAGGATTATACAATTTCTACCTCTTTTTCAAAGAAAAAAAATAGCATAATGGCTATATTTATATTTAATAAAATAATGGTAATATATAGTTATATGCTTATTATTGATATAATAAGCTATTCATACTGAAATAGTGAACGAAAGAGCCATCAAACTATTAAAATTTAAAACTATTTAAATATATAATTTTATTTTTAAAAATAAAAAGATCGATTATATGAAGAAAAAAAGTGAAATACGAATAAATTTGTGAGAGCATTTTTGTCAATTGGATCTTAGTACTAAGAAGTTTGAAAGATCTTATAGAAAAAACGAGTTAGCTTACTTTTGTCTAAAGATGCTAAAATTTTATCTTGAGAACTTATAAATTAAAAATACATATTTTTATAAAAAGGAATAATTGCATTCCCCTTCCTTGAAATTTGATGTAATTGCACGTAAATTTTATGTAGTTTGAGAAATTATATATAGCACTTTTAATGTTTGCTTTCATCTAACAAATAAGTCATTTTATTGATCAAAAATCACTGAATTTGTTGATACTAACAAAAGATTCAAAAAAATAATTTATATTTACCCCTGATTAACTTATTAATGATTTACTGTAAGTCAATAAAATTTTTTTATGATAAAATTACCCTCATACTTTTTCACGCATTAATGCATGCACGGAGGTAAACCATTATAAGGATAGATTAGTTTGAAATTTTTATTTTAACTTACAATAAGTCAGTAATAAGTCAATTAAAATTAAATATTAATTTTGATTCAATTTTTTTTATTAATATCAATAAATTCAGCTAAACTATTAAAAATTTTCAAAAATCTTATAAGATGATTGAAAGAGCTATAAGCTCGGCAAAGCATCCTCTTATACTATCTTTTAAAAATAATATTTTTAGTTTTCCAATGAGAAAAGTGACTAAGAATATAGTTTTCGACATATAAGTTTTAAATGTCTATTTAATAGAAAATATAACCAAAAAAAAAAAAATGACATGTAAACGGGTCGGGTGACTGGACATGTTAATGATCTGGATTATGCACTAAAGTCATATCCGTTTTTAAAGTGGGCCACGTTGTTTCATTGAAGCCCAATTTCATAATAAACCCAAGCCCTATATTTTAGCTGAATGGGTAAACGGAGAGGGCGGCGGCGCCGGGTTATGGATCACGTAAATCTTGATTACTTTTACAGTTCAATGAGCAAGGTCCAGGGTTCTGCCGGTCTCAGCTGTATATCGTCGGACTTAGCCAAAATTCTATCGGGTACTGAATCAGGCTACGTTTTAGTAAGTTCCATTCTTTTACGGTGTATACGTATGTGCCATTCTTTCTTCGAATTTTAATGTGATAAATTTCTTGTCTGATCTCGAGTAGTTTCTGGGTTTATTTTCGATTCAATCGGCTCATTGACTTGAGATTTATGTCGCCCAGGTTCGATTGGCAGCTGCTTTTCTAGATAATTTTGAGTTCTTGTTGTTTGTGGCAAAGGGTTCAATAGTTCAAAAGTTTACTGCTTTGTACATCTAAATTATGTGGAAAGAAATTTGATGTAGCAAAACAAGTGGAGAAGCTTAACCCATTGTCAATGGGGTTTGTTATAGTAGCAATTGGTGTTGTGTAATATGAAGATTGAGCAATTTTGAGATTGTAGATCAGCGAAATCGTGGGGTTTAGTTTGATGAGTCAAGAAGTTTGATGAGCCAGCTTGACGGCAAAATAGAGCATAGGTCGAATATGAAAGATGGATAAATTGGAGTGCTGTAGCACAAAAATGGGTTTCATGTATCTAGAATTCAGATCAGTACTTGGACCATAATCAAAGTTCTTCAATCTTGGAAATAGCCTTAGTATTTGGCTTATAGATCTGAAGCTTCCAGTACTGGAACGATTATTTGTAGGACTCAGACTCAAACGAGGCACAAGGGTATCAGTGGGAGTAGGTGCTTAGGATAGTTGCAGGTTTAACTTTATTGACTGTAGATTTATTCAAATCCCCACAAATTTCTTATGGTACCTGCAATTAGACACATCTTCTTGTAGCGTAGAATTGGGGGTTGGTTACTGGAGTGCCACCTTGAATACAAACTTTTAGTCCAAGACGTGTGTTGGAATGGTGGGTATGAAAGTTCTCATGAGATATTTGGGGCCCATCTCAAAGGCTAGGTTACATTTTAATTTTAATCATTACTGAGAAAATTTGAACAATTCAGTTCCATGTACCCATTTATTTTAATTTTTTTAATATGTTTTAACGGGCTTTTATGTTTTTATGTCCTTCATACCAGTAACATGGCTGGAGCTGGGAGTTCTATGCTGTATTCTTTTCTTTTGTTCGTTGTTACTCTTTCTCTACAAGAAATGTATAGAGCGAAGTTGGCATCTTCGGAGTTATTTACTATTCTTGGAGGGTTTACCAGCTCTCTCATATTCCTTTTGCTGCTGACGGTAAGTGTAACTGTCATTTTGACAGTCCGTCATACGTGCAGTCATTGCACTCATTTTTAAACAATCTAGCTGTGTCCTCTAATGTTTTGCGGCGGTTGGTTTACGTTTCTAATACATATTGTATACCTCTCTTTTTCTCTCTGTGTCCCTCACTCCCCATCCATTACATGCATGCATGAGTCTCTGTATCTTGGAAACATGAGTCCTAGACTTTAAAATAAGACCTCTTGATCTCACCAAGACTTCTTATCTGCATATGTACTTCGCTATATAGCTTTCTCTAAGTGATGCCGCACAGGCATAAATTATCATAAAGATTGATGTTTTTATAAATTGTGCAATTACAATGGTTATCACGTATAAATTGTGCAATTATACTACAATTGTTCCCTAGTCATGTTTGTTAGCTGTGTGCTAGCGAGCAGCAGAGCTTCATAACCTGATTTTATCTGGCATGCTTTACTTAACCAATTGGTACATGTATGATATGATTTTGTTATATGCCTCTGACTTGGATGTTTCTTTCCAGTTCATTGGAAATTATCAGGAAACATGTGGTATCAGGACTGGATGGGGTACCGGTAAGCACAAGATTTTCTTTGGATAATTTCTTTGCAGTATTTACGTACTTTAAAGCTGGAAAGAAAGTCAACATTCAGATTTTTTACCTTCCCTTTCTGGTTTAAGCACTAATTCATTTTATCTAAATCAGCACCTAGTACATGATATGACTGCTCATGTGCTTTACTAAGATTAGCTGTTAATTTCGTGCAAAAGTCATCATTTGAATAGTCTCCTGTATCCTCCTCCAATGTTGTTATAATTGTTCTCATGAGTTTACATGTGGAGCTTCTGATCTAAAATTTGGTGATCAACACATGCTATATATTTTCATCATTTGCACCTGGAAACATATTCTGTATATTAACCACAGCCACTTGAAACTAATTTTTATATTATTTATTTATTCCTAGGGTATATAGATAATTTATTTGGTCTTAGTGGAATTTGAGTCATGGGCGAATGTTCAGATTGGTGTTTGCCTCTATGCAACTTTTGTTTGGTGGGAGCTGTAGATGGAATTGTTTCAAGAGGATAGGGACTGGGGGGATTACTCTCCAGAGTGAAAATCAGTGTCACATGATTCAGAATCGCATCTAGGAAAGCGACATTTTCATGACATGAAAAGAGAACATGCACAAGTTCAATCCGTTAAGATCTCCATAGTTACATGTGCAGTGATAGCCTGAATACAACATGTACATGCTTCATAATTCTCTGATTGTAGCAAAATGATGACATGGTGATTTGTGTAACTTACTAATCTTCAATTTTCTGGGTTCAGTTATATTTGCAGAAGCAGTGGCACTGATAGCTGCTAGCACTGTTCACCGAGTTTGTATCACGACCTGGTAATTTATCATCTTTTTACCCACTTGGTCGTCACATTTCACTTAAGGACTGGCGTACGACTGAAAATTTAAAACCAAAAACTGATAAAGTGTTTTTGACATGCAGCTTTCTGTTTTCTGTTGGATTATTATACGAGGTCAACCAACTTTCAGGGATGATGCTGTCCAAAAGTGAACCAAAGGCTAAAAGGTTTTGAGTGGAAGATGCTTCGTTAGAGCATCTCCGTTTTTGATATCACCTTTCTCCCCTGTTTTTCGACTTCTTTGATGTTCTGAACAAGACATATATTGGTTAGCCGTGTACACTGAGATGATCGAGTATGAACTCTCAAGCCCTGAATCTTTGTGCCTAGAGCTACCCAGTGATCATTTGTTGATCATTTGTTCTGGTTAGTAGGGCTCAAGAACCCTCATTAACACAAACAGTACCTCATTCGTAGTATTAGTGAAAAGAATCTGATTATATGGACACAACAGCTTAATTATTCTGGTTATCATGTTAATAGTGACAAACTGTAATAATCTTGCAATTCTTACTTCTATACATGCATAAACAATCTGGATAATGGGTGAAAGAATTTCTTTTTTGGATCTAAATTTTCATGAACTAATGCTTAGCTTAGCCCTTGATCCCTCGCTTGTGGATGAGCTATACTTGAACGGCATTTGCAGCATTTCACGAGTGAGAGGCAATGGCCGATCAGGCAGTCGTGGGATGTCAATATCACCTTCAAGCATCTTGAGTGCATCAGCAATGGTAGGTCTAAGCGCCACCATTACATGCGCACAGAGCAACCCAACACGCACAAATCTCTCCATGACGCCCTTTGGGCCTTCGTTTCTTATCGACTCGTGAAAAACCTCTTCAACCCTTCCAGATTTCACATGCGCCCAAGCCCAATCAGTGATTAATATCTTTGAAGTTTCTGATGCATCAAGAACCCTCCTGCTGCTCATAATCTCAAGAATCACAATACCAAAGCTGTAAACATCACTCTTATCTGTCAATTGTCCATAAAGTGCATACTCTGGCGCAAGATATCCATGCGTGCCAGCAACTCTTGTCGTGAGGTGGGATTGGCCTTCTGCGGTCTGCTTAGCCAATCCGAAATCAGCCACTTTAGCCTTCATGTCTGAATCCAGAAGAATGTTCGTAGCTTTTATATCGCGATGATAAATTGCAGGCTTGACTCCATAATGCAAGTAAGCAAGTCCTTTTGCGATGTCAAGAATTATGTTCTTGCGCTGAGGCCAAGATAGATTCTGCTTCTTGTCGTTAACGAAAAGGTGGTTTTCCAGGCTCCCACTTGACATGAAATCATAAACAAGATACCTCTTCTTGCCCTTAAATCTCTCACTTGTAACACAGAATCCCCTGAGAGCAAGAAGATTTCTGTGCCTGATCTTGCTGATGATCTCCGCCTCATTGGTGAATTCGTCGTCTCCTTTGGATTCCAAATCAAGAATTTGCTTGACAGCAACTTCAGTACCATCTGAAAGAGTCCCTTTATAAACAACCCCATATCCACCCTTCCCTATCATATTCTTCTGCAAGAATCCATTAGTGGCTTGTTCTAACTCTGCTACATGAAACCATTTGGCACCTGAGTTAGACAGCACCCTAGACTTCATAGAATGCACATACGATTCATGCATCAGATCCTGTTTTCTCTTCTTGTTCCACTTTCTGTAAACCAGGAACAATAAAAATGCAAAACATGTCCCGATAAAGCCTCCCATCACCCCGAAGAGCAATTTTCTTTTCGTATTATTCAATTCTTTACCATTTGCAGAGCTAGATAAGGGCAGGCCTAATATGCAAGAAGCTGTTCTGACATCCTCAGGTCCATAATCGTTGACAATAGCAGCAGCATAAAATATAGCAAAGAAGAAACATTTTGTGGAGTTAGGATGTAAAGAAACCAGGTAAGAATTCACCTTCAACCCTGCATCCACGCACAAACTGCATCGTGTTAAGCCCGTTAAGTCTCCATTACAGGAGGATTCTAGCGGGTATACGGATAAACACTTTGATTCCAATCGTTTACTGTTACAATTCCAGCACAGCTGGTGGATGGCCTATTGACAAATTCAGTTGTGTCATTGAAGCAAGAAGGGAACAAGGAGACGGGTATTGACATTGAAACGAGCTTTTCTCGGAAGTTTGCCATGCAAGAAGATGAAGTATTTGCATCAGGGAGATAAAACAAGGAGGCTTCTTTGAGGTACTGGGCAAGGCCCATACCGAAAACGCTGCGAAGAGTTTGGCAGCAGGCTGATTGAACCGGCTCTCGGCACAGAGAAGTGTCCCATGGGAAGGTCTCAACATAGTCAAAATTGATGGGGCATGAAGAACCAGCCGCCTGATTATTGCAAAAATGAGTGAAGAAGAAGAAGATGAGGGGGAAGAGAACATGAGATTTGTTCATCTTCTGTGCTAATCAAGAACTTGTCCAAAACAGAGCATTTTGCATGAAAATCAGATGTGTGGTTGATAAATGAAGTTTTGGGATCGGAGAGAGGTCAGACAGCATCAAATCAATCTTGGCTGCTCTGGTCAAAGTGCACGTTTGGGAATGAAGAGTTTAATTATGATATGATTTCGTTGGACTGCTGCTGGTCAAAGTTCACCGGCTAAACAGTGATTAAACAAGAAGAACTGGCTGTCTTTGTTTTACTTTCTTGCAGCATACAATAGAAAATAAAAAAGAAATTCTTTGATTATGGCCTCTGAGTTTCTCATAGATCAGTACTGTTGGAGTAGTTTAAATGAATCCAGAAAGCAAGATTATTAAGAAGACAAGAATTGATTTTGTTCATATTTTCTGAAACCCATTTTGGTAGTGGAAACTCAAGAATTGTTTATTTTAATATTATTACCATCGAACATGATTTAATGTAAATATAAAATCAAATCTGATTGCTAAAATATAATTTTTTTTTGTTAGTCCAAGACCAACTCAACCCAATATTAATCCGCCAATTATTGTACAGTTCGGGTAGGGCCGATCGATTGGAGCGACTATGTGATTTTGATGAACACCCCAAGCCGATTCACTCCCTTCAGTATCTCATATTCTTGGTATGTTCTCATATTATTCTATTCATTTTGTTAAATTAGTACTATTTTTCTTTTAAATACCATACAGTAAAAATGTAATCTAAAAAGAATTATCTAATATTAATATTAAAATAAAATCGGTAAGTCAAAAGTCACTCATTTTTAAAATTTTAATAATACTTCTAATTTAATAAAATTGAGGACTTTTACTTGAATTTTTTCTAATGTTATTTTTACTTTTGAAGTTTGGATTAATATTGAGATCTTATTCATATGCATTCATTTTAAATTTTACTTTGAGTAGGGAAATCAATTTTTTAGAAAATAAACATTTTTAAATTGTTTCCTAGTAAATTAATCACATTGAAATATTATTTGTCATTTACTTTTAAGAATATATTTTTCATTCTCTAAGTAGTTTAGAAGAAGTAGGAACGTCAAATAATTTTCTTTTTTAATAGAGTTTTGCTCTTATAATTATTTCTTATTTATTATTGGATAGACCACCCCAAGTAAGCGTACAACTGTCGTTTCACAATAAGAATAAACATTTAGGCTCCAAATAAGAAAAAAATATTTAGGGTATATTTAGATTGATGGATTTGAAGTTATGGGTTTCAAAATTGCAGTAACAAATTCTCTGAATTCATTTGAATAATTCTAAATTCAAAGAATTTTTAAATCCTTCGATTATAAAATTTAAATTACATTTTGTTAAATATCGATAGATATTAAATTCCTCTAATATGAAGTCTTTTCAAATCATTTCTCCCAAATCATCCCATAAAATTAAAATTCTTTAATCCAAATATAATCTTAAAATTTTCTTTAATTTATGTATTTAACAATCATATCTTGAATTTATTGGTGTTATCATACCTCCAGTACATTATGGTAAAAATTAAAAATACATTAATACACAATCCAAAAACTGTTATTTACTGTTAATATTAAAATAAAATCAATTTGTTAACTATTTTAAGTGTTTCAAAAGCACGATTGATATTTTTTCAAAAAAAAAAATGATATTTATTCTTTAATATATATATGTATATTGAAGTTTAGTTTTGGTATTTTTTATATATTATTCACATGTTTATTTTAATTTTTATTATGCCCAGTAAATAAATTTTTTTCTTAAAGTATTTAATTAAAAATATCTTCTAACAAATTGATAGTATCAAACTATTATTAATAGTAAAACAGGTGAATGGGGAGTACGAAGCCAAGAAAGACAGCATGACACAATACCTCCAGCAGATAGATGAGTTAAAGACAAAGTTCAAGAGCTTTCAACTACAACAAATCCCTAAGAAAGAGAACAATAAAGCAGATTTCCTGTCAAAACTAGCCAGTGTCGTGGAAGACTGTAGGACACGACATATCATCGTACAACACTTGCCTCAGCCACGAGCTCCATTCAAAATGGCCCAGATAAAAGATGACGGCCGAAACAAGGACTCTAGTCCAACAACCATAAATGGATCATGCCCAGGAATGAAACCGACCCAGAGGACTATTCTAGCCCAGGTGTGGCACGACCAACCCAGTCCGAATTAGGGCAAGAATATCTTAGCACAAGAGTCCTAAGCCAACCGAACTTCAAGTCAACTCAGACTCTCACCCCGCCTAACAAATCCCCCGAATCCAGGAGTCCCAGATACGAACTCTTATCAGTCCAACCACTCCCGCCAAATTTGAAAGTCCCATATACTCTTCTTCAAACCTAGGACTCTCCGCTATAAATATGAGGTCCCCTCCTCAAATCGGTACCTCTTCCATGTTCTATAGATTTTGACTCTCGTTTTTTTATCTCATATTAAATTCTAGCACTCTAACAGCAATCATCCGCTGCTTACATTATTTTTCACGCATTTATCTATTTTATTCTTTAACTGATCACTGACTTGGACGTTGGAGTGCTAACGTACTTCTTGCAGGTCCCCTTGTCGGACTTGTATTATTTCGCGGCCCAAGCTATTTGGATCAATCCAACAGACTTGTGCGTTTCTGGACGTATCAATGTCTAAGATGGCTTTTTTATTTTTCAAAAGATTGGTTTCGATCCCCATTTGAGTGATCATGAAATCGAGGAAGCGGCCTCCCCGTACTCCAAATGCACATTTTCCGTGATTGAGCTTTAATCTATATTTTCTCAAAACAACAAATGTCTCTTCTAAATCTGCAACGTGATTTCGAGCTTCTTTGCTTTTGACTAACATATCGTCCACGTAGACTTCAACATTTTTCCCAATCTGTGGATGAAATATCTTATCCACCAGGTGTTGGTAAGTAGCTCCCGCATTTTTTAGTCCGAAAGGCACGGCCACATAACAGAATGTGCCAGCAAAGGTTATGAAGCTGACCATTTTACGATCTTCAGGGGCCAACATGATTTAATAGTATCCTTGTGATGCATCCATCATACTCAATAGTTCTCACCCAGAAGTATAATAAAACAAATTGATCAATTCGGGGTTGAGAGTAGAAATCTTTAGGGCATGCCTTGTTGAGGTCTCTGAAGTTAATACACATCCTCCATTTCCCTCCAGGTTTAGGTACCAGGACGACATTAGACAATCATTCAGGGATTGTATTTCTTCGATGTGTCCTGCCGCCATTAATTTGTCTACTTCAGCCTGACTTATCTTGTCTTTCTTAGGTCCGAAATGTCTTTTCTTTTGTTTTACTGGCTTAGCATCGGGATTTATGTTAAGATGATGGGTGATAACATTAGGATCAATCCCTTCCAAATCTTGAGGGGTCCATGCAAAAATGTTAATGTTGTGCTGTAAGCACTAGATTACTTCCTTCTGAATCATGTCATCCATTTGGGAACCCATTTGTGTGATTTTTCCCAGATCCCCTAGTGAAAGTTCGATATTCAACAATTCTTCTGATGGATGAACCTTAGGGGATGTCCCTTCCCCTTCCTCGAATTCTTCTTCTTGTCGAGCTCTCTTTCCTCGCTTGTTAAGGGACCTCTTTGTAGGTCTCCTCGGTACTTCCTTTTTGTCCTTTACGTATGGCCAATATAACATTTTCGTGACTAAACGGGGTCTTCTTGAACTTCTCCCACGCCTCCAGGTGCTGAAAACTTGATCTTCATATGATAAGTAGATATTAATGCTTGGAAAGCGTTGAGGGTAAGCCTCCCTAGGATGGCGTTGTAAGCGGACGACACGTCTACCACTAGGAACTTTAGCATGCATGTCTCTTTGGGAGACTGGGTTCCCAACGGCAAAGGAAGTGAGATCATACCCTGTGGATGTACTACTTCTTCGAATAACGCGTACAAGGAGGTATTCACCTTTTTGGGGTGGTGTCCCTCTGAATCTGGTCATAAGCTTCTCCGAAGAGTATGTTTGTGAGCTTCTGGAATCTATGAAAAAACACCCTACTTGATAATTGACAAGTAAGGCGGTTATGACTAGAGCGTTATTATGAGGAGTTTTTTTCCTGATTTCTCTGTTCGTCCGAATTGGATGAGCGGGGTGTCTTCCATCGCCTCCCCATCTAGTTCTTCCTTCAAAGATATATCATGTGCTTCCCTGAATTGTGCTTTACGAGCATGAAGGTAGTCCCCTCTGACCGGTCCTCCTACTATCATACGTTTAACTCCCTTAGGAGGGGAATCATTGGCCTCGACCCTGTTGCTTGAAGCATGCTTGGTACATTCTTTAAGAAAAGAGTCTGGACTGGGGGCTTTCGCCTCTTTTGCTTTATCGTCTTCCCGCTTTTGATAGGGTCCCGTACCTCGAGCCTTCTTCCAACATACATATTCTTGTAAATATCCATTTTGAATAAATTTTTCGATTTCATTTTTGAGGTGCCAGAATTCTTCAGTAGTATGGTCGTAATCATTACGAAAATGATAGAACTTCTCAGATTTGGGATGGTGGGGACCGTCCTTCCACGATTTGGGTCTAGGCAATAGGTATTTTCCTTCGACAGCCATAAGGGCTTGGGTGATAGATACACTTAATGGAGTGTATACTGCGTTCACAGTCTAGAAGGGGGACTTCTTATCCCGAACCTCTATTCGGGGCTTTTTGGAGGGGGCTTTCTCCTTCCCCTCTTCTCTTTTCTCTCCACAGCTCTCATTCTTAGCAGCTTGGATGTCTTCCATGTTAATGTACTTGGTAGCTCTGGCTAAGAGGGCATCAAACTTTGATACAGGTTTCTTGGCCAAGGATTAGAAGAAATCCCCGTCCAGAAGTCCCTGTGAGAAGGCGTTGACTTTCACCTATTGAGTAGCAGAAGACACCTCCAGTGCAGCGGTGTTAAATCTTTGTAGGTATTCCTTTAGAGGTTCATTATCCTTCTAGGGTACGACAAACAGGCTAAGCTCTCTTTTTCCTAAGTTTTCGATTGTGGCAAATTGATGTAAGAACAAAGATCGAAACTCTTGGAAACTTCCTATGGCTCCCATAGGCAGTTGGTTGAACCACTGCTTAGCAGTTTTGGCAAATGTGGTGACGAAGACGCAACACTTGATCCCGTCCATGTACCTATATAAGAGAGCTGCATTTTTTAAGCGTGAAAGATGCTCTTAAGGGTCCGTTGTGCCGTTATATTCAGCAATGGCAAAGGGTGGGTAGTTTGCCAGAAGTTCATCCTCCATCATGGCTTCGAAAAGGATGTCTTGTCGTTCATCTCTCCTCGAATCTGGGGAGGACTCCTGATATGGGTACAGGAATGTCTCATTCGTTCTTCTTCAGGGGCATCCACGTTCGATGGGGTAGCTACACGAGCCCCAGTGCTGCTACATATTCCCGAATCACCGATCTAGACTATCTGCTGGATAGCTCCCAACAAAGCTTGGACAGTTCTTCCGTAGAGGTGTTCGAGGAGGTGCTGTGGCGTGGGGGATTAGTTGTATGGCTTACAACCCTAGGAGGTGGTGGTGTCGGTACCAAAGTGGCAGGAGTAGATCCTTCAGTAATAGCAGTAGGGGGCATCCCGATAACCACCTACAGAGCTTGGGTGTTGCCAGAGGTATCGACAACTTTCTGCTTGTTCGCAGTGTTACTGAGGGCTTCCATTGAAAGTCACATCTTGAACTATGTGTTCCCATAGACGACACCAATTGATGCATGCAAAAGTAGTATGGGTCCAATGAGCTTGGACTTGTGATCTGGGTCGGGGCCACAAGAAAGAAGAGCTTAGGAGACGGAACCTGCAAAACAACGGGTTAGCAATCTGACGCTCAAGTTAATACCAATTTAAAGAGAAAAAATTGAAAGAAATTGAATCGAGATGAAGAATCGTGATAAGATAATTAAATTCGCGAGATAAATCATATTCAAAGTGCAAAGAGATTATCATGGTAGCAATTATGAGAGCAGAAAATTCAGGAGAGAAGATAGTCCCCCTGTCTGATACAAAACCTGTATATATAGTCCCCCCGGGATAGGTCTGCACGGTCCCAAGATTTCGGGTGAGTGGATAGGAGTGGTTAAGATAAAATGCTTGTATGATCTTATCCCTTAATCCTTTGTAGATATGCTTGTAATGCAAGTTCCTGTTGGAAAAAAGGGAGTCATTGTTTTTAGGGCTCTTTGGACACTCCCTGTGTAATAGGAGTTCTTCTTTGCCTAGGAGTCTGGGGTGCTGAGGGGGTCTCCCTGACCCGTGTCTTCCAGGGAGGATGAGTGATCCTAGGTGGCGGCTTAGGTGGACGCTTTACGTGGACAGCCTGCAGTGGGCTGACATCTACTGGGTCGCGCCCTTAGACTGGGCTGGGCGGCAATTGAGCCTTCTTTTTCATACGTGTTGTTGGGCTAGTAAGGGGAGTCTTTCCCTCCTAGAGTCGTGGGCCTCTCTAAAATATATATTGGATCCAAACCCCTTGGATCACATATATCAAACTTATTAATAGATAGTTTTAAATTTATTGATATACTACTATTAGTTATTTTTTTTTTTACAAAAAATAGTCTAAAGTGAATAAATCCTTAATTAGTATTGATGCGTTAAAAAAACGCACGGGTCCAAGGGGTTTGGACAATCGTTCAAGGCTTGGGCTGAAGTGAATGTCAATCTTGAAGGGGGGACCTGCAAAAAAGGCGTTAGCACTCCGACGCCCAAGTTAGTATTGGATCTTCGAGAATATGAAGATAGAAAAGTAGATAAATGTGATATATGGTGAGTAATATAAGTGTATGAACACGTGATAACGTGATTGTAGAGTGTTTAGAAAGTAAGAAATGCGTGAGAGACGTAAGGAAGACATATGTTGCTATATGTTTCCCTTTCTGGTTTTGATCATCTGCTAAAAATACTGTCTTCCATTCCTATATTGTTTAAAATATCTTCTAACAAATTGATCATGTCAAACTATTATTTTTTTATTGTATGTATGTATTATTGTTGAAGTAGTTTGGAGGTACTAGAACTATTAAATTTTTCTTTTCTGATAGAATATTATTCTTTGATAACTAATTTTTATAAATTATTACAAAGATTATTTAAGTAAAAGTATGAATGTCATTTCACATGGGATCAACGTCTTATTATTTTAATATTTTAAGGATTAGAATAAATAATAATGTTAAGGATGTGAGAGAAGCGTTGGATGGAGTGTGAAATATGGGTGCTTGTGGACTAGAAATATACAAATATTGCTTCCTCAAAACATGATCATATCGGTGTTTCTTGTTTGTCATAAGCAATTCAGAAATATATACTACAAACATGATTGATCCTTAACTACAGTAGAGGCAAGACTTTGTCTTCTTCACTGACGGTTGCTAATTTCCTCCAGAATGCACGAGGCTCGTAGCTTGAACCCGAGCTGACATGGGGGAACTGATGCATTGCTACACCGGCAACTTAACTGAAAAAACAAAGAAGAAAACATGAGCAAAGTAATGGCATGTATAAACTATAGGACAACCTATATCTATCTCTTCCTCTCTGCCATTTCTAACCAAAAAGCAACCTTTGTCCCCATCCATTTTCAACTCTACCAATTTTTTCCGATATTAAAAAATCAAGAAATATTGAGACCATTTTATTACTCTTTGTATACTTCAAACCCAAAAGCCGGTCTAATTTCTTCTATTAAGCCTTCATGTTCTCAACATTCTAATGTGGAAAGCAATAGGATTATGAATTCCACGGCCACTTTAAACATGACGGGCGCAAGGAGTTGAGGCCTAAACGAGAAATAATACTCCAATATTTTTGTAGATTTATTCTCGGTTTGTTCATTATGTTAGGTTTTGAAAAATCATTGATGAAATCTTGAAAATACATAACACTCAAAAAGTTTTACCAAGTATCTTGAAAAAAATATTTTGAATTGGCATCTGGACAACCGTTTCACAATATTAGCATAGCATTTAATTTCCAAAGTTCGCAAATAAAACAATTCATGATTGTATAATATAGATGTTCCAACATACTATTGTGTAATACACACCTTCAAAAGTAAGATGTTAATAACATGAACTAACATGGTTTATGTAAATCATACAAAAATGTCAAATGTATTAACAACAAAAAGTTTTAAGCAAGCTCATGAAGAAAACCCAACATAATAAATGAACCAAGAATAAATTCACAAAAAGATGAAATATTTGTTCTCCAATTTAGGTCTCAACTCTATACTTGCATCATTCACATTTTGAGCAGCCCCAAAAATCCATAATCCTATCCTTTTCAAACTAGAATGGAGAAAACATGGCTTTCCAAAGAAATCAGAGCAGCAAATTTTGGTTCGAATTATACAAAGTGTAAAATTAATGGTCTCAGCCGTTCTTGATTTCAAAATATAGGAGAAAAATCAGTAAAGAAGAATTTATAGGGTCCATTGGTTACTTTTCAGTTAGAAACTTGAAGAGAAGAATATGAAGATATGAGGTATCTAGTTTGCACCTAACTGGCAAACCAAATTCAAACTCTAGCTTTCAATCTTTTAATAAATGAGTATAAAAAACCTATACTAACCAATATGCTTCACTTGTAGAATCAAATAAATGCATGCTACAGGTATTACTGGAGAATGATGTATCAGGTAAGGCGACGCCCTTTATATCGCTATATTTGTTAGGGCCCAAAACCTACCGGATAACTTACAGTTTTAATGCAACTAGCAAGAGATATATCTCGCTCACCAACTAAAATAAATATGGGTTTCAGGGAGACTTCAGTGACGGCGTTGCCTGCAGCAAATTTACAGTATAGTGCTTTTTTCAATAGATAACACTTGCAAATAAAAGAACTGCTGTTAAATCACCTGCTACAGCAATTCTGTTGACACTATTGAAACTATGACATCTATTCAACCAAGTGTTTGTCTCTGTACTTTGTATCAAGACAAAATTAAAAAGTAACTAAGACATGGAAGAAACAACATAGATACAGCATTTTCATTCTCCAATTGAAAGGCATAAGAACAGATACTTGATGCACTTGAGAAATGATATTTTGTTGGCCCATCAATTGAGCAATTATCAATTGGTTAGGAAGTTTCATTACAGTCCAAAGAGGAAATTGAGATATTTAAGTCAAGCTCAAATTTCAGTTAATCACATATATGCATTAAGAAAGAAGATATGTGAGAACATGTATCATGGAATCAATAGATTTTCCAGAAATATAGACGAGGGGAAAAGGCATTCAAAGCTGTAATTCTTCTCCCACAAATAACCAAGACTTGCCAAAATTCAAGATATACAAGAAAACGCAAACAAGGAACAGAAGCAGAAAATAGCTTAGATTAAGTAAACGAAAATTATATCAAACTCTTAAACTGGATTCTATAACCTGATTGCGAAAAGCTTCAGAGCACTTGATAATATATATGAACAGAACTTGTCAAATATCTAAACCATTGAGTATGAGAAACAAGCACAAACAAATTGTTTCATCTTCTGCAGTTCTTTTTAATCGACAAGGGAGCATTTCCCCAGCTGTTAATTATAAAATGCAAAATGCAACTACTGACGAACGAGAATGCAAAAAGGCATATTGATTGATTGTACGAAAACATACCATTGATTTGTTGGATGTAGATCCACAGATTTTACTCTTTCTAATCTGTTGGCAAGTTTCCTCTGATGCAATACAATCCAAAGGTTAGGGTCCAGCAATCACTCACTCACACGTCAAGAAGAATTGTTCAATTTAAACAATTTCAGTACCTTATTTCCAGTCTGAGCGGCTGCAACACAACAGCAGAAGAATTCAACACCATAAACACACAACCGAAAAAATGAGTCGGTAAACAATAACAATAGCTTCAGATCTCAATCAACCCTTACTCAATCCAAACAAATATCGAATGCAACAGTGAAATCCAAAGCAATCAAAATGCTGAACCTCCCACCAAATATCAAACAAAACTATCCAAAAACGAAATTAACTCCAAATTCACATTCCTACAAACACAGAAGCAAAACGACTCACCATCTTTTACAGTAAGTTCTGCAATTCGGGAAACCCAAGAGATCCGAGTGTAAGATCGAAGAGTGAATGAATCAAGAAAACATGCACTCGAATGCTGAGTTCACGAGAGCGAAAGAACGCGTATGAATATGTCTACACCGGCATCCCTGTATGTAAGCCCCGCGCACTTGTCCGCAGACCGCAGTAGAGTAATCCAAGACATACAATTGAACCCATGTAGTAATTGAAATTCAAGAACCTTGAAATAACAAACCGAGACCTTCAAATAAAAAAAAAAAAAAAAAGGTAAGCCCGTGTGATTCAAGAATTCAGTGATCTTGAAAAGAACTCATATTAAATCTTCCGTTGGGAAGACAGACTTCCTTCAACCAAGATACTATTAATTTCAGAATGCAAGAACCCACAATTCAAGAAACTTAAAAAAAATCATTTGCTTTGAGTTGACATCAGACTCTCAAGAAATACCTTAAGAAAGAGGAGAGAGGAGGCGGGGAGGCCGGCGAGCGCCTGAGACGATGCGGCCCGCGCCGCTGTTAAAGAAGAAGGGCATGTCAATGTGGGCGCTTTCACTTTTTTTCTGCACAATTTTGATTTTTCAAAATCTGTTCATGGAATGTTAATCTTTTCTACTATTTGTGTAGTGGGCTAATATGCCGGCGCCGGGAGCGGGGAATTCACAACGGTAACTTTCTGTTTTTTTTTCTTTTCTTTTTCTGAAAATTCCCAACGGTAAATTGTGAAGGAAATGTTCTTCTTGATTAGGGTTTCTGTGTTGAGATGTTGAGAATAAAATGAGGGGTGATCAAAAAAATTTATAACCACCAAAATTGTAAATTGCATAAATCCCCCTGTGTTTTAATTTTTTAGCTAAAAATTCCCTGTGTTAATTTTATAGGTAAAAAAATTCCATGTGTTTTTAAAATAATACATACTCTCTCCCTCCGTTAATTAGTATTAATAGCGTTAATTTTTTTAAAAATTAAATGTTATACCCTTGTAATGATAGTCATTGATCTTCAATAGATAAAAATGGACTGTTCAAATTTTAGTTTATTTTAAATATATATTTTATACTATATATATAATTATGTATATATATACACATTATATATATCTATATATATTATATAGATATATATACATAATATATATATTTATATATATAGATATACTAAACGGCGGCGGTTGCCCAGCCGACCTCGCCGTCGCCCTTCTGCAAGAAAAACAGGCGACGACGAGGCGTCGCCCAGATCCGTCGCCCGTCGATCTGGGCGACGGAGGTCGTCTTGGCGACTCCCGTCGCTCAGATTGTTGGCGAGGAGGTGGGGGGAGGCCCGTTGGCCGTAAGGTTTCTCCCTTTTTATTTTTTAATTTATATAAATTTTATTTATAAATATATACAATCTTAAACAATCTAAATTTGAAATTTTTATTTTTTGAAAAATAATTAAAAATAATTTAATTTTTCAAAATTTAAAAATAATAAAATAACTATTAAATTTTATTTTTAAAATATGATAATTGTAATTAAATATTATTTATAAATATTATAATTTAATAACATATATTTAAATTAAATAGTAATTTATATTGTTATTAATATATTTGTTCTAAATTGACTTTTATTTATATTCATATAAAGATTTAAACTTGAAAAGTTAATTTTAGTATATTAAACTTTGTATTATGATTTCTTAATTAAAATTTAATTAAAAATGATATATTTTAAGTATTTTAAAATTTAATTAATATTTTATAAATAAATAAAATTTATTAAATACATCAAACTAAATACTAAATAAATAAATCAGTAATATACAATTTATTAAAATATATTTAAACTAAAATAGTGATTTTTTTTATATATCAAACAAAGGTGTAAAATAGACATTTGTAAATATAAAATAATGTTAAAAAGTGTTGAAAAGGAAACCCACTCTCATTTAGGCGAGTGAAATGCACTCTCCGTTAATTTCTAACGGAGAGGGAGGATTTTGCTGCTTAATAACACAGGGGTGTTTTCGCCTATAAACATAACACATGAGGTTTTACGCTATTTTTCTAAAATATAGGGGGTGTTATGCAATTTACCCAAATTAGAACTGAGTCGATTTTTTTCTTATTTATCTTTCAAACAGCAATTTTAAATTGCACTCATTGTTTTGATTTTTATTTATATCTAATAAAAATTGTCAAAAATCAAATTAAATAGTTAAATATATAAGTAATTGTTTAAATTATAAAAATTTAATAACTTAATAAATTAATTAATTTTTAGAAAAATTTATCTTTAAATTATAGAAGCCTCAAGTTTATATATTATCAAATATTCACGTTGCAAAACCCATTTTTGTAAAATTTATATTTGGATTGTATGCAAATAAAAAAAATATGTTTATGTCTTTTATAGAAAATCAATTTTAAGTCCATTAAAATTTTTCTCTGTCCCTCTTTTCAATTTTCTGCCGCCATTTGCCCCACCATTCCCGCCCCACCTCTCTTCTATTCTGTCGGTTCCTGCCCTGTCTTATTTGCTAACATTAAATTATTTTATTTTTACTGCATAATTACTTTGATTTATCGTATATCATACAATTAGAACTTGATAGTGAAAATGTTCTTAATTTTTTTTATTGTATTATATCTCAAATTGTATATTTAATTTAATTATTCTAGAACTTATTACATTTTGTTACTTATAGAGCTTTACCTAATTGTAATAATATTAATAATACATCATTATATTTTATCTATTGTGATTCTTATATTATTATCAAATTTGATGCGTGCGAAAGTAGCACGGGTCCAATGAGCTCGAACTTGTGATCCAGACCGGGGCCACGAGAGAGAAGAGCTTAGGAGGCGGAGTCTTCAAAACAATGGGTTAGCACTCCAATGCTCAAGTTATTACCGATTTAAAGAGAAAATAATTGAAAGAAATTGAATCGAGATGAAGACTCGTGATAAGATAATTAATTTCATGAGATAAATCGTATTTAGAATGCAAAGAAAATGCAGGATAACAATTATGAGAGCAGAAAATTTGGGAGAGAAAAGAGTCCCCCTCTCTGGGACAAAACCTATATATGTAGAGGGGTGTCCCCTCGGGGAGGGGTCTGCACGGTCCCAGGATTTCGGGGTGAGGAGTGGTTAAGATAAGATGCTTGTATGATCTTATCCCTTGATCTTTGTAGATATGCTTGTAATGCAAGTTTCCGCTGGAAAAGGAAGTCCTTATCTTCGAGGGCTCTCTAGACACTCCTTGATGTAATAGGAGTTCTTCTTTGCCTAGGAGTCTGAGGTGCTGACAGGGCCTCCCTAACCCGTGTCTTCCAGGCAGAATGAGTGATCCTAGGTAGCGGCTTAGGTGGACACTTTACGTGGACGACCTGCAGTGGGCTGGCGGGCAGTTGGGCATTCTTCTTCATACGTGTTGTTGGGTAGGGGGAATCTTCGATCTCTCCCTCCTAAAGTCGTGGGCCTGTCTAAAATATATACTGGGCCTAAACTCCTTGGATCATATATATCATTCAATCGCTTCCACTTTAAGGAGGAGGAGCGTCTCTATCTCCTTTTTAGAGTAGGATAGTCCCCTAATGTTGGGGTTCAGGGCGTCCGTCTTCTCCTACTATGTTTTTTTTCCGCCGTTGTCTTTTCCTCTTTTTAAAAAATCTGGGCTTCGCGCCTGACTGCTTTGTTAGTGAGATGATGGCTAGGTCTACGTTTAGGCATCATGATTGCCGGTACTAGGGTAACTTATGGTAACAGTCCTCCTTTCTTCCTCCTCTTCGTGTGATGTGGCATGTAACCATCCAATTGGGGACGGTTATGTGGGCGAACGTGGGCCACAACCTCTCCCATGTCTTTAATCAAATAACTTCTCATCCCCATTTTTCTTTTCCTGATTTCTTGAAGGACTGAAAGCTGCGTCTTTATCATTGTAAGTATTCTTGCTCCTTCTCTGTTCTTTCTTGAGAACTTTTTCCTTTCTCTTTTCTTCGTCATGCCCTCCTCCATAACTTCATCGGATGAATCCATCCGTTTTATTAAAGAAGTGATTCCAGACCAAGATCCTTTGGAGACTACTTCCCGGAGGATGGGTTCTGATCCCATTCTCTCCACGGGGATCAGAGATGAAGTATAAGGCAGGCGGCGGCCGCCACGTGTCGACTATTAGACGAGGAAGATGTGGGGTATTAGGGAGCAAAGATGGGTGAGAGGGATGAGATGGTGGAGATAGGCGATACTTGTGAGGAGAGTGAAGTGGGGTGAGACGAGGGGGAAAGATCCTCTCCTGATGAGGGGGAGAGGGAGGTCCCCCATTCATCTGTGAACTGGGGTCCTCTATTTTGAGAAAACCCAATAGTAACCGCCTGATTTCTGAATTTTATGCCCCCCCCCCTTCTTTTGTTATTTATACTCCTACTTCCTCCAGTCGTCCCAAAACCCCTCTGGACAATTGTTTGGCTTTCTTTCTCTCTCAGATGAAGTTGGGGCTGCGTTTCCATATATTCATTTTTTAAACTAATGTTGTCGCTTTTTCTAGGTTCCTTTGAACCAGTTCGTGCCCAATTCTTTTAGGATTTTAGCCAGTTTTTTTATGATTTTTATTTTCATGGCTTCCCGGTAACCACCGAGGCTTCGCTCTGTGCTTTCGTTTAAAACAAGCTGAGATAGGATTTTTCCTCTTTACCCCTCACCCTGGAGTATCTTTTTTACCAGCCCCTAATGCCCTCAGGAAATGGAAAAGAAACTTCTCTTTTGTGCTGCGTTCATCCCCTTGGAGTTTTTCTTGCTGTTGGGTGGAGGAGATCCCTCCCACTGTGGATGTTGGGGAAATGGGTGTTGCCTTGTATTCCCTGCTGGAAATCTTGAATGAAGATCCCTATGATTGTCGCTCCATGATCGATGAGAGTCATGTAGGGCATTTTGGCTTAAGTCCTAGGGTGGAACTTTCGGGGGACTCCTTTGGTACTTTGTTGTTTTTATTAAATTCTGCTCGCTTGACTCATTTTGAATTGTAATCTTTTATTCTAATTTTTGTTTTTGGTAGTGAACGTCATGTTTGGGAAGCTGTTGCATAGTCAAGCTAGGGAAAGTCGTGGGGGGACTCCTTCTTCCCGTTCGCCTAGGGGGACTCATCCCTCTGGGAACCCAAGGGAAAACGGCATATCTCCCCTTTTACAAGTATTGGCCTTGGGGGTTCTTTGAAAAATAAAAAGTGGGATCCTACAGCACGTCTCCTTCAAGCGCCGTCAAGTTGCCTTCAAGGCCTCCCCTTCTCCTGTTTGAAAGATGAAAAGGGGATCCCCCTCAGATATTCTCGTGCACCCTTCAACTATTTGCATACCTCTCAATCTAAGAGTCGAAAAGGAGAGCAACCTCCCTCTGGAAACGAGCTTATGCGGGGGGTGTCTTTGGTAACAGGCAATTATTGGCACCCCTGTCCCAAGAAAGTTGGAGGGGATAGCCTCCTCCTATCTCCTTAAGGTTTTTTTTCAAAATGGTGTATTTCTTCTTTAATTATGATATTCATAAATTCATCCTCATGTGCAAGAGATCTCGGTATGTGAGGAACTTTTTTCTCGTCATTCAGGAATTAGCGAATCCCAACGGCGAAAATTGGAGGACAAAGTGAGCACTTGAATACTGATGTTGCCAAACTGAAAGAGGAGAAGAGGGAGGTCATCAACCGCAACCAACAGCAGGAAAAGGAGTTGAAGAAGTTGAGGAAAGAGGTGACCGGGCATGAGGGAACCCTCAGAAAGGTTGTAGCGAAAGCGGAGTTGGGTTTTCCCGATACTGAGGATGACCAGCGCTATTTGGAGGGATACTGGGCCAACCGTCTGGAGACGTTCAAGACGTTCTCCAAGTATCAAGTGGAATTGGATAAAGTCGCCCGTCCTTACTTCGAACATGGCTTTACAGCTTGCAAAGAACAATTTATGGTGAATGGGTACCCTTCTAATGGAGAGGAACCTTCTTTCCTCGACCTTGAAGCTGCTATGGGAAATGCTCCCGAACTTTTTGCTTCAGCTCTTGCAAGCGGTGATCTTCCCCCCAACTCAGGTTGTTTTGTTCCTATTTCTTTATTTGTTTGCAAATATTTGAAAATCGTATTGATGTTGGGGGTTTGTTTTGCAGAGGAGACCTTAGACCATGTCTAGGAGGAAGTCGCCACCGATATGAAGAGGGGTCCCCCTCCTGCAGCAGCAATTGACTCTATAGCGGGGGACCTCTCGAAGGAAGGAGCTTAGGACCCCAAGAAAGGAGATGATCCCTTAGTTATTGATGAAGAACTCCCTTCAGTTTCCGTGGTTATTCCTCTCTCGATTGATAAGACTGAAGGAAAAGAAGGCCCCGCTTATGGGGATGATAAGGAAGAGATGTAATCAGACCCCCGCTCTTGGCTAAGAACAAATTCTTTTTTCTTGCTTCTGCTTTTCTTTCCTCCATATAGAATGGAGATGAGACAATTTATCTTTTCTTTTGTGGATGATGTTCTTTACTTTATTTCGGGCCCCGCTTTAGGCCGGGGTCGTAATGTGATGTTGATCTCTTCTTACTACATCGTGCTTATATCATGTTGCTTGATGAACAGGGTATCCACGTCTCGACCGGGAAGGTCTGTAATGGGGGATGCTCTCTGTAGGAGACGTCCTTGTACGTGTGGTTCCTGTATATTGCATTCTTAAAGGTAAAATTAATTTTCATGTCGTGTATTGAGATTTGTAAGTAAGACACATGTATGCAATAGATGAGTAAAAGACGTATGAGGGCTTTTGAGTAAGGACTCGGAGTCCCTGTCCGGTGACGGATGCTTGTACGAATTTTTGACAGGGCTTACTCCTATGAGAGTTTTTTTGCCTCGCCTTATTGTAATATGTCAAAATTAGAAAGAATGTTGTACCTTTATAGGGGGTTGTCCCCAACACTAGAGGGTATTCTTCGGGAGAATTTTAGAGAACATCCTTCTGGAGGATTAGAGCTTTAGGAGGGGACCGCCCTCTAAAAGTTATTTAGGGGGTGTTATTCAAGAGGACTCAGGTGATGAAGAGGGCGTCCCTCTCTATACATAATACTTTTTGAGGTTGTGTATATTCTATGGGCGAGGTAGGGGCGTCCTTCAAGATCTTCTAGCTCATATGTTCCTCTGTCTATTATTCGCGTAGCTTTATAAGGCCCTTCCCAAGTAGGGTCCAATTTTCCGACTGGTTTTAAAGTGTCCACCCTACGCAATACCAAGTCCTCAAATTTTGACTTTTCACTCTTTTGTTATAGACATTGATCATGGAGTTTTTATACCTCTGTGTGCGAATAAAGGCTTTCTCCCTTAATTCTTCAATAAAATTTAGGTTTTCTTTAAGGAGCTGGGTGTTATGATTTTGAGAAGTGCATAATTCTATGAGAAGCCTCCCTAACTCGACAGGGATCATGGCTTCCATTCTGTAAACTAATGTGAAGGGGTTTTCCCTTGTAGACCCTCGAGGGGTTATCCTATACGCCCATAGAACACTGGTTAATTCTTCTATCCAGTTTCTGCCGACTCTTTCTAATCTTCTTTTGATTTCTTGCACTAAAATGCGATTGGTGACTTCAACTTGCCCATTGGATTGGGGGTGTGATACAGAAGTGAACGTTCATTTTATATGTAATCCATCACACTATTCTTGTATTTTTGGTCATTGGAATTGCCGACCATTATCAGAAATTATTTTCGTAGGGAGTCCACAACTCACTAACTGTTTTCTTGTCATGTGTTGGCCAAAAACTTCTGGAGAGCCTTATTACCTAGTATCCAAGTTCTTCCATGAACTCCACAACATCCGCTATGTATTTTTTTGAGGACATGGAGTCCCTCTTGCTGGGACAAACATCGAAGTAGGGGGTGCGTGTAAGACTTTTTATAGATGACCCCTCATTGTGAAAAAAAAGAGCAGCTCGCATTTTAAATCTGGCGGTTTCCCATCTGTTGTCCGGGAGGAACCTTTCTTCCAGCCACTTAACCACAGACATTCTTCAATTTTCAGCAAAGGAGATTGCTTGGACTACTAGAGGAGCCTTTGGCTCGGGGAGGTATTGTATGGTAATGTGCCTCGTCCGACAGTCATCTAAAGAGCTGACAAGCTTGGAGATGCAATCAGCGTTGATATTCTCTTCTCTGGGGATTTGTGTAAGCTGAAAACTTTCAGAGCTCGTTCTAAGCTTGGTTATTTGCTGCGGATATTGTATCATTTTTTCCTCTTTAGCTTCATATGTGCCTTCTACTTGCTTGACTACTAACTGGGAGTCCGAGTAGGCTACCAGGTGCCTGGCTCCTACTCCATGAGCTATTTTCATACCTATCAACAAAGCTTCATATTCTTCTTCATTGTTGGAGGCTTTGAAACCGAATTTGGCGGCGAACTCCAAATCTTTTCCATGATGAGAAGTGACCACTACACCTGCACCGCTGCCTTGAATTGTAGGCGACCCATCCACGTGAAGTAACCATTTATCAACTTTTGGGGTGTCCCCCAAATATATTCCTACCATCTCGGAAACGAAGTCCGCCAAGGCGTGAGCTTTTATTGTTGTTCGCGTTAGGTATGATATGTCGTATTCACTTAATTCCACGACCCATTTTACCAAACGCCCAAAAGTATCAGGCTTCCCCAACGTTTGGTTCAACAATAGATTTGTCTTTACTTCTTTTTGACTTTTTTTTAATTAGGAATTTACTTTCCCTAGTCCTAACATAATTAGGTAACTAATTATTATATATAGGTGATGTAATTCACCAAAGAGACATCTTTCAATCTCTATGTTTTAATAATATTTTCTCTTCTTCTTCTTATGTGTTCTTCTATGAGCATGTTAGGCTAGTTCTTTTAGTTCTGGTTAAAGATTCAGTGGATACTTAATTCCTATGAGTTGTGAGATCTAATTTATACTTTCTACTTTCATTCATATTGGTATTTGTGTTGTTATGTGTTTTTATTACAAATAATCTGATTTATGAATGATAGGATCCGTTATTCATTGTCAAGAATATTTGCTTAGCTAATTGAATTTGCAAATCCGTAATTGTTTGTTTAATTCAAAAACTAGTGGCAATATAGCATAATTGATTATGTCATAGTTTTTGATTATGTTGTGGGGAATGCACAATCTAACTTAAATAAATCCTCGTAGGAATTTATTGGTTAGAATTGGGCCTTTCTATTTCTTAATGTTGTTGGTAGATTAAATCTTGAAGAGGTTCCAAGGTTGTCTACTGATTAGGGATTTTAGTCAACGGACGTTCCTTGACTATCGACAAGGTAAGGAAATGTGAGGTCGTTACCCAATGACCATAACCAATTTATCTATTATGAATGATTGTCATATTTGCATCTATGATCAATCGGGAAATTGAGCATGATCATATCTTTAACTGAAATGTCTTCTCATATCTACTCTCTTTTTAAGTATTTTATTCTATTTAATTCTAGAATTAGATTTTAAAACAAACTCACCCTTTTTTTTATTTTATCTTTTAAGGAATTAATTTAAAAACAATCTCTGTGGATTCGACCCTCTCACTATTTTCACAAGTTTTTAGTAGGAATATTTTGGTGGATTCGACACACATCATCCATTAAGCACTTTACTGACGTAATAAATCGGCATTTATTTTCCTTCTTCCTCAAGGACGAGAACAGAGCCAATTGCATGAGGAGTGACTGAAAGGTACAGGTAGAGGGTGTCCCCCTAGGCAGGTTTGACCAGTAAGGGGAGCCCTGCTAGGTAATTCTTAAGTTCTTCAAAGGCTTGCTGACAGGAGGCATCCCATTCGAAGCTGTTTATTTTCCCTAGTACCTTGAAGAAAGGTAAGCTTTTCTCTACAGCCTTGGAAATAAAACGACTCAGTGCAGCGATCCTTCTTGTTAATCGTTGCACTTCATTAATATTGGTTGGTGCTTTATGCCTAAGATGACTTTTATTTTTGAGAGGATTGGCTACGATCCCCCTTTGAGGGACCATGAAACCGAGGAAGCGGCCTCCCGCACTCCAAATGCACATTTTTCGTGATTGAGCTTTAATCTATATTTTCTCAAAATATCAAATGTCCCTTCCAAATCTACAACGTGATTTCAAGCTTCTTTGTTTTTGACTAACATATCGTCCACATAGACTTCAACATTTTTCCCAATCTATGGATGAAATATTTTATCCACCAGGCGTTGGTAAGTAGCTCCCGCATTTTTTAGTTCGAAAGGCATGGCCACATAACAAATGTGCCAGCGAAGGTTATGAAACTGACCCTTTTACGTTCATTAGGGGCTAATATGATTTAACGGTATCCTTGTGATGCATCCCATCATGCTCAACAATTCGGGGTAGATGGTAGAAATCTTTAGAGCACGCCTTGTTGAGGTCTCTGAAGTCAACACACATCCTCCATTTTCCTCCAGGTTTAGGTACCAGGACGACATTAGAGAACCATTCAGGGATTGTATTTCTTCGATGTATCTTGCCGCCATTAATTTGTCTACTTTAGCTTGGATTATCTTGTCCTTCTCAGGTCCGAAATGTCTTTTCTTTTGTTTTTATTGGCTTAGCATCGGGATTTATGTTAAGATGATGGGTGATAAGATTAGGATCAATCCCTTCCAAATCTTGGGGGTCAATGCAAAAATGTCAATGTTGCGCTGTAAGCATTGGATTACGTCCTTCCGAATCATGTTATCCATTTGGGAACCGATTCGTGGGATATTTTGTAGATTCCCCGTGAAAGTTCGATATTTAATAATTCTTCCGTTGGCTGAACCTTGGGGATATCCCCTCCCCTTTCTCGGATTCTTCTTCTTGTCGAGCTCCCTTTCCTCGCTTGTTGGAAGGGACCTCCTTGTAGGTCTCCTCGGTACTTCTTTTTTGTCATTTAAGTACGGCTTCAATAAACATCTTTGTGACTAAAGGGGGTCTCCTTGAACTTCTCCCACGCCTCCAGGTACTGAAAACTTGATCTTCATATGAAACGTAGAGATTATAGCTTGGAAAGTGTTGAGGGTAGGTTTCCCTAAGATGGCATTGTAAGCAGACGGCACGTCTACCACTAGGAACTTTAGTATGCATGTCTCTCGGGGAGACTAGGTCCCCAACGTCAAATGAAGTGAGATCATACCCCATGGATGGACTACTTCTCCGGTGAACCCGTACAAGGAGGTATTCACCTTTTTTAGGGAGGTATCCCCTAGCTGCGTCTGGTCATAAGCTTCTCTGAAGAGTATTTCTGCGAGCTTATGGAATCTATGAAAATACACGCTATTCATAATTGGCAAGTAAGGCGGTGATGACTAGAGCGTCATTACGAGGAGTTTTTGGTCCTGATTTCTCTGTTCGTCCGAATTGGATGAAGGGGTGTCTTCCATCACATCCACATCTAGTATTTCCTCCAAATATATATCTTGTGTTTCCCTGACTTGCGCCTTATGAGCATGAAGGGAGTCCCCTCTGACCGGTCCTCCTACTATCATACATATGACTCCTTTATGAGGGGGATCATTGGCTTCGGCCATGTTGCTTGAAGCATGCTTGGCACCTTCTTTAAGAAAATAATCTGGACTGGGGGTCTTCGCCTATTTTGCTTTGTCGTCTTCCCACTTCTGATAGGGTCCCGTACCTCGAGCCTTCTCCCAACATACATATTCTTGTAAATATCCATTTTGAATAAGCCATTCGAATTCATTTTTAAGGTACCGGCATTCTTTAGTAGTATGGCCATAATCGTTATGAAAATGATAGAACTTCTCGGACTTGGGATGGTGTGGACCGTCCTTCCACGATTTGGGTCTAGCCAATAGGCATTTTCCTTCGACAGCCATAAGGGTCTGGGAGATAGGTACACTTAATGGAGTGTATACTGTGTTCACACTCTGGAAGGGGGACTTCTTGTCACGAACCTCTATTCGGGGCTTTTTTGGAGAGGGCTTTCTCCTTCACCTCTTTTCTTTTCTCTCCAGCTCTCCTTCTTAGCGGCTTGGGTGTCTTCCATGTTAATGTACTTGGTAGTTCTGGCTAAGAGGGCATCAAACTTTGATACAGGTTTCTTGGCCAAGGACTTGAAGTCCCTGTATGAAGGCATTGGCTTTCACCTCTTTAGTAGCAGAAGACACCTCCAATGCAGTGGTGTTAAATCTTTAGGTATTCCTTCAGAGGTTCATTATCCTTCTGGGGTACGACAAACAGGCTAAGCTCTATTTTCCTAAGTTTTCGATTGCTGGTGAATTGATAAGAACAAAGATCGAAACTCTTGGAAACTTCCTATGGCTCCCATAGGCAGTTAGTTGAACCACTGCTTAGCAGCTTTGGCAAATGTGGTGACGAAGACGCGACACTTGATCCCGTCCATGTACCTATATAAGAGAGCTGCATTTTTTAAGCGTGAAAGATGCTCTTGAGGGTTCGTTGTGCCGTTATATTCAACAATGGCCAGGGTGCGGTAGTTTGCCAGAAGCTCATCCTCCATCACGGCTTCGGAAAAGGGGATGCCTTGTCATTCATCTTCGGGTGCTCCTCGAATCTGGGGGCATGGGTACAGGCATGTCGCATTCGGCTTCTTCTTCAGGGGCATCCACGTTTGATGGGGTAGCTACACGAGCCCCAGTGCAGCTACCGGTTCCCGAGTTACCGATCGAGACTATCTGCTGGATAGCTCCCAACTAAGCTGGGACAGTTCCTCCGTAGAGGTGTTCGAGGAGGTGCTGTGGCGTGGGGGATCAGTTGTATGGCTTACAACCCTAGGAGGTGGTGGTGTCGGTACCAAAGTGGCAGGAGTAGATCCTCCAGTAATGGCAGTAGGGGGCATCCCGATAACCACCTACAGAGCTTGGGTGTTGCCAGAGGTATCGACGGCATTCTGCTTGTTCGCGGTGTTACTGAGGGCTTCCATTGAAAGTCACATCTTGAATTATGCGTTCCCATAGACGGCACCAATTGATGCATGCGAAAGTAGCAAGGGTCCAATGAGCTTGGACTTGTGATCTGGGTCGGGGCCACGAGAGAGAAGAGCTTAGGAGACGGAACCTGCAAAACAACGGGTTAGCATTTTTACGCTCAAGTTAGTACCGATTAAAAGAGAAAATAATTGAAAGAAATTGAATCGAGATGAAGAATCGTGATAAGATAATTAAATTCGCGAGATAAATCGTATTCAAAGTGCAAAGATTATCATGGTAGCAATTATGAGAGCAGAAAATTCAGGAGAGAAGAGAGTCCCCCTATCTGATACAAAACCTGTATATATAGAGGGGGGTGTCCCCCTCGGATAGGGGTCTGCACGGTCCCAAGATTTCGGGTGAGTGGATAGGAGTGGTTAAGATAAGATGCTTGTATGATCTTATCCCTTAATCCTTTGTAGATATGCTTGTAATGCAAGTTCCTTCTAGGAAAAAGGGAGTCATTGTTTTTTAGGGCTCTTTGGACACTCCCTGATGTAATAGGAGTTCTTCTTTGCCTAGGAGTCTGGGGTGTTGAGGGGTCTCCCTGACCCATGTCTTCTAGGGAGGATGAGTGATCCTAGGTGGCGGCTTAGGTGGACGCTTTACGTGGACGGCCTGCAGTGGGCTGACATCTACTGGGCCGCGCCCTTAGACTGGGCTGGGCGGCAATTGAGCCTTCTTTTTCATACGTGTTGTTGGGCTAGTAAGGGGAGTCTTGGGCTTCTCCTCCTAGAGTCGTGGGCCTCTCTAAAATATATATTGGATCCAAACCCCTTGGATCACATATATCAAACTTATTAATAGATAGTTTTAAATTTATTGATATACTACTATTAGTTATTTTTTTTTACAAAAAATAGTCTAAAGTGAATAAATCCTTAATTAGTATTGATGCGTTAAAAAAACGCACGGGTCCAAGGGGTTTGGACAATCGTTCAAGGCTTGGGCTGAAGTGAATGTCAATCTTGAAGGGGGGGACCTGCAAAAAAGGCGTTAGCACTCCGACGCCCAAGTTAGTATTGGATCTTCGAGAATATGAAGATAGAAAAGTAGATAAATGTGATATATGGTGAGTAATATAAGTGTATGAACACGTGATAACGTGATTGTAGAGTGTTTAGAAAGTAAGAAATGCGTGAGAGACGTAAGGAAGACATATGTTGCTATTTGTTTCCCTTTCTGGTTTTGATCATCTGCTAAAAATACTGTCTTCCATTCCTATATTGTTTAAAATATCTTCTAACAAATTGATCTTGTCGAAGTAGTTTGGAGGTACTAGAACTATTAAATAATTTTCTTTTCTGATAGAATATTATTCTTTGATAACTAATTTTTATAAATTATTTACAAAGATTATTTAAGTAAGGGAAAAAGATTTGTTTAGTCCTTTAAGTTTACCTAATATTAATTTTAGTCCGATAACTATGCTCATTTTTTTCTAAGTCCAGTAAATTTTAAACTATGATGAAATTTAGTCCGAATTAGGGTTTTTTATGTAATTTTCCGGCTAATTTTGAATTTTTCACCGGAAATTGCACGCGTGTCATTTTCTTGCTTAGTGTCCGGCCAAATATCCCATGTGTGTAGCCATGTGTATAGCCACATAAGCCTCAAGCTAACTGGACGATTTATATATAATATTAAATTCTTTTTTATATTATTTATATTTAAAAAAAGTAAATCAATTTTCTTTTATTTTTAAAAAATATTTTTAACTTTTTTTTGAAAACCTAAATTTTCTTAATTTTAATATAAAATTTTTTAAAAAAATAAATAAAAATTTAAAAATTTTCCCCCGCCGCCGCAGAGGAGGAGGGTGGCGTACCTCTGGGCGACGGCGTCGCTTAAAACCACTGGCGAAACCACTGGCGAAGCCCCCCCAGACGCCAGTCGTCCCGATCAGAATTGATGGGAGAAGGGTAGGGGAAGGCGGGATTGGAGGGGGGAGGAGGGGCGACAGGGGGTGGGGGAGGAAACAGGGGGAAGGTTTTTTTTTTTAAATAATAATTTAATTTTATAAATTATAATATATTTTAAAATATTTTGAAAAAAATTCCACCTCATTTCAATTGGCTTAAAAATTCCAACATGTCTGCCAACTTCTCAAAAAATATCCAGTTGGAATGACCTGTCATTTTTCCGGCCAAAAATAAAAAATCCGACCACCGGAGGACTAAATTTCATCAAATATTAAAACTTACTAGACTTAAAAAAAATGAGCATAGTTACTGGACTAAATCTAATATTGGACATACTTAACGGACTAAAAAAATAATTTTCCCTTTAAGTAAAAGTATGAATGTCATTTCACATGGATCAACGTCTTATTATTTAATATTTTAAGGATTAGAATAAATAATAATGTTAAGGATGTGAGAGAAACGTTGGATGGAGTGTGAAATATGGGTGCTTGTGGACTAGAAATATACAAATATTGCTTCCTCAAAACATGATCATATCCGGTGTTTCTTGTTTGTCATAAGCAATTCAGAAATATATACTACAAACATGATTGATCCTTAACTACAGTAGAGGCAAGACTTTGTCTTCTTCACTGACGTTGCTAATTTCCTCCAGAATGCACGAGGCTCGTAGCTTGAACCCGAGCTGACATGGGGGAACTGATGCATTGCTACACCGGCAACTTAACTGAAAAAACAAAGAAGAAAACATGAGCAAAGTAATGGCATGTATAAACTATAGGACAACCTATATCTATCTCTTCCTCTCTGCCATTTCTAACCAAAAAGCAACCTTTGTCCCCATCCATTTTCAACTCTACCAATTTTTTCCGATATTAAAAAATCAAGAAATGTTGAGACCATTTTATTACTCTTTGTATACTTCAAACCCAAAAGCCGTCTAATTTCTTCTATTAAGCCTTCATGTTCTCAACATTCTAATGTGGAAAGCAATAGGATTATGAATTCCACGGCCACTTTAAACATGACGGGCGCAAGGAGTTGAGGCCAAACGAGAAATAATACTCCAATATTTTTGTAGATTTATTCTCGGTTTGTTCATTATGTTAGGTTTTGGTCCCATGTTGCTTCCTTAGAACTTTTTATTTGTCATACATTTGCATTTTTGTACAAATTTTACAAAACCACCATATTTGTCCATATCATTGACATCTAACATTTGAAGGTGTATCACACAGTAATTTGTTGGAAAATCAATATTACACAATCATGTGAACTTCGGAAATAAAATACCGCACACTAAATTGCAAAACAGTCGAGATGCCAATCTCATTATTTGTTTTAACATCACTTGTATATATATCTTAAAAGACTTTTATCATTTAAAAGATAATTATGCACTTTTTTGGAAGTTTAAACAAATATGGTGATGAATGCAATTTGCTAAAAAATAGAAAACTGAATGCAGCTTAAAATGTTACAAAGAACTTCAAAAACTGTTTTGAATCCAATTATTTTTACGGAAATAAAAATCAATAGCAATTTTCCTTGAAAATTCAAACACGTGACTTTTCATGCATTTATCCAAAAATAATTAAATGATATCCATGACTAATCTGGAAATATTCCAAACATTGTAACTTTTTCTTAAATAATTTGAGAGAAATTTCCGCAATTCAAGCTGATTTTGAAAACATGAGATAATATAAGAAAAGAGGATTTTGAAAACATGAGATAATACAAGAAAAGAGGATTTTGAAAACATGCGATAATATAAGAAAAGAGTACTCGACACGAAAAACAAATCTTTGAGTAAAAGCAAAAAATTTATTTTAAGCAAAGCAATCAAAATGCTGAACCTCCCACCAAATATCAAACAAAACTATCCAAAAACGAAATTAACTCCAAATTCACATTCCTACAAACACAGAAGCAAAACGACTCACCATCTTTTACAGTAAGTTCTGCAATTCGGGAAACCCAAGAGATCCGAGTGTAAGATCGAAGAGTGAATGAATCAAGAAAACACGCACTCGAATGCTGAGTTCACGAGAGCGAAAGAACGCGTATGAATATGTCTACACCGCATCCCTGTATGTAAGCCCGCGCACTTGTCCGCAGACCGCAGTAGAGTAATCCAAGACATACAATTGAACCCATGTAGTAATTGAAATTCAAGAACCTTGAAATAACAAACCGAGACCTTCAAATAAAAAAAAAAAAAAAAGAGTAAGCCCGTGTGATTCAAGAATTCAGTGATCTTGAAAAGAACTCATATTAAATCTTCCGTTGGGAAGACAGACTTCCTTCAACCAAGATACTATTAATTTCAGAATGCAAGAACCCACAATTCAAGAAACTTAAAAAAAAATCATTTGCTTTGAGTTGACATCAGACTCTCAAGAAATACCTTAAGAAAGAGGAGACGGAGGCTGAGGGCAGTCGGCGGAGCCGGCGAGCGCCTGAGACAATGCGGCCCGCGCCGCTGTTAAAGAAGAAGGGCATGTCAATGTGGGCGCGCTTTCACTTTTTTTCTGCACAATTTTGATTTTTCAAAATCTGTTCATGGAATGTTAATCTTTTCTACTATTTTGTGTAGTGGGCTAATATGCCGGCGCCGGGAGCGGGGAATTCACAACGGTAACTTTCTGTTTCTTTTTTCTTTTCTTTTTCTGAAAATTCCCAACGGTAAATTGTGAAGGGAATGTTCTTCTTGATTAGGGTTTCTGTGTTGAGATGTTGAGAATAAAATGAGGGGTGATCAAAAAAATTTATAACCACCAAAATTGTAAATTGCATAAAACCCCATGTGTTTTAATTTTTTAGCTAAAAATTCCCTGTGTTAATTTTATAGGCAAAAAAATTACATATGTTTTTTAAAAATAATACATACTCTCTCCCTCCGTTAATTAGTATTAATAGCGTTAATTTTTAAAAAAATTAAATGTTATACCCTTGTAATGATAGTCATTGATCTTCAATTGATAAAAATGGACGGTCCAAATTTTAGTTTATTTTAAATATATATTTTATACTATATATATAATTATGTATATATATACACATTTATATATATATATATTATATAGATATATTATACATAATATATATATTTTATATATATAGATATACTAAACGGCGGCGGTCGCCCTTCTGCAAGAAAAACAGGCGACAAGGAGGCGTCGCCCAGATCCGTCGCCCGTCGATCTGGGCGACGGAGGTCGTCTTGGCGACTCCCGTCGCTCAAATTGTTGGCGAGGAGGTGGGGGGAGGCCCTCGTTGGCCGTAAGGTTTCTCCCTTTTTATTTTTTAATTTATATAAATTTTATTTATAAGTATATACAATCTAAATTTGAAATTTTTATTTTTTGAAAAATAATTAAAAATAATTTAATTTTTCAAAATTTAAAAATAATAAAATAACTATTAAATTTTATTTTAAAAATATGATAATTGTAATTAAATATTATTTATAAATATTATAATTTAATAACATATATTTAAATTAAATAGTAATTTAATATTGTTATTAATATATTTGTTCTAAATTGACTTTTATTTATATTCATATAAAGATTTAAACTTGAAAAGTTAATTTTAGTATATTAAACTTTGTATTATGATTTCTTAATTAAAATTTAATTAAAAATGATATATTTTAAGTATTTTAATATTTAATTAATATTTTTATAAATAAATAAAATTTATTAAATACATCAAACTAAATACTAAATAAATAATCAGTAATATACAATTTATTAAATATATTAAACTAAAATAGTGAATTTTTTTTATATATCAAACAAAGGTGTAAATAGACATTTGTAAACATAAAAATAATGTTAAAAAGTGTTGAAAAGGAAACCCACTCTCATTTAGGCGAGTGAAATGCACTCTCCGTTAATTTCTAACGGAGAGGAGGATTTTGCTGCTTAATAACACAGGGTGTTTTCGCCTATAAACATAACACATGAGGTTTTACGCTATTTTTCTAAAATACAGGGGGTGTTGCAATTTACCCAAATTAGAACTGAGTCGATTTTTTTTCTTATTTATCTTTCAAACAGCAATTTTAAATTGCACTCATTATTTTGATTTTTATTTATATCTAATAAAAATTGTCAAAAATCAAATTAAATAGTTAAATATATAAGTAATTGTTTAAATTATATAAATTTAATAACTTAATAAATTAATTAATTTTTAGAAAAATTTTATTTTTAAATTATAGAAGCCTCAAGTTTATATATTATCAAATATTCATGTTGCAAAACCCATTTTGTAAAATTTATATTTGGATTGTATGCAAATAGAAAAAAATATGTTTATGTCTTTTATATAGAAAATCAATTTTAAGTCCATTAGAATTTTTCTCTGTCCCTCTTTTCAATTTTCTGCCGCCATTTGCCCCACCATTCCCGCCCCACCTCTCTTCTATTCTGTTGGTTCCTGCCCTGTCTTATATGCTAACATTAAATTATTTTATTTTTACTGCATAATTACTTTGATTTATCGTATATCATACAATTAGAACTTGATAGTCAAAATGTTCTTAATTTTTTTTATTGTATTATATCTCAAATTGTATATTTAATTTAATTATTCTAGAACTTATTACATTTTGTTACTTATAGAGCTTTACCTAATTGTAATAATATTAATAATACATCATTATATTTTATCTATTGTGATTCTTATATTATTATCAAATTTGATGCGTGCGAAAGTAGCACGGGTCCAATGAGCTCGAACTTGTGATCCAGACCGGGGCCACGAGAGAGAAGGGCTTAGGAGGCGGAGTCTTCAAAACAATGGATTAGCACTCCAACGCTCAAGTTATTACTGATTTAAAGAGAAAATAATTGAAAGAAATTGAATCGAGTTGAAGACTCGTGATAAGATAATTAATTCAATGAGATAAATCGTATTTAGAATGCAAAGAAAATGCAGGATAACAATAATGAGAGCAGAAAATTTGAGAGAGAAAAGAGTCCCCCTCTCTGGGATAAAACCTATATATGTAGAGGGGGTATCCCCCTCGGGAGGGTCTGGGTCTGGTCCAGGATTTCGGGGTGAGCAGTGGTTAAGATAAGATGCTTGTATGATCTTATCCCTTGATCTTTTGTAGATATGCTTGTAATGCAAGTTTCCGCTGGAAAAGGAAGTCCTTATCTTCGAGGGCTCTCTAGACACTCCTTGATGTAATAGGAGTTCTTCTTTGCCTAGGAGTCTGAGGTGCTGACAGGGCCTCCCTAACCCGTGTCTTCCAGGCAGAATGAGTGATCCTAGGTGGCGGCTTAGGTGGACACTTTACGTGGACGACCTGCAGTGGGCTGGCGGGCAGTTAGGCCTTCTTCTTCATACGTGTTGTTTGGCTAGTAGGGGGAGTCTTCGATCTCTCCCTCCTAAAGTCGTGGACCTGTCTAAAATATATACTGGGCCTAAACTCCTTGGATCATATATATCATTCAATCGCCTCCACTTTAAGGAGGAGGAGCGTCTCCATCTCCTTTTTAGAGTAGGAGAGTCCCCTAATGTAGGGGTTCGGGGCGTCCGTCTTCTCCTACTATGTTTTTTTCCGCCGTTGTCTTTTCCTCTTTTTCAAAAATCTGGGGCTTCGCGCCTGACTGCTTTGTTAGTGAGATGATGGCTAGGTCTACGCTTAGGCATCATGATTGCCGGTACTAGGGTAACTTATGGTAACAGTCCTCCTTTCTTCCTCCTCTTCGTGTGATGTGGCATGTAACCATCCAATTGGGGACGGTTATGTGGGCGAACGTGGGCCACAACCTCTCCCATGTCTTTAATCAAATAAGTTCTCCTCTCCATTTTTCTTTTCCTGATTTCTTGAAGGACTGAAAGCTGCGTCTTCATCATTGTAAGTATTCTTGCTCCTTCTCTGTTCTTTCTTGAGAACTTTTTCCTTTCTCTTTTCTTCGTCATGCCCTCCTCCATAACTTCATCGGATGACTCCATCCGTTTTATTAAAGAAGTGCTTCCAGACCAAGATCCTTTGGAGACTACTTCCCGAAGGATGGGTTCTGATCCCATTCTCTCCCGCGGGGATCAGAGATGAAGTTTAAGGCAGGCGGCGGCCGCCGCGTGTCGCCTATTAGACGAGGAAGATGTGGGGTATTAGGGAGCAAAGATGGGTGAGAGGGATGAGATGGTGGAGATAGGCGATACTTGTGAGGAGAGTGAAGTGGGGTGAGACAAGGGGAAGGATCCTCTCCTGATGAGGGGGAGAGGGAGGTCCCCATTCATCTGTGAACTAGGGGTCCTCTATTTTGAAAAACCCAATAGTAACCGCCTGATTTCTAAATTTTATGTCCCCTTCTTTTGTTATTTATACTCCTACTTCCTCCAGTCGTCCCTAAACCCCTCCGGATAATTGTTTGGCTTTCTTTCTCTCTCAGATGAAGTTGGGGCTGCGTTTTCCCATATTTATTTTTTATTCTAATGTTGCTGCTTTTTCTAGGTTCCTTTGAACCAGTTCGTGCCCAATTCTTTTAGGATTTTAGCTGGTTTATTTTATGATTTTTCATTTTCTTGGCTTCCCGATAACCACCGAGGCTTCGCTCTGTGCTTTCGTTTAAAACAAGCTGAAATAGGATTTTTCCTCTTTACCCCTCACCCTGGAGTATCTTTTTTACCAGCCCCTAATGCCCGTAGGAAATGGAAAAGAAACTTCTCTTTTGTCCTGCGTTCATCCCTTGGAGTTTTTCTTGCTGTTGGGTAGAGGAGATCCCTCCCGCTGTGGATATTGGGGAAATGGGTGTTGCCTTGTATTCCCTGCTGGAGATCTTGAATGAAGAA